>CM069857.1:232138016-233349266 GCA_036172795.1 Pelodytes ibericus | reverse complement strand
ACCAGTGGACTGGAGTCTAAAACAATCTCACTTTTGTATTATGTGGTCAGTATGGTAAAATTTGGGGCCCACTGATAAATGCTTGCCTTGGGTGCTATTAACATTAATGGTCCTGCACAGACTAGAAGCCAGTTTATGCTCCAGTCCCTATTTCACTTAATTGGGGCACTAGAAGTACAGCTCTTGACTACTACTCTATTCCACCTTTATCATGCGTTGTTTCCAGACCATTAATATTAAACGAGCCACAAAGAGATGCTTAGGACTGTGCGGCACACTCAAATATCTGTTGTGCTTCCAGCCTAATGTGAGGTAAAATATGTCAGCAGTAACTTTACTTCATAAAGACATCTCCAACACCTTCCCTTGTCATTAACTTGATCTTTCCCGGAACGAGTGGTTATTATTACTAATTATTATATATTTATAATGAGCCAACATATTCTGCAGTGCTGTACAACAGCAAACAAAATGTATAAATAACAGGTAACATAAGTTCAGACATACTAGAACAAGAGGTGTGGGTGACCTTGATCCAACCTACAGTGTAGATTAGTTCATACAATGAATTAGTTATTAAGCATTCCCTAGGTAAATCAGATAATGGGGTAGATAGATTCAATGACAGCAAAAGTTAACGTTTTTTTTACTCGAACGTGCTATTCAAATGCAATGGGGAGTGCAAATATCTAGTGCGTTAAAACTTTGGTATTGCGGGTAAGAAAATGAAGGCGTTTTGCAAAATACATTGTTATTCCTGTTAATATCATGCAGGCGATATGCCCCAAGCCGAGATTCACATAAATATTTGCTCCCTTTTGCTTGGGGCCAGTACCATACCCCAAGCCCATATTCAAATAATTAAGTGTCACTCCGGCTATGGTGCCGGCCAGTGATGTATCTTGGTTTTGCGCCAGAATCAGTACATATCCCAGCAAGTGCCCTATCACCCACATTGCACACCCAGAACTTGCCCCATCACTGAAACTGCACACCGATTACATGGCCCATCACCCCAGGAAAAGCATCATCAGCCTTACTGCACACTTATTACATAGCCCATCACCCCAGGACATGCCCTATCACCCACATTGCACACCCATTACATGGTCCATCACCCCAGTACAGGCAGCATCACCCACATTGCATACCCATTTTATACCCCATCACCTCAGGACATTCCCCATCACCTCGGGCATTCCCCATTACCCCAGGACTTGCCCCATCACCCCCATTACATGTTCTATGTCCCCAGAACTTACCCTGGGCAGCGCTGTTCCCTGGTGTCTAGTGGACACCAGCCTGTTGGGCTAGTTTGACTAGTGAGTGACGGCAGGTCACATGTTTCGACGCTTGCCCAGCCCCCCCCCCCCCCCCCCCCGGATTTTTTCATTTTCCCTTTCAAAAATGTTTTTTTGTCACATATGGGCAGAAAAGACATAATGGGGAGAAAAGAGGTGGCAGACGTGGCTCTACTTCATGACAGTGGTGGTGGAGCGAAGATGGCGGTAATGATATGCCCCCCCCTCCCCCAAAAAATAATGATTTTGCAGATGCCCATTATAGTCACCCTCTCCCCCTTTGTGCCAGGGAATGGCCAAATGCCCCTGGAACAATAAATATATTCAATATAATCCCTACCTACCACCTACCTATACCTTGCCCAGATAGGTGTGATGATAAAAATGGCCCCAAAACCTGTATATAAAACAATAAAAAAATAAAAGAGCTGGGACAGGGAGACTTATGATTGGCTGCCCTCCATAAGAACAGGAATGTACCATTTTTTCCCAAAGTGTGGTTGGGTTTGCCGTATAATTTTAGAATACATCGATTTTTCTTATAGATGGCTACATTCCAAGAGCCAGAGGCTGAGGATCCAGGGTGCCACCGATAATTCTCTCCTGATGAAGCGGCGACAGAGGTTCCCGTGAAACGCGTAGAGACTACAAATTTTGGCTGCAGTCCCCTCTCTGATTGATGGACACATCTGCTGCCTCCTGATTATTTCTACAACTCCAAGAAAATATGGTCGTATTGTGTAGCTGTACTTCATTGGAATTTTTATGCGCTTTTAACTTATATATCTTGTGAGTCTGATTCTGCACAGCAGGGGTTAATCCAACATTGTTTTTGGTCCTGCACATGTGTGTTTTTCAGATTAATGTTATTAAATATCACTTTGAAGACGACACAGCCGATATGAATATTATTTGCCTACACTTGTGAGTGCATATAGTACCTCAATCACCAGATCCCTCCTGTGTTTATTGCATATTGCACTATATTGTGTTTTATTTTTTTTCTAAAAGGAACCCACTATCCTGCGCCATTCTGTTTTTTACCTGTCACCGATAATCACTGGAACCTGGATACAGGTACATTTATTCCTTTCATGGCACATTTTGTGTGCTAAGAGGATGGGCAGTGATATTCACTTTCCACCCTCATGGAAGTCAAAGGGTGGTTTTATTTACAGGTTTTGGGGCGATTACAGTAAAAAAACATTTTTACATGAAAAATGTTTCTTGAGTCAATACATGGATTCAACAATTAATGCTATTTATCTCATGTCAGCAAGAAGCAAGTCAGGAAAACAAAATGGTGGCACATACCCATTCATTGGGAAAGAGCTACAATTTCTGTATATCACATTGAAAGAGTGACACAGACTCTTATATATAAGGGGTAAAAATTAATGTTTGTCATGAATAAGAATAGGAGAAACTTTTAAATGGATGGCTGAACAAAATGAGAGTTGTAGTTCAACAATATTTGGACAATAAGCCATAAATTGCAATTTTTTGTTGACCACTCTGGCACCCAAATGGTTACTACTTAACCATTGCTCCTCTGATATGTAACATCAGGCTTTTTATTTTGAGACATTCATTGTGAATGGGAAGTTTCTTTGTTTTAAACGACTTATATTTATTGCATGCTGTGCGCTTTGTTTGCAGGGTATAAATAGTGTGTACCATTAATAATCTATGTACCTGGAAACATTTTAATAAAACAGTAGCTGAATGAATGTAGTGCAGGCAGTGAAAGGTTTGCCTTTGGAAAGAGTTATTGTTGTTACTGGTGCTTTGGGCTTCAGGCCACGCTGGCATCTTCTGTCACAATATATTTAGTGGAACGAGATAGTGTGTGGTAAATGGTTTTATCCCTATCGACAAACAAATAGGCACAGCACTGATATCCACTTCTAGGACAACAAAATTCTGATATACAATATGTATGCTTTTTATTATAAGTTAAAGGGACTGTATCACCTAAACATTGATTTGCTGTGAATGTAGAGCAGTGATGGCGACCGTTTTTGGGCCTGAGTGTCCAATTTTTGGCCAACACAAATTTGCAGACCTCAAAGTGCTAACACCGCATACACACATGCTTATACTCACACATGCACACACTCCTTATACTCATACACACACGCACATACACTCATACTCACAAAAAACAAACATACAGGTTCAGATCTCACCACTTATCTGCTCTGTCATCCGGGAGGTGCAGGAATTGGTGTAACAGACGGGCGCCGCCAGTCACCTGCGTCTTCTCCAGATGACCGGGCGCATGCGTGTAATGTGAAGAAGCGTTCAAGTCAGAAAGCAAACAGTTAATTGCTTTACAACTTGAACGCTTCTTCACATAACGCGCATGCGCCAACCATCTGGAGAAGAAGTAGGTGACCGGCGACACCGTCTATTACGCCGATGCCTGCCACCTCCCGGACAACAGAGCAGATAAGCGGTGAAAGCTGAACCTGGCCGCGTGCCACAGCTGAGGGCTAGGCATGCCATTTGTGGCACACATACCATAGGTTCGCCACCGCTGATGTAGAGCATCAAAAATTATTGAAAATTATCTATACATTGTGTTAGCAAAACTGCAAGCAAATTTCTAAATTAGGAGAAAAATGTGTTTTAAACCTGTCTGTAGAATCTCCAGTATATGACATCACCTATGACTTGATATGCAAATGAACTGCTTTTCAATGGGAAATCTGTCATTTGCATATTAGGCCACAGGTGATGTCATAAACTTTCTCAGTTTAAACTGATCTTCCTCCTAATTTAGCCATTTGCTTGCAATTTTGCTAACATAAGGTATAGATTATTTTCAATCACTTTTTATACAATACATTTATAGTAAAAATAATGTTTGGTGATACAGTCCGTTTAAGCATTATGTCTTGAGACCCTTACACTGTTAATATATTGCGTTCATGTTGCAAAAAAAAAATCACACACCAAATCACTGTAACCTGGATGCACTTTATCAACAACACAAGTGTTACAACTGGTAAGAGTGTAATTGCATCAGCCATGAATGTCATTATGATGTAAGATAGCAGTCACCGTTAAAGACAAACAGGCTGCTCAAAATAAACATCTTTTTATCATCTGGGGTACTTTTGTGACAATTTGTATTGGAAGCTACAGTAGCATTCTGGGAAATATCACAGCATAACATATGTTCGTTACATACATAGTATGTAATATAATTTTCACAGACCACATTCTATATCAGGTGCATGTAAGATTGTTGTATAGTACCCAGTACTGGAGACCGTATCTCCAGAAGGATAGATACTCTGGAGAGAGTTCAGAGAAGGGCTACTAAACTGGTACATGGCTTGCAGGATAAAACTTACCATTAAAGCATCTTAACATGTGTAGCTTGGAAGAAAGACAAGACAGGGGGGATATGATAGAAACATTTACATACATAAAGGGAATACACTAAAGTATGACAGTTTATTTAACCTTTTAAGGCATAAGGACATTCTATCCCAGTCTGACAGAAATCGCCAGACTATGCGGATGGCATTAAACATCCTGCAGCAGCTCATCACGCAATGTGATGGTGTTTCACATCTCGCTGCAGAGACATGCAGCAAGATCCTACCTGGCACAGAAGGCCACTTTGAATGGGCCTCACACTGAAAGGTTAAATGGAGAGATTACATTGCAAGGTATTGAGGCACATTGACAGGAACTCTAAA
This sequence comes from Pelodytes ibericus, assembly GCA_036172795.1. Taxonomy (NCBI): domain Eukaryota; kingdom Metazoa; phylum Chordata; class Amphibia; order Anura; family Pelodytidae; genus Pelodytes; species Pelodytes ibericus. The sequence continues at coordinate 233,344,252 of CM069857.1, read as the reverse complement.
AACCCTGATGGGGTCTCTGTCTAATTGTCCCTGGTTATCATGAACGGGGGCAGAAACACAAAAATGTAATTTAGGGCTTCTGGTCGTTTTTGATAAGGGAACCAAAAGTGTGGTCCTTTGGTGGTTAAAAGGAAAACAATATCCCACAAGAGGGATGTTACCAGCTTTTGTTGCAGAGACTCCTGTGAGCTGTAGCTGCCACTGGATGGTAAGCATTAATTCCCCATGACTACTAGCCAGCCAGTCAATTACCATGATGTCTGGTTGAGCATCATAGGAAAGTTTGTCCAAGCTCCACAGCAATAAAACACAGTAATGTGTGGTGTGTATATGCAGCACTATCACCCACAATAATGTACAACTAGTCTTATTATTTCTAGGAACACATACATGCCTGTTACACATATGAAACACACCCATATCTTTAAGAAAAACAGCAACAAAAAACATATGGTGCGGAGCGGAGCTAGCATACACACATTTCTTAGGCAATGGCCCACTTCAGAGAAGAAAAGAAAAAAATACGTTTGACAACCCTGTTCTAAATTCACTTAACTAGTACATATAGTTAGAACAGCTTTACTTACTAAAATCCCATTCTTACAACTAAAAGTGTCACAGTGCGTGTGACTTGGATAAGGCCCAACACCCTTAGGAACACCACCTACATATTCATTCTTCATCAAACTAATACAGAGCATAATAATAATAATAATAATAATAATAATATGCCAATACAGAGATTTCTTTCACATCTTTGAAGGATGTCCAGTCTGCACTTTCCTGCGGTTTGCCAGGCACAGTGACATAAAGAGACGCTTTCAATCAATGCCTATTGTATGTATATTATGTATTTGGAGAGGTGGGGAAATGATCTAATGTGTGATTTTCATTGAATTTACCTCTCGATTACTAACCTGAAAAGAACATGTGACATTTGACTTGGAGTTCATGGGTTTGTCAGACATTTAATATCATTGGTTGGGTCTCATGGTTATCACTGTTGATTTACCCAGGAGCATGTAAAAAGGTCATGTTTCAGGCTGCAATCTTCATGTTGTACTGTACAATCCTTAATTATAATAACCATTCAGCATTTGACACTTGTATTTATTGGGATATAAGGAATGCAAATTTGCAGGAGATAATTGCAAACATTTCCTAAGCAAGGAACAAATATAGAGGTGAGCTAAGCAACGAGGCATCATATCCAATTGAAAGGCTTAAAAAAGGACCCGTTTAAAAACAGACCCCATCTCTTAAATGTGAATATTAAAATGATCTATAAAATGGTTTTAAACTATACACTTGTTCCATAAAAAGTGACCCACAGTTCATTTGCAAAAAATGACGTTTGGCACAGGTTTAGAAAAAAATTGTTTACAAAATAAGACTTGTAATTGAGTAAGATGGAATGTTTTTGGTAATGGAAATATGTCTGCAAAAGCACAGTACAGTCATGTATATTAGAAGTGCTTTCATACATGGAGTGATTGGTGAACATTTATTAAACTGTTATTTAATGGATCACATAACCCCAGTTTCACTCTAGAGTAGTAGAGATACATATATTTATACACACACACACACACACACACACACACACACACACACACACCTATCCATCCACCTACCTACCGCCTAGCATTGGTGTATATGGAGAACATAACACAATAGGACACACACAAGCAAGAAAACAAAGGCATCACAAGCTTTTTTTTTTAATTTTTATTTTAGTCGTTTATCAAGATTTGTACAAATTCATATTTTTATTTCAATCAAAAATTATCACTGTCTTCACAGTCGGAGTTAATTGAGGAATCTGAAAATCACTGCACTAGAAAATAAAGTGATTACGAAATCCTGTTATACATTTTCACATAGAATATTTTTTATTTTCATGGTAATCCTTGGCACTGTTTCTAAAGCAGCTTGCGGCATCCCTAAGAGCATGCAAGAGTTAAAAAGGACAAGGTAAGGTGGGAAGAACGGGGACAAGTAACACTTTAAATCGGACCTCCTGCACAAAGCCTCAGACCACAATCGCTCGTCTTCCACAGCTAGAGCAATTTTTAAGAAATGCTGGATTGTCTTTCTACTAAAACTATCCAGGCAGTCAAGTTTGGATTTCTGGAGAGGGGTGTCCTATAGGGAAGCTTGGGAGAGAGGAATACAGGGGTGGGGAGCATCTTTTCCGAGATGGAGGAGCAACTATACTAGATTACTACTCCAACAGAAGAGAATGCACTTAAATCTACACAAATAATACACAAGTCTATTAAAAATACATTTAGAATTAATTACAGCTTGTGAATACTTTTCGAGCAGGGATTTTAACTCAGAATAGTCTTCTTACAGATACAGATCAGAAAATGTTTTAGACATTGCCATCAGTTGTCTTGAGGTTTGTGTCTCCAAGTTACAGAGGATTGACAGTGGACGGGTAGAGGGAGATTTAAAGGAGGGGAGAAAACAAACAAAAAAAACCAAACACTTTAGCTCTAGCATTTATCCAGCATTTACAAACACAAGTTTTATTTCCTTCTTGGGAAGGCAACTTGATTGTTCAGTAAACACAGTTCTCAAGTACAGACTGAGACTTGGCAGGAAGCAGGGACACAAATGAAAGTCCTACAAGCAAGGTATAGGAAACATCTTGATCACCAGGTGATCGGATCTCCTCTTATCCATTAGATGATGGAGAGTGTGTGGACCACTGGTTTCTGTGATTTGCGAGCCTGTTGTCCAAATGTAAGAGATGCTCCTGAAATGGGTTTCTCAGGAACACAATCCATGAGTGCCGCATTTTAAACAGGTTTCAGACCAAAATGAGTACCCACACATACTGGATCATTTCATCACTTATTTGCCAGATCTGAACCCCAAAGCAACCAAAGAACAGTGGGGATATTTTCATTAAAGTAGCCAAAGCCATGTGTACTGCAAGTGAACAGCTTGTGCCAATGTCAATATTGGGTTAGATAAAGAGAAGATCAACAGATGCTTTAAACAAAAAGTAAAAATCAAAATGATGCACAAATAAGGTCGGTGAAGGACATGAACTAAAATGTAATTCTCACCAGAAGATCTATCCAATTCCACTAACTCAGTGGTTTACAAGGTGAGAAGATTAGTAAACGTAAGGAAAGCTGTGGCTTTTGACGACCAAACATGTGTATCATAGTGGAAAGGAGACGATTATCAAGTTGAGAAGGAGGAAAAGCTCATGAAAGAACGTACAAAAAGACTAATGAGTTTCCCCAAGCTTTCATTATATTACAGGACACAAAGCCACCAGAAAGAAAAGGTGTGAAACCCAAGACAACATCAGGATAGGAGCCCAATTTACTTCCGCTCTTTCTTCTTTTCCTACGAAAAAAAGAATTATCAAAAGTTTACTATACATCTTAATAGGCACCCCAAAAAAACAGAATGCTAAAGCATGACAAAATATGGCTGCTTTACACCCTGCTCCATTGGCTTGATTCAACATCTAGAGATAGCTAGCAAAGTATTAAATCTCAGCTGTGGCTTTGAACCTTCGCTATTGCCATTTATGTCAGCGGCTTCCAGCATGTGGCCTGTGGGCCAAATGCACCCCATCTGGCGGCAAGGTGCGGCCCAATTGACCTAAATCGCCTTATTTTTATTGGCCCACTAAAGATGCGATACAGCTCATTTAAAAACTGTATTTGGACTTCTTTTGTATTACTTCTAAATAACCAAACATTTTCCATGGCAAACAAACTATTCTTGAATCCTGCTGTAAGTAGGAAAAATTGTGTAAAATATATATATGTCGTTTTGAACATGGGGCTCCCCTTCAGAAAAATAACTTGAACACCCCTGGTATAGGTGGATACACAGATTACTATGATAGTCAACTTGAAATTCCCACTCTAGTGAGACATCTACAATCAAGGTTTTGAAAAAAAATCTGCAATTTGCATCTAAAGAATAACGAATTGCTGGATCATATGCATGGAGAATGGCATAAACGTTCTTCATATTAAAGATACATACATAACCCATATGAGGGGAAGGACATTGAAAAAAAGAGGGGGTGGGGGGAAACCTTCCTAGTCTCTAACAACATATTACAGCCTAGTCCAGGAGTTCTTCATACTAACTTCACCAGAGTTGACATCCCATAGCACTCATGCATGGGATAACCAAAGTTTCGTGCTCTATAACCCTTACTTGAGTGTGAGTGCCAACAAGAAATGGTTTACAGTTTATCTGAATGGTTTTGCAATACTTTTTGCTGCATTTCTCTTCCGAACTCATACAACAGAGATTCCAATAAGGAAATCTGCATCAGAAGTATTTTATTTTTAATTGCATGGATATACATTGATGGTATGAATCAAATAATTAAGAACACATACCTTCTCATTCATAGCCAGAATTACCATGAGCTTCCTGAAAATGGTGATAAAATCCAGAAACAAATCTACACAGTGCCTGCAACCAAGAAAGAGGGATTGGTCAGCACATGTACACGTTATCACATTTTAATATACAGAACATGCAAACTCTGTAAACTCTGGTTCACATCATGCGGAGTGACTCTCTGAAAGCTTTAAACAGGGACTAAAAATACAGCCAGACAGATAATCTCTGCTTAACACTTATAAAGACTAGTTAAAAAACTGTTGCAGCACAGAACATGGCACTGGCTCTGTTGGATATAACACCGTACTAGCAGGGCACAGAGGTTGCATGTTGTCACAGTATAAAAGCAACAAGATTAATATTTCAAAGAGCACAGAGAATCATACTCACCACACATAATCCTTGTCTCCATGTTCTGCTTTCTCAATAATAAGCTGAGTGTCAAACAGGACAAAGCCACACATAACCAGCAGACCAATGTACATGTGCATCTGGAACAGACAGGATTTGTTTAGTGCTAGATATAAATTTGCCAGTTTTCAACTACATTTAGACATGGTTTGAAGATGGGTGTGACACAGAGTAGTATAGTTAGTTTTCCATTTAAACCATGTACATGTTTTTGAGCAACCAGGCTCTTTCAGGCATCAAAAAAAAAAAAAAGTAATAAATGTGGTTGGTTGGGGGAATGAGTCCAGTCAGTTATTTTGTTTTATGCACATTGCATAAGTTTGCACTTATCCAATTCTGCATTATCTCGACCCCAGTCTGGGTATGTGTACTGCACCTCCCTCACGGATAGTGAGATTAGCACAATGCATGAACCCACAACAACCCCATGACACTTCATAGACACAAATGGGTATTAAATTAGAAATCCCAATTCATCTCTGTGGGAGACATGTAAAGTATGCCCAGTTTGAGAGTGGAGAAGGAGGAGGAGAGTTGGTGAAAACACCAACATGGAAAGTTAAGTATTGTAGATTTAGCCTATTAGTGACAGAACTGTGGACATTTTTGTACCCTTAACGGTGATAATGGCCATTTTAACATTTCTGCCGTGTGCTTGTTAATCTGTAATTTTCCTCTCATTTAACGTACCGATATTATATATATTATATATGATTTCTCTCGATAAAAAGGGATTTCTTCAATACCATTATTTCCATATCATATGATTAAAAAAAAAAGATTAAAAAAAGTCGTAGCTTTGATCTGAAAAATCTTTCACACAATTACAAAACGGATTTAAAAAAAAAAAAAAAGCCCCGTCTAAAAATAGTTATCTAAATTGTCCCGAGTTTAGAATTATGCATGTTTTTTTGTTTCCCAACCACTATATCCTATTGACCTTTTGACCCCCACCCTAAATATAAACCCCAATTATAACACTAACCCAGGGCTTGACAAATTTAATTTGATTTTAGGAGCCAGAAATTTTTTTTAGGAGCCAGACAATCAGGCAAACATAAACACAATTCATAAACACACACGCCTACTTCACATATACCCATATACCCATATATCCAAACACCTCACACACACCTACTTTACATATACCCATATATCCAAACACCTCACACACCCCTACTTTACATATACCCATATATCCAAACACCTCACACACCCCTACTTTACATATACCCATATATCCAAACACCTCACACACCCCTACTTTACATATACCCATATATCCAAACGCCTCACACACCCCTACTTTACATATACCCATATATCCAAACGCCTCACACACACCTACTTTACATATACCCATATATCCAAACGCCTCACACACACACCTACTTTACATATACCCATATATCCAAACGCCTCACACACACACCTACTTTACATATACCCATATATCCAAACGCCTCACACACACACCTACTTTACATATACCCATATATCCAAACGCCTCACACACACCTACTTTACATATACATACAAACACACACCCACCTCACATAGTCTTTTCTTGGGGGTTTCTTCTTGATGTGTCCCCCCTCCCTGCTGCTTTACCTCACTGCAGGAGAGGGGGACACTTGTGCTGCTGCTGATCTCCTTTGGTCGGCGTGCTGAGTGCCAGGATGTCACGTGACGACACCCGGCACTCAGACGCGCGTTGCGCGAGGGGGCGGAGCTTGCAGTCTGTGCCATCGGCCATCGGCACAGACTTTACCCCCTCGCGCTGCAGAAAAATCGGATGGCAGCGGCAAGGGGGCCATGAGGCTGACAGCACCCAGGCGCCAGGTCTAATTTCCTGGTCGCCATGGCGACCTGGCGCCTGGGGTTTGTCGAGCCCTGCACTAACCCATCTGTACCCTAAATGGAACCCTAACCCTAGATCAGGGGTTAGTTTCGTCTCCCCCCATGTAATGTTGCTCACTGCTTCTAGGGGCAGTCACGCAACAGAGCAATGGAAGTGATTTCTGATCACGTACGTCATTCTTGTTGGATACAGGGCAGCGCCATATTGGTGGAGCATGCTTCTCCAATACGGCACCCTCGATTACAGTGTGGGATAATTGAAGTGCCATGGGGGCCCAAAGTTTGCAGTAGTTGCCATGATGTCTCTATGACATGCAACACCAACGTATAGTTAACCATTGATCGCTGCCTATTCGATTTTAACGGTAGGACGTACCAGGTAAAGGGGTAAAAGAAAGCTTAAGTAATGAATTATTAAATTTAGGTTATTTTGCATTATGCACATGATAGTTTTGGGCTTCAGTGGCAAGTTACTTTATTCATACATGGCAAATCGCTATTAGTTGCTTGCTACTACAAGAACTTACTTTAAAAAGCAAAACTGATCCCACAAAGAAGTTGACCAAGGAAGAGATGAGGAGCAGACTCAATGCAGACATCAGCATACCTATATAAAAAAAAACACAACAAAAAACACATCAAGTATAAAACAACAGCAGAGAAACAAACACTCTACATATCAAGTTCTAGTTTATTCAAATATATTAATCACTAGACAGCACTTACCACCCAGGAACAGGAAACTGCGTCTTCGTGCATACAGAGCACTGAGTGAGAAACAGGTAAATATGACTGCTGTGCCCAGGAAAGCAGTGGGAATTATGCTGTAAGAAAAAAAACAGTATACCAATGACAAATCACAATTTGTGCTAAAAACAAACACCTTTGAGTACCACCAACAAAAACTGGGCCAATTGCTTTGCTTGTCCTTTTAAACATTCAAAGTAGCAGAGGCACATTAAAAACACAAAAGTGAAACTTGATCAGGTTTGCAAATATAGTTTCTAATGATATACACAGGGTTTTTTTAAAGAAATTTTTTTTTTTTTTTTTTTCAAAGATTCTCTTTCTTTAGAGAAACTACATACCTGGGGTTTATAGCAATGCACAAATTCAAAACTGGGCCCAAGCCGACACCTGGAAGAGAATGACAAAATATAAGAGGGGACATTTTCTCTTGAGAATTGGAATTATGACGGTGTCCTATTATAATGTAGTTCTTCGCAACATTTCTCACACAATGTTACCCACACACCCCCTGAAGACATGGGTTCAGCAAATTTGGTCAGGAGGCACTCGTTTGACATGCAAGTAACAAAGCATTGCTTGCAAGACCTTACAACTAAAAGTATCTACGGCTCTTAATGTGCAAACTAACCAGTCTGGGCACTTTTTTTTCTATGCAAAGTTATGAATAAAAAAGTACAGCAATTGGTATAAGGGAAAGATATGGGAGCTATTACAGTGACATATAAAAGTACACCAGGGGCCAGACTTTGAATGCTGCCAGGATAGTGGAATAGATCAGTAGGAGTTTGAACCAACTGGCACAACAGTTTCACTGGCAATGGCAGAGCTATGTGTATAGCATGTTAAAGGGGGACGGGTATTAATGAGGCTGAGTTCTAGTACATTCATTTCAGTGAATTTTCGCTCCACATGAACAGAAAACTATTGTCAAAAGTAATGCTGTTGTAAGACCGCAGTCCTGGCTATTTAATGTCATTTGGTAAGAAACCATGATTAACTTATGGAGCTATGAAGGAGGATACGAATTTTCCTATATTATTCGAAAACTTATGTTACATTAAAAGACATGTCAAATAAACTATTAGAGCAAAACGTAGAATTAAAACATCCAGTTTTAAAAAGTATTTCTATCCAAGCTTGTTTTATATATGGTTTTTGTTGCAATAGCCTCTCTCTCCAAGGTTATTGGATGAATTTAGAGTCCATTGGGATATTATTTCCAAACGTACATTGACTTTGGCTCCATAGACACTTGCTAAAAACAGTTCATCACAGAATTAAACAGACTTCATGATTTAACTGATTAGAGTGAGCTCGATAGAAATCCAACCTGGATTTGGTGTAAACCATTGTAAAATATCTCTGGCGACATAAAAAAACAACAACCAAAACAGTTCTTTTTAGTATATTGCCCCTTTGTTTATTGATAAAATATACACTTTCAGGATTCATATGACACAAAAATGTTAAGGTCAGTTATGAAGAATTAAACCAGCACCCAGCTCAATTCCTATACATAATGTGAAGGATGAAAATATTTCTTCCAAAATTGACTTACCTGAAAAAAATGCAAATCCAGCCAGGATTCCTAGCCGTTTCTTCTCAGTCTCATAGCTGTGGGGTGTAAACAGGAGCCACAGCATCATGCCCAAAGAACCCGCAAAAGACAGGAAGCTGCCCTATGTGTAAAAGACAGTGCATCAGATTAACTGTGTAAAATACTTCTACAAAATTAACAAAGTGTGTGTGTGTGTGTATATATATATATATATATATATATATATATATATATATATATATATATATATATATATATATATATATATATATACACACACACACACACATACATAAATACATACACACACCCACCCATCATATGAAACTGTACTTTGGGGGAAAGTAATGTGAATGCTTACCTGCAGAAGTCTAAGCACCACATTTACATAGGCTCCAGCAGCCGCCACCAGCATGCAGACAGCAAAGCTTGAGTATACTCTCTTCAAGTGCTGCTGTGTGGAAGGTGAACTGCAATGACAAGACACTATTATCAGCTTTGTATAACATTGTGCACACCATTTCTAACAAATGTCATCGGAAAAGAAAGAAGCCATGTCAAACAATATGAATATACAAAATACACAATGGACAAGGATCAAATTCCAAACAGAAAGCAAATATACAAAAACCCACACAGAGAAGCCAAGGTTTTAATTTAAACTAGCTTCTGCCATTATTATGCACACAGGCCCCCACCGTAGAACTTGGTTATTAGAAACAATCACATAAGCAAGCTGATACAGAAGGTTCAACTGGTATAGTGGCCAATGTGTATTCTACAGGTGATAACCACCAGTTTACAGAAACCTAAAAATGGTAACACCAGGTCCATCCTTGGGTGTCTAGCAGCTGATTTTTCGAAACCCTGGCAAATATTCCAGCACTGCCTTTAACCAGCTTAGTCTGGTAGAGTGTTGAATTCTATGAGACATCACTCTTTAAACATCGAGATTGGTCTTAAAATTGCCACTTTTTCATAGTATTAGTTTTATTGTATTTTCATGCAATATGCCATTACTGATCAACATAATATGAGCAAAATATATGTGTATATACATTACATACATATCTAAGAAAGAACTACTCACATGTGGGAGAACTTGAGAAGAGCATTGAAGTTGATGTTTCGATCAAGAAAATCCATAATGGAAAAGTATTGTGGAGTTTGACGTCAGTGAACTGTAGAAATGCCTTCAGAGAGAGAGAGAAAGTTATACAGAGGTCATTAATTCTGCGATGTGCTATAATGTAATATTATGAATGATGTGCTTCTAACTGCGCTCACTTCTCCAAGGCTGATCAACTACATTATGTACATTAAATGGAATCAGCAGCTCCCTATTTATGGCTCAGTGTTAGCCACAAGGTTTAAAATACATTCATAGCCTCCGTTGAACACCAACACCCACCACCTAATTATTTACACCCACCCCCTATTTACACAGGCACAGCATTAAAACACATACAATAGCAGAAGAATCTTTTCAAGTTGGAGATCTGTCAACACGCACCTCTCTGCTCGAGTTGCCTCTGTACAATAACCATTCTCAAGCTTTCCTAAGGTTACTCGTGGACTTTGAGAGACCCCTGGGATGTCTTGATATAGATGGTGCAATTATTGCAGGCTGTTACAAGGAAATCAGTCTTGAGGTTTTCCACAGAGACACACACGGTGTATGCAGTATGTGGAGTCCCGCCTCTTGACAGTCATTAATACTCTTAATGATTTCCCCTGGTAACACCAGTGATTACACATAGATAAGCTCAGGAATGATAACTTGATAGCACACAAATATTCAACCTGCCATACTCTGACTTATTAAAAGGTGAATAGGAGAATTTTGAACTCTGCTACTTTGGCCTTAAGTTTGAAATGTGCATGTCAATTCACTGCACTTTCCTCTTCCATGAGTAAAGCCTTTAGTTGATTAGGTTTTTGAAGTGTAGGGTGGTATATAGCTACCCTCTAGCATCAAAGCCCATCAAGATCCTGTAGTTCAGGTCTTAAATATTTGAAAACTGTTGACTAAGAGCCAAACAGACCAATTAAAAAAGCACAACAAAAGTTGTACGAAAAAAAAAAAAAAATAAAAGTATACTTCTAACTAAACCCATAGTGCCTCTCTAGAGATGCACACAAGTTTACTCTTGGCTCTGACTCAGAATCAGTCAGAAGGCTGATGCATTCTGACACAGCCAATCATGGAGGATGCTTGTCCCCACTCATATGATCAGGGTCTAAACAAAGCATGGTCTCTCTCTGGTAGTACAGAGAGAAACCCTTACTTTACATTGCATCACATGTATAGCTAGGATCGCTATCCGCACTAGCAAAGCAAAACAGAGGATAAACTGGCATCTACTATCAAAAGAACTTGCCAGTTTCTCTTCATACTAAGGACACTACATTTTTCACTTGTGCTTCTTCTGTTTTTATAAGTCAGGGAAATTGTTACTTGTACAGATTTCTATGGAAAACAAAAAGTTGGGAGCCAGTTGTTTAGGCACCAATGTTCCATTGTTCTTTGGGCTGATCAACTCACTTGCATAGGTTTTGCAAAACCCAGTCATAATTTTCATACAAAAAAAAAAAAAAAAAAGTTAAAATATTGTAAAACTGTATTTTGAGTTCATTAAAAGCACCTTAACTGAACTAGATTGTGATATGATGCAAATCTCACACCAGAAGACCTGTATTAATCTTTACAAAATGCATTAGCAGATGTATACAAGATATCATGGCCGCACTGCTAATAACCTTAAAGAGCAGACTTCTCCCTCCTGCTTCATGCAAACTACTCTTAATAAGGAAAATGGTAGTTACACATAAAAGGGTAACGATAGTACATCCCTGTAGTAAAATCATGTTTAAAAATAACACACACATACATTTTAATGCACTTTACATATCGTACTCCCCCTATGTTCCATAGCAGGCCAAAGTACAATATAACTTAAAGTGACAAAGTCCCATTTTAATATACTGGCACACCTAACGTCCCCTATACTGCTTTGTGGGCAGCATATGATAAGTTTAGGAGTTAGCAGGATGGGATTTGGAAGCAGGTGCACAAATCTTATTTTAATATAACTTCTAAACTATTCATTTACAGGCCACAAAACAGGACTGTCAGCCATACCCTTTATAAAAAAAAATGAAAAAAAAGTTGGTTTTGTTCAAGAAGTGCCATTAACCACAGTGCATGAACTTTGGACTTGATTGCTAGCAGCTGCAGTGTTGTATAAGACACAGAGACTGCAGATAGAATAACCTTTACTTTTCACACATGAGATTAGTCTCATAAATTGAATCCACAGATTATCATTTGTATGATGAAAACCCAAGTACTGGAACTAAAAAGCTTTAGAAGTTTTAAAAGACAAGGCACATATTTTAGGAGCTAGCCAGTAAAAAATAAAAATATTAAGTCTTGCAGTCTGGAAAAAAAGCAAATTGTATATTTAACAGCTATAGATTCTAACGCAAAATGCAATATGTGTACAACTCACTCTTCAAATTGCCTTACTTATACCTTCATTACACACAGACCATTCTTATGAAATAGCCATCTAGAGAAAGGAACAAACTGTACATAAAACTTTTGTGAACTTCAATTGACTGCATGTAATTTCATGGTATAGTACTTTTTTCACAAAAGTACAACTCAAAACAAAAACATACAGGTGCCAGCTGTAAGGGCCAAATTTATCAAAGCAAAACTGGTGCTATTTTTTTATTTTTTTAAGTGCTTAATTTGGAGCAGCCATAATTTTGCATTGGTTTCCATGGTTACTAGTACTATTTTAGCACTTTTTCCAGAAATAACACCTATTTTGTCTTGATAAATACAGCCCAAAAGCCCCATTAAGACAAAGGCTTAAGATTAAGCCCTTTTGAAGTGCAAATTTCCTTGATTTTTGTCAGTTTGCTCGAGTCATCATGTCTATTTTATTGATTTAAATAAAAAAAATTGGCACTTTTTCCACTAAAAAGTTGTATTGTTGTCCCTGAACTGGAGTCTGCTGGTAGTGCTTTGGGAGTTCCTTCATCATAAAACAAAAAGAGTCTTGTTACAAATAATAAATACAAAACCAGGCATTAATAGTGAAGTTGTAAAAACTTAAAACAGACTATCTTTCCAAATCCATAGAATAAACCATGATTTTGTAGTTCACTTTTTAATTACTTTTAGACAACTCTAGTGTTGAACATGCTCTAAATCTACAGGCTTGAAAGGAAGACCTCCTGCCCTCAGCCAACATCTTTGTCTTCAGATTTAGCAAACGTTAAAAACAGGTATTTCAGGATCTCCTCAGATAAGTCTATATAGGTCATCCATTCTAAAATTACAATTGTGAAGACACATGGAAAACGTACATAACTACTGTTCATTATAGATCAACTATCGAAACCTTGTCACAAAAGATAGCATGCCAGTGAAATAAACTTCCACATAATGATGTTTTCAACGTACACAGTGAAATACAGGAAAGGAATTTGTTTAGCTAAAAAAAAAAAAAAAAATTGATAAAAATATTATGTATCAGAGGGAGGACTTATTATTTTACCATATGTTCTATATTCATGCTAGCAGAAGATAGGAGGCAGATAAGACGTTCATTTAAACACACAATTGCCTACCTTCTGTTATTTAAACGTATCTTTTAATGTTGAAGGAAATGCAAAAATGTAACTATAAAACTAAAAATATAAATAGGCAATTGTGATACATACAACACCTATTGATATAGGATGATAAAAATAATAAAGCAACTGGAACATCTTGAAACATGATAGGAAAATGTGTTCATATATTATATTGCAAAATTCTTTATGTACAAAATGAATGTATAGCGTGGGCACATCAATCCACAAATAGTGATGTCCATGCTAAAAAACAAAACAAAAAACCCAAAGCCTAAACTTGCACAGCATTTGTGCAACAATTCACAGAATACATTCAAAAATATGCTCAAAAATGACAGCTGTGACGAAAGGGACAGTTAAGGACCAACAATCACACACTGGTATTCTAACTGGTATGGGCTGATCTGTGTACCTTACATACTTCTGCTGAATAATAAAGTGTAATTTGTTACATGAATACTGTTTTATTGTTAACGTTGGCATGACTATTAGCTGCATATCAGAATGTATCTACCTACTTATAATGTCCTCAAGTATGGGGTCTGTTTTGAAAAGTAAGTTATATTCCAGAAAGTGGTAAAACTACTACTGCCAATGCTCTCACAAATGAAAATGTATTTCCCAAGAGTAAATATACAAGGAGATCTTTAAAACAAGCATGTTGGTGACACAAAGTCAAACACTTACATCATGCCACCATTACTGAGCTTTAAAAAAAAATGTTTACTGAAATTCAATCATGATGCAACAACACTGCAAATATGACGTCATCCAATAGGACTAGCATGCAATCCAAGGATGCATCATCAGTAAATGTAACCCTTCCTTGTAATGCAGTGACATTATTGTGCAATTAGTGCTTTCATTTTATAACATAATGAAAGTTGTGCACGGGGAAGCCAGGGATTATTATATTTTCTCTGCGAGCTGGATGTGTGTATCTTGCTGAATAAGAGTGACAGATAACTTATGGACTATATGTTCATAAGTTATCGGTCACTCGTAATGCATTTCCCATGATGCTCGGTCAGCCAGAGCCTGGTGGAGTGTCACTGGGAGAAGTAGGCGAGCGGCCTTTGAGCTCATTTAGCATATGTTTCCTGAATTTTGGCTGCTATAAGCCCTCATTACCAGTTCCTGTCTGTCTTCTCAGGGAATGGACAAATACTGCTCTCCAACGTTTAGACTACAACGCCAGTCACCCTCGGCCAGGCGCAATTACTAGGGATTTTGTAAGACAGCTGGTCGAACCGATCAGGCCTGTTGTTATTGTACCCGTAAGTGTTGGCAGCAATCGCAGCCATCACGGCTTGTCGGGGAGTGTGCAATAAGCCTCACGCTATGTATATATTGCGTCTTGTTACTCGCGTAACCGTTTTATTGTCAGCAGTACTCACCTGCTTCGCCAACCGTATAACAAACGTTCAGCGCTTCCTCACGGTTTGTCCCTCCGCTTCCGCCGTACGTGTCACACCACCTAATCCCCGCCCTCACAACAACGCCCCTAACACCTTGAACGCTGATTGAATGCAGATGCAGTCATCAAGATGTCGGTCTGGGAATAGGAGAGACAAAATGTGATTGGTTCCCGTGTATGTCACTCAGCTGCATAAAAGCCAATAATAACTGCACTATAGGTTGGCTGTGAAGGAAGGAGGCCATGTAATATGTGCAGTGACTGCTCCTCTAGCGGCAACATCAGGTAGTGCCTTCTAAAACGTAGCTTTCAGCATTCCTTCCGACCACACCAGTTCACTACACTGGTAAGGTGCAAATGTAAAATCCCATCAATGTTCGCGGAAGAAATGTTCTGAGATAGCAACAGTAGGATGTATGCACTAAACAGTGAGATGTGGGGAATTGACAATTTAGTTGCAAAAGTCATTCCCTCTTTTTTTGCTGCAGAAACCAATAAGAATAATTTCATTCAAATTAATGGAATATTCTGTTTCTCTAGTAATGTTATCAGACAATGTGTTGCACTGTAAATCGATAGTGTTGCACTGTTAATAGATCCTACTATGAACAAGAGCAAGTCTATTACAGTCCACACAATGTATACTATTTTAGCAGCACAAGAAGTGACTAAATGAAACAAAACTTTATATGCTCAGTGTCTATATAATCAGTCCTGCTGCACTGTCCCTTTAAGTGTGGCCACTATGTGTGCAGTGTCAGAACAGCAGGAAATTAAAGTTTATACACCATCCACATAGCGGAAAGAAAATGTATATTAAACAATATATTTCATTATACGTTACCTACACAAAAGAATGAATGAATATGTGAGAGTTTAAAAACGGGGAATGGGCAATCAGTGTCCCTGCCAAATCAGGGAAGCTCATAATTGTGATCCTCACTATCTGTCGCTTATAGTGATTCGGATAGTCCCTAAAGCTTAGAGAGGAGGGAACCGTTTTATTACAAATAGGACAAACTGGGGGTCAGAGCTTAGCCACGGAACATGGCAGATGCATTATTGCAGAGCTCCGCTGAGTAAAACAATAGATCAGGCTGTACACTGCAGATTTAGGCAGCAAATCACACCTTAACCACGAATAAAGCGCTGGAGAATAGTATGAGAACCAATAACAGACCTCCACTCTTGGAGAAGAAGCCAATAGCACGAAATATAGAGACGTTTCTGCTGAAACACACTGATGGACGTGGAGATAAGATGGCACTCCCGCCAAAAGAAACCGCAGCTATGTTGAGGGCAGCGGACTCCGATGGCGACGATTCAACCGGAGATCTGGAGAGGTTCTCTGACGTCGATGAGACACATACAATGAAAGGCGATATAAAGACCCTCTTCCAAAGTCTTAAAGAGCTCCTGAGAACTGAAATTGCCCACTTAAAAATCAAAATAACAGATCTAGGCAACAGAGTGGTCGAGCTGGAAGATGAGAGAGCACAGAGGAGCAAATGGCAGACTGCAATGCTTAACAAACAAGCACTGGCTTTACAGATGGGCTCTCTACAGACCAAAGTGGATGATATCGACAACCATGGCAGACGCAGCAATATAAGAATGCTCTCATTCCTGTTAGATGGGGGAACAAGCGCCCCCATTTTACTGGATCAAACACAGAGAGCCTTGAAGGCCAAACAAGCACCTCATGCAGCGCTGAAGGATGTCATCCTAAAATACTATTGCTACACTGAAAAGGAGACACTGATAAGGAAGGCAAGAGCTAAACATCAGATCATCTTTAAAAATATGGAGATAAAACTCTTTCAAGACTTATCACCACACTCCATATTCTGGCGGAGACCCATTTGGCCACCACCAACATTCGATATTAAAGGGACAGTCTAGTCCCCAAACTCACTTTGGTGCAAGATGAAGATTAATCACATTTTTAATATTTGACTCAAGCCCTTCCCAGTGATTACTCTGCATGTTTACTGCAGGTGCGACAACACTGATTCTATAGACACTGAGGATATAAAGTTTTGTTTCATATAGTCACTTCCTGTCCTGTGGCCTATGAGTGACCTTTCTCTTGTACACAGTAGGATCTTTTAATGGTGCAACACATTGTCTGATGACATCACTAGAGAGACAGGATATTCCATTCATTAGAATGGCATTATTCTCTTTGGTTCCTGCAGCAAAAAAAAAAGGAAATTACTTTTAATTATCTATTGTGGGCAGTCCTTGTTTCGTGCAAACTGCTGTAATTTCACAATTTCATCTTGCTGTAAGTATTTTATATATATATATTTTTTTACATTCTTTTTTATTGTGAGAGGTGCAAGAAAATCAGGTATCAGATCTTATCAATCAATTGTACAGAAAAACAGAATTAGGATACATACATTTTCGTACAGATATCATCTCCCAATCCTTTTTCCATTCTTTACCTCTTGATCCCTAGTGTGTATATTTTCCCTTAGATACATAGTACAAAAATCTTTGTAAAAAGAGAGAAGAATAGCGATCATGGTTTTAGAATCCTGCAATCTCAAAAATACAGTATGACAATGAATCACAGGTATGTTTCTAACAATGCAAAGGAAACGATCCTAAAAAAACAACTAAAAACAGTCTGCCCATCCAACTCCAATTCCCCCCCCCTCCCACCTCCCCCCGCTCCCATGGCTGGAGAGACCAAACATGTCCCATGAAACCAACAATTTTCTCCCTTAGTTATACAGTATAATCGGAGGAGCGTTACGAAGGATTTCAGCACACTACCAATCAGTGTGGTAAAAGTTATCATATATCTTGTTTCTAATTTCTATGTCTAAAGTATTGATGTATGAGGTTCAGGTTTTAAAAAAAATTTGGGCCAGCTTATCTTTGTGTAAGCTTTTTTCCAACCAGTCCATCCGCATTAAGTAATAAAGTTTGACTTTTAGTAGAGCAATACTGGGGTGGTCGACAAGGATCCATTGGTGAAGTATCGTTTTCCTAGCGGCTGCTAGAAAAATCTGAAGAGTACGTTTATTACCCCGATATTGATCATCAATAATCCCTAAGACTGCCAAATCAGGAGTAAGCGTGGGTATATGTATAGAGAGCTCTTTACAATAGGATTGAACTTGGGTCCAGAAGGTAGATATAATTGGACAGGTCCAGAGACAGTGGAACATTGTAGCCCCGGATGCATCACATTTCAGACACAGGTCAGGGTCAGTAAGCCCCATGTGATGTAATCTGGAAGGGGAGGAATATGCATAGTGGGCAATTTTGAGTGCCATGTCTTTGTAAAGGGCAAAAGGCATTGCCTTTATCAGAGAGGCTGTTGCCAGATGAATCGTCTCGATGTTCAGACCCTGTATGTGAGTGAGCCAATGTGTAATACCCACTTGTAGATCAGGTTGATATTCATCTGATTGTAAAATTCGGTAAATAATTCTCGTCGAATGAGTAGGTCATTTAAATTATTATTCCAGTCATTGTCTGTAAAATGTTGGGTTTGGGACATAACAAAACTCCTGGCCTGATAATAAGTGAATAATGATATTTGGACTGTAGGAAATTGTTGTCTAAATTCGATAAAGTCGAGGATTTAGTTTTGGGTCATATCTACAAAAGGTGCCAATGTATTCATGTCTTGTGTCCAGGTCACAAATGGATTGCTTGCTAATCGGTGTTGGAAAACAGGGTTGAGTACCCAGGACTGAAAAAGGGAGTATTGCCATTTCATTTTGATTTTAAGTCTAATCAACTTCCAGGCTCTAATTGTAGTGGCCAGTGAAGGGTTGGCATGTACCTCTTCCGGCAATAAGTGATATGGAGTGTGGAGCAGATTGGAGGGATTGAGGTGGATATAGGCTACTATCTAACAGTACATTTGTATACATGTTGCTATTTTTGACCCAATCTATTGCATATCTAAATACTGCGGATAGACTATAATTTAGGGGGATGGGAACATTTAGACCTAGTCTAGCTGTTGGTCGGGTTAACTTAGTAAGACTGATTCTAGCTTTCTTGTCCAGCCACAAAAACATAGAAAAACTTTGATTGAGACGCTTGACATCAGAGGCATTAAGAATAATAGGAAGTGATTGAAGGTAATACAATAATCTTGGAGAGCTAATCATTTTGATAAAAGCGGCACGGCCCGTAAAGGTAAGGTGTAATTGTTTCCAATGAATCAGCTCAGTCTCCATTTTTTTGATGATCGGAGGGATATTAATGGAGTACAGATCTCCCACAGACCGTGGTAACTGCACTCCGAGGTAGGTTATCGTCTTGGTTTCCCAACAATGCCAAGAGTTTTCAAGGTTGCTGGAATTCTAACCCCTTTTAGATAAATTGCGCTAGATTTTGCTCTGTTGATGCCGAAACCCGTAAGGGTACCCCATTGTTCTATATAATCCAATACGGTACCCAGAGTTGGTTCTGGGTCCGATATAGCTAATAGAACATCATCGGCAAAAGCGTTTAGTCTGATTTGTGAGGTTCCCTCCCCAATTCCCTTATATATATTGGTTGAATGAAGAATACGTAGTAATGGATCTAAGGCGATATTAAATAATAAAGGTGATAGGGGGCATCCCTGACGGACACCCCTACTCATGTATACTTTGTCCGAGTCTAACCCATTTACAGTGAATTGCATTGTCGGATTCTTATACAATTTGCGAAATAAATTAAGAAATGGGGCTCCGAAGAACTGAAATTTAAACAATCTTTCTAGATGGGGCCATGCCACTTGATCAAAAGCTTTTTCCGCGTCCAGACTGACTAGGGCCGAGGGGGGTGTATGTGAAGATTTTGTTGCCATCCATACAGCCGCAATGGCCGATCTAATACCCACCACTGGGTGTCGCCCCTGATAAAACCCCTTTGTGCCGGATGTATCAGGTGAGGTAGAATTCTTTGTAATCTGTCTGCCAGAAGTTTTGTAAAATGTTACAGTCTTGATTCATTAAGGTGAATGGTCGGTAGGAGGTCACATTTGTGGGGCATTTGTCAGGTTTGAGTAATAGTATTGTGCGCGTGTCCGTAAGAGTCTGAAGTTGTGTGTCTCCCAGGTAAATGTCATTGAATAATCTTGTAAAGGGGCTAAGCAAATGAGGTTTCATTAATTTGTAAAATTCACTCGTAACACCATCAGGTCCCGGAGTTTTGCCATTTTTCAAATTCTTATTAGTCAGAGAGACTTCCATTTCTGTTATTGGGGCATTCAGAATTTCCCTATGTTCATTGGATAGTCTGGGAGATTTAGCTTTTTCAAGCAGGGTGATTCCCTTTAGTTTGTCATCTGGGGTAGCTGAGTATATTTTCTGATAGTACTGTTGAAATAGCTCCCAAAGTTTTGTCGGGTCTGTTACTGCTTTACCCATGGGATCTATGATGTGGCTAATATTGTGCTTTGGTTGTTTCTTTTTTTTGCCAGAATGGCCAGCAATTTACCCGCCCTATTACCCCATCTATAAAACTTATTTTTAGTGTGATCTAATTGATGTTGTGCTCTTTCGAGCAAGAAAGTTTCCAAGAGTTCCTTAGTTCTGATATATTGTTCCTTAGTAGAAGTAGATGGGTCAGATTTAAATTGTCTTAGGGCAGTTGAAACCTGGGTGTTAAGGGCTTCACATTTGAATTGTCAATCCTTTCGTTTTTTAGAAGTATAGGACATGATGCGTCCTCTAAGGACTACTTTGGCCGTTTCCCAAAACAATAGATGATTATTAACATGTTCAAAATTGTCATCCAAATAGTTCCCCCAGGTGTTTTCTATAAAACTTTTAAAATCCGGATTTGTATGGTAATAAGAGGGGAAAAACCATCTCCGTGTTTTTTTTTTTTAACGAGGGATGTAGGTATAGTGTCAATTCTACTGGGGTATGGTCTGAAAATCGTATGTTGTGAATCTTAGCCGCTTTCACAGTTTGTAATAAATGAGGCGCTAGGAGGAAGAAGTCAATCCTAGATATAGAGTTATGTACTCCAGACAAAAAAGTAAAATCTTTTTTTTACGTAGGGGTTGAGAGTCCTCCACGGGTCTATCAGATATATGTGTTCGGTCAGTAGCGTCAGTCCCTCAGGAGATCGACTAGGTGAGTATGTCGTAGGTCCTAATCTGTCTAGTTTAGTGTCTTGTAGTGCATTGAAGTCTCCCCCCCAGAACGATGTTCGAATCTGAGTAGTCAGAAAGCAACTCAACTAATTTGCAGTAGAAAGCAACATTGGGGGCATTAGGTGCATATACATTTACCAGTAGGTAGAGCTTTGTCCCTAAAGATACTGTTAATAAAAGATACCTGCCATCCGGATCAGCGACAGTAAATATTTTATATTTTAAACAATGCAAGATGTAAGAGATGCTTTTTAAAGTACTTTGAAAGCACATTATTATGCATTAATATTTGGAAGATGCATTTTAGACAGTCCCTTTAAGTTTTGTATATTGAACATATGGTATGTAGATTGCATGGTATTGGTATTTTAATGTATATTAAGTTAATATTTATTGGGTACTTTCACACCTCTGTCCACGGAAGTTGTAGGCAGGGCTGTATGAGAACACTTATGGCATTTAGCCCCTCATTTTTGCACGGGATCAGCAGAGAGTCCAAGTTAAGGTCCCCCTGTGATCCCATGCGAAAACGAGGGTCTCTGTCTGCACAAGCTTCCTATGGAAGCAAGGCAGCTGTCGATCAGAGGATAAATTGGCATGTACTATCAAAAGTACAGTTTATCATCACACTGAGAACTAACATTTCAGCTGTGGTTCTATATTTAGTGTTCATTTAAAGGTTTCGCCTAGTGCCTCACAAAGTCTACAGCCGCCTCTGGTCCTGGGTGTGCAATGTGGATAGTATGGTAAGGGATGTGGGGGCAATATGGAAGGCGAACTGTCGTGGGGAAGGAGGAGCTTTGACCATTTGGTGTCTAAGAGACCCCACAATCTCTGATTGTGGCTGTGCCATTGTAATACCCTTGCCCTGCATCTGGACGGCTGCAACTTTTCTCCATCGTTTGAGAAACAAGATTCCTTTATGCTTGCGGTGCGTGATAATGAACAGCAGAGGGCGCCGCATCATCGGAATTCCTGAACCGTAGATTTTACCAATAAGAGCAGACTGACCCTGTCAGCGAGCCAATAGGGAGCTGTCTGGGGGCGTGGTTTGGATAGTGCGGCTGGGGTGAATGGAGCTATACTCAGTGTGGGCTGCGAGGCGGGACTCGCCAATACAAAGGATGGCTCTTGGGGACCTTCTTTTGGACTAACGGGGGCGCGCACCGCACCAGGGGGGACACCCGGTATCTGGGGACCGCTATACCGGGGCCCTAACGATGGGCAACGCGGAAAGCGCGGGGGGTACCCCGGGAACTACTTTTCTGCCACTGAAAGTTCCGATGCCGGACCAAGGAGAGCTAGAGGAAAGATTTGCCCTGGTTCTGGTAAGTGCATGGAGATGGGTGACCTGTGTATAACCTCATATATTACCCAGTGTAACACTAGAAACACAGTGATGTACCAACAATCAGTAGTGTGCGGTACCCGTGCGAGTTCCAAAGTATAACATTAGTAAGAGTGCGGTACCTATTGAAAGAGCAGTGATTGATATCTTGCTGAGAGTGGTAAGAGTGGTTGGTTCCTAGTTTAGCAGTAGTGAGAGTGTGTGGTACTCTATGAGAATGGTAAGAGTGACTAATACCTTGTATGAGAGTCTGGCATCCTGTATAAGAGCAGTACATGTGTGTGAGACTGTGTGGCGGCCTGTATTAGAGTCTGAGCAGTGTGAGGTACCAAGTATAATATAAGTAAGAGTGGGGTACCGTGTATTAGACTGAAATAAGTGACTGCTATCTTGTATAACAGTAATGTGTGTGTGTGTGTGTGTGTGTGTGTGTGTGTGTGGTATCATGTATAAGAGTGGTCACTTGTACAACAGTGAGGCATGTGTTAACCTGTATAAGAGTAGTAAATGTTTGTGGTATTGTACTTGAGTTGTCGGTGTGTGGTGGCCTATATAAGTATGGTCAGAGTTGTACCCTATATTACACTTAGCAGTGTGTGGTACTAAGTATAGATTAGTGAGACTGTGTGTGAGTGTAAGGGTAGTAAAGGGTTGTGGTATCTTGTACAAGACTAGTGAGTGCTGGTGTAAATGGAAGCATAATTTATGATAAATTATTTTAGCATGAAGAGTACATTTATTGCACTTTCAAGTGCTGCGTAAGTTGTTGGCACTATATTAATAAATGTTAATGTAATCTGACAGTGTGACACTTGTTGTCGAAATCTGGTAACAATGAATGTGAGGCAACTTAAATAAGAGGATCAACATTGAGTGACATCCTGCAATGTCTATAGGAGAACAAAATTACAGAACATGTTATAAAACACTTTTTGACACTAGAGATTAAGTGAAAACTTTGTTAGAAAGGGACAAAGTGTGGTTAAATATTGCAAACTATTGAAGAAAAGTGAAGTTTATTACAAAGTAAGGGTCATAAGTAACAAAGATAAAATTAGAGGAATGGTTAAGCTTTTTTAGCATCAGTATACAACTATTTATAGCATGACCTTTGTATGCAGCATTGTCTAGTGTTTTCAGGTGAGATACCCAGTATATCTACAGGATGTCATTTGTTACATCGCCTCTTAATATACACAATAGATTTTTTCTCAATGTTGGCCTCTCCAGGAAATCTAGTTAATATGTATTACTTGAGCAGGGATTTTACAATTCTCTCTCTTGTGTTACAAACCTGTCTCTGTGGGATTTCTTGGGTCTGCTAATTAAGTGAGGGTGTCTGCATGCTTTTGTAATCCTGTGAATTGTCTTGTTGGCAATATATATCTTCATCTCTCAATAGTCTGTCTGGATTATATTCCCCCTGCCTCCTTGTAGGGCCTGTCTGCAGCTAGCATAATAGTTTTTTTTTTTTAGTTGCAGTTAATAATTTGCTTTAAAGTGAAAATTGTACATTTAATTTTTTTTTTGCTATTAGTAGTTACAGGTTAATGTGTGTTTTTCTCACTGAGATTTGTAATTGTAAAAATTTACGGTTTTGTTCAGAAAGTTTTTTTTTTTTTTCTCTCCCTTGCTCAACTCTGAAGTCTCCCTGGGATTTGAGGAATTTGTGCATAACTCTATAGAGGGGGCGTATTAGGAAGGAGCTCCAATACAGAGCTGCTACTTTCTGTAAAAAACCCACATCTCTAGTTACACATCCACTCTATGCTTGGATTGCTCTCTCAGTACCTGTGCTGTTTATTCAAATGTTTGCCCTCAATACAGTAACATTGCCTTCATTGTCCATTTCTTACAGCTGTAAGACATTATAAGACTTATCTATATACCTGTATTTTGTGTAAGTTATGTTGACATTTGCATGGTTATGATTGCAGAAGTTTAGAGTTAACATTTGGATTTAATTCTGAATTTCGGAGGCGTTTGCAACATAATATAAAGTGCACCCTTCTGTCATTCAAACCGTTACATGATCAACAGTTCAGTGATACACAAATAATTGTGTTAGTTATTGTCTTCTTATAGAAGGTCAGAGGTGGAATTCCCTACATACTGTAAACAAGTGAGACAAACATTACCACTTTAACTCTTGTTTACAAAGTCTTGGTAGCAGCCATTCCAAGATATAATTGAATATATATTAAACTGATTTCTTGTATGTTATGGCTAATGGGGACTGTTTTGGGGACTTTTACACAAGAGCAGAATTCTCCACTTCTAATATATCTGCAAACGTGGATGTTTATGTGTTTTTACCAGATTCAGATTATGTTGGTTTAATAAATACATGGCAACTGGTTCATTGAGTGATGGGTTCATATAAAGTCTGAAGTCTATGTATGATCTAAAGCTTTGTAAATGAAAAGCCCTTGCTATTGTCATTTATATTTTAAAAGGTCACCTGAACAAATTTATAATGCAGGGATTCATAATCTTGTTCTACCATAACATTAGCCAAGTTGTATGGCAGGCCCTGCTTGTGCCTTTGTGAGTTAATGCAGCAGAAATGATCTGTTTACCAGTGTTGAGGAAGCTTTGTTGGCCGTACCTGACAACATGTTTAGCAAGACGGCCAGATTTGAATTATTTTTCTCCAATCTGCTTGAAAACAAGAAGTTTAATGTCCCACTGGAAGTTTTTATCAGACCGTTTCTAGCTGATTGTTGTCAGAATGATCGTATGGAAGGTATGCTGGGAAAAACCTGCGTTATCAGATACCATTGACCTAATGTGAAAGAGAGGAACTTGCATTACAAAAAAGAAACGTGAGTATGTAACAATTGTGAGCTGCAGGAGGAAGATGAAGGAGGTTGAAGGGCATTCAGTACAGGAAAACTGTTGAACACTGGATTTTGAACGACACAAATCCAAGTTAAATAGAAAAACAAAGGAAACACTCGGTTTACCTTGTGGAACCTGTTCTAGTAATCCAAATTCTCATATTTGAATTCATCTACCCAGCAGGTGGAAACCTTGGGAATGTCTACTGTAACTGAGAAATAATGGCTGGTAGGTCAAGGCAACATAGGACCACTGGCTAATGAAACAATTCCCATTACGCTCAACCAAGCTGAGGGATGCTCAGGGGATTTTATATCCAGCACTTTTTGGCTTATTGCAACATCTGACTGCTTGGAAGCGTAGGCAGGTCCATCCAATAGGAGTGGAGTTAGAATAGGGAGTGTGGATCATGTAGGAAGAACTGCAACCAGAGACATTGTTAACGTTTCAAGATGCACACAAAGGTTAACACATTCTTTATACACTTAGTAACTGCTTAAAAAAAATTACAATGCATTCTACTCTCTATATACATTATCTTGGCACATTTGCCTCGTATCTTTTTGTATTTTCCTTGTAATGAGCTCATTGTATATTAATATACGTTGTCAGCATAGGAAACTTATTTATTTTGTATTTTTTCCATAAATTCTTTTTATTCATGGGAATTATATCACTTGTTGGGAAGTCCTGGGTTTTCTAATCTTGGAGTATGTCACTATGGACTTGTTTGCCCTATTTGTTTTGCAACCGATGAGATAATTTATTGAAAGCATAGTTGTGAGAATAGAGTAGTTTGTGTGTGTGTGTTTTTTCATCAAAGAGGAAGTTGAGACACATTGTGGAATTGTATCATCAAACCATTCAATAATGAAATGACAGTAAATGCAAAATTCCACATTTCTTTTCAATTTGTCAATGGAGAAAATATAGTATCAATGGTTTGTATTTATTCTTGTTATGAAGAGTCGGATTAACCCTCTAACATATGAGGTACAATGGACATGTGATACAACAGTGGCCAAAATGTGATCATCCCAAAGTGCATGTTTGAAAGTTAAGTATTCCCCCCCCCCAAAAAAAACTATTGAAATATAGTTAAAATTAAAAGACTAACTGTGTTTTATGACATAACATAGCTGGCAGCGCGTTATATTTTGGAAGTAAAATATTTTAAGATGTCCGTATCTAGGTTGAGCTCCTTGTTTCCATGCTGTTTTTGTAGTAGGAGAAAATACACTTTACTATAGTTGTTAAGCATGGTATATAATTTTAAGATGTTGTTCCTTAAAATTATTCTCTGCACTCTGTAATTAGGCTGGGCATTTCCACCCATCAGAATATCAAGATTTCTATTTCAACTGGAACTTAACATACACCACACTCCTCCTGCAAATTATCTCTGTCTGTGAAGTCTAGAATAAGTGTAATATGTTAACCTGACAGATATTGACATAAAGCAAAGGTAAACGTTTACCCGATGTTCAGTATACTGCATGGTTATGTGCAGAGGCCATCTGCGGTATGATATGGCAGTGTGATTTGGCTTGTTTTGGAGTAGTGGTGACATTTTATAGTTTTTCTTTCTAGCCATTGTAATGACTAAACTTGGAGCTTTTGCTACATTTCATGAGTCATATATTCACTCAAGTCATACAGGTCCAAAGCATAGTGTCATTTATTTTCGTTATTGTACTGAATTGCATCTAATGGTCTTTTAAATCAGTCCCCAGTCTTCCTTTTATATATAATTTTCTAGTGTAAGTAAAAATACACAGATAGTTAGTGCTGCAATAATAACAAAACTTGATTATATAATTAATTGTTTCTTCACATAAATTAATTCAAATGCTTGTAAAACAGAAGATCGTGATAAAGCTGTCACAGTGCAGTATTTGCAGATAATTCACCCCTGGGTGACCAACACTCACCCCTGACGGATCAAAAAAGCGCTCTCTATTATGAATGTGTAGCTACTCGACAGAACCAACTTCCTCCACATTGAATTCAATCCTCGCTAATCACTCGCATCCAAATGAAAAAGGAAATGTACTTCCCTAGACAAACAAAATGATCCGCTGGCCTTGGGCTCTCCCTGTTCCCAAAAAAGTAGCAAATGGTATGTGAAGACAGCGGAATGCAGGATCACACTTGCTGGAACTGTTGGAGTGTCTGTATAATAGTGAAAGGCAATAATATACTATCATTAAAAACAAACCAAATACAACATTTTATTAACATCACATACACAAATAATCTGCATTTTTCTTGAAAGTTGGCTTAGCTTAAAGCCCCCTGGCTTGTAGTCTCTGTATGAACCAGTGAAGGTAAATGGAAAGTGTCGGTGGAGGTCTTGGTCAGATGTTCTTATTTTAACTGACCTGTTGGCATAGAAGAGCTGGGGCTTCCAAAGAAACAATGGGCCTTTGTAGGAGGAAAGATTTTCTGCCACACATTTCACCACCTGATTGCAGTAACCCCAAGACTATTGCATTTTGCTTTTATTTTGGTTTCATACATATAGGCCTATGCACTTATATAGTGAGTTGAGGCGAAATGAACATTTCATCTCACCGTTTTAACTATAAGTTGTGCAGTTTCTCCTGCTAAGCAAACTCACCAATATTGTCCCTGCTTGGGTTGCCACCTCAGCCATGTTTTACCGGCCACATATAACTATTGCATGCTGTCTTTCAGTGCGTAAACGTCTGCATGCAAAAGTTATATGTGGCAACCCTAGTCCCTGCACAATTTATAACTGAAATGGTGAGATTAAATGTTCATCTCCTCTTCAACTCACCTTTGGTGAATAACCTCCATAAAGTCCAACAAGAGATTCAGCCAGTCTGATTCTGCAATCCACTGTCTTCATATATCATTCAAATTAAAGAGACAAAGCAGGGGTAGGTAAAAAATGAAGATACATATTTATTGAGAGTTTCTACAATAACCTTTTGAGGGTTGGGTTAGATCATGACTTGACTGACTAGATGCAGTTAAGGATTACAAAGATTAGTACCTAGAACACCAAGTAGGTTCAGTCCCTTACACCTTTTATGGTCCATCATAAAACCTTTTGGATCAAAATGACAAACTGAGTAGTTTCCTCATTTGTATCTCCCCATCACTGAGGATTCTCAGGATATCGTAACATTCATTAAGACAGGTATACTGGCCTTTGAAAGAGCAACCAATGCATATTTGAGTAGGTGTTAAAAACGGCATGGTTCGGGGTGTTTGGTAAACAACATTTAAGGGACAAATAAGAAATTGTGAGGGTGTGCGCATACATAAACAAAAAATACCTAGCTTATCTGGATTTTGCTTGTATAGGATTTAATACATGGAGAAGGGAAACACAAGAACAAGAGGGCACATAGTACCGGTAGTTTAAATGGTTTAACCAAGATGTTATATCCACTCCCCAATAGGTTACAACTCATTTGGTTGTGAGCCAGTGTACCAGGCTCATGGAAATCCCAAGGAGAAAGATGCAGCTTCCAAAACAGTATGTCATAAACAACAGGAAACACAAGAGGGAGGAGACCAAGGGTTACCATTATAGTTAAACGTTTTAATATACATACATTAATATCTGCGATGAACCTCCAATGCCTGTTAAAACCCTTCCACTCCACGTGGAAAATGTGTATGTGCTTTCTCCCATTCATATTATCACCTTGTGGCACCATATGCAAATGACAACTACAATGCAGATCATATAATTTGCATCTCAGGCCACTGGGTGATGTCATAAATATCCAACAGCTCAACATTTTAATAGATCATTGCTTAAAATATTTTTATGCTCTACAATTCTACTGTAAATACCATGTAGGAGACAAGGTCCCCTACAAAGCTTTTAAACGCTGTTGCTGTTGGTTAAGCTAGACAAGTCCTGTTGTGTCCCAGTATTTTCCTGATAGTGGTAGCAAACAATGGTGAGGATTATGCATGCCATTTCAGTACCTGACCTTCCTCTCCAATCAATGTAATGTTTTCTAATTATCCCTAAGATGGGGAGGGAAGACTAAGCAATCACAATTTCACTGGCATTTACCAGAGCGGACTGACAATCTTCATTAAATCCACACTTGCATTCCGTCTTTCCCATGGAGCTGACAGTAATTGGCAATTTGTTTCAAACTCATGAAGATCTTTTCAGATCTCCAAGATGCGTTTTGAGTTTTGTGTTTTTAGCGGGAAATAAATCAGTTGAACCTGTGATAAGTTTTTTTTAAATTTTTTTTAATTTTTTTTTGCTAAAAACTTGCTGACCACCACAATTACTTCTGGAAAGTTTAATGGTTGCACATAAAAAAAACCCTAGCTACTTATATATGATTACTATAGGTACTAGATACTAATATAGGATATATTAATGGCTTTTTTCAGCATAACATGTCTGCTCGTTTGCATTAATGAAATAAAAACTTGTATTTTCTGTGAGATTAATTTACATTATTCAGCCCAAATATTGACTAGAGGAATCCTGTACTGCTTTCTGTACTCAAGTTTCTGTGTTAGCCTTTCCCACAATGCTTTTTGTAGTAATTTTCTCCTCGGAAAACCCGTAAGAGCTACTACAGTAAGGAGTCAATATTATATATTGGGCAAAGGTAAATACAAAAAGATAAAAGAAAAATAGCCACAGGTATTGTATTTCCCTGCCTTTTGAAACTAACTTGGCTGGCTCCTAATTTGGTCTGGTTTGCCCTAAAATCTAAAACAAGACTTGTGTTAAAGGAAGCAGTTTGGGACCCCATAGAAAAGCCTTACTTTAGTGGGACATTCTGTAATATAATCGCACAATTAATTATGTCATAGTAACATCTTTAAAGGTCAGGAAATGCTCTTTTAAATGTATTTTCCCCCTTGAATTGCGGTCCATCCAATCCACTTCTCGTTTTATTTATTTTTATACAGCCTGTTTTAGGGGGTTTCCTGCAATCTCACACATTACCTCCCTGCTTCTTCCTCCCACAAAACTTTTCCAACACGTATCCTTCGTTTAGACAGATTCCTG
Source organism: Pelodytes ibericus (assembly GCA_036172795.1). NCBI lineage: Eukaryota > Metazoa > Chordata > Amphibia > Anura > Pelodytidae > Pelodytes > Pelodytes ibericus. The sequence continues at coordinate 233,313,875 of CM069857.1, read as the reverse complement.
TCACATGAATTCCTCTTTTCAGTTCTCTGTGGCCCTGGGTCATGGAGTTACAGTGTGGTGGAGTGTATTCCCCTGAATCCCATGTCCTCTTAACATCATACACTCGCTGCTGTCACAAGCACACGTGATGTAATGGAACTCGAGTATTCAACACTTAAGCTGGTTCAAGCATCAACCACTACATTTTTTGTGTGTGAAAAATTACAATAACCCTTTTCTACATTGTCCATTTTTTCCAAAGTACTTTTACAGTGTTCATGAGAGAAAAGCATCATGACTCCCACTCCATACTGTAAGATCAGCACACATACAGCTTAACTTGTCCTTTTTGGTAGTACGCTCGTGCCTACTTGTATTGAATGTACACTGAGGAAGTCTGGTTTATTCAGAGAGCCCATGATGTCAGAGGAGAATACAAGATAAGTGTTCTCACAGTATTTGTGAGAAACACTGTACAGAACATGAAAAGACCGGGCAATGAATGAAATCATGATGTGCTACACTAATCCTAGAAAAATAAGGTTTTACTGCTCATTTCCAACACGATGCAGAAGAGTATATCCTTGTTCAATTACATTACTATTCTTGAATTCAGTGCTGGAAATAGGGTTGCCACACTTTGTTCAGAAAAATACCGGCCTTGCTACTGTCTCCATAGACTTAACTTTGGCCTGAAGCCAAGTTTTTACCGGCCATGTGCCAATCCTAGCTGGAACCTCTGTAAAACTAGTCTAACAAAACTAGATGGTAGTGATTTTTTGTGAAAATGCTTTAACCCCTTCATGACCTTATGACGAGTTAATTTGTCATAAGAGCTGCAGCGTTAGCGGCCTTGTGACGAGTTCATTTGTCATAAAAGCTGCAGTGTTGGTGACCTTATGACGAGTTAACTCTAACTGTAACCAGTAAGTAAAAAATAAATAAATAAAAATACATCCTGGAAAAAAAGTTAACCTTTTCATTGCTGATCACAGTTTGTAACAATGATCAGTTTTCTTCTTACTTTATAAAAAAAAAGGGGAGCTAGCACAGTATAATGTTTAGAGGGGTGCTGTGACCGAAACATTGCTTATAATGTGAATGTAGCAAATAAATCGAGCTACACATAACTTAAAAGAAAAATGTGTTTTTAATGTCTTCTGTTTTATGACATCACATTGTAGCTGGGTATACACAGTGTCATACCCGACACATTTTAAATGCATTTTCCTCTAAATTATGCATTTGCAATTCAGATAACATACTGTATAAATCATATGTGTTCTTCACTACAAGTCCCTAAAGTCACATCGATTAAATTAAAATACAAAACACAGCTGGACTTCTGCTGTTGACTATGTAGTGTTAAAGAGAGTCAATTATTTGGGGATTTTGTCTTCTAACAACTAGCTTGAAAAACAAAATAAATCTTGTTCACTCCTTCACCGGCAGGAATTCTCAAGGGAGTCAGTAGCTTGGGAGTCAAAGCTGCATTGCCATCTTAGCTTCAGTAGGAGTATTTCACTGACCTCTTCTAATTCTTTAGATGCAACGAAACCGTGAAAAACATTAACTAGAAAAGTTTTGTGCACATGTAGCACTTAAAAAGTTAAGCTGACCTCTCCATACACTTGATTCATGAAAAAGCAAAATGCAGGAAATTGACAAGGGACTTTCAAACTCAAGGCCAAAGTAGCTGCATCGGATGCATTCAGATTGGGCTATTTCGCTGTAGAAAGCATACAAATTCGGCAACCCAACATGCAACTTGACCTGTCCCCCTATGAATATTTTGGCCCCACTGATGCGATTTATTTTCTCTCTCTCTTTTTATATTTTTTATAATGTATTTATTTTCATTCTGGGAGGACTTTGGCTATATTCATGATAGCAAATTCCTACCAAAATTAGTCTCCATCATCCCCATTAAGGACTATGGGGATGATAGAGGTACTTTTTGGTTTGGGGCAAGTTTTGTGTCCTTTCCGTTTCAGCAGTGCTCTGTAGTGTATCTGCTATGATGCCTGAATTGTGGACCTATCCAGGGGCACATTGGGTAACTCGAAATTTTTTTCCAATGTGACCTGCTAGGGTTGCCGCCCAGATGGTATTTTACCAGCAGGCCAGTAAAAAAATTGGCTTGATGCAAATGTTAAGTCTGTGGAGGCACCAGCAAGGCTGGCATTTTTTTGAAGAAAAGGTGGCAACCCTATGTCCTGCATCACATCACGGTGCATACTGAATAGACGTCGACATAAATGTTCACATCAAAACCCAAACATTCATCATTTCCCTTCTCCTTTATTAATTAACTGGTTCTCCATGGGCACACATGCATTCTGCATTCTTATAAGGAGCATCTGACTGATCTGGCAAGCTGAGCTGTACACCTGGTGGAAAATAACCTGTGGATATGTGCCCTATACTGGGTGCTGTGTAATACTGCATGTATTGTTATCACATGGGCCATTTTAATGTTTGCTTTCCTCCCTGCGTCCAGTCAAAAGCTGTGCAAGTCTGATAAGTCTAGTAGGTGAAACCTGTTCACAATACAGATATTCCCAGGGGTTACTTCTAGCTAAAGCCCTAAATACCTAGCTGTACATATTTACCCTGGGTGAAAGCACTAATCAGGAGCTGTTTGCACTGGATGTATGGAGATACTAATGACATGGTTGGTTTAAGGTGATAGGAGTTCGTAGTCTTCTAGCTGGAAGGCTGCAGTTTCCCATTCCCTCAGTGGAAAGATTGCCAGTCTTCAGATTATGAGTAAGTTGGAGAAATAACACATTTTTGTGGCTTCATTTCTTCATGGAAATAATGTGAATAGTGTGACTTACAATGAACGCTCTTTTCCACCTCTTCGTTCAAATTTAGATTTTTTTGGTGTGTCTACTATTAATCATCCTTTTTTCTTTAGTCTTGGCCACCCTCTCAAGGTTTCCTGCTTTACAGTGTGAGTGCAACTTTGGTCAAGTATCATTAAAGATGAACAACTTGATTGCTGAGCGGTCATTAAACAATCTTAAACTTCCCCTAACAGTGCTTGTGAGTAAAAGGGAGTATTTTGAAGATTTGTTAACACATGTTTTATCATTTTTACGGTTCTGAAGCATGCTGGGGGGTTTTGTTGAGCGGGTTCTGGTTTATATACAGTTCTGTGGTTTTCTCTGCTGCATTCTTGGGATTACATGTGCATGCAATGGCATTTTGTTTCTTTACCACCCTCTCTCTTTTGAATAAACATGTTCTGTAGTAACTGTGCATCTACTGACAAACGGCAATCTACTGCTAATAGTGTAAGAGAAGGCTTCTAATGACAGAAACAATGTGTGCGTATATGGATCAGTGCAAATCAGCAACTGACTCATAGGATGGCCTATTTTAAAGAGGTTTTGAACACTAAAATTCAGTTTTAATCAGGCTAAAGGCATAACGATTGGTGTTTTGACATATGACATTTTGGACACATCACCATCTTGACGCTGTGTGAGGCGTGCCAATGATTGATTGACCCTAGGGTTGCCACCTTTTCTTCAGAAAAATTCCGGCCTTGGTACTGTCTCCATAGACTTAACATTGGCCTGATGCCAATTTTTTTACCGGCCAGGTGGCAACCCTAATTGACCCGCACACTAACATCAGACTGGACTGGTCCATTCACAGCCTTGTGATGCTCATGTTATACGTTTGACTGTTTACATTAGCAGAACTAAAGGTGTAACCAGACCAAATCTTGCATTTTTTTCCTTTTCTTTTTCCTTTTTACAAATGTATCCCTCTTAAAGGATAAATGTGCAAGCAAAAGGGTATTTAAGCTAACTTACTGCTAGTGACTAAACCAATAAATTGTTGCTTCCATTTGCATAGCGTATTGTCCACACCCATAAGCCACACCCATAAGTTAATAATTTAAATTAAGGGAAAACGAGCAGCCTATAATTGAGACAATTCAAGATGGAGAGTTAGGAAAAATAAAAAGAAATTATGTTCCCACTACCAGTGCACATGCTATCTTGCATATGCTCATCATTTTTCTTTTTCAGTTTATTTTCTCAGTGAGCTTTCCTTTACGTAGGAAAAGTAAGTATATTTGGATGAAATTTGCCCTTTCAGAGGGCACTGGTGATGTGACAAGGCATGCATAACAAATATACTACTAATGGCAATTTACTTTTTCCTCCCAGGCTCTAAATTCTAGAGAGCTGAGTGGGAGTGTAAGGAGAAGTTGCAAACTTGACATTTCTGAGTAAATACTCACAAACAATATTTAGGAATCCAGGTAAGCCCTGCTCAGCGGCTCACATCACTATAGTAGTGGGCTTACAGTGTGAATCCCAAGATTTTGCCAAACTGTATTAATGAGGAAGTTAATGTGAGATCCGATTGCTCCATGCTAGCCAGTGGAGCACTGCATTCTATAGGGACCCACATGACAATGGCTGTTATAACAAGATTTACCTGTAGTTATATATTCAAACTTTAATAAAGGCATACATTTTGTATAATAATCTTTTAAATACATTAAAGAATATTGGGTAATTTTCAAATCACCGTGATTGTTTATGTATCTCATGTATAGTATAAATAATGACAAAAGTAATGGTGATCTACTTTTTATGTAGCTCTTTTTGTCCAAAAAGGGAATGAAAATAATTTAGGGCACGCTCGCACTGAACTGCCAGCTGGTAACAGATGTTACTATTCAATACTTATTAGTACCTATAATATCAACATCAGAAGGGTCTGACTTTACCACCAGGAATCTAACCTCCAACCATGAGGTTTCAACAGGTATTGCATTGTTATCCAACTGTCCGTGATAATAGACACAAGTGGCAATGATAAAGTTCACTTCCCATGGTGTAGTTGTAAAATTTATTTATGTAGCGCTAACAATGTACGCAGTGCTTGGTACAGAGCTTGAAAGGGAGTTACAGACCGAGTTAGAGGGCATTTCTTGGGAGGAATATGGAAAATCTTACTACGTTTACATTTTTCACCAAAGGGCAGGGCCGCCATTAGAAATTGTGGATATGCTTACAGACCAAATGGTCTGGGCCCCACCTCCCCTACCCCATTTGTCCTTTCATTACTACCCCCACATCCTGTGCCATAGCACTCACCTTGAACTCCCAGGACCTGCCCCCCAGCACCTTGCACTCCCAGGACCTGCCCCAGTGTCATGTTGGTGGCACTCTCTAAGTGTTTAACTTGCAAATTAGCAGTGGGCTGTTAAGTAAGTAATGTTGTGTCAGTGTGTTGTGTTCAACTAATGAGACTGAATTCCTTTTTTTTTTTGAGAACTAGCAAAGTATATATTTTTTGTCACTGTTCGCCATTTCCAAATTGTATATAGTTACAATATGAAACTGTATTATATATTTAAAAAGCAGGTTTCCAAATTGTGGTGTTGCCACTTGGTTCTTTTGTTATGAGTTTAATCCGAGAAAAGGGTCTTGTGTTAAGGTGACCAGTTTACCCCTTTGTTGTTTTTCACTTTGTTGTTTTTTCACTTTGTTGTTTTTCACTTCGTGGGTCCCTATAGAATGCAGTGCTCCACTGGCTCTCATGGAGCAATCGCATCTCACATTAACTGAATGCTTATTTCATAATATGCATGATGCAGTTTATATGCTCTACAAAGAATAGTGTCTTTTGGTCTCCTCTAAGAGTTTGCTCCAATGGCATATTTACCTGTGAGGTCATTCCTATACAAAGCTATGCAATAAAGCATTTTTTAGCTTTATTGGCCATATTCTAGGTTCTATCTATCTATTATATTTGACATGATTTTAATAAATCAAGAAATTAATATTTATAATTGTTCTGTTGACGGTTTAACTTAATAGCACCTTATTTTGGAGCTGCCTCTTAGTAATTATAAAAGCCATTTTTTTTATACTCAAGGATTCCTGGTCAATGAAACTTGCTATAAAAATGTCGCATATCTGAAGTTTTATAAATCCATAATTATTGTTTTTGTTTTATTTTGCAATTTGCCTGTAAGAGCATTTCTAAGTATGCTTTAGATGTCCGGTGACTTCCTGAACCTTAATATGTCAGCAGTCTTGAAGGGGAAAAAATAGGAAATTCTGTTCTTAGCCCATGGGACTGGCCTGCGTGTTAGAGACTTTAGTGTTTCTTTCAGAAGGGAGAGGAAGCTGTGGATTGAAGGGAGGAAATGCCAGAATCCGAGAGAAGAGCCTGTCCCAGATACAGAGCTCAATGTGTCAACGGATGACAATCCTACAGAAAAGCACAAGAAGCGATCCTGTAGAACTGGATTATTTATAGATCTGCGGAAATGAGGCCATTTTGTGTCCAGTCTCTTATTGGTTTCATTAACAATTTGTGCAGGTATGAAGTGCCCGTTTATATAGATATATATTTACAATTAAATATAAAATAAAGTTGTTTTGGTCAGAAGGGCCCTATGTTGGTGGTAATGGCCTATGTTCTGGGTGTTTTTTTTAGCACCAAGTCATTACATGTGCCCCCTGATGGTGTACATGTGAGGGAGCAAGTGAACCTCCTGCAGCTTTTCTCCTGATGCTTCTCTGCAGGATTCTGCATGGTGGATCAAGAATCAATGTGAAATGTAATGTGCACATTCATTTTTAGTTTTAGTGTGCCAGCAGACTTACCTCACACAAAACTTGAGGGAAACCAGTTGGAGGTAGGATTGCCCCTCAGCCAGTATTAGCTTGAGGCCAATGTTAAGTTTATAGAGCCAATAGCATGAGCGGTAATTATTGAAAGAAAAGGGGGCAATCCTGCTTGAATTAATTACATAGCCTGCCAAGCACATACTACCTGATTAATGCAGTTTGTCAGTTTCAGGGAAGAGCCCCCTGAGTCCTGTCATAGCATTATGGCCTTGGTTTGAAGGTTTTGTTAAGACTATGTTTAGATCAAAGAAACCAAAGTATTTATTGGCTCTTGTTTTGTAAAATATGAAAAATGATTGTGCCAATTTTACACTGAATTATGCCTGCAAAATAAGTGGATATCTACAATTAAAATTTGGACAATCTTAAAAATACAACTCCTTTTCATTGTACAGTTTAGCACACAATAAGCCAGATCATCTTCTCTTCATCTGAGAAGCAGAGCAGAGTGTAAACCTGGCGTGTATCCCTAAACATACATGTTACTTTTATAAAGGAGCCGAGGCACTGAGTTTTGAACTTTTGCTTCTATTGAAGCAGCACAAATAATATAAATACTTGGCTGCCACTTTCACTCTTCTGGTGAACTCACTCAGTGGAAAGTGAAAGGTGTTCATTCAATACTGAGTTAGTTAAGCAATGGCCGAGTGCACATATCTCGCCCTAACTCAGGTCCTAAAGCTATGTGGGATGTTGACTATAACCCATGGACCACCTAATTCTCTCATTGGAAGTTGCACATTCAATTGAGGAAAAGAACATGTAAGCCAGTACAATTGGCTGTAATGCCTGCTGGTCCATACAGTGACTATAGCACACCTTGAATTAGGACCTCTGCTTGTACTATGTATTCATATAATTTTTTTTGTCTTGGTGTTTCAGGCATGTCATTTTTTTTCTACTTATACATCTGGCGATTATCTTTTTTTTCTTTAAAAACAGCTTTTATAAACATCCTCTGTAGAACAATCCAGCATGGCCACGCAGTTCCTTCCAGTAGTTTTTCGTGTAACAGTGCATGTTCTTTCTGCCTGTGTTTTGATCCTTAGCCAAACTTCATGTCTAAGTGGTAAAAAATAAATAATTGTGTTTGTGTAATGTAGGGATCGACCGATATTGATTTTTTAGAGCCGATACCGATACCGATAACCTGTGAACTTTCAGGCCGATAGCCGATAACTTATACCGATATTTTGTGCATTTTAATTTTTTGGGAAAAAAAACAATTTCTACACAAATCTGCTGTTAAATGAACATGTTTATTGTTAACGTTTAGCTTTTTTTTGTAAATCTTTTTCATTGCTAAATAAAAATAAATAATGCATCAAAACAATGGTGATATGGTCAAATACAACAAATTGGACCACTTTTTTTTTTTTTTTAAATAAATATCAGTCAAAAGGTAACAAGAACAACAATGTTCAATTGCACATAGTCCATACTTAGATTAAATCTTAGTAAAATGAGCAGCAATGACATAGGCAATTATATCAAAGGGACACTACAGTAAATATAAGCAAGGCGTCAAAACAGCTTAATTAACCCCTTAGTGACAAGACATTTTCACCTTGACTTTCCCTTGGTGACAATGGCTGTTTTGACATTTCTAGGGTGTTTGTGTTTAGCTGTAATTTTTTGCTTTCTCACATACAGTACCCACACAAATTATATGTTGTTTTTATCGTCATAAGAAGGGCTTTCATTAGATACCATTATGTTCATCATATCTTATAATTTACTACAAAAAAAATCATAAAATATGATGAAAAATTTAAAAAAACCCACTTTTTCTAACTTTGACCTAAAATATAATTTACACAAATAAAATCATTAAAAAAGACCCCGGCTAAATAGTTTCTAAATGTTGTCCCGAGTTCAAAAATATGCATGTTTCCATATTTTTCGGTATTTTTTTGCGAGTTATGGGGCAAAAACCAAAAATAGTGTTTTTTGGTTTTTTCCTATATTGATCTTTTGACCCCAACCCGAACCCAAAATTTAACCCTAACACTAAATTTAACCCCAACTCTAATCCTTATTATATCCCTTAATATTTTTTAACTTTAATTTAATTTTAACCCTATCCCTTATGCTAAAAAATATTTAATTTTAACCCTATAGGCTAATATAGCTAAATAACCTATTTTTATTTAATTAAATATGTATTTTAATTATTTTCCATTGCAATGCTACTAAACTACCACTAGGGGTAGTCAAGTAGCATATTCAGAGCGACGGAAGTGAAGTTACTTTCACTTCCGAAGCTCAGACCGGCAGAGGACTTAGCCATATTGACTGAGCAGCATGCTCCGTCAATATGGCTCCCCACGATCGCTCCGTGGGGGTCCCAAAATAACGGCTTCATTCAAATATTATCGGCATTATCGGTAAAGTTAGATGCCGATACCGATAATTTAGGAAACTGTGAATATCGGTTAATCCGATAATCGGTCGATCCCTAGTGTAATGCTCTGCAAGGGGTGATGGGCAGCTGTGGCTTAGTATTGGAACTGTACTCCTCAGGCTATTTGTGCAGTTAAAGCTGCTTAACACTTGGTCTGCCATTACAAAAGATAGCTCAGTTTCTCCACATGTCCCTTATTACTGTCTTAATAAACCCCATTAGCAACTTTTTGCTGCTGCCCTTTTCACCCAGCAGCCGTAGATAGCTACCAATGTGTAGCACAGGATGTACCTATACTGATTTTTCTTATGGCGGTCCGGTGACAAATGTTTTCCAAATTCATCATGGTCATTTTTTTCAAGTCACTGATTAAGCCATCTTGTCAAACGCTAACCTAGAAATCATACACTGGTAAATCTCTATTTAAAGTATAAAGTCACATTACCTGTAAAGCATAACATTCTCGGCTTACAGTTAATGTTATTTAGTTCTGCAGTCTGTTCAGCCTAGGCAGGGGCAGTGCTATTAACCAGTAGCTTAGGGCCTCCATTAGCTTTGGGGACTTCATAAACCTTTACTTAGGGGAGACAGTTATGGAGAAGGGGCAAATAGAGGGGTCCCCTATCTAGCTTTTGGCTTACATCCATCCAGAATCTAGCATGTAATATTGTGAGACCCTGCAAGATTAAGCTCTCTACCCAGTATAGATTTCTTTGCATTTTAGACATACAGGGTTTAATGCATTGCTACCAGGGCATAGGCAGTAATACCGTATTTGCTCAAATATAAGACGACCCTGATTATAAGACAACCCCCCAAACTATGGATATTCCCTTAGGAAAAAAACTAAAAGCCTGAATATAAGACTACCCTATAGGAAAAAAGTTTAACTTGTATATATTCACATGTAAATTGCTTTTTCATATTTAATAAAAAGTTATGATAATGCATTTCTTGTTTTTATTTACCTTTTATGTGCCAATGCAGCCCCTACCGCCCCCCCCCAGACTTACCCAAGTCTCCCCCCAACGGTGTCTGTCTCTCTCTCCCCCACCCTCCCCCCCAATGTTCTCTCTCCCCCACCCTCCCCCCCAATGTTCTCTCTCCCCCACCCTCCCCCCCAATGTTCTCTCTCCCCCACCCTCCCCCCCAATGTTCTCTCTCTCCCACCCTCCCCCCCAATGTTCTCTCTCTCCCCCACCCTCCCCCCCAATGTTCTCTCTCTCCCACCCTCCCCCCCAATGTTCTCTCTCTCCCACCCTCCCCCCCAATGTTCTCTCTCTCCCCCACCCTCCCCCCCAATGTTCTCTCTCTCCCCCACCCTCCCCCCAACATTGTCTGTCTCTCTCCCCCACCCTCCCCCCAATGTTGTCTGTCTCTCTCTCCCCCACCCTCCCCCCAATGTTGTCTGTCTCTCTCTCCCCCACCCTCCCCCCAATGTTGTCTGTCTCTCTCTCCCCCACCCTCCCCCCAATGTTGTCTGTCTCTCTCTCCCCCACCCTCCCCCCAATGTTGTCTGTCTCTCCCCCACCCTCCCCCCAATGTTGTCTGTCTCCTATGTTTGGGGGCCCCAACGTGGCTAGTGGGGGCAGCCAGGGGATGTATGCACGATATGTGCAGACATCCCCCGGCTGCCCATATCTCCCTGGTGGCTAGTGGGGGCAGACATCCACCAGCTGTTAGCAGTTAGCTCTGTGGGGGACCTGGATCCCAGTCTTATAATCTGACCTTGATTTTAAGTCAGATTATAAAATGACCTTGAATATAAGACAAGCATTTGCTCTGAAAAAACCTTGTGTCATATTCGAGCAAATACAGTAATGCTGGGGCAAGACCCCCAAGATACAGGACTGGCAAATCCTGAACAATGCAGAATTCATGTGTGTCTATTGGGAACCAAATAATAATCAAGGGGGGCACCCCATAGGAAGTACCTTGATTAATTCAGTCAGTTTCCTCTGACCACATATGAATGATATGTACTGCAGGGCAACACTTAAAGGTTAAATTGTGACAACCCAAGTCTTGATCCCAAACTCCATAATATATTGTATCCAGTGAAACACTTACCTCAGCCTCTCGTATATCTATACCCATTCATGAACTTTGCCTGATGAATTGATTTGCTTGTCCAGTATTTTCCCTTCTGTAAGCTCTCAGGAAGTGAGGTTCTGAGTTCCATTTACTACTTTTTCTGGATTGCTACACAATGAGGGATATGTATGAAACTCCCGCACTGCAAAGTGTTGGGAGTTTTATAAAACAAAAAGTTCAATGTCTGTTTGATATGTATAATGGTGATTGTTTACACTCTTTGCAGTGTGGTGACCTCTGTCAAAACTGTGTTTGGTGTAACTTCCCTGTCACAAACCGGATTGTTCAGCACCAGATTTTTTTTTTTTACACATAGGCAGCAGTGCAGTGCACAACCTAAATCTACACATTCAGCGTAGATAGCGCAGTCTCCCATGCATCACTTGGCACAGGATTACTTCACAAATTACATGGTCCCGGATTGCTAATACTGGTGCAATAGTGCTGCTATATACATTGGTGCACACGCTGATTGCACCGGTTTTGGCAATCCAGGATGCTACCTTGTCATTTGTGAAGTGATTCTGTGACAATTGCTCCGTAAACTGTTGCCACCATATAAATAAATACTAGCATAATCGTTTTTTTCTGTAAAAGTCCAAAATATTTCCACTGGTGTTGAACTAAGACTGGCAAAGGATCATTAATTGTCAGAGAATAGTTAGTCTATGCCTTCGTATAAGCACAACAAACAAATTACCGGATGCAGTAGGCTTTGAGAGTCTAACAGATCATTTCTACTAGACTAGTTGTTTAGGAGCCAGGGAAATGGTATTTCTGTACAGTTCTATGGTACACCATGAAAAAAGATAGGAGCTAGCATTACAGATTATAGGAGCCATGGCTCCTGGGTATTGTCAAGCCCTGGTCATAATGTGTGTGTGTGTGTGTGTGTGTGTGTGTGAGTCATCTGAGGTGGCACATGGTAACTGTTATGATCCAAGACTGATAATAGGGGATATTAGGCACTTTAAAGTACAGTTTTTACTTGAACCCATTGGTGCAAGATATATTAAAGGAACAGGAGGAGAGCGAGAAGGAGCAGGGTGATACTAAGGGGCAGAAAACTGAAATCAGAGGACACTTTGAGATCTTGGCTTCTTGCAGAAGGCTGGGCAGTCAAGTTCAAAAATGTTCACCATCACCGGTCTAGACAGTAAAGATGTAATTTAGATCAGTGCTTGTATTGGCTTATGTGGTCTTCTTGTAAACCATTATACAGGGAAAGTTATTGCTGATGTTATCCAGATAAATAATGGTGCCATCGTTATTATAATTATTTCCCCAAAAGGTTTTAGTATTGTTACACATTTGTTTGTTAAATGGCTCTTATTAGAATTAAACTGTTACTGAATCATCATAATTATAATCTATCCATCGCATCCAAAATGAAACTATTCAAATGTAAATATTGTTTTTATGGTCTAAAGTTTAAATGTTTTCAGGCTTTTTTCCCTCATCAAAACCTTTAGAAATGTTGTTTTGTTTGAATGCCAAAGTTGTTACTCTCTTTCAAGTTGCTTTATGTCTGTATTGGATCATGTGCCTTGCTGTTGTCTGGGCAGTGTAAAGGACAAGCCCCCTGTAGGGCCCCAAATAAAACAGACTCCTTGCTTTCAGTGTGCTTTACTTCCTAAAGCCTCCTATCACCTCTGTCTAGATGTATGTCCTTAACCTATGTGCCTATTTTAAGTGAGCTTTGGCTGTGTGTTTTCTATGTTTATAATCTAGAACATAGGCGGTTGCTAGTCTAAGAATTGACAAAAGTTTGTATGATTTAGGGGCGAACCATCTTTTGTCATGACCCAGTTAAAAATAATGATGTTCTACATCAAGTGTGGACAGGAGCAGTAAACATTTCAGGAGAATTTCCTGAGAATAAGATTTCTAGTCCAAAGCTAGTGATTGTCCTCACTGGAATAGGTTTTCTCATATTTACACATGTGTTTCAGTCAGGGACATTTTTTGCAAAATGCAGTCTGCAGGGCTGTAGTCATTGAAGTGTCACTAAAGGATATTTTTTACTTACTTCACTGATAGAAGCAAAAGTAAAAAATTCTTTGCCACTAGCAGAGAGTGACTGACAGCTACAGCCGTCACTTTGATGCTCCCTAGGGATCAGAGGATAAATTGGCATGCATCTTAAAAAGTTTATCCTCCTCCTAGCACCACATGTTTTTTTTTATTTTATTTTTTTACTTGTGCTTCTAAAGTAGAACCATTGAAATTTTTTTTTTCCTGACAGCTTGGTTCAGTGTTGGCCACTTGTCCTGTATACCTATCATTCTCACAAGGTGCCCTACATGCAGTATGTCGCGTACATATGTATTGACAGGAAATCAATTACGGTAATTAATCAAGGTTGTTCGTATGGCATTAATACGGTTCCCTCTTGACAAACATTAATTCAGGGCTCGACAAACCCCGGGCGCCAGGTCGTCATAGCGACTAGGAAATCAGACCTGGCGCCCGGGTAGCATGAGCCCCGCATAGTGCTCTTGTCCCTGGGATTTTTTTTTTAACTTTAATCCTCCGGTGCGCGAGGGAGCAGACTGTGTGCACCGGATGCACACACTCTCTTCTCCGCCCCCTAGTGAACCAACGGGGACTTCCCTGCAGTGACACCCCCACCAGCCAATAAGCGCACCGGTTCCAGAGGAAGGAACTAGCCCACCTGCCTTCTTTATTTCCCCGTCAACTCTGACAAGCTAGGAGCAGGAGGGTCAGGTGCGTGACGTCATGAGCCAGGGAGTGCAGGTTCACTAAGTAAATCCAATGCCTCAAAGGCTCATGGGTGCAGGACTGAAAGGGTTAACAGCAGCTCCCTATGCTGTGGTTGCCTCTGCAAAAGAAAAGCCACCTAGAGACACCATGCATGGCAGACTGGGCATTGCAATCACTGTCACTGGTCAGGTGTCTAGCTCTTTAGACCTGTGACTCATTTGTATGTCTGACATTGTGTGTGTGTGTGTATATGAGTGACTGTGTGTGACTGACCGTGTATGTGTGTGTGTGTGAGTGATACTGTATGTGTGTCAGTGACTGACTGTGTATGTGTGTGTGTGTGTCAGTGACTGACTGTGTATGTGTGTGTGAGTGACTGACTGACTGTGTATGTGTGTGTGTGTCAGTGACTGACTGTGTATGTGTGTGTGAGTGACTGACTGACTGTGTATGTGTGTGTGTGTCAGTGACTGACTGTGTATGTGTGTGTGTCAGTGACTGACTGTGTATGTGTGTGTGTGTCAGTGACTGACTGTGTATGTGTGTGTGTCAGTGACTGACTGTGTATGTGTGTGTGTCAGTGACTGACTGTGTATGTGGGTGTGTCAGTGACTGACTGTGTATGTGGGTGTGTCAGTGACTGACTGTGTATGTGGGTGTGTCAGTGACTGACTGTGTATGTGGGTGTGTGTCAGTGACTGTGTATGTGTGTGCGAGTGACTGACTGACTGTGTATGTGTGTGTGAGTGACTGACTGACTGTATGTGTGTGTGAGTGACTGACTGTGTATGTGTGTGTGAGTGACTGACTGACTGTGTATGTGTGTGTGAGTGACTGACTGACTGTGTATGTGTGTGAGTGACTGACTGACTGTGTATGTGTGTTTGTGTCAGTGACTGACTGACTGTGTATGTGTGTTTGTGTCAGTGACTGACTGACTGTGTATGTGTGTGTGTGTCAGTGACTGACTGACTGTGTATGTGTGTGTGTGTGTGTGTGTGTCAGTGACTGACTGACTGACTGTGTGTGTGTGTGTCAGTGACTGACTGTGTGTGTGTGTGTGTCAGTGACTGACTGTGTGTGTGTGTGTGTCAGTGACTGTGTGTGTGTGTCAGTGACTGACTGTGTGTGTGTGTGTCAGTGACTGACTGTGTGTGTGTGTGTCAGTGACTGACTGTGTGTGTGTGTGTCAGTGACTTACTGTGTGTGTGTGTGTGTCAGTGACTGTGTGTGTGTGTGTGTGTCAGTGACTGACTGTGTGTGTGTGTGTGTCAGTGACTGATTGTGTATGTGTGTGTGTGTCAGTGACTGATTGTGTATGTGTGTGTGTGTCAGTGACTGATTGTGTATGTGTGTGTGTGTCAGTGACTGATTGTGTATGTGTGTGTGTGTCAGTGACTGATTGTGTATGTGTGTGTGTGTGTGTGTCAGTGACTGATTGTGTATGTGTGTGTGTGTCAGTGACTGATTGTGTGTGTGTGTGTCAGTGACTGACTGTGTGTGTGTCAGTGACTGACTGTGTGTGTGTGTGTGTCAGTGACTGACTGTGTGTGTGTGTGTGTGACAGTGACTGACTGTGTGTCAGTGACTGACTGTGTGTGTGTGTGTGTGTGTGTCAGTGACTGACGGTGTATGTGTGTGTGTCAGTGACTGACTGTGTATGTGTGTGTGTCAGTGACTGACTGTATGTGTGTGTGTGTCAGTGACTGACTGTGTATGTGTGTGTGTCAGTGACTGACTGTGTGTGTGTGTGTGTGTGTGTGAGTGACTGACTGTGTGTGTGTGTGTGAGTGACTGACTGTGTGTGTGTGTGTGAGTGACTGACTGTGTGTGTGTGTGTGAGTGACTGACTGACTGTGTATGTGTGTGTGTGTCAGTGACTGACTGTGTATGTGTGTGTGTGTGTCAGTGACTGACTGTGTGTGTGTGTGTCAGTGACTGACTGACTGTGTATGTGTGTGTCAGTGACTGACTGACTGTGTATGTGTGTGTGTCAGTGACTGACTGTGTATGTGTGTGTGTCAGTGACTGACTGACTGTGTATGTGTGTGTGTCAGTGACTGACTGTGTATGTGTGTGTGTCAGTGACTGACTGTGTGTGTGTGTGTGTCAGTGACTGACTGTGTGTGTTTGTCAGTGACTGACTGTGTGTGTGTGTGTGTGTGTGTGTGTGTGTCAGTGACTGTGTGTGTGTCAGTGACTGTGTGTGTGTCAGTGACTGTGTGTGTGTCAGTGACTGTGTGTGTGTGTCAGTGACTGTGTGTGTGTGTCAGTGACTGTGTGTGTGTGTGTGTGTGTCAGTGACTGACTGTGTGTGTGTGTGTGTGTGTCAGTGACTGACTGTGTGTATGTGTGTGTGTGTCAGTGACTGACTGTGTGTGTGTGTGTGTGTCAGTGACTGATTGTGTATGTGTGTGTGTCAGTGACTGACTGTGTGTGTGTGTGTGTCAGCGACTGACTGTGTGTGTGTGTGTGTCAGCGACTGATTGTGTATGTGTGTGTGTGTCAGTGACTGATTGTGTATGTGTGTGTGTGTGTCAGTGACTGATTGTGTATGTGTGTGTGTCAGTGACTGATTGTGTATGTGTGTGTGTGTGTGTCAGTGACTGATTGTGTATGTGTGTGTGTGTCAGTGACTGATTGTGTGTGTGTGTGTGTGTCAGTGACTGACTGTGTGTGTGTCAGTGACTGACTGTGTGTGTGTCAGTGACTGACTGTGTGTGTGTGTGTGTGTCAGTGACTGACTGTGTGTGTGTGACAGTGACTGACTGTGTGTCAGTGACTGACTGTGTGTGTGTGTGTGTGTGTGTCAGTGACTGTGTGTGTGTGTGTGTCAGTGACTGTGTGTGTGTCAGTGACTGACTGTGTATGTGTGTGTGTGTGTCAGTGACTGACTGTGTATGTGTGTGTGTGTGTGTCAGTGACTGACTGTGTATGTGTGTGTGTGTCAGTGACTGACTGTGTATGTGTGTGTGTGTCAGTGACTGACTGTGTATGTGTGTGTGTCAGTGACTGACTATGTATGTGTGTGTGTCAGTGACTGATTGTGTATGTGTGTGTGTCAGTGACTGATTGTGTATGTGTGTGTGTGTCAGTGACTGATTGTGTATGTGTGTGTGTGTCAGTGACTGATTGTGTATGTGTGTGTGTGTCAGTGACTGATTGTGTATGTGTGTGTGTGTCAGTGACTGATTGTGTATGTGTATGTGTGTGTGTGTGTCAGTGACTGACGGTGTATGTGTGTGTGTGTGTGTGTCAGTGACTGACGGTATATGTGTGATTGTGTGTATGTGCTGTTGTCTGGCTCCTAGATTTTTTGGCTGGCTCCTAAAAGTCAGTTAACTTTGTCAAGCCCTGCATTAATTCTACATACAAAAGGTGATCATGTACAAGCTATGTGTCAAGGATAAAATGGCTAATCATACTCAAGGTAGTCAGCAAAGTAAAGTAAAGTGCCCCGTCAGGGAGCCATATGAGGAATTTGGTTTAGATAAAATAATTTTTTTTTAAAGTTCTCAATAAATATAAAAACCCAGCACATCTGCAAAATGTAATTTCCAATGAGTGGGTTCTGAACACGCACAAGAGATGTTTTTAAAGTATATACAAAACCATAATAAATAGCTGTGGTGTTAATACTTTTAGCACATTTCCTCTTGGGCATTTGATTAAAGTCAAAGTCGTATTTGTGTATTGTATATTATTTATTTTAAGCTCCACAATTACTGCTAACCAAGCATCAACTTCATGGTTGGAAAAATAAAAGATACTGCAGTGCACTCATCATCTGACATCGCAGGTTTATGTATCATGGCATCTTTATAGACGACCTGTATGCCTGTTTTACAAAAAACAAACTGCACAATGAATAGATAGCTTTACATTATTTTTTGCGTTTGTAGCCCCTTTTATTTCTTTGGAAATTAATCCCAAAATGTTGATTATTCCTTTAAGTTCACAAAGGGTTTATTTACATCCCCCAATATGGGCCACAGGGAGGGACTAATGTGGGGTCTGTAATCAGCTGCTTTATTTGACACAGCCCCCTCTGTGCAGTGCTGCATGCTAAAACTGGACTAACTACTTATTTTTAACTGTCTATAAAAATGACAAAAGAAGCAAACATAAAATGTGTGTTTTTCATGCTGTACTAAAAACAAAAAATAACCAACCTGAAAAATAGGCTTTTATTTAATCTTGTGGCTTTTTCATGCACCACCTCTTTAATGAAGCTAAACAGTAGGTTGCATTGTCCTGCAGCTAACCTGTAAAGACACAGGAGTCACTAGAAAGACCATAGGTCAAAACTGTTAACCTGAGGGTCTGCGTCTCAAATGAATGTTTGGTAGATGGTGTGTTATAGGCTAGCAATCAAAGAGGGGTTTTACCAATAAAGTGACTCAGCTCCTCTTGCTCCATTTAAAGGGAAACTGATGGCTAAAGGTTTAAAGGAGCACTCCCACCAAAAAATGTGAAGGTTTGTATTGTTGATTTCAGATATGTCTTTTGTTTTTGTTATGTGACCGTGTATTTAACCCCTTAGTGACATGACTTTTTTTGGCTTGTCTGACGCTTTGTGACACAGCTTTTAACATTTCTGCGACATTTGTATTTTGCTGTAAATTCTTTCTTTCTCATTTAGCGTACCCACACAAACTATATATTGTTTTTATCGGCATAAGAAGGGCTTTTTTTTTTTATACCATTATTCTAATAATAGATTATAATTTTATATAAAAAAATAATGTATGGCAAAATTTTTTTAAAAAATTCAGACTTTTATTTGAAAAATCGTATACTCTTCTACAAAAGACAACAAAAAAATGCTAAAAAGTTTCTATTTGTCCATGTTTTATGTTTTTGTGCTTTTTTTATATTTACGTTACAGGGCAAGAACTATAAGTAGTGCAAAGCTATTTTAAAATCCTTTTTTTTTCTTCCTTTCAAAATTAGCGATAGTGACATTGTAACACTGATATCTGTACTAAATCGATGATTGACACCCCCCCCCCCCCCCCCCGAAAACAAAACCAAAAACTAGACAACTCAGGGCATTTACTTGGGGTATTTTGACACTTTTCATGTAGCCATTTTACCACCAACCTTTGCCAAAGTTTGCAGCAAAAAAATGGTTTCACACAGATTGCAATTCAGGTACACATTTCCTGAAAATGTGAAGGAGTACGGTCAAATAACACCTCAATATGTGTTCAGCAACATCTCCTGAGTACAGGGATACCACATTTGAGAGGTGCGCTTTTTGGTTTTCCAACGTGGAATTTTGACATGCAGAAAACCTGCGCCCATGTCCCATTTGGGACATTTTTGAAGCCGGCCAGTGTATTTTACCTCACAAAACCATTTATTTTGGTACCCTAGGGTATTTCAAATAGTTGTATTCTAACACTTTCCATGAACTAATTCTACCCCCAACCTATGTCAAAGTTTTGAGTAGTCATTTTTTTTCACACACAGTGTACTTCAGGCATGAATTCACAGATCCTGTTATGTGTCAGTGCCAAACAACACCTCAGTATGTGTTCAGTAACATCTCCGGAGTACAGGGATACCACCCTTGCATAGGTTTGTTGGTCTTTTTGGGGGCTAAAAAAAATAAATCACTTTTGTGAGGTGCGCATTACCAACTTGAAATTATGACAGCCTGCGCCCATGTTCGATTTGGAACATATTTCAACCAAGACAATGCATTTTACCCCATCAAACCATATATTCTTGGAAACTAGACATCCTAAGGTATTTAAACACTATAAATGTACTAATTCTATCACCAGCCTTTGTCAAAATTTTGGTTAGTAATTTTTTTATGTTATGTTTCCACATACATTGTACTTCGGGCATGAATTTACAGATCCTATTAGGTGTCATTGCCAAATAACACCTCAAAAGTGTTCAGCAACATCTCCTGAGCACAGGGATACCACCCATGCGTAGGTTTTTTGGATTGTTTGGGGGCTAAAAGGCCACATTTGGGAGTCCTTTTAAGTGTGTGTGGTTATTCCACATAAAACATAGGCAGATGTTTGCCGAATATACTTGGAGCCAGACAGGTCTAGCTGCTAGACTATTTTATGGGCCTTGTAGGTTCATGTAAACAGCTTTATATATAAATAACATTAGAAACATTAAGTCCACAGGAATCCATCTTCTAAGGAAACCAGCATCTAAGCAATCTAAGACACTAAACTATATTAATTGACCAAATCAAGAGGAACATTTTGATTTAAAATAGTATAACCGTTGTCACTTTACTTTATATTGAGATATGATAATGGTTTCTGCTTATTTGAAAACAATGCTTTACATTAAATAGGGTAAATACATACAAAGTATGTGTTGATGTATACATTGCACTTTTGTAAGCACAGTGTACATATAGCACGTGTTACACCTATACTCTACACCTATGGCCAACATATTTGTTGTTAGATTAAAGGGACGTTTATCACCTAAACATAGCTTATACTGTGAATGTAGATTTTTAAAAAAGTGATTTGGAAATTGTCTATACATTGTGTAAGCAAATGTGTAAATTAGGAGAAAACTCCAAAGACTCATTTAAAACCTCACCTGTGGCTTTACATGCAAATTCCATATGGTCCATGGATAACCAGTGCATTTGTATGTTTATAATATAGGACATAGGCAGTTGCTAATCTAAGAATTGACAAAAGTTTGTATGATTTAGGGGCGAACCATCTTTTGTCATGACCCAGTTAAAAATAATGATGATCTACATCAAGTGTGGACAGGAGCAGTTTAGGAGAATTTCCTAAGCCCACCATTTAGTGGTTTTATCATATTTACCCACACCATAATAAAGCATTGGGAACACTACATGTCTCACAAGCGTTGGTATTGTGGTAATGTTATAGAGGGGCTGCTTCATTCAGTAGAGAATTGCTTGGGAAAGCATTATGTTCATTGCTGTGCTCCCCACATCAGTCACTGGGTTGATTTATCTAAGCCCATAATGGATGACAAAACTTATCTGGATGTGCTTCTATGTGAAACACTGAACAAATCTCTAAAAGGCTGGGCAGTGAGACAAATTAGGATCTGCCTCACTGAACTACGGTTGCCAACTTTTCATCCAAAATATACTGGCCATGAATTAACATTGGCATCAAGCCAGTTTTTCCACCAGCCTGCCAGTAAAATACAGACTGATTGACAACCCTACATTGATCCCAGTGAAAAAAGAACTGTATTGCACCTTGTGATAGTGAAGTTATTTACTACAGATATATTACAAGTTAAGAACTTGTCTAGAGGCCACATGAAATTCTGTTTTAATTTGTCTAAAGTTGCTACATGATGTATGTTAGATGCTTGGCTTCTATTGTCTGGATCTGTGTGGAAAATGAAATTCTCACAAGTAAAGGCCAAGTTTCAGAAGATATATCTAAACCAGGAGATCTATAATCATGTGTCAGGGGCTCTGCCCTCCTGAGCTAGCGGCTAAAGCCAGGGTTTAATTAACATGCAAACCTAGCAATTGGGATCAACTCCAAAACCATTCAGGATCCATTAGCATCAAGTGTAGGCTTGGAAGGGAGGTATGTGCCAGCCTTTCTATACCAACCCTGTGCCTGTAATAGACTAGGCTCCTCAGTAAAAGCTTTCAGAGTCCATTATATGAAATAAAATTAAAAATAGTCTCTTCTATAAATCTAAAACATTTTTGTAACCTTTTTGGTGACTGAAACAATATTGGCTTCTAGCCATAATGTAGAAAATAAATCCTTTAATCCTCACATTGCCTATCTGCTGATTACATAGAGATGAAAATATTTACAATAAACCATGTTTTTGTGGTGACATTTTGTGACATGATGTGTGGTTAGGGTTGCCACCTTTTCTTCAGAAAAATACCGGCCTTGGTACTGTCTCCATAGACTTAACATTGGCCTGATGCCAATTTTTTTTTACCAGCCTGCCAGTAAAATACGGCCAGGTGGCAACCCTATGTGTGGTACATGATGTACAGCTGCCAGAAGTACCAATCCATGGCAGAGTGCACATCGTACTTCATTTATATAGTCGTATAAATGTATTTTCATTTTCACATGGAAGTGTTTTCTTTTAGAACCCTGTTTTTGTTTTCTTAATACATCTACAACCATATACCGTAAATCACGTACTATAATAAACGTAACATATGCTTTTCCCATAACATGAACACACACGCTATCTAGTACGAATTTTAACCTTGGTAGACAACGTTCTACTTTTATTTACTAGTGTAAAATTCACTCAAATGTACATTACACTACATGACCATATAAGACCTACAGACCTACTGTCTCCGCATGTATTGGAGTTCCTTTACTGGGACTGCTTGAGTAGATTGTGATTATAGTGTACAGGGAGTTGCTTGATAATATTGTTTCCTCATACTTCCAAATGTTAATGCAACTTCCAAATGTTAATGCATATTAAAGTACATTCAAAGTTCTTTACAATGCTTAATTTACATTTTGCATTGCTTAAAGTGTGAAAGTCTTACACTTACAGATTAATTTGTGAAATTTCAGCAGTTTGCAAGAAGTTAGGACTTCCCACACAAGAATATATATATATATATTTTTTTTTTGCTGTAGGAACCAATGGGAAAACATTTCATTCAAATGGATGGAATAATCCTGTTTCTCTAGTGATGTCATCAGATAATGTGTTGCACTGTTAAAAGAGCCTACTATGTACAAGAGCAAGGTCACTTAGACGCCACACAATGCATGCTGTGTCTATATAATCAGTGCTGCCACACCTGCAGTAAGGATGTGAGTCAAATATTAAAAATGTGATTTTTAATCACACTGGAAAAAAAGCCAGTGCACTATTCAGGCAGTTGTCTTTCAATTGCACCAAAGTAAGTTTGGTGCAGACTGTCCCTTTATGGAAATATCATTGTATCCATTTTCTCCCAGTCAGTCTCCTTATATGTGGAGGTGTGGATTATATTAACCTATGCTTACATAGCGCCTACAATTTACGTAGCAATTGGTACAGAGTATAATACGTTAGATGAACAGAAACCTCCAGCTATTACAGACAAAAACTCCTATTTTCTGCTAATCTCTCCAATACAGCTATTACTACTATGCCAGGGTTTGACTGAGAGTGCTAGAATGCTTTACTCCAACAATAACTTGAAGACTGTGGTTTTTCTAGCCAGTTATAAAACATCCCCAAGTATTTTAAAGCTAAAAAACTGACTGACAAGAAAAGAACACTGAGTTTATCACCCTTCTTCTAGAACCACCGTATGACTGATCTTCTCTGCAAAACAATTACATTATCGGCTTAGAAATGTCAGTCCCCATTATGTTTGAGATGTAGCATCGCTGGATGTAGGCTATTGGATACATCACTTAAAGGAAACTAAAACTTAACAGTAAAATAAGTTGGGCTAATGTACTAACACATTTTTTTTGTTTGCCTTTTAGTTTATGAAAAAAAAACGTATTTTCCGGCGTATAAGACGACTTTTTAACCCCTGAAAATCTTCTCAAAAGTTGGGGGGTCGTCTTATACGCCGGGTACTGGGATTAACTCACCTATTTTCTGCTCTGTCTCCGCTCGCACTGTTAAGCCGGTCCGTGGCTGTGAGGGAAGCGTTGTGAGCTCCCCTCAGGCCACGCGGCTTCAATAAAGTCTGTTGAAACGTTTTTTTAAACAAAACTTTATTGTCCGCGCGGCCTGAGGGGAGCTCACAACGCTTCCCTCACAGCCACGGACCGGCTTAACAGCGGGAGACAGAGCAGAAAATAGGTAAGTACTGGGGATTGGGGGAGGAGGGTGGAAAACTCTATATTTTAACCTAAAAGGTTAAAATATAGATGCGATTTTTCCGGCTTATAAGATGACTTAGTTGGGGGGTCGTCTTATACGCCGGAAAATACGGTAGATTGCAGCTTCTACTGTCCCTCCATCTCAGCATTTTACTGGAGACTGGGAGGAAATAATCAACATTAATGTGTTTCAAAAGAACAAAAAGCTAATTATCCCAAAATGCCAATTATACTTGTAGTGTGTGGATACATATATTGCACAGGAGCCTATACAGAGCACACATATGCAGTTTTTTTTAGGTGTGCAGCTAGTATTACCAGGTCAGCCAGTGTTTTGCTGGATACCTATAACTTTTAAATGCTTCCCTGCAGAATGCAAGTATGTTCAGGGTAAACCAGTTAATTCATCAAGGAGTGGATTCCATGAGAACTACCTTGATCTATTAACCAATACAAATTATACAGTCTTAACGGCAGCATGTAAAAGTGATCTCCCACTCTCTTTCACAAAATGTCCAAATAAATCAGGGGTTGAAGGTATTCATATTCATAGCATGAGAAGGTTGCAATTCAGGAATGGTCATTAAATGGGATGGCTCCTCCTTTAGGGTACAAATAATAAAATAGTGGAGAATTATTTTTTTTTTTGCTTGGACTGAACCTTTAAATTAAAATTGAATTTATTTGTTTCATTCAGCCTTGCTTCATTTAACCAGACTCACAAAATTCCAGATAAACTGTCTCAGTTGGGTAATACTCCAGCTGCAGTAACTGTTTAAGCTTCAAGGTTATAGATTTGATTCCAGACTGGTTGATTCAGGTCTTCATCCTGGTATGCTTGATAAAATGAGTACCATGTTAGGTAATACGTTAACACATCTGTTATCAGCAAAGTCTGAAAGGCCAAATCTACCTCAGGGGATTCAAGGAAAGTGCTGAATGAAAACAGATTATTATTAAACATTAAAACCAACCAAATCATGCACGGTCCTAAATTATTCACCACATCACTCAACTGGGAACACTTAAAGGCAAGCAAAACATTATTTTTCACTTGTGCTTCTAATATAGAAGCACAAGTGAAATTGTATTTGTTCCTAGTGTGAGGATAAACTGGCATATACTTTTAATATAACACGCTAGTTTATCCTCTGACCGACAGCTGCCATGCTTCCATAGGAAGCAGGCAGCCGTCTGGTCGGGGACTGGTGAGACCCTTGTTTTTGCATTAGAGCAGCAGGGGGACCTTTAAGTTAGTTAAGGTCCCCCCGCTAATCCCATGCAAAAAACAAGGGGGTCTCCCTGTGCTACCAGTGAGAGATCCTCGCATTCGGATGTCAGAGGGGGGCGAGCCCCCGCTCTGAGTGGCTGAGCGCGTGCTGACGTTCAACAACACGCGACAACCGGGAACTGCTGTGCCTCGCATGTGAGACACAGCAGATAGTAAACTTAAATATCTCAGGACATCTTTTGTTTAACCCTTGCTTCCTTCAAGGAAGCAAGGGTTAAACAATGTTTAATGTTCCTTTAAAAGGCACATAATATACATATTCTGCTACCTTACAGCCATACGTGTTTTGTAACGATGTACTCCATTAAACCATGAAAGCAAAATTATATTCTGCTTTAAGCATTTTATGATAAAAAAAAAATTCCTGAAAATTGCAACAATTTCTGAACATGCATAGGTCAGGCATCAAATTAACCCCTTAGTGACTGTTTTTGTTCCCTTCGCCACAATGCCTGTTTTAACAATTCTGCGCTCTGTGTTTAGCTGTAATTTAATGTACCCATATCTCATTTAATGTACCCACACAAATTATATAGAGTTTTTATTGTAATAAACAGGGCTTTCTTTAGATACCATTATTTTCATCATATCATATAATTTACTGTAATTTTTTTTAAATAAAAGATGATAAAAAAAAATAACACTTTTTAAAAAAAAGATCCCATCTAAATATTTTTTTAATTTTGTCCCATCATCTCGTGTAAGACATCTGCAATCACCGTGGGGTGATTGTGGTGCCCACAAGGTGCAAATTTCGGAGCTGCGTGATGCCTTGACATCGAGGCATCATAGCATCACTGGCAAAGCATGGCACTGTTGATTAGCCTACGCTCGTTTTAGCACAGGATGTACAAAGTGCCATTTTTTGATGACATACCTGATACAACCAATGTCTGGAAGGAGTTCAAAATATTTTAGCTTTGTTTGAAAAAAAAAAAAATGTTTTCAAGATGGAAGAATTATTAAAAATGTGGTGTCTTCTGATTAAGGGAACAGAACTATTATGAAATTATTGGATTATGTGACACAATGAAATATGAGCATAACGTTTTTTTTTATATTTTTAAGGACGCAAATAGGCATTTTAAATATAAACTCTTTAATGAAAGAATACAAATAAAGTACCCAAAAACTCCCAATTATTCTACAAGCGGGCTGACGTGTTTGACATTTTGGCATCAACATGACTTCCCCTAATAGAACTTTATGGAGCAAAGATGGCTCAATACAGAGCTTGACAAACTTAACGAAGTCACAAAGTCAGTCATAAACACACACGCATACAGTCAGTCATAAACACACACGCATACAGTCAGTCATAAACACACACGCATACAGTCAGTCATAAACACACACGCATACAGTCAGTCACAAACACACACGCATACAGTCAGTCACATACACACACACTTATACAGTCAGAGACATGCGCACACACACTTATACAGTCAGAGACATGCGCACACACACTTATACAGTCAGAGACATGCGCACACACACTTATACAGTCAGAGACATGCACACTCATACAGCCAGACACATGCACACACACATCCATACAGTTAATCACATACACACATACATAGTCAGTCAGTCAGTCACATACAGTCAGTCACACATACACAGAAGTTAGCAGTTTTTTTTTTTTAGATTAAAAAAAATGCTGTTATACCTCATTGCAGGGAAGAGGAGCATTTCCATTCCAGCTTGGACTGTGCGTCTTACACAGGCACAGACCATTGTTGCTTCTAGCCCTGCTTGCAATCGGGCAATACAGCGCGAATGGGCGGAGCAGGAAGTCTCTGCGGCCGGTGCACACACTGCTTTCTTGCGCGCTGCTATTTAAAAGGAAAAAAATAAATAAAACAAAACAATTATCTACGGCACCATGCTGGGCTAACACTAACCCGGGCGCCAGGTCTAATTTCCTGGTTGCCGGGGGTTTGTCGGGCCCTGGCTCAATAAGTTACTTTATTTGTATTCTTTCAATAAAGCATTTCTATTTTTAAACCACTGCACTTTCTGTTAAGCATAAATGTTTTATTTAAAATGATAAAATAGCAAAGCAGGACATTTACTTCACTTCTATCTACTTTAAGAAGCCCAAATGCAGACCAAAGGATTATCAAGAAAAAGGCTTTTACGTGTCTTTTCTGGCAAGGAGCGTCTAATCAAACATTTGATATGTTGTCAACTGTCAAGCTGTGTGGGGGAGGTGATCGACTTCAGTGAACTGACAGTGATCTAATCCAATATAATGAGTGTAATTCTTCAACGTCAAGTAATCCAAACTTGTAAACACAATAATACTTTGGTGCAGACATTGGTTGGGATTAAACCACTACTAAAGTAATTTCATTATGATCTCTCACCACTCCACCTCCTGCTTTCTGCATCATTTTTGAAAGTCACATTCCGTAACCTCATTTTAGACCACAACATAATGGATTTCCTGTTTCCTCTATATTGGGGTGGGTCCTGCTGCTCTGATTTACTTTATGGGTGACTGTGGCTGCTGGAGGAGAGTTATTCCTGTGGCCTTTTGAATAAATGGAAAAAACAAAGCTCAGCCAAACCTATCCTTCCAGGGCCGTTAAACGGTCTGAGTGGAGACGTCTAATCGTCATAGGATACTTGGGTGTGGTCAGGACAGGGCTTTCATCTCTAAACAAACATATCCTTTGTCTCCTTTTTGTCACTGGTGCTGGACATCACATGGATTTTCAGTGGTAAATTGAAAATTTATTAGATTTACCACCACTTTACCAATAATCTTAAGATCTAATACTCAGTAGGTACCTATGGCTCTTTGCACCTGTCTAAATCTCTAGAATTTCTCATTAGTCCCCTGGCAAATGACATTTATGATGTAACATCTGTAAAATATTTAGCAGACAAGTCATTTTCTGTGTTTTTACACTTCTGCGGTGTTTGTGTTCAGCTGTAATTTCCTCTAATTTACTGTACCCACACAAATAGTTGCTCTAGATGCAGTCTAGCAACGGAATTACTGAAGTGATCACGGACCACTTTCAAAGCTCTTGGCCACGCCAAGACAGCTCCATATTGCAATGGCAAGCTGCGTTTTCTCTGTGGTGTGATCACATACTCAGGAGCGGGGTTACACATTTTGGTGTTTCTCGATGTTTGATATCGAGGCACTGCAGCAAGAGGACATTCCATGCTGTCACTCAGTCAGTTTAATTTTTTTTTTTTTATATTATGTTTACAAAGATACATATGGAATCAAAAGTAAGTCATACCTTTACTTTACCCCCCCCCCCCCCCCACACACACACAATATATACTTTTGTATGGGTACACTAAATCCACAAAAAGCACTTGACCTTAAGTGGTTAGATGGGATCCATCACCTAAACATTGTTTGTTGCTGAATAAAATTGAATAAAATAAATAAGAAAAAGTCAAAATAATCTATCATTTGTGTTTGCAGAATTGCAAGTATATTACTTCATCAAGTTTTTATTATCATTGTTTTTTTATTTTTTTTTACTGCTCTAAATAGTACATTTTTTGCATATATAATTACATGTTTTCTGTGTAAAAAAAACAAAATCATTATTTTTGAAGAATTTATAATATTATTTTAATAAGTAATGAAATACAAGTTGTAAACCATTAGATAAATGATATGGTCACTTAAAGCTGTTTTGTTATATGCCAAATTCCATTTATATTGCTGTTCTTTAAATTATTGTAGCACATGTGTATTTATAATCCATGAAACACTACAGAGCTAATTGTAGAGAATAGTGTCCATCAGGACTCACAATCAGATAATAGTATTTGAGTGGTACAGGATAATATAGAACTTACTATGTAGTAGTCTTGTGAACTGTGAACGTTCATTTTCTGAAGTATATTACAATTTGCCATAATAAAGTACAGACCACAGTAGACGGCTCCCACTGGTTTGGACATCAGCTGTGCTATGTAATTGAAGCCTGTCACCTGTTGTACTACATCTTGTTTGTCTGCCTGAGTATCATGGTTGTTGAAGTACACAGATCCACTGCCTTGCTTTAGTTTAAAGAGTCTGGCTGCTATACTGTACATACCAGACACAATGCTGCTTGGAATGATAAAGCAGCTAAACTCTACACTGTGTTATATGGTAATAATATGTAATATTAAGATATCAATCTACCCTTTTATATTAAAAATCTTTGTTAGGAGGTCCTAGATAAGATGCTTTTGCAAAAAAAAAAAAAAAAATGTAGTCAGATTATTCTTGAGATGTGTTCATATTTCAGGAATGGGTCTAGTGATCATGGAGGGTCCCCAAATTGATCTATGTATGGAAACGATTGTAGAATTACTTGGTATTGAGGAGAGTGGCATTTAAGGGGTTAACTGAGCATCATTGTCCTGTTCAGATGGTACCCCTGCAATAATTCAGTCTGTTGCTCCTTTTCACTAGATCACTAGAACGTTTAGTTTTATATTCTTTTCACCGACCAAAGGAGCGGACAGTTCACAATCATGATGACCTGAGTTTTAAAACGTTTTCATGTTTCGTGCCCACAGGTCCAGCATTTGAGTTTCGTAGGTAAAATTTATAACAAACCTTTGTGAATTGACTTTTGTGTTGTTCTATAAAGGTGTCTAAGGGACAATTTATGACCTAATCTCTGAGAAACGGGTCATTTTTCAGCTTTCCTAGCTGATCTTTCAGCTTCTGTCCTGTCATATGCAGCTTTAGCGTCATGGGAGTTACAGTCAGGCGGCTCTTGTCTATCCCCATCTCTAAGGATTGTTATTTGTAAGTGAGGTTGTAGAATTCTGCTAATGGAGAGAAGAAGTAAAAATATATACGGTCCATAATATTTCATATAATCATGTTCTTAAAGAATAACTCTCCTCCATGAACTGAGAAAATGATCTTTGGTTGTTGACTACCATAGACTGCAGTAGACAATTTTGTTCTTAAAGAATAATGTTTAAATAGGTCCGATATTATAACATTTCTTTCAGAATCCTGTGAATGATCTCTAGAAAGTGGTGCTATTTAATATTCATAGTATTTATGAACAGATGCTGTCAGTAATTATATTAAACTAGGCTGTCTCCTAAAAAGGGAAAATTACATTAGTCACAAATTAGTCATTTTCAGCAATTAATGATTGTTCCTCAAGACCTGCAATTTGTAAAAACAATATAATGTGTAATTGTCTAGATCCTATTGTAACAATGCCTCCCATTTCCTCCTATTTTCCCCCTGCTAGCCTTATTCATGCAGCATACATCCTACAAAATCATGTCCTCATCTGATTGTCATTTCAATAATAATCCCTCATGTCCAATAAGAGAGTACCCTCTTAATCTACTCCTATAGCTGCTGGCTAATTGGATGATTACTGCATACTGTGTGTCATTTCTTCCTAAATGATTGTGTCATCAGATATTTATTTGCAGGTATTTTCAAGTAATATCCCAAGTGTGCCATAACTGGCATAAAGTTCCACTATCTGTAGGGAGAGAGTGGATTGTATACAAAGTACATCATTAAGAGAGTAGCATTATCTACACCATGATAGCTGGCAATGAGGGGAACATACTTATTTACACACATGGTAAACATATGACGAATGCATGGGTATTTATCTCAATTTATGATGAATTTTGCCTTTGAGTTTTTGTGCCGTTAATTCCTAGTACATCAAAGGGTAAAAAGCCAGCTGGCCATGGCCCTGGCCGTTTTGGGGGCAGATGGAGGAAGGCGAAAATCAAGGCATTAAATGTAGCGAACTGAGCCGTTTGAGATGATGGAATCTAATGTAAAAAGCTTGCACTTCATTGCATACGGGGAATTTCTACATATGTTTTGTGTACGTTTGCTTTGTGTGATGACCTCACATCCTGACAGAATTGAATTTACCGTAGTTTATAAATAGATGAGCTCAGTTATATCCCAATATATGGGCATAAACTCTGTGGGGTGAGATTTTGTTTTAATCCAGTTTCTTTTATTGACTTGCATTTAATAAATGAACTGTTGACAACTACTGAGGGTTGAGATTTCATCTAACTTCAGTGTGTTGTGTTTTTTGGGAGCTTCACACTGATTGGCTTTTTTTGCACGTCTCTCAGTGCAGTGTTCGTCAGTCCTTACATAGAACCCTCTATATTATTCTACATCCTGAGCAAAATTTGAAATGACGGGTTTAATTTAAATTACAGCCATATTTGTTTCTGTGGTCATTTAGCAAGGGAGTAAACTTTAACTTTGAGACTCTTTGCGTATATCTAAGGTCGCTCTCAATCCTCTTTCAGCTTTGGTCGGTCACTGTCACAGTACCAGAGTGGATGTATAGTCCCATTCTGTTTTGACCAGCAAGCTCTAGTGAATGCTTTATGATGGCCACTTATGGCCTGTTATACATTCAATATTGCCTTTGCAGTACTTAATGTTCTTACTTTCGCTACCTTTCTGTGAGGTCAAATATTCAAAGTGTCTGTTTGTACACATTTGAAAATCATGGACTCTCCTCCATGAACTGAGAAAATGATCTTTGGTTGTTGACTACCATAGACTGCAGTAGACAATTTTGAGATAAAAAAAAAAGGTCAGTGAATAGTGAGGCTGAGTGTAAAGTAATTTTTTTTTTTTTTTTTTTACCTCTGTCATATCAATTTTTATACGTATTAATACGCTTGTCTGGGGACTGGATTCACCTCAGTGATGGGTGAGGGCATGGCTGGTAAACTGTTTAAATACTAAAACACATCTGGTATAGATTGTGCAAGTCTGCAATTACTAACCAGGGAAACTCAATGAGAACCAGAGATCCTTATAATATGGAGCTGAGCTGGGTTACAGTAAAAGTTTTCAGCCTGGCTTATTCCTCTTCAGGCAATGTTTGAAACTTTCTGTGGAATACCTTACATACAGTCCATGTCTATTTAACTCACAAAACAAAAAGTTCTCTGTAAGGTGTGTAGTCTTATGGCAGTAAATGTTAAGTATGTGCTCAGTTGAGTCTTACACAATATTCTTTTTCCAGAGTCCTTTTATGGCTGTTAAAATAATCAAATCCACATTTTTGCATGGTTGGGCCAGTTGCATCCCCTAGGTTTTAAGCTGTAGTTAATGTGCCACCACACAGTGATAACTACTGTCTATCTGCTCCAAACAGCAAGGATTAATGCTTGTACTTTGTATATCGTGTGACTCTGTAGGCGCTGCTCTGCTACCTACCCTTTTGTGGTAGGCAGTAAAGGTGAAGCTTTCTGTGTGTCTTTGCTGCTTTATCATGTTGTGGTATTGCATACCTCCCAACATTTAAAAATGTGAAAGTGGCACACTTTTTTTTTTTTTCTTTTTTTAATCGCCCTCGCACAACTCCCACAATAGAAGGAATTGCACCTTACAATGTCTCATTTGCATCGCCACTTAAAACACGCTTCATTTTTGTCAACACAGACATGTATACTAAAAAAAAACAGCACATGAATTCAAATGAACAAAACATATTTATTATAAAACATATGTATATTTATGCACATATATTTAAATTAAACAAATCCAACAACAATGCTGTTAAACCTGACAATACAATATCACTCCTACCAGGGAGATCCAAGGCAGCAGGAAGGGTAAAGAAGTCTAGGGTGGCTCCTTGTGCAAGGGAACTGTCTAGCAACTTTTATCACCTAGCTCCACACTAGTACAAGGATGTTTCCTAACTCTCGTGTTTTGAGAGTTTGAGACTAGCTGCCGATTTGGCTTACAGTACTGACTGCCGATTGGCTGACAGTGCTTCCTGTCACTGTCAGGGAAGTCTAACAATCGGGACACAGGTCTTTCTAGGCGGGACAGAGCCCCAAAAACTGGACTGTCGCACCCAAAACTGGACAGTTGGGAGGTACTCCGTTCCCGACAATGGACATGCTTGGCACGTCCTGCGGTGAATCAAGCGCTTTAACGGTGTTGGTCTATTGCCTCAATGTCGAGGCAATATCCAGCACCAAAATATCTTTTCTGAGGCACCCACGATCGCCCCACGGAGTGATTGTGGGAGCCATATTGACAGAGCAGCATGCACCGTCAATATGGCTATACCCTCTGGTGGTCTGAGCTTCGGAAGTGAATGTAAATTGACAGTCATGATTTATAAAGACACGACGGCTCCTATTATGCTTTCTCTTTCTTTAAATTCCCTCAGCAGCAAGAAATAATAGTTTACAGTAACATGGAAAAAATGAACCAATTAGCATAGGTATAACATAGTAACCCTTCCCTTTCCTTCTATAACAGTCTGTAACATACAATCCACTTCCTCTTTCTTTGGTGATGACCGAAAATTTCAAGAAACACAAACTCTAATGACGAACAAACAGGTAACTTCATTAAAGAATCCATAATAAAGGAATGGAACATCAAACTGAACGAATCTGTCAAGAAATAAGAACTTCACACTGCGAGAAAAAAAGAGAGGACATAATGAGAACATGTACTATTATTAAGGAAAAAGCATCATGAAGAGCCAAATCAAATAACAAATATAAACCATATCATAAATGTATATATCATACAATAAATAACGATATATTGTAAGAAATAACATTACATTTGTATCAATATATATCAAAAACCCATGGGTAGGGAAATATGAAGGGAGGGTATAATACTCGCCTCCGTGTCTTTAAAAAATCATGACTTTAAGTCATGACTTAGCAAAATCTGTCAATTTATAAAGACACGGAGGCTCCTATTATGCTAGTTTAAAGCTGATTAACAATACTGGAAGCAAAATGTAAGTTAGGTCGGAAATAAAATTATCTAAAGGTAGATTCCCTAGACCAATCTGCAGCCTTAAGAACATCTTCTAATCGACAACCCATAGACATGGCCTTAGAAGCCATAGCCCCCCTTACAGAGTGAGGGCCAAAGATAGAGATATCAATCCCAGCTAATTGGAGGACCCATTTAACCCATCTGGCCAGTGAAACCGTAGACACTGGTCGGTGAGGTCGGCGTATGGATAAAAAGAATTCAGAATCTGTAGAGCTTCTAAACTCTGCAGTCCTGATTTCGTACTCTTTTAAACAGAGAACCGGACACAATTGAGAGTGGGAAGGAAATGCGGGATAAAATATAGAAGATATCGCTGTTTTAGTGCGACGGGAAATGTTAAACAAAACCCCTTCGGGAGTATAAGATTTTGCCCCAATATCTAGAGCTCTGACATCAGCCACCCTCTTGCAGAAAATAAGGCAGAAAAGGATGACAAGTTTAGCCGATAACTGTTTCAGAGAGAGGTCCATATTGACCGGCCAAGCTTCTAAAAACTTAAGAACCATATTGACGTCCCACATTGACTAGTATCGAGGTTGAGGCGGTCTACGCAATTTCATCCCTTTGAGTAAACGACAAACAAAGGTATGTCTACCAACTGGGATATGATCGAAGCCCCTATGACCCGCAGAAATTGCTGATCTGAGAACATTGATTGACCGATACGCCATACCAATTTCAAAACCCCAAGTGAGGAAATTCAGTACGTCATTTATAGGAGCCGATAAGGGATTGACAGCTCGTTCCAAGCACCAATCAGACCACTTATTCTAGGCACGTTGATAAAACTTACTGGTCCCTGGTGCCCAAGCTTCTGCCATAAGATCCAGAGTTGATTGTGAAAGGTCTGGCGGGAGCCAGGGTTCCCTGATACTAACCAAGCTATAAGTTGAAGTTGACCTGACTGTATTAGGGTGTGTGGGAAACCCTCCGGATCTGTCAACAGGAGAGTTGAGGACGGGATGACGAGAGGGTAATCTATCGATAGCTCCAGTAGAGTGGGGAACCAAGGTTGAGATTCCCATCAAGGTGTGACTATCAAAATCGAAGTTTGATGATGTCGAAGATAAACCAAAGTGCGGGCGATTAGGCAGAAGGGAGGAAACTCAAAATGCCTTTTTTGGCTTGGCCAATTTTGAAGAAAAGCATCTGTGGCTATTGCCTCTGGATCTGGTCTCCAGCTGACAAAATCGGGGAAGTTGTGAGTTTAGACGAGAGGCGAATAGATCCAGGTCCAATG
Organism: Pelodytes ibericus; assembly: GCA_036172795.1. NCBI lineage: Eukaryota > Metazoa > Chordata > Amphibia > Anura > Pelodytidae > Pelodytes > Pelodytes ibericus. Next base: position 233,278,842 of record CM069857.1, on the reverse strand, counting down.
GACCCCACATCTCTGACAACCTCCTGAACACTGTCGATCTAGATGCCAATCGCTGGCGTCTGTAAGGTATCTCGAATTCCAATATGCATCCATATTGGATAATCCTGACATCTAAAGGGCTTGGATCGAGATGTTGTGAGACCGGCAAAATTCCCAGAACTCTGCCGCTAGGGTGGACAGAGTCAGTGATCTGGAGCCGCCTAAACGATTGATGTACCGTACGGCTGAAATGTTGTCCATGCATAATAGGATGGAACAGTTTGTGGATGACTGTATGAAACTGCGAACTGCAAACGTACCTGCCAATAATTCTAGATAGTTGATATGCAAAGTTCGTTCTGTAGAAGACCATCTTCCTCCGGTCGCGGATGTTCCGCATTGGGTGTCCCATCCGGAAAGACTTGCATCCGCCTGTATCACCAACTCCGGGGTTACACCAAAAATAGCTCGGCCATTCCATGCTTCCATGTGATTGAGCCACCAAGACAGCTCCTCTCTTGCCTCGTAATCCAATGGAATTGAGTGGTCGTAAGAAAAACCCTGGTGAAGGTATCGAGTCTTCAATCTCTTAAGAGCTCTGTAGTGTAGAGGGCCCGGAAAAATTGCCTGAATAGAGGCTGACAAAAGACCTATTATCCGTGCTAGATGTAGGATGGTCAATTTTGGGCACATCAAACTCTTTCTGATTTCTTTCTTTCTTGACTTTATTTTCTCCCGAGAGAGATGTAAGGAACCGTGAATGGAATCTATGGTGAAACCTAGAAAATCCAATCTTTGATTCGGGGTTAGGACTGACTTGTCCCAATTGATAAGAAAGCCCAGGCTCTGTATCAAGTCCAAGAAAGATGGAGATTTAAAGTCGAGACGTCTTGAGACATAATGAGCCAGTCGTCCAAGTAAATGATCAGACGTACCCCTTTTCTTCGAAGGTAACCGGCTACCGGTTTTAGGATAGACCGAACGGGAGACAGGTGAACTTCCATAATTGGTCTCGCCATATGAATTGAAGCCATCTCTGATGATCCAGGGATATGGGTACCGTAAGAAAGGCGTCTTGGAGGTCTAACTTGACCATCCAGTCCCCTAACAATAGGAGATCTCTGAGGCAATGAATGCCTTCCATTTTGAAGTGTCTGTATTGAGCAAATGTATTTAAGTCTCGTAAATTTATTACAGGTCTGGAACCGCCACCTTTTTTCGGGACAATAAATATATTGCTTACGAATCCCGGTTCCTTGTTCTGAACTGGAACAATAGCACCTTTCTCTGCCAGAGATTTTATCTCTACATCTATCATTGATGCGTCTTTTATAGCAAACTTTATCATATTGGGAACCTGCCATTGGGTCGGGAAAACAATGAAATCTATGTGTTTAGTATTTAGAACCCAAGAATCTGTTGTGATTCTCAACCAAGCATTCAGATGCTAACATAGTCTGCCCCCACTTTCACATGGGAAAAAGGGGGATTGAAAATTTGACTTACCGTAAGTCCGAAGTGTCGAAAAAGATCCTCTGGCACCCCTAGTGTGCCACTGGCGGCCTCTCTGAGGAAAGAATGTCTGAGCCGCTGGCCTAGATTCTTGAAAAACGGGTCCGCCTTGACTAAGGCCTCTTTGTCCCCTGAAGGGACCTCTGTTGGGACGGCCGGACAGGCGCCCTCTACTCCTGCCGGCCCCAAATAAAACCTTATTGGCGAATACTCTTTTCATATTAGACTGTGCCCGATCAAGGGCATTGAAAGTCTGAACAAAAGAACCTAATTATTTTACAAAATAATAATAACATGCCTTTGGCTTTGGGGCCAGGTTCCGATGTAGCTAGATTTATCAATTTCGGCTCAATGTGGCTCAATTTTCAACAAAATGGCCTTACGTCTTTCAGTAGCTACTGCCGTGTTGGCATTACCTAGAAGGCAAATAGCTCTCTGTGCCCATCCTCTAAGCATTCAGCCCTTAATTTGTTCCTTGAAAGTTTATCTAGGGGTTTTCACACCCTAAAAGTAAAACATTTAGCCACATGATCTGCTGGTGTCCATTCCACTGATCTAGGATGACGTAACAAATCACGGTCAAATAAGGGTTGACCGCTGGGATCGAGTGGAGTATCGGACTCCGAAATTTGGCTCTTATTTTCAATAAACTCTGATGGAATAACATCTAGAGGCATATTACCTTCAGACCAATCACTTTGGTCAGAATCTACAGACCCATCTGAAGCCTCCTCAGAACTTGACATAGAGTCAGAATCAGATAGAGCTTTTGCTCTCTTCCAGTGTCTAACCGATTTTGCCCGGTGGCGGGCTCTTTTGCATGGTGCAACCATGCCCTCTGGGAAAGGATGTAACCTATCCGACTCACTAATAGTGGAGGTATGCTTAACTTTAGCCCTAGCTTTACGGCCTGTGGGAACCGTAGCTAGTTGTTGTTGTACCCCTTCTTGATTAAATATAGGAGTATGATAGTTGGGATCCTGATTAAATCTCACAATAGAAGATAAAGATGCTGTTAAATTTGAAGACTTGACACTCATGGCCGATTGAATTGCTTGAGAAACCGAGTGTGATACTGAAGAATGAGATACAGAGTGAAAGTCTTCAGAATTTAATTCTTCAGAGGATGGATCCTCACTATAATGGTTAAATTTTTATTTGACATAGGGACAGCCAAAGCAGGCTTAGACCCAGGGGTGAGTGGCACTTTACCAGAAGACATAACAAACACAAGTAGTACAATACCTTTTAGAAGAGTATTGAAACAGAAAAGGGACAAAATTAATGAAATAAAATGAAAAAATAAGCAAAGGTAGTTTAAAATAATATTAACTGGATTAACTATTTAAAGATTAAATAAACTGAGCAATTTAAATAAGTAGAATAAACGTTATTAGAAAGAAATAACGTTAAATTGCTTGAAAACGGAGAAAAACACCAAGATCAGACACTAGAACTTGCATCTGAGGTAAAAAACCAACAAGTTCCAATGAGGATAGACGGGCTCTCGCGAGAACACGCAGAGTAGCGTGACGAAAACGAAAGTAAAACGGAGTTGATAGAAAAACTCCACCAAAATGGCCGCCGCAATGAAACTGCGCATGCGCGGCGGCCAACGGACAAGAAACAATGTTGATGAACCACCAATGAAGTTGTTATAGAGAAGGGAGAGAGGGACACAACCGCCCCTAATAAAAAAAACGAGCAGGGAGAGGTACAATGAAATATAAACAAAATGAAAGTAAAAACACCAAAGAGTGGGCAATCACGAGAAAAAAAGGGGGGAAAGACCACATAAAAAAAATCTATCAGAGAGAATAAGGTTCACCCAAATATCCCTAAAAAACATATCAAGCACAATATAATATCAATACAATCAATAATAAATACCAACAATAATATTAAAACATGGAAATAACAAAATATAACAGAGACAGGGAAACATAGTACTTATCCTTGAGGGAAGCAGCAAAGAAAGATTGGATGTTACAGACTGTTATAGAAGGAAAGGGAAGGGTTACTATGTTATACCTATGCTGATTGGTTCATTTTTTCAATGTTACTGTAAACTGTTATTTCTTGCTGCTGAGGGAATTAAAAGAAAGAGAAAGCATAATAGGATCCTCCGTGTCTTTTATAAATTCACTTCCGTCGCTCTGAATATGCTGCTTGACTGCCCCTAGAGGTAGCCAAGCAGCATAGCAATGTAAAAAATGTTTAAAAAATATTTTATTAGCTTAAAACTGGTTATATACCGTATTTATCGGCGTATAACACGCACCTCATTTTAAGAAGGAAATTTCAGGAAAAAAAACTTACATTTCAAATAAAGAACTTTGAAGCCCAATATGCCATTTTAATATGCCAGGATATTGCCCCCAATATGCCATTTTAATATGCCAGGATATTGCCCCCAATATGCCATTTAATATGCCAGGATATTGCCCCCAATATGCCATGATATTGCCCCCAATATGCCATGATATTGCCCCCAATATGCCAGGATATTGCCCCCAATATGCCAGGATATTGCCCCCAATATGCCATTATATTGCTTCCAATATGCCATTTAATATGCCATGATATTCCCCCCAATATGCCAGGTTATTGCCCCTTAGTATGCTCGGTTTGCCCCCCTCCCCCCCCCCTACCTCGTTTCTGCTCTGTCCCCCAGTGCTCTGAAGCTGCGTGGCTTTGATGGAAGCGTTGTGAGCTTCCCTCCAGCCGCGCGGAACAATAAAGTTTTTTTAAAAAAAAACACTTTATTGACCGCGCGGCTGGAGGGAAGGTCACAACGCTTCCCTCACAGCCTCGCAGCTTAAAAGCACCGGGGGACAGAGCAGGAACGAGGTAAGTTTTAGATTTTTATTTTTTTTTCCGGCGTATAACACGCACACACCATTTCCCCCCTATTTTCAGGGAGAAAAAGTGCGTGTTATACGCCGATAAATACGGTAGTTAGATTAGCCTATAGGGTTAAAATTAAATATTTTTTTAGCATAAGGGATAATGTTAAAATTAAATTAAAATATTTTTGCATATTTCTGGACAACATTTAGATGGGGTCTTTTTTAATGATTGTATTTGTGTAAATTATATTTTAGGTCAAAGTTAGAAAATTATAAGATATGATTAACGTAATGGTATCTAATGAAAGCCCTTCTTATGACGATAAAAACAACATATAATTTGTGTGGGTACAGTATGTGAGAGAAGAAAATTGCAAACACCCCAGAAATGTCAAATCAGCCATTGTCACCAAGGGAAAGTCAAGGTGAAAATATCTTGTCACTAAGGGGTTAACGACATTGCTATTTACCATATTTGCTCGAATATAAGACGACCCTGATAATATGACGATCCACCAAACTTTGGATATTCCTTTAGGAAAAAAACTAAAAGCCTGAGTATAAGACTACACTATAGGAAAAAAGTTTAACTTGTATATATTCACATGTAAATAGCTTTTTAATATTTAATAAAAATTATGATATTAAACAAATGCATTTCTTGTTTTTATTTCCTTTTATGTGCCAATGCTGCCTCTCTCTCCCCCTCCCCCCAACTTTGTCTTTCTCTCATAATAGACAGAAATGTCGGGCAGCATGGAGGATTTGAGGTCAGACTATAAGACGACCTCGAAAATATATGACAAACTAAAAACATCTGAAAAAAACCTTGTCTTATATTCGAGCAAATACGGTACTTAATGATTTTCATATTGACTGGAATTTGGCCTATAACATCTGGAATATCAGATCAGTGGGACCAGGTACTTGACAGGTTTTCTCATCCAGTGACCTTGCCAACCTCATGAAAGCGCCACAGAGGCCTCATAGTTTGATTGTGTCATGAGCCACATGGACTCTACGCCCTACATGGACAATATTCTACTGTCCGCTGTGCATGAGTACTGTGTAAAATCAGATTGAGTGAGATTCATAGGGTGACAACATCACAGTTTAATTCAGGGGTGCCTATTACTATATTTTGGGTTTTAATCGATAAAATCTTGACTGGTCTGCAGTTTTCATGTTACCCAATCCACCCCTGGATAAAACAGATCTGTCACTCTGCATATAAAATCAAATATAGTTTCTTCTGTACAATCCAGACCTGATCTATTCTCATTCATGCCATAAACTACTACCCAATCTTTAGTGTTAAGAGCACTTACAAAACTGTATATAATCTAAATATATTCACCAGAAGCTTGAAATTCCAACGGTTTTTGTTTTAATCACTGACATATGCACATGTATACAAACAAGCTAAAGGAAATGGTTCCATTGTGTTCACTGGTCTCCAAGGAATTGACAAATAATTATTTTTTGCACTTGAACGGCATGTACAGCAGAGAGTTGGGAGGATGTGCCTCAGTGGGATTTGGCTATTTTTAAACCCTTCAGCAACACGCAAAGACAATAAAAAGTTTGCATTTTTAATGATGTCTAAATGTTCATCATTCCAATGTAAGCTAGGAGCAGACAACCTGTGGTCAACAGCTGTTATTTAACTCCAACTCCTATGATTCACGTGTGGCCAGTGGGTTGTAGGAGCAGTAGTTTAATTGCTGAGAAGTCCGAGATTGGCACTAGTGAAGATCTCTGGTTCCCCTTTGTTTTCCTCCATCACTGGTCTAAAACCACAGACAAACTGTGATTGAATTTTCATAGAAGAAGTATAAAGATCCTTTGTGGAGCCATAGATAATCTCATTCAGTTCCTAAAATAAAGGGTGCTTTAAACCTCCATCACTAGAAAACCTAAATATGTGTTTACCATTAACCTCTTCTGCAAATTTCTGACGGTGTGTGTGTATATATAGGTGTAACCCTTATGATTTGTCCAAATGTTTCTCTCAAGAGTGAGTTTATAGACTCAGGACCATTGTTAAATCATTACATCCTACAACTACGGCCCATAAATCCCATAATCCTCACGAACTGCCTAGAATAGAGAAGAAATTTTCTTAATTGATGACTGAAAGCAAATATGAGATTGTTTTACATGGGAGCCCTTTTTTTTCCACCACGCCCCAGTCTGTATATATGGTTGCCACCCGGCCGGTAATTTATCGGCACAACCGGTAATTGAGAAGTAGGAGCCGGTAACTGAAATACCAGTAATGTTTCGTTGCTCCGGCAGAAGGGGGAAGTCTGTATGCGGAGCACAGACAGGGAGCTCTGCCCCCTCGTGTATCGATCATCACTGTGTCTCCTGGCACTCAGCAGGAGTGAAGCTAGGAGTGCACAGACTAGGCAGGCAGCAGCAGGAAAGCCCCCCTCCTATGCATGCAGGTATTACAGAAGGGAAGGGGGCCCCCTCAAGAGAAGAGTCAGTTTGTTTATTTCTTTGCTAACAAAAAAAAAAAAAAGCCTCTAAAAGCCTTACTGGTGTGTGTGTGTGTGTGTATGTCACTGTGTGTGTGAATGTCACTGTGCGTGTGGTACTGTCACTGTGCGTGTGCTACTGTCACTGTGCGTGTGCTACTGTCACTGTCACTGTGTGCGTGTTGTGGCCCCGCATTTTGTGGCTTCGCACACATCCATTACCAGTATTTTGTTTTTTTAGGAAAAGGTGGCAACCCTATCTGTATAAGGGGTTTCCAAAGGCATTGACTGGGCACTGCAAGAGTTTACTATTTTAACACTGCCCCTATAGAGAATGAATTGGTAGTGTACTTATGAGTGTTCACACTCGTATTTCCTTGCATATGTAGCATATACACTGGTGGTAAGCCATGACTGTGCCTAATCAGGTCTGTACCGCCTAAATTAGGACAAGTGGGGGTATGTTAATGGTTAATTCACAGGCTTACATGCCCAAAGCCAAACATGGCAAATGCATGGTGTCTGTATTGTTCTAATGCATTTAGTGCTGCATAAAATAGTAATTGTACAAGGAAATCTATTACGATACTGAATTAGGGAGATCTAATTAACAGCAAGTGACCTTTCCAGAAAGCCCTGTAATTGCGAGTATTACAGATCCCTTCAGCACAGGTAATGAGGCAATTTGGTCATATCTACATGAAATATCAAGGCTCTATTTTAGAAGATAGAACGGACTGCATGTAGGTTATATGGCCTTAATCTACAGAATAACCTCCAGTCTTAAACAAGAGAACACTAACAAATGTTAATTTGTATAGGACAGTACTTGGAATGCTCCCTCCTGAGTGCTATAGGGTAACAGCATCCTACTTAGGAAAATGTATACCTGTAATCTGTAAATTGTAGATATTCTGCAGTGTTCATTTTACCCAGAGCTTTCCAGAATAAAATGGTGATGTGATCAATATTGAGTGTAACCAAAGCTGACAAATATTAGTTTGAAAAAAGTTTTGTTATGAGAGTACTTTGCCTCCCCACACAGCCATCTGCACTGAGCAGAGAACTCCAGAATCCTTATGAATTCACCTCATGTATTTCATATTACAGACATACACTAAATAACACAACCCCTCACAATGTGTGAGCTTTGCCCACAAACTGGTAAATGGTTTCAAGCATGCCTTCCTAGCAGGGGACGTGATGTGATGTTGCATCGACCGGCAACCTCAGTACAGATGCAGCTTATGTGAAGGGGACAGATTTAAAATCTGTTTTTTGACATTGTGAAGATATTGGAGGTTATCTACTGCAGGGCTTGACAAATTGATCTGAGTTTTAGGAGCCAGCTAAAAAATCTAGGAGCCAGACAACGGCACATAAACACAAACACACGCAGTCACACACAGACACATAGCCTGTCACATATACATACAGAATAAAGGATCCTTTATTCTGATTTGAAGGACTCGGTGAAAGTCCTCTCCGTGCACCCTCCACTTCTGAGTGCGAAACCTGTTACACCTTGTTTTTCCACACACACACACACTCCAGTCAGTCACATATATACACATCCAGTCAGTCACATACATACACATTCAGTCACATACATACACACAAAACACATCCAGTCAGTCACATACATACACACAAAACACATCCAGTCAGACACATATATACACACAAAACACATCCAGTCAGACACATATATACACACAAAACACATCCAGTCAGACACATATATACACACAAAACACATCCAGTCAGACACATATATACACACACACAAACACATCCAGTCAGACACATATATACATCCAGTCACACACATATATACACACACAAACACATCCAGTCACACACATATATACACACACAAACGCATCCAGTCACACACATATATACACACACAAACGCATCCAGTCACACACATATATACACACACAAACACATCCAGTCACACACATATATACACACACAAACACATCCAGTCACACACATATATACACACACAAACACATCCAGTCAGACACATATATATACACAAAACACATCCAGTCAGTCACATACATACACACAAAACACATCCAGTCAGACACATATATACACACAAAACACATCCAGTCAGACACATATATACACACAAAAAACATCCAGTCAGACACATATATACACACAAAACACATCCAGTCAGACACATATATACACACAAAACACATCCAGTCAGACACATATATACACAAAAACACATCCAGTCAGACACATATATACACGCAAAACACATTTAATCAGACACATATATAAACACAAAAACACATCCAGTCAGACACATATATATACACACACACACATCCAGTCAGACACATATATAAACACAAAAACATAGTCAGACACATATATATACACACACACACATCCAGTCAGACACATATATACACACACAAACACATCCAGTCACACACATATATACACACACAAACACATCCAGTCACACACATATATACACACACAAACACATCCAGTCACACACATATATAAACACAAACACATCCAATCAGACACATATATACACACACAAACACATCCAGTCAGACACATATATATACACACAAACACATCCAGTCAGACACATATATATATACACACAAACACATCCAGTCAGACACATATATATACACACAAACACATCCAGTCACACACACATATATAAACACAAACACATCCAGTCACACACATATATAAACACAAACACATCCAGTCACACACATACACAAGACAGCAGCTTCCCTGCTATCCTCCCAGGTGATCAGCTGTAACGCGGTGCGTGAGGGGGCGGAGAAGGAAGTCTGTGCAGCCGGTGCTCACTCTGCTCCCTCGTGCACCGCTGCTGCAATCAAGACAAGAAAAAAACGATCCCATTGCCGAGGACACCACGCAGGGCTGGCGATACCCGGGCGCCAGGTCTAATTTCCTGGTCGCCATGGCGACCTGGCGCCCGGGGTTTGTCGAGCCCTGATCTACTGCTTGATCTTGATTTTCATTCACTATTTGGCTAAGATAAATAAGTTATTCAATCACAGTAGGTTGTCGGGCCGTGTTTCCCTGTGTTTTATGAGATGCAATATATATTAGTCCATGATGCATGGCCTGTGTTCTATTGTTCTGGGATTGTGCCATAAGCAGAGCTTTCCTCATTGGGAAATCCTCAGTGTGATGAACTGAAAATTAACCACAACTTTTGCATGACCACATTATTATTATTTTTAATTGTTAATTTTACTGCCGCCTTGGAGTATTACTAGGTTTGACAATATATTAATTTACTTATACTGCAGGGTATACCTGTGATGCTGCCCATCATATTAGCATGGAAGTATTTGACATATCACATATCAGAAGACCTTGTACATTAAAACTTGCATAACATTCTGTGCCTAGGTTACCTGCTGGCTGGTAAAAAAAAATTGTATAGCGGGACACTTGGTTGTGGTTTCTAAGCACTAAAGAGGGGTTCACAGGGGTTTGCGACTTTATTTAAAAGTTTGTTGAAGCGCCTATACACACTGTTATTTTCTATCCAGTAAAAATACAGGTCTGAGGCTAATGTTCAGCCTATTGAGGCAATAACCTGGCTGGGATTTTTATTCAAGTAAAGGTGGGAACCTTACTGGGAGGCCGTAAAAACTTGGCTTGAGGCCAATTTTAAATGTATGGAGCAAGTAGCATGGCATTATTTTGAAGAGAAGCTGGCAAATCTATCTGTGCCCCTATTTGAATCCCACACCAATCAGCCCCTGGTATATTTGGGTAAATAAACTGAAAGCATACACAATACTTTATTTTTTATTTTTCATATCATATAAAAAGACAATACAAACTTATGTTTGTCTCATTATTGAGTATTAGGTACTTTTGTGAAGTTTCATATTTGAAGGTAGTGAAGAGAGTGTAATTCGAGTGGTTGAATTTTTTGCACTACTTTGCATATGGGAATAGAGTATCATTTTCCCCAAAACTTTAAATGATACCCCCAACCCTGGGCTGCTAATCTTAAAATATTTTGTTTGGTTGTCCTAGTTAAAAATTAAGACTTCCTATAAAGGGTTCAAATGATGGTGTCTGACTGTAGAGATATTTTCCTAATGCATTCCCATGCTTTCCACACATTAATAAGAAGTGGGCCAGGCAGGGCATTATTTTTCATATGTATTAATGTTCTAAAAGGAACATTCTAATCCCCATACTCACTTTGATTCAAGTTAAAGACTACTGCTTGTATAGTGCACATGCTTTTTTTCCAGTGTGATTTGAAGCAGGCATTCTGCATAAATCATATTTTTAATATTTGACTCAAAGCCCTCCCCCAGTGATTACTCTGCATGCTTACTTCAGGTGTGACCGCACTTATTATATAGACACTGAGATTATAAGTTTTGTTTCATTTAGTCACTTCCTGTGTTGCTAGAAAATAATGCATTGTGTGGAATCTAAGTGACCTTGCTCTTGATGACATCACTAAAGAAACATGATATACAATTAATTTGAATGCAATTATTCCCATTGGTTAAAAAGGAAATTGACCTTTACACCTCTGATGTGGGCAGTCCTGGTGTCTTGCAAACGGCTGTAAGTATTTTATAGTTTAAAGCAATGCAAAATGTGAAACATGCATTTTGAAGCACATTAATATGCATTAACATTTGGAAGATGCATTTAGGGCACTAGATAGTCCCTTTTAAATCAATCAATTGAAAAATGTATTTAAAAAAAAATATACAAACAATGCTAAAAGTACCAAAGCAATTTGTAAACTCAGTGTTAACTGGGAGGACTCCATTTTGTTTTTTTGTTGGATGACTTTTTTTTTCTTCTTGAAAGTGACATTTAAATGATTAAGAGGATTTAAAAAAAATAAAAAATCTGTGTCTTCTTTCATAGTGAACCATATGCTGTTCACTGTTAAGCCCCCTGCATTTTTTTTTATCATGTTTATTTGTGCTATTATGTTCTTCAAATATAGTAAGCTGTTTGCTAGGCCCTAAAAGTGACCCCCTGTAACTAGAGGTGTAGACCTCTAGTTACAGGGGGTCACTTTTAGGGCCTAGCAAACAGCCATTGCTTGTGTTTACATAGTCTGAGATGACATGGAGGAGGAAAATACACACACAAAAAGACAGAATAAGAGAAGAGCCAGCAGCCAAACCTGCACAGAGGGGGCTTGTGATTTCTGAAAACATTGCACCCTCAGTGACGGGCCAGCTGGCTTCTGTTAAAGGACTCTGTCTGAAAATAACTCATTGTCTGTAGGCTTGCTACTGCAAAAGGGGCACTTTTCAGGGTTGACTTTAAAGGGGATGGGAGTTTAAAGGTGGATTTGGAATTTGAGACAAGCAGACAAGAAATGTGTATATGTGCAAGAACTATCTGCAGGGAGCATACACAGATGTGCTTCAGTCACCTCCCCCATATACTAACCCTCTCTCTTCAGAAAGTCACAGGGCTCCCCTTGTACTATGAGCACTCAATGAAGAAATATTTGAAGTCCTTTTGGGTAGCAAAGGGGCAGAGTAATACATTGCAAGGGTTATTGTGGTACTACATTTTAAAAGTAACTTGCTCCCACTCTCTCCAAATACTATTTGTAATAAGGAACTTACTATTCATTCTTCTAGAAGCTCTGGCCAATCTCCCCCAACTCCCACTGTCCCCAAATAACATTACTATCACGACCTTCCAATTTGACCATTTCAGTCACCTTATGTGCCTCCTGTCCCCCACTCCCTGTAGATTGATACATGAAGTAGAGAGCCCTGATCACCTTTCATGATTATTGCCCTATAGCAAAATATTGCACCCCCAGAACTTGCCAGTGCACACCCGCGACTCTCCCTATTGAGTCGCGGTTGAAGACAACTTCTGATGAAGATGTAACGCTGGGGTCACATGACCTCCTTGGATCTTATTCTTATAGTCGGACCTTTATTTAAGGTCTGTTTATAAGATGACCTGAAATATAAGATCTTTTTCGGAGCATTTGCTTTGAAAAAAACTTTGTCTTGGAACAAATATGGTATCGTTGTTTAATACACACACACACAATGAGGTCTGTTCACTAACTAATGAGTTATGGTGATTTTACAGTTGCAAAATCCGGGCAAAATAGCAGTGTCATTGTTTTTGTAGAAGAGTATTTATCATTGTATAGTGCGGTTATTGGACAAAATAGGCTGCTGCTCTGGTGTCATTTGAAATGTTAAGCCATGAAACATGACCTATAAATAGGGGCTTCATTGGGTAGAAAATTACAGTGGGATTTTATGGATTAGTTGGCCAATGCACCAGTTGCTTCCTGGCAGAGCTAACTCTGTAGCTGACTTTGTAATAAGTCTTGAAGTTCTACAATATGTGATTTGTTGGTGCTATATACATTTTACTGTAATGTAATTATCTCTTAAATTCTTAATGTCTATTATTGTTTTTTAAATCTATGATCATGCAAAAGAATAACACATTTTTCCAAGTAAAAAACCATGTGTGGGACAATTTCTACAGAGAGTGTAGAATTAGCCCTCTGAGATTGCATTTCTCTCTTGATTTCTAGTCTTATTTAGTGATAAAAATGTTTACTACTCATCTTCTCACCTTAATTCCCCACTTGCATGTTAGTCCACAATGGCAACCTAACCAACAACTTTTTCACTACCACCCAGAATAAAAAAAAAGAAAAAACGTATATAATGTGCAAGGCTGCTATAGTCAAGCTCAGTGTATAGGTGGTGAGACACAGATATGGTACAGTATATGTATATTGTCTCAACATCATTCCCACCCAAGATTTAGTCCCAGCACCCACCTTGCCTGCATTGACTGCGCCAGCCTGTGGGGGGTGCTAGGAAAGTGCCTCCTGCGGATCTGTGCCCTAGGCTGGTGCCTTACTTGCCTATAGGTAGCGCCAGCCCTGGTTTAACTGCATGAAATTATCTGTGCCATGTTAAGAGATTTGATTGTTGGAGTGCATCTCAATGTCGTACTGGTAGATTCTGTTATAATGTGTATAGACAGTGCTGGACCATGTTAAGGCCTTGTTAATGATTATTTTGTTTCCATTTCATTGTCTGTCACTTTTATATTTTTCTCTGCAAATATGAGAAAGAAATAGACACATAATGCCATCTTATCCTTTCCTTGTGATCAAATCACAAAAGTTTAAGAAGAAAATAAAGATTCTCTTTCACCTTTCTTCAACACACGTGAGGAAACCATTGTCTCTTATTTCTCACAGAATTCTCAGTATTTTCCTCCTGACACATTATTTAGCCATCAGCATTCACACCACTAGGTCCAAACACCCTGTTGACTAATTTCACAGAAGGACTGTAGGAAGGTCCCAAATTACATAAGAGTAGACTATTGCTGGCATGTGTCCTGCATAAGGGTAATCCATATTACTGCTACTGAAAGTGGGGTGAGATGAAAATCTCATCTTACTGACTTAGCTTTGCATTGGACAGGGACGGACCTGGTGAGTTTGTCTGGCAAAAAGAGCACGAATGGCGAAATGTATAGTTACGTTATTGAAGATTTAACATTGTATTTGGCAGGAGCAACTCTGTTCTCCTAGCAGAAGGAGGTCACCAGGTTTGTCTTTGTAAAGTGTATGGGTAAATCAGTGAGATGAAATGGTCATCTTAATTTACCTAGCTCCCACAGACTTTCAGAATATTGTTCCACCCAGAAACGTAATTTGTTACTTTGAATATTCTGTCATGTTTTCACCGCACAGAACGTATTTGCTAATTTGTAAGGGTATTACTAAGGCAGATGGGACTGCCCTCTTTACATGTTGTAGCCGATATAAGGTTCACACACTGGTCTGACTGTTAATATTCGTGGTGCTCGATTGGCCACAAAATTATACCTTTTGAGGTTGAGCTGAAATTGTGCAAATGTGAAAACTGGACATTTGCCTTGCTAGTCGTCCACTAAATGGTGGCACTTGCCAATTATGTATAATTACCTGTGTAATAAAGTCCTTAACTTGTATGCACTGCCCATGTAGATCACATACGCTAGACCAGAGGTGGCTAACCTCGGCTTCAAATGTTTGGGAACTATATATCCCATGATGCTCAGTCAGCCCTATGAAGTAGGTCCCAATCATTTGCACTGTAAAGTACAAATTTACTTTTTAAACTAATTCAACAATGACTGTCTGTGCTGTGATCTCTTACTATATTTTAACATAAGTCACCAAAACATTACAAGATATTTCTGGGAATAAAGTGCATACTTAAATGGATAGTCTAGTGCAAGATGAAGATTACTGCTTAAATAGTGCACAGGCATTTTCCAGAGTGATTTGATGCAGGCATTCTGCATAAATCACATGTTTTAATATTTGATTTAAGCTGTCCCTAGTGATTACTCTGCATGTTTACTGCAGGTGCGGCAGCACTGATTATATAGACACACAGGATATAAAGTTTTGTTTTATTTAGTCACTTCCTGTGCTCTTCGAATTGAATACATAGTGTGGACTGTGATAGACTTGCTCTTGTACACAGTAGAATTTCTTAATAGTACAACACATTGTCTGATTACATCACCAGAGAGACAGGAAATTCCATTCATTTGAATGAAATTATTCTCATTGGTTCCTGCAGCAGAAGAAAAAAAAAGGAAATTACTTTTACTTGGCTAATGTAGGCAGTTCTGGATTCTTGCAATTTCATCTAGCTGTAAGTATTTTATACTTAAAGCAATGCAAAATGTAAAACAGCATTTTAAAGTACTTTGAAAGCACATTAATATGCATTCATATTTGGGAGATGCATTTTGGGCACTAGATAGTCCCTATAGGAGTTGTAATGAGATCTTTCAATTATGCAGTATGGATTTTGGACCACATTTGAAATGGCCAAAATGGTTCATTGCCCAACAATATGTGTCTATACATTATTGTGAATTGTACGTGCTTGTGCCGCAAATAAAAATATATAGTAGTAAATGACCTTCCTTTTTAATGTGGAACAGATGTTAAAGTCTATGTTACTGTGTACTGAATACTTTGTCAGTTCAAATGTATCAATCCTGGACTGAAATGATCTGGTCACTTACTGATAGCAGGACTTCACTGTCAATGCAAAGAGCTGGGATATTACTGGACCTTGCTCAGAGGATACACCATATTAACTGTACACAGGGAGGAGTCTCTATCCATGCAGACTCCAGTAAGTGTGTGGGAAGCAGGGAGCAAAGCCAGGGATTACAAATGAGCAAGTAAATGACTTTTGTGTGTGTTTTGGGAGTATCCCTGCACTGCACAAAGGAATGGAGCGGAAATCACATTCTAAAAACATCCCAGCAAAACTAGGAGAACAATGAAATAAAACAAGTAACGTTGCACTTAAATGGTGACTGTGCAATGCATAATAGTTTAAATTATATTTCATACGGAAACTACATCCTGAACCATCTCTAACCAGCTAATCAACTAACAAGTATTAAGGAAGGGTGTGTTCTGGTTCTTACAGATAATTTTTTGCTAATCAGAAACCTCTTAACTCATAATGCATCCTTTATATATTTATTTATTTTATTATATATGATAATACATTTTGTATACAGTAATTCATATTATTTTCAGTGATATGACATATATTTTATTAACAGTCTTATAAATAACTAATATCTATTTATATATTAAAACATTCAAAATAAATAAATAAATAGCTGGGCATAATGCATCCTTAGGGTCTCATGTTTTACCACGATCCAGTAAGAGTTTAATACACTAAATTAGTGCAGGCCAACTTTTTAATGTGGGCGCCTGCATGACATGTACAAGCTTAGGTTGAGAGAGGGTGGGAATATAATATCTGACCCAAAGACGGCTAGTTGGACATCTGTGAGCTGGATGAAAACAAAATGTATCTTTAACTCTTTTATAAGTTATTTGCTGGGCAAATGATTTGTAAAACCTTATCATACTGGGTAACTGTGCTATGAAATGATGACATCCATCTGGCTGCTGGGAGGTTAATAATATTATGTGTGTGTGTGTGTGTGAGTGTGAGCTTGTCTGCATTCCCTGGGATGGAACACTTCTTTATTAAAAGTTTGTTTTGTTGATGTTCTGTTGAAGCTCCTCCTCCTCCAAACCCAGAGCTGAGAGATCATTATGCGTGGGAACTATACTTGTGTGTACTCTGGATAAGCGCTGATGAACAGGAGCACCAGTGGGGGGAGTAATTCAGAGCAGGCTCCTCTGTACTGCTGACTGTATATCAGTGCTGAAGTAACGCAGCAAAGGACAAGGCCCAACGACCAATTTTGTATTGGGGTGTGACGCTGGAAAATTAGCATCCTCTCCTCCTTGGGGATGTTGATGAGTGTATTCAATTTTTGTTAGATATTTTTTTGTGGGGGGAAGGGCAGGGCTGGAGTAAAATAAATATATTTGTGTTTAAATTAATATGTGAAGAAAGGGGCAGGATACTGGGGAATGTACATAATTAGACATTGCAGAATTGCTGACCCAGCATGAAAATAATTCACTGGCACTATAACAAGTGGCAAAATGGGAGCCTTGAGAGATCAGGGGGATTGTCTCTGTGCTGTATGATCACTGGCTTTTGTACTTTCTGAAAGGGAATGGCTCTGTATCTACATTGGAAAACACTGTGAGTTTCCAAAGTCTTATCACACTGGAAAACAGGGGAGGCAAATGTACTGTTATTCTAGACTTCACAGCTATATATTTACCATATCTTCATGTTTTGTTTGTGTTGTGGGTGAGGAGGTTGGTGGGCTCAAGCTTGAGGTCTGCATACCATATTTATTTCTCATATAGGTTTGTATTGTATAATTTCTCAAATACTCCCAAGATTGTAGCTCCTCATGCATACGCAACACTGGATCAGTCATTGTCCGTCTTGCTGATTGATCTCTCGATGGCCTTTAGAATACTTTCTGAAGAATAAGACATTTTTGTTGCTAGAAGGTGTGAGCAGCAGGAAAAATGTGTAATAAGCAATAAGATAAATCATAGACACATTTAAAATCTATTTTTCACTTAAAGGTACCCAAATGCACTTAAAGGGACCCAAATGACCCAAAATGCATCTTCCAAATGTTAATGCATATTAAAGTACGTTGTATGTACTTTAAAATACATATTTTACATTTTGCATTGCTTAAAATAGGAAAATCTTTCAAATGATCTTTTCAAATTACAGCAGTTTGCAAGAAGCCGGGACTGCCCACACTAGCTGAGTAAAAGTCAATTTCCTTTTTCTTTTTGTGCTGCAGGAAACAATGAGAATAATTTTCATTCAAATTCATGGAATTTCCTGTTTCTATAGTGATGTCATCAGACAATGTGTACACTGTTAACCCCCCGACGCTAGGACGTACTATGCTGTCCTGATTTTCGGTGCCTAAAGAAGCCAGGACGACATAGTACGTCATGCTTTAAACAGCTCCCCACAATGCGCTGTGCTTGGATCCCACTGCAGGGACTTGCAGCGGGATCTCAAAGTGGCGTCATTGTGACAGGGAAAATATAGCTGGTGCTCAGTGTCCGAACTACTGAGTTCAGGCACGCGCCGTGACGTCACGTGATCTTTTGGCAGGGACCTTCTTTGTTTTTTGAATTTTGGCTGCAGGAACCAATGAGAATAATGGCATTCAAATGCACTGAATATCATACTTCTTTAGGGTGATGTCATCAGACAATGTGTACACTGCTAAGAGATCCTACCTGTATAAGAGCAAGGTCACATATGTTCCACACAATGTATTCTATTCCACTAGCACAGGAAACAAATCTGATACATGCTCAGTGCCTGCACACAATTAGTTCTGCAGTACCTGTAGGATAGGGTGCAGAGGAGGGCTTGAGCAGAATATTAAAAACTTGATTTATGCCGAATGCCTTCATCAAATCACACTGGGGAAAAAAGCCTGTGCATTATTCGGGCCGTAGTCTTCCACTATCACCAAAGTAAGTTTAGGGACTAGACTGTCCTTTTAAAGGACAACTGTAGCAAAAAATGAAGTTGTGTTTAATTAAAGGATTGCATCAAGTGCAGGCATTTTATGTATAAATGCTTTAATGAAAGAATACAAATAAATTACCTTATTGAGCCTTTTCACCCCCATATAGCACCACCAGAAGGCAGATATTTTGCTGGATCTTTGGTCAGATCTTCTAAACAAGACGTCTGCCCCCTGAGAGAATGATATGTAGTAAAAAAAGGTTCAATAAGGAACTTTATTTGTATTCTTCCATTAAATATTTTCTTTGTAAATCATTTACACAATCTTTCAATTAAACATAAGTAAAACATTTTGCTACAGTTGTCCTTTAAGTCATGTATTTATATGCAATTCTGCAAACACAATGTATAGATTATATTTAATTTATTTTTAAATTCTCTACATTCACAGTATAAACAATATTTAGTGGACATAGTCCTTGTATTGTCTTTTTAAATTCTGTTTGATAAAGCTGTAATGTTCAGCAGGTAGCCTGAGGCCTAGATTTGGCCCTGAAGAGTTTTTGCCCCCTATACCAATTGTTAAATATCCTTTGGTTCGATAACATTACTCATGAAATTGATAGTCTCACCCCACCCCTTAAGCTGCTGAATGGTCTCTCACTTTAAAAATTTAGATAACACTGTTACAAAGTGTATGCCTTTTTTCTTTTTACTGTTCCTGTATTATTTTGTGAAATATTTTCCATTCTGTCAGGCTATGAACCTCCAGTATCTTGAACACACAGTGCTCTGTTATCTGCTTCCATCGGCTCTGTAAAGGTTCAGCTTCATGCTTTATCGGTTCAGCTGATGGAAACCAAGCAGGTGAAAAGATTGTTAGAGCTTTGGGAAATCCTCTCATCACAGTGACAATATCAAGTGATCTTACATGCATCTCATAGGGTAACATACTGAAAGATGAAATGGCAGTTATTACTATAAATGACAGTCTTTAGCTATCAAATATTGGAAGGTATTTTTTTAAGTCAGTCAGGCTTGAGCTAGACCATTTAATGGCAGAAAGGTGGTTTATTTTATATCTCATAAACACTCTGAAGATTTGTAGTCTATTTTGATGATATCTAGTGCCAACTTAGATTCTGTGGTTTAAAAAAAAATGGGTGGATATGAAAAAGACATGACATGCACTCATGAGCAGGGTCCATTAATGTTGATGATACCACTATACCCATATCACATGACAGTTTTGTGACACTACAACAAGGCATGTAAGGATGCTGCCCTGTAGTACCCACATCTAACTAATGTGTGCTTAATGGAATTGGCTTTCTGACATTAGGGCAGTGTTTGAATGTTAATTTAGCTCATTGTTTGGGTAATTGCATGTGTCTGATACAAGATGGTATGTCCCACTTGTTATCATTGTAAATACTGGGGTGTCTGTATCCAAATACACATGCTGGAATGATTTAGCAATCTCTGATAAGAATTCCCGTAGAGCGCAGGGTGGTTTGTTTGGCAGTTTTTTGTTGTGGTGTTTTTATGAATTATTTTTCATAATGTGTTCACTAGGTACGAGTACAGGAGTTAGCACCTAAAAAACAAATGGGATATACAGCACAGGGCTTTACAAATTCCGGTCCCGGGAAATGAGACCTTGCGCCTGGGTATTGGCATCCTCACCACTGTGACCGATGTGTTTTTTCCCTTCCTCAGCGCAGCACAGCGCGAGAGGGCAGTAGGTGCAGGTTTGCACACACTGCCAGCTCCGCCCCGTCAAGTGTCAAAGTCAGAGCGCCAGGTGTTACATGACATCAAGGAGCTTTGTAGGATGGTATTGGAAGATGGTATGTGCCTGGCACACCAAGCTGAAATGGAAGTGATCTCCTCCCCATAAATTAAGTAAAGTGGTCTGTGTATGTGACTCTGCCTGTGTGTGGGTTTTTTTTTTTTTTTTGCTGACTCCTAAAACAAAATTCAATTTGTCAAGCCCTGATATATCATTTCTGTCCACATGGTAAAATGTTTCACTAACTGAATATAATATTACCCACAGAGTTCAGTTTCACATTCATTGTATGTTCTCTCCCTTTTTTTAGAGCTCTATGAACCTTCCTCCAGACAAAGCACGACTACTGCGACAATATGACAATGAAAAAAAATGGGATCTTATTTGTGACCAGGTAAGTCTAAAGTGTTTTTAATTCCTGAAAGTGCTTTGAGAAACCAGATCCACAATCACTTTATCAGTAATTATGAGAAAATCTTGACTGACTGTTTAACTTGATGCAATTATAGCTTTGTTCACAGCTGTACTATGTGAACTGTGCATTGTTATTTGGTGTCAAGTAGCCTCCTTTGCAGTAGACCGAGAGAGGTGTTAGTAACTTCCCTTCCTCCACCTTCAGGATTAGGCAGCAATTCATTATAGGGTCAGAAAGTGCATCAACCAGTGGACCATATATGCATGCTTAATCAGATTAAGTTCAAAATCTAGCTAGGATGGGAAAATTCATCGAACCAGTTTGCTAGTGCGGTAAATGCTTTTATTTATCTAACCTCCATGTTTATGCTTTTACAGACAAATTGCAGCTTTGTACACATGCTCTAGATCTAAAACCAGGACTCTCTTCCAATATACCCAGTGCGGTATTCCACTACAAAACGTATTCATATCTAATTGTTCCTGAAACTTGTCTCTTGCATGCTGGCTATGGCACCTAATGGAGCTAAAAATATTTCAACTTTTCTATCTTTTACAGGAGCGGTTTCAAGTGAAAAATCCTCCTCACACGTACATCCTGAAGCTGCAATCATTTTTAGACCCCGGAGTCACACGAAAGGTAATGGAGCTTTTTTTCCTCCTATAGACTTGTTCCCATCATAGTCGGTCTGCCTCCCTAACAGTACACCAAGCTGTGCTGCTAGTATCTGTAATTCTCTTGTTTGCTGATGAGAGATCCAGGATGTAGCCTGCTCAATCCTGCCAAACATGCAATATATGTCACCAACAGCAGATGTGCTATGATCTGTGTAACGGAACGGCTACCCAGGTTTCCGTGACACATAGCTCCTTCAGGGAGGGGAGGTACCGTACTTTATCCTATGAGGGACCACAGGGAGGTGTTTGGCCCTCAGGGCCTACCAAGGGCCCCTGTCACGGTGGATCTCCAAACTCATTTCGTGACAATCTGTGTTAAAACAGAGTAGTGGCAAAAATCCATATGTATGTTCTATAGAGCAGGGCTTGACAAATGTATCCGAGTTTTAGGAGCCAGCTAAAATATCTAGGAGCCAGACAAAAGCACAAACACACGCAGTCACAGACAGACACACATAGAGAAACCCGCTACACCTTGTTTTCCTACATATACATACACACACACACACACACACACACATCCAGTCAGACACATTTATACACACAAACATATCCAGTCAGACACATTTATATACACAAACACATCCAGTCAGACACATTTATATACACAAACACATCCAGTCAGACACATATATATATATATATACACACACACACACACACACACACACACATCCAGTCAGACACATTTATACACACAAACATATCCAGTCAGACACATTTATATACACAAACACATCCAGTCAGACACATTTATATACACAAACACATCCAGTCAGACACATATATATATATATATATACACACACACACACACACACACATCCAGTCAGACACATATATACACACAAACACATCCAGTCAGACACATATATACACACAAACACATCCAGTCTGACACATATTTATACACAAACACATCCAGACACATATATACACACACACACATACACATCCAGTCAGACACATATATACACACAAACACATCCAGTCAGACACATATATACACACAAACACATCCAGTCAGACACATATATACACACAAACACATCCAGACACATATATACACACACACATACACATCCAGTCACACACATATATATATATATATATACACAAACACATCCAGACACATATATATACACACACACACACACACACACACACACACACACACGGCAGAAGGTTTTCTTTTAAAGGAAAAAAATTAATAAAAAATGTTCACCTATCAATGTCCCCCCTCCCTGCTATAACACCAGAAAGGGGGGGGGGGGCGGGGGGGGCGTTCAAGCCTCAATAAAGGGAGGGGGAGGGGGGCGTTCCAGCCTGGTGGCAGAGAGCAGCTTTCCTGCTGGGCTCCCCGATCAGCACTATATCGGTGCGCGAAGGGGGCGGAGCAGGAAGTCTGTGCAGCCGGTGCACTCACTCTGCTCCCTCGCGCACCGCTGCTGGAGAGAAGGGAAAAAGCGATCCTATTGCCGAGGGCACCACGCGGGACTCACGATACCCGGGCGCCAGGTCTGATTTCCTGGTCGCCATGGCGACCTGGCGCCCGGGGTTTGTCGAGCCCTGCTATAGAGTAAAGAGACTCTGCCACCAAATTATTGTTTATACTGATAATGTGTACAATAAAAAATAAATATTGATAATGATAAATACATTGTATTAGCAGAATTGAATGGAAATGCATACTTGAAGATTTTATGGTGCTTTAAATGTGTCTGTGGCTTCCTATGCATTTGCTTATCGAGCCTCAGGTGATGTCATGTACAGAAGACACCATAGATGCATTTAAAACATGTTTTCTCTTAATCCATTTGAGACTATGGACGCACCAGGTACATCGCTATGCAATTGCCTATATTTTGATGGTGTTGCTATGATGACTCGGTATCAAAGCATTATGCAAAACACTCCCCATGGAGTGATCCAGGGCGCCATATTGGATGGCAGCATGCCCCTTCAGTATGGCACTGCCCTGTATCGGGCAAGAGCAATAAATGTGATCAGCAGTCACTTCCGTTCCCCTGTTGATGTGACTTGACTGCCCCTTTGCATTGATAAAACTGACACTAAATTAACCCTAGATCTATGGTGAGGGTTACAGATGGGTTAGGCTTAGTGCTAGGGTTAGAGTGATAGGGTTGCAGTCAAAAGGTCGCTGGTTTGGAAACAAAAAAAAACACTACTTTGGTTTATTTCCCTATAACAACAGAAAACCTTTAAACATAATATATTTCTAAAGCATAAATAGTAGAAACTATAAAAGAAAACAATTTTTATGACGATTTAAAAACAGTATAAAATATGTGTGGGTACATTAAGTAAGAGAGAGGAATATTACAGCTAAACACAAACACCGTAGAAATGTTAAAAAAGCCACGAAGGGTACAACAGCAATTTCCTGTTACTAATGGGTTAATATATGCATTTGCTTGCACTGCTGCTAGCATAGTATATGGACATTTTTTCTCATCTTTTATTCTCTACATTTGCAATATTGACACTGTTTAGGTGACAGTCCTGAGTAAAAATACAATTTCTGGTCAAGGATTAGGGGAATTGTAGTCCAAAGACATGGATTGTCCTAAAGCAATTGCAGCCAGCAGCTGTGTGCCGGCTGTTAAACCACATTATAAGCCAACCTGATGGGTTTTTTTTCTAGACAAGTTTTAGTTTCTGGGCAGCCATGCATTCTGGAAGGGAACTTAACTCTTTTCTTGCCAGAAAGTCTTGTAGCACATTGCTTTTCTTGGCAGCATAATTGTTAACTACTCAGGTTACAAATGGGCATTGAATAAAATAAAACTAGCTATTAATGGGATCATTTTTCTTACATGTTTTAGAAGTTCAGAAGACGGGTCCAAGAATCCACAAAAGTTCTGCGTGAGCTGGAAATATCTCTCCGGACAAATCATATTGGGTAATTTATTCAGTTCTGTTTATGAACTCCCTTTCTATGCATTGCTTAATATTGGACTGTGATGTTATAATGATTATTAAAGGTTGCATTTTCTTTCTGTATATTACCAGCTAACGCCAGGAACTATGTATCTCTACTGTGGGGATTTATACATTCTCCCACAATGCTTAGCACAGGATCCATTAGGCCATATGGGCTCAGTATGCGACAATTTTTGGCACTGAAATGATGTCTCCAAATTGCGGTACCCAAATTTTTTAGTGCTATTCAGGTATCCCTGAGATGCTTCGAAAATATGTCCACAATTCGGACATCATAGCCGATTCCACACAGATACCTGCCGAAATCTAAAGCAAACGAAACATGTCCAAGTGCATTGAACCTAAGTGGTAGCCTCTATCCTCCCTATAGACTTCTATTACAAAAATAGCCAAAGTCCCCACGAAATAAAAAAAATATTACAAAATCGCCCCTCTGGTACCCTTCAAATTATGATGGGTGGCCAGGGCACGTATCCCTGACCCCCACCCGTCTCACCAACCAATGTTATAATAACCGGGCTGGGAGCTTGACAGGAACAGGTATCATTTTATTCACAGGGAACACTTTGTGTGTTGGGGAGGGAGTGGTGGATAGGCAGGTGGTTTTATATTAATTTTATTGGGTTTTGGGGCCCTTGGCAGCTCTTCCACCCCAAGGGGGTTATTCATTTTTTTACTAGGGGTGATTTCGGCGGCTGTCCAAATCCCCTGAACCTTCTCCCAAATAAAAATAAAAAATATCCCCACAGGGTTCGTGGACTGCCCATAAAATTAATCTTAAAGGTTTCCCACAGAGGTTATTATTATTTTTTATAATTTGGAGCAGTGATACAGGAGTTGGCAATATTAAAACACATGTAGCAGTAAAACAGTCCTTGGTCACAGCTGAGAAGGAAGCTGACAGACAGGAATAGCGTCACATCCTGCAAATTATGCTCATTTTGAAGAGGTTCAGCTGCTGTTATATTGGAACACACATATTGGAACAAGGCATCATGCATTTCTGACCACTCCTGTTATTTTATCAGTTAGACATACACTATATGGACAAAAGTATTGGAACACCTGGCCATTAGACCAGTGGGGACTTTTATCACATGGCATTCTAAATACATAGACATTAATAAGTAGTTAGTCACCCCCTTTGCAGCTATACCAGCTTCCACTCTTCTGAGAAGGCTTTCCACGAGGAGAGTTTCTGTGGGAGGTTTTGCCCATTCATCCAGTCGAGTATTTGTGAGGTCAGACACTTATGATGGACAAGAAGGCCTGGCTCGCAATTTCTGTTCCAGTTCATCCCATAGATGTTGAGTTGGGTTGAGTCCAGGGTTCTGTGCAGGCCAGTCAAGTTCTTCCACACCAAACTCATCCAACCATGTCTTTATGGACCTTGCTTTTTTCTGCACTAGGGCACAGTCCTACAAGGGCCTTCCCCACAACTGTTCCCACAAAGCTGGAAGCATAGCATTGTCCAAATTGTCTTGGTATGCTGAAGCATTAACATTTCCCTTCACTGGAAGTAAAGGGCCTTGACCAACCACTTATAAACAGCCCTATACCATTATCCCTCTTGCACCAAACATACAGTTGGCACAATGCAGTCAGGCAGGTAATGTTCTCTTGGTATCTGCCAAACCCAGACTAGCCCATAGAGAGAAGACTGCTCCAGAGTCCAGTGGTTGTGTGCTTTACACCACTCAATCTGATGCTTGGCATTGTACTTGGTGATGTGAAGCTTGCATTCAGATTCTTGGCCATGGAAATCCATTCCATGAAGCTTCTGACGCACAGTCTGTTTGCCGATATTAATGCCAGTGGAAGTTTGGAACTCTTCGGCTATGGAATCAGCAGAGCATTCTCAACGTTCATGCACCATGCACAGCAGCACCTGGTGACCCTGCTCTGTGCTGTTACCTAGTCTTCCACATCATGGCTGAGTTTCTACTGTTCCACTTTCCAATAATACCACTTACAGATGACCGTAAAATGTCTAGAAGGATGAAATTTTACCAACTGACTTATTGCAAAGGTGGCAGCATCCTATCACAGCACCACACATGAGCTTCACTGAGAACCACACATTTTTATCACAAATGTTTGTAAATGCAGACTGCATGGCTAGGTGCATGACTGTATACACCTGTGGCAATGGGTCTGAAACAAATAAATTCCATGATTAAGTGATATGTCCCAATACTTTTGTTCATATAGTGTATATCTAGTGTAATCAATAATAATAACACAATCTCAATATTAAATAAATATAGTTTTATTTAGCACTGCTCTTTTCCTAGTAAGGAAAGGTCCTGTCCCCTATGGCTCAATGTATATTTAGGCTCCTAAAGTGGTACTAAAATGTTTTGATTTTTGTTGTTACTTGTGCCTTTTTAATTGTAGGAAACGTTAAATATGTCCATGGTACATATACATTTAACTTTTTAAACACACACTGGCTTTACACTAAGCGCCACACATTCATCCCGACCGATCGGCCATTTTTATCTGTTGGGATGATTAGAGTTACTTTAATTATAGATTATCTCCCAATCAATATTTATATTCCAGTAAATACAACGGATGTGCTAAACAAGTTTAAAAGCAACTTTATTCGACTAAAACTACACATTTTTAGGGCTACAAAAAATGGGTAGTAAAGCCATTTGTGCTGTAATCCTGGACTATTCCATTATTATTATTATTATTATTGTCCCCACTCCATATTATTTCTAAAAATGTTAATCTAACAAATTGCCACAAACTTTCTAAATTTTACTTCTAGATCCCCAAGGAGAAGTGTTTTTGTTTATTTTCTAAAAAACGACTGTTATAGACACAGTTTTACAAAATTGTCTGTTAAAGTTTTTTTTTTTTTTTATTCCTTCTAGTGTAACTTTTTAAAACTAGCCTTCATGCTTAACATAAGTTTCAAGAGAAATATATCTTGCATATTAAGTGAGAGAGTGAATGAACAAAGCATAATAAAACATGTTTGTCGATACCTAGTTATGTTTAATATAATAATAAAACAAATGACAGACAACACTTGAAAATGGGCTTCAACCTTTGTATACGTCAGCTCAAAACATCCCCAGAAATAGAGCATGCAGTCAGACAGGAAATGAAGAGGAGGTGGTGGTGGGGGAACTGGAAAGCCAGCAGACAGGAAATAGGCGGTCTGCTGGCCTGGGAGAGGAAAAAGCAAAAACCGGCAGCTCTAGTGTCAGATTGAGTCATGAGCCAAAGCTTGTGTGGATGAGTGAGACCAGCTACAGTTTAAAGGAATCTGCAATTTTGCAGAGGGCAGAAAAAGAAGTGATAGTTATATGGCTCTTCTGTGTTTATGGTATAGTCCTCTCACACAGCCTTTTCAGACTCAGAGGGACCTCCGTCTTTCACATTTCTCTTGTTGCCAATGATAAACACTGGAAAATACAATGCGGAAAGAAGGTTCATTTTTGGTATATTAACCTATTAAATACTCTACCTCTGATACAGCATGATCTAAAGGAAACCTATTAAAACATCTGTTGTGTGCTTAGCTGTTCGGCATCTGTAGACTTTATTTAGCAATATGTGCGTCTTCCTTTTGAAGAAAAGAGGTTTAGTCTACCAAGGGATTCTTTAAACCATAAGGGGAATAAAGGTGTTAAATTCACTCACTCGTAGTATCAAATACATTACATGCCTTTGAAAATGTATCCAGGCCACTTTAAAAAGAGGCAGAACATCGATGACTATATGCACAGATCAGCCATAACATTATGAGCACTGACTGGTGGCAATCTGGCAGAGGCAATGTGATGCTTTGAGCAATGTTCTGCTGGGAAACCTTCCATTAATGAGGATGCAAATCAGGGAGAGACTATAGCTGTCAGAGCAGGCACCTACTTTGACAGCTATTAACATCCGGGCGCTGTGATTGGCTGTCACGGTGCCCGGATGTTCCGGTTGGGGGTGGGAGGGGTGGAACAAGACACTTAGCCATGTCGTTTAAATCGCGATTGAGGTATGCCAGAGCGCATACCCTGATTGGATCTGCATGACTGTCTTGGACCGTCATCGGTCACTAAGGGAGTTTTTCCCCATGACTGTCCAGGACCCGATTTGGTCGCGAAGGGGTTAATTGCCAATCCAGCAGCTTTATTCAGACCCTTGTTTCCTTAACCCTTTCAGGACCAGGGATTTTCATAGGCCAAGGACCAGAGCGTTTTTCAATTTTTAATATGTGTTTGTTGAAACATAATTTTCCTCTCTCTACCCATACAAGTTATATGGTTTTTTTAAAGGACAGTTAGAGCTTTCTATGGATACCCTATACATAAAAATTATTTACATTTTAGTATTAAAAAATACATATAAAAGAGGACATTTTTGGGAAAAAAAAAGGTTTTTCCCCAATAGTAAGCTACACAACTAGTGCAACACTAACCCATTTATCCCACCTAATTAACTAACTAATAAAAAAGAAAAATATTGGTTCCCAAACCCCTCCAAACAAAAAAGCCAGAAAAAAAACCTCTGAAGAGTGCGATGTCAGATCCATAAAAATCACAGAACAGAAATGCAGGGGTTAAATTTAATTAAATAAATATATTACAATGACATTTATTTATTAAAAAAACTTTAAAATTGTAAAAATAAAAAAAATTGTAAAAAAATCAAAAACAAAATGAGGGCCATAAAGAGGAAAGAAACTGATCACAGTTACAAACTTGCAAACTGTGATCAGCAATGAAAGGGTTTATTTTTTAAAAAAAATTGTTTTTCCCTAGGAAATGTTTAATTATTTACTTTTACTTGCAGGTCACTCTTACAGGGAGTGAATTAGAGGCAAAGTCAATGTGTGAACACATTGACTTTGCCATCTTATTTGCATGTTATCGAGGGATCACCGCGATCACATGTCCGGACATCCACCAATCGGGTCCAGGAGCTTTGCATTGGGTGCGAGGCATAGTCCTGGACCCGTCTCAGAGTGGCTGGCGATGTGCACGGAGCGCACCGCTGGCTAGACTGCATGACGAGTTAACTTGTCATAAGGTCGCTAACGCTGCGGCTCTTATGACGAGTTAACTCGTCATAAGGTCGCGAAGGGGTTAAGGGAAAACGTGTATATTGTTTATTTTTCATTAGGGGAGACACAAAAAACACTAGGTCAACCGTTAGGGAACCTCACTAGGTGTTATACATATTCTTATTTAAACACAACTCGGTAATCCCTAAATCCTGGACCACAGAGGGCCCTTGAGGACAGGTTTAAGGAGTACTTCTCCTATTTTTGTCTTGTTACCTTCAGAGACTTGTTGATGCCATGTAGACCTACTTTCTACATGGCATCAACAAATCTCACCCCAAACTAGGTAAAGTCTATTTACACGTTTTTTTCTGTTTATCTTTTCTAATACAGTATGTTTTTTATTGTTATATTGTAATATATATTATATTTGCCCAACATTCATCTTCCATATATAAATGCATATTAATGTGCTTTCAAAGTACTTTAAATGCATATTTTACATTTTGCATTGCTTAAAATACTTAAAGCTAGATGAAATTGTGAATTTAAAGCAGTTTGCAAGAAACCAAGACTGGCCACACTAGTTGAGTAAAAGCATTTTTTTTTGTTTTGCTTCAGGAACCAATGAGAATAATGTCATTCAAATGAATGGAATATCCGGTCTCTCTAGTGATGTCATGAGACAATGTGTTGCAGTGTTAAGTGATCCTACTGTGTACAAGAGCAAGGTCACAAATAGGCCACTCAATAGACTCAATTTGAGGAGGACAGGAAGTGACTATATAATCAGTGCTGCTGCACCTGAGTAATCACTGGGGAAGGGCTTGAGTCAAATATTAAAAATGTGATTTATGCAGAATGCCTGCATCAAATCACACTGAGAAAAAAACCTGTGCACTATGCAAGCAGTAATCTTCATCTAGCACCAGTGAGCTTGGGGACTGTCCCTTTAAGAGAGCCTACTGTATAGAAGAGCAAAGTAACTTAAAGGCCACACAATGTATTCAATTCAAGGAGCAGAGGAAGGGACTAAATTAAACAAAACCAAAGTGAGTTTGAGGATCAGACTGTCCCTTTAATGAGGTGCAATCTGGATTTGTGCATAATATTCAGTATTTCCCAAGTAACACAACTTAAGTTGCAAAAAGCAAAAGGTTATCACTTGTACAGTGAGTGGGTATGTGAAGAATGGCACATTCATAAATATCTGTTATATAAAGACAGTGAGGGAGTTCTTGACCACCTACATTATAACACCTGGACCACATAATACCATGGCTTATGTTCATTAACTTCATGGTACATCCCACACAGAACCCATAATACCTCACAATAATGTGCAGTAGGGTAGAATGAGTGACTTATATTATAGTATTTGGACCATCATTATTGTAAAAGCTTTTAGTCTGACTCCGTGTGGAGTGTGCTGCCTGGTCTGTCTTATTCTGTTATAATCTAGCCTTCCATTTTAATAATATGTACCAATGTTTTTACAGTTTATATGATCAAATGGATACAAAACTACTGTATCACCATGAATTTTTATTCATTGTCTGTTACTTCAAATATAGCATTGGTGGAATGTTTCCTAAGCTTTTACTTTTATAAAAAAAGAAATATATACATTACCATTGTGATTAATGAGACATTATACACAGGAAAAATCCAAATATGTCTTAACAGAGAGGGTTAAAACAATGTCATTCATTGACACTGCTCCATGCTGGGGCCTCTGGGTAATAACCAAACTGCTGACTAAGTTTTCACTGAAGCTGTTTCATAATTACTTCTCAGTCAAAATATACTTATGTTTGTTTATTTTCTTTAGCTGGGTGACTGGGGCCCAGAGCACTCTGCACAAACAGCTCTACAGATCAACAATTTACAGAGTAGAGCTGGATTCTGTAGGCTGCCACTTTTAAACAGATCTTCATGTAGAATAAAACCAGAGTGTGCAAAGTACCTCTGCTTTAATAAACAAAATGTATTCAGTTTATATTGATTATATCACAGAATGAGATCTGTGTTGGATGCATCTGTCCTGAATGTTAGGATGGGGTTTTTTTTTTCGGGGAAACATGGGTACTGATATTCTGTACTAACAGTCCAGACAACTTGTCACAGTTTGGCAGTATGTCTCACAACAGAAAACTCCATATGTTTGTAGGACACATGTGAACATTAAAAACCTATCATGAATAAGTATGATTGTAAGGGTGACTAAAAGAGATTTGTAAGACAGTTGTCTCCTAGATTTTTTTTTATATTAATATATACTCATGTGTGGTGCAGTGTTTTTTTTTTTGTGGTATATGTCTGCATACTATAGCCGTGTACATATATCAAACACAGGACTGCTTTATGGTACCTTCTTTAAAAGTGGACAACGAGTTAATTGTCTGTTGACATTAGGATAAGCTCCAATCACCTCTTTCCTATCTAGACAGACTTTGTGTGGTAAATGTATATACTCACTGAACGCTGGTGTTAGTTATTACTTTTACAAACGGGCAAACGAATCAGGCGCTGTAGAACGTAGATTATTGTAACTGCTGCTTATTACTCCATTTGAAGGATAGGTCCGATTAATACATTACATAATGTACCTTTTTGGTTTTAGAAATCTGATGCTTTCTGTCCTTTGTCATTGTACATTAGCATTCATTTTGTGCAGAGTAGTTGCTGGGGGCAGCTGTCACCTATAGTTTATACCCAAAGAATCAGCCAATGGCAAAATCTACACTGCCAAGTGGTAAACGGTAGATTGTTTGCAAATGTTTTTATAGGGTGGTTGTGTTCTATTTATTTTTACATGCATTTATTGTATTTTACTTTATTTGAATTCTCTGAGGAAAAAAAAATATTACATCAGATCTTTTGACAGCCTACAAATAGCGGAAAATTAGGGGTATTTTGATGAATACCCCAGCCAGAACCCTTAAATGATGGATATTGGTATTTATAACCCAGTCAGAACCCTTAAATGATGGATATTGGTATTTATAACCCAGTCAGAACCCTAAAATGATGGATATTGGTATTTATAACCCAGTCAGAACCATAAAATGATGGATATTGGTATTTATAACCCAGTCAGAACCCTAAAATGATTGATATTGGTATTTATAACCCAGCTAGAGCCCTAAAATGATTGATATTGGTATTTATAACCCAGCCAGAACCCTAAAATGATTGATATTGGTATTTATAACCCAGCCAGAACCCTAAAATGATTGATATTGGTATTTATACCCCAGCTAGAGCCCTAAAATGATGGATATTCTTATTTACACACCAGCCAGAACCCTAAAATGATTGATATTGGTATTTATAACCCAGCCAGAACCCTAAAATGATTGATATTGGTATTTATACCCCAGCTAGAGCCCTAAAATGATAGATATTCTTATTTACACACCAGCCAGAACCCTAAAATGATTGATATTGGTATTTGTAACCCAGTCAGAACCCTAAAATGATTGATATTGGTATTTGTAACCCAGCCAGAACCCTAAAATGATTGATATTGGTATTTACACCCCAGCCAGAACCCTAAAATGATTGATATTGGTATTTATAACACAGCCAGAGCCCTAAAATGATGGATATTGGTATTTACACCCCAGCTAGAGCCCTAAAATGATTGATATTGGTATTTATAACCCAGCCAGAACCCTAAAATGATTGATATTGGTATTTATAACCCAGCCAGAACCCTAAAATTATGGATATTGGTATTTATACCCCTGCCAGAGCCCTAAAATTATGGATATTGGTATTTATACCCCAGCCAGAACCCTAAAATATGTGATAAAATCTAATAAATTTCTCCTAGTCCCATTTTTTTCTCTGTTTTCCTTGTCATCTTTACAGGTGGGTGCGGGAGTTTTTGAACAATGATAACAAAGGACTGGACGTGCTAGTGGAGTACCTGTCTTTTGCCCAGTGTGCAGTTATGTAAGTCTTGGGAAATTGTGCCATTACCCCTGCATATAAAAGGATTATTGGAGATCTAGTCTTAAATGCAAATCCTATATGGTTGAAAAGTTTTCCAAATTTGGTGAACAGGGGAGATAGGTAGGCTCCCTGCAACTTATGCTGTTGTCCAATCGAGAATTTATTTGATTTACCCCATTCTGAAGCTGAAGGAAGCTGCATGTGTTCCCCATAACATTTCCCCCATCTTTCCACTGCCATGCGTTTTGTAGCTATGTGTTTTGATTCCCAGCCGCTCCAGCTATTTTGCTATCCAATCCTTCATACTGTTCATCTGCCTAGTTTCTGTGCTTTACCCGCTCATCTCTCTCCCCAGCTGCTGAAGCTTTTTGTGTGTATCCCTCTGATGTAGGTTTGATTTTGAGGGCCTGGAAAACGGGGAGGATGGCTTGGTAGAAAAGTCCAAAGCCTGGAGCAGATCCATCGAGGATCTGCAGCATCCCAACTCCCTGCCTGCCCCTTTCACCAATGGCCTCGCTCGCTCTGCCCGCCAGTCTGTGCTCCGGTATGTATTTGTTTGTCAGCTCCTTGCCAGTCCTTCCTGCAGACATCCTTCCATGGTGCCATGTTTGTT
Source organism: Pelodytes ibericus (assembly GCA_036172795.1). Taxonomy (NCBI): domain Eukaryota; kingdom Metazoa; phylum Chordata; class Amphibia; order Anura; family Pelodytidae; genus Pelodytes; species Pelodytes ibericus. Next base: position 233,244,585 of record CM069857.1, on the reverse strand, counting down.
ATCGTTCTACTGTTATGCAATGTGATATCTGTATAGCTACAACGCAGGGACTATTATTATGAGAGTTATACGGGTCATTGTACTGGACCAATATAAAGTAATCAGAAGCAATTAAACATGTCTGTGTGACCTTATTTAAATATTTGTCTTTCATAGAACAAATGAGTAATTGGTGCTGATGTAGCATTAGGTCTTCTAATCCTGCAAACCCCTTTTTCATCTAATAGCAGCTACAACACGTTGCCTGGCAAAAAGGCTTTGAAGAACTCGAGGTTAGTCAGCCAAAAGGACGATGTCCATGTGTGCATCCTGTGCCTCAGGGCCATCATGAACTACCAGGTAACCCTTGAAGCCAAATGTCCTGAATGAGGTTGCAGATCTTAAACTGGATAATTAAAATAATATCATGTAAAGGAAAAGTAGAGGAAAGGCGTGGTAACTCACATGAAGCAATGTTCTCATTGGCCTGTGTCTATACTTCAGTGTGTTCTTTAATGAGTATATAGACAATGTTAAATAACTAAAGATTGGTAGAGATTACTTACTGCAGTGAGTGTACTCCCCCTGAAAATTTCACTAGGAAAACAGTGTTGGTTTGCACTCTAAGATGATACTACCTCATCAGCCCTACAAAATACAGTTTAAGTTCTCTTATGACTTTCTAGTATTTTATTGAATTATTTGTATCATTCACTGTAGTCTCTGCCACTGTGGACAAAACCATTTACTAGATGACTGTTTTTTTTTTTTGTCAGAATATATTCAATATTTACACTTTCTAAAATTGTCATCAAAGTTTCTAATGGTTTCTCATGAATGGATTGGTTTTCATCTACTTAGGGGTCTGTTACTTTAAAGTGAGTTGCATATCAGGTGAGTTGATTCTTCTCATTGACTTAACTATGCATTCTATGTTAAGTCAATGGAAAGGTTAAAGCATCTTAACATGTATAGCTTGGAGGAAAGACGTAATAGGGGGGATATGATAGAAACATTTAAATACATAAAGGGAATCAACACAGTAAAGGAAGAGAGTATATTTAAAAGAAGAAAAACTACCACAACTAGAGGATATAGTCTTAAATTAGAGGGGCAACGATTTAAAAGTAATATCAGGAAGTATTACTTTACTGAGAGGGTAGTGGATGTATGGAATAGCCTGCCAGCAGAAATGGTAGAGGTAAACACAGTCAAGGATTTTAAGCATGCGTGGGATAGACACAAGGCTATCCTAGCTATAAGACCGGGAACGGGGTACTAATAAAAGTACTCAAAAAAAAAAAAAAATTGGGCAGACTAGATGGACCGAATGGTTCTTATCTGCCGACACATTCTATGTTTCTATTGGGACATATCTGGTGAGTTTCGCTCTATTTGCCATTTAATACCTCTCCCTTTTTAACAGAGCATTAAGCATTAACTATGCATTATACATTGCCAGCTGAGCTCTTTTAGTAGGAGCTCACCAGATTTGCCCGTATACAATATAAAGTTCTGTCGGTGAGATGAAATATTCATCTCACCTCAACATTTAGTAAATTGACCTCATAGTGGGCTTACTTCTTATGTGGCCTGGAAAGGAGATTAACAGTGGAACAAATGTGCTATATATTGCTAAAAAAACAAAACAGGCAACCACAATGTGCATTAGATATGCTGAATAATTTATAATAAACCTTAACAAATTCATATCTACCCTAAAGTGTCCAGTGTTTTACAGAGCATTGTGGGCAGGTGGTGCCCAGATAGCTGATTTGTTTTGTAGCATAGAGCCTTCTTGTTGTCACTATTGCAGTCCTGATATAATTACTCTGTTACTCTTTTCTTTAGTATGGCTTCAACCTTGTTATGTCCCACCCCCATGCTGTGAATGAAATCGCCCTCAGCCTAAACAACAAGAATCTCCGGTAATGTCCCATACACGTTTTATGTACAGTTAATGCTCCTTTGTTACAGTGTGGTACAGTGGTAAGGAATCATTTTAGTACAAGATTGAAAACTATTTACATATAGGAATGGTTTGACACACCTTATTTACATACGGGAATGGTTTGACACACCTTATTTACATATGGGAATGGTTTGGCACACCTTATTTACATATGGGAATGGTTTGGCACACCTTATTTACATACGGGAATGGTTTGACACACCTTATTTACATACGTGAATGGTTTGACACCTTATTTACATATGGGAATGGTTTGACACACCTTATTAACATACGGGAATGGTTTGACACACCTTATTTACATATGGGAATGGTTTGACACACCTTATTAACATACGGGAATGGTTTGGCACACCTTATTAACACAAGGGAATGGTTTGACACACCTGATTTACATATGGGAATGGTTTGACACACCTTATTTACATACGGGGATGGTTTGACACACCTTATTTACATACAGGAATGGGTTTGACACACCTTATTTACATACGGGAATGGTTTGACACACCTTATTTACATACGGGAATGGTTTGACACACCTTATTTACATATGGGAATGGTTTGGCACACCTTATTTACATATGGGAATGGTTTGGCACACCTTATTTACATACGGGAATGGTTTGACACACCTTATTTACATACGTGAATGGTTTGACACACCTTATTTACATATGGGAATGGTTTGACACACCTTATTAACATACGGGAATGGTTTGACACACCTTATTTACATATGGGAATGGTTTGACACACGTTATTAACATACGGGAATGGTTTGGCACACCTTATTAACATACGGGAATGGTTTGACACACCTGATTTACATATGGGAATGGTTTGACACACCTTATTTACATACGGGAATGGTTTGACACACCTTATTTACATACGGGGATGGTTTGACACACGTTATTAACATACGGGAACGATTTGACACACGTTACATATATGTGGGTGTGGTGTGATATAACCCCTCTCTTAAACATATTTATTTCAATATACATATAATACACACACACACACACACACACACACACACACACACACACACACACACACACATATATATATATATATATATATATATATATATATATATATATATATACATAAAAGTATATGAATCATATGATGTATGCATATTTTTAACATTGAATATAATCAGTGTTGTCTAAATCAAAGGGCAAAATGACAGCAGGTTGTTGAAAGATTCCAAGGTCACATAGCTTGCCGGAATCTTTGTGAACATATATTTGCAATTTAGTTTTTTTTTTTGTTTGTTTGTTTATTTTTTACCATTGGGTAAATGTACTCGATTACACTGTCTGTTATTGAGCTGCAATAGCCTTTTTGAAAGAAATGAATATTGCATGTTAAACCTGTCTCCTCTTTTCTCAGAACCAAAGCCCTGGTGCTGGAGCTGCTGGCTGCCGTGTGCCTGGTCAGAGGAGGACATGAAATCATCTTGTCGGCTTTTGACAACTTCAAAGAGGTATTGTGACAATAGCACCATCACCTGTAGTGTGTTACTTACCACACTGAAACATGGTGTTTTCTGCCCCATCCCCAATTACCACTAGCATGCCCAACCTTTAAGCACATAAGCTTAGCCAACTTAACACAACCCTTAGTTAGATACAACTGATCTAATTTAGTTTTCCTTTTTTGTTTGGTTTACTTTTATGTACTATGTGAACTGGAGTAGCATGTCTTTTACCTGACCGATTTTATATTTTGAAGCATGTGGATTTGATGTAGCAACTTGCCTCCCACTATCTTGTTTTATTATATCTCAGTGGAAAAAAAGCTTTTTAAAAACATATACTTTGTTAATTGGGAAAACATTGTGAGGTGAATCCGTTGCTAGCAGACTTGTCTTTATTCTGATTTTGCAGTGATGTATGCAGACATGGCACATAGCTGGCGCTCAGAGCAGGCTCTGCATGGTTACATCAATTTTCAAACCACAGGTCTTCATATTAAAAAGGGAAATTAGCAATTTTAGCAAATCCATTTTGTTTGAACAATATCCTTGAATTATGGCATGGTGGTATTTTAATGGATTTGTAAATGGATTCCAGATAGTAAATTAGCATTTGCAGCATATTCAAATTAATGTCAAAAATAAATTGGAACACTTTTTTTATTTTTTTATTAAGAATACCGTTTAAAAAAAAAAAAAAAAAAAAAAGACTAATCCAGATGTAACCATGGCTCCTGAAAGAATGTTTTTTGAGTTTCCAGTATAAATGCTCAGCTGATGCTGTTTCTTGGTCCCTTTTGGTTGTGGAATGTATCAATGATGGAGTTGTGTTGTCAGCATGTCATATCCCCTTAATTAAAAAGAAGTATATTTGGCGTATTTCAGGTCTGCAAGGAGAAACACCGCTTTGAAAAACTAATGGAGTATTTCAGAAACGAAGATACTAACATAGACTTTCTGGTAAGACAGTCTGCTGCAAAAGTACGTGATATATTTACCATTTCATTTTTTCCCCACAGAAATGATAACTACATTCTTGCTTTGTCTAGGTGGCCTGCATGCAGTTCATTAACATCGTTGTTCATTCTGTGGAAGATATGAATTTTCGTGTTCACCTACAGTATGAATTTACAAAGTTAGGCCTTGAGGATTTCCTGGAGGTAATTAAGAAAAGGTTCTATGAATACAAAGGGCCTAAAAGAAGACCCTTCTTTTTATTATCCATGGGCGATCCCCACATGGACTGATCTCCAGTTCTGATTTTGTACCTCTCCACAGAAGTCTAAACATACAGAAAGCGAGAAGTTGCAAGTACAGATACAGGCCTACCTGGACAATGTGTTTGATGTTGGAGGATTGCTTGAAGATGCGGAGACCAAGAATGCTGCACTGGAAAAAGTTGAGGAGTTGGAAGAACATGTATCTCATGTGAGTATGCCTGACTACTTTATTTCAAAAGGCAGAGTGCACTAAGGTTAAGACCATGAAAGATTAAATAATAGTCATGAACACACCTAAGGGGCTCTTTTTATGACCTTATCTCTGGTCATTGAACACCATAGACTACAGTTAAAAATTCTGAGCTAAAAAAACAGTGCCAGGCGATGAGTTACATTGGGTGCATTAAATTGGCACATGACATGGGTATCATGTGTAATAAAGGGTAATCGTCTGCTTATTAGCCCCTCCTCATGGGTTTGATCACAGTTGGTTAAAAATCAGACTGATTGTCAATATATTTCATATAATTGTTTGGGGAATCCTGAAATGGCTACACGGATTCATACACAACTTTTTTGTTTCTGTATTTAATTTTTTTGATGAATGAAACAAGAACAACCCCAGAACAGGAAGACCAATGAAATGCATATTGTAATATTTCATATAGACAGAGGACATCAACCTGTACATGTAAGATTCCTCAAGGGTCTACTGTATCACATAGCAGCAGCATATATAAACTAAAAATGTCCCATTGGGAAGCTTACCCCTAAAACATTAGATTTAAGTGACCATACTTCCAGATCTTGGCGCCCTTTAATAATAGCATAACATTCCAGCATCCAAAGGAGTAACACCGTTGTGTGTGTTTATCTCCATGTCAAACCGCTACAGTCTTGTAAATGTCATTCAGCACACATTAGTTTTAATTTTCCCCATCCATTCAGTCTTTCTTCAGCTCTTGGCGCCAGTATAAACAGTCACACTTTAATCGCTGATAGAATAGCCTGCTAAATAAAAAGGAACTGCTCTTCAATAAGTGCTGATTTCCACTTAATCATGGTCTATTATGGTCTCACTGAATACATTGATACACAACCTCAAGTGTTCAGTAGTCATGTGGGGAGCTTACACTTCCCCTTTTGCGGCAGGCCAGTGTGGGAAAGGACTGCTCAGGGTGCTCTAGGAACTGGAGACCATAAGCTACATTGTCCCTGTGAAGGAGTACCGTATACTATATGTGTGTGTATTGTTTGGGACACTTAGGATTTTTCTAGCAGTGCCTCAATACTAATAGCAAAACACTAACCTCACCATGTGAATTAAAACATTCATTTATCAGGTGAACACAGGTCAAGAAGCCGTTTGGGCGAATGCTGCCATATTGTGTAGATAGCTCTCCTTGACCTGACACCTGTGACACCAAACAACGCTCCCGCGGGGAAGGAGATTATCTCCTCCCCAGTGAAATGGATAAATCAGTCGTCCACATGATCATCTGTGTTTGTGGTAGCAGACCTTACCTAAAATACATAATATTTCCTCATGCCATTATTGTACAGGAGACACTAAACAGACATTATAAAACAGATGGCAAATGCCAACAATAGAAACATGTGCTGCATATTACATCATTGCATAGAAGGTTCACACATAAGAAAAAATGGTTATTTTATGTATATTCTTGAGGGAATCCCCCAAAATTGACACTTTCAGGGTTAGTATGTCAGAGTATGTTGAGGACTTGTAGGTAGTTTTACTGGGGATTTTTTAAAATTCTATAAATAAAGAGCAGGGGAAGAAATCCTAGGATTTTGTTTCACTTTTGATTTGTAATCATTAGGTCAGCCAATCACGTGTTGTACACATGTTCTGGGAAAATTGTACTTTCCATTGCTTTCAAAGGCATTGGACTTTTATTACTTTTATTTTATTAAGCTTCTGTGTGATCTTAGATGACTGAAAAACTGCTGGATCTGGAGAATGAGAACATAATGAGGGTAGCAGATCTGGAGAAGACCCTTTTACAGAGAGAGAAAGAGCTAGACTCTATCAAGGTGAGTGATGAATGCATGTCTGGTGGCTGTATATTTTTATGTATTCACTGTATCATTTTTACTAATACTTTGAAATAAGCGAGCAGTCTCATGCCTCTATACAATCCTGACCCATGCACTGTGTACTTGGCGCTATCCTGACCGCTGCACTGTAAACGTAGCGCAATCCTGACCCATGCACTGTGTACTTAGCGCAGTCCTGACCCATGCACTGTGTACTTAGTGCAGTCCTGACCCATGCTTGCTATTATTCTTCCTAGGCTTCTGTTTTCAAGGCTAGTTATTACTTAAATTATTATTAAAACCAGTAGCAACTGAATGCAGAGGCAATTATTCATGATAATAAAGAGTAGATGCATAATCCTATACAACCGGCCCTTTGAGGGTAACCATACTGCTGATGCGGCCCCCGATGAATTTTAGTTTGCCACCCCTGCTCTATAGCATATAAATGTGTGTTGGCTTAATTCAAGACCAGGCAACCTCTGGCATCCCATTTACTGTGGAATGTGTAGCAGGAGGACCAGATTACTGCTACAAGTTTGTATGTCAGGACTTTGTTCTCACAAAGAAATGTTGAGCCGCAATTATTTAGTCATAGCTGCTTGGAGACACTGCCCTCTACCTGTGGTTGTAGTAACTGTGAAGCACAAGGACAGATTTCCCCTTTAATGCTGGCTCTGTGTGAATGCCATGCAAGCAATGTTGTATAATCACAGTTCTGTAACACCTTATAATGTTGCAATTTTATATTAGTGGCACGTGAACCCCAAATTCAGGGAGAAGGTCTGACCCATTCATTTTCTTCCCAGGAAACTTATGAGAACACCAGTCATCAGGTGCATACACTACGAAAAATAATCAAAGAAAAAGAAGAAGCATTCCAGCAGCTCCGCCAACTAGAGCAAGCCAATGCCTTCCATATGCACAAGCAAGGGCCTGCTGGGACCATCCCTCCACCTCTTGCTCCACCCTCTGGAGATATCTCCTTGGCTTTGGAATGTCCACCTGCCCCTGCTCATATCCCAGCACCACCTCCACCACCACCTCCTCCACCACCGCCGCCACCACCACCACCTATGCCAAGTAAGACGCCCTTTAACACATCATTATTATGTCTGACCTGTAGCTCTGTGTCCATTTGTAACCCTTTAATTAAACCGAGATCAGCATTTTATTGGCCCTTTTCTGCTTTTGTCCATAATGCAGAAAGCTACGTGTGTGTGGTGTGTGTGTGTGTGTGTGTGTGTGTGTGTGTGTGTGTATATTTATATACCGTATTTGCTCGATTATAAGACGAGGTTTTTTTCATAGCAAATGCTCTGAAAAATCCCCCTCGTCTTATAATCGAGGTCTCTTATAATCTGACCTCAAATTGAGGTCAGATTATAAGACATGGATCCAGGTCCCCAGCAGAGCTGAAGGGGACCTGGATCCCCCTCTCTAGCAGCAGGGGATGTCTGCGCAACGAGCGCAGACTCCGCTTCTTCCGCACGGCACGGCCGCCGGGGCTTCTGTGAAGAAGCCGGGTACTTCCGCTTTCGTCACAGAAGTCCCGGCGAGCGTGCCGGGCGGCAGCAGGGGAGGTCTGCGCTCATCGCGCAGACTTCCTCTGCTGCCCCACTAGGCACCAGGGACAATCGGGCAGCTGGGGGATGTCTGCACTATACGTGCAGATATCCTCCATGCTGCCCGACACGGCAGACTATTATGACGGACAGCTGTCCGTCATAATAGACTGCCGTGTTGGGCAGCATGGAGGATGTCTGCAAGTATCGTGCAGACTTCCCCTGGCTGCCCCCACTAGCCACCAGGGATTAAAGTACAGGTAAGGGGGGGGGGCAGAGAGACAGGGGGAGGGAGGGGGCAACAGAGAGACAGGGGGAGGGAGGGAGGGGGGCAGAGAGACAGGGGGAGGGGGGCAGAGAGACAGGGGGGACAGAGCAGGAAGGGGGGGAGAGACAGAGGAAGGGGGGCAGAGAGAAACATGTGGGGGGAAGAGACAGGTGAGTGGGGAGTGAGACAAAGCTGGAGCAAGGGAAAGAGAGAGGCAGCATTGGCACGTAAAAATAAATAAACACAAGAAATGCATTTTTTTTAATATAATATTTTATTAAAAAAGCAATTTACATGTGAATATATACAAGTTTAACTTTTTTCCTATAGGGTAGTCTTATATTCAGGCTTTTAGTATTTTTCCTAAAGGAATATCCAAAGTTTGGGGGGTCGTCTTATAATCGAGCAAATACGGTATATATATATATATATATATATATATATATATCGATATGTGTATTTATATATTCAAATATGTGTGTGTGTATATATTATATTATGCACACACTGTTAGTGGTAGAATTGATGTGTAAAATGTAAGCAAAATAAATATATTCAAAGATATGAGCAAGACAGTGACGAGGGAACAGATAAGTGAACTGCCAAAAACAGGCATTAATAGCCAAGTCGGAAAGCTTTTATGCCTTTTTTGTGATTCAGAATCTCTTGTATGTGGGGAAATAGCACCTTTGCCAAGATGGATTTGGCAGAGATTCTCTCAGAGTTTTGAGGCACTTTTAGCGCCTACTTTTTATACATGGGATGCACGGACACTAAAAGCCAAGAACACATTTATACCCGCCTATCACATGCTAAAGCTTTGTGCAACAGGATTACAAACCAATGTATAGCTAAAAACAAAAACACACCACACAAGTATGAATTGGTATATCAGAGGAAGCTATTTTCTTTTTTTATATTATTTTCTTCTGTATTCCCTCTATTAAGAAATTCATATTTTGTTCCTTGACCTGTCTCGTTTTTAACACTAGGAATGGGAATGTTGATATTTGTGTCTATATAAAAACATTGTCAATGGTATATTTAAATCATCCCCGACTTGATCAACTTGAAGACCTTTTAATACTGTGGTTATGTTTCACCTGTGAATGGGCGGCTTCTTTTAACTCAACATGCAGGTACAGGTTTATACCTCCGATGTGCTTATTAATGTATATATTTGTTTCCATTATTAGATAAATGTCCTCCTCCGCCTCCTTTGCCATCCTCCTCACCGTCTGTTATCCTTACTATGGGCTTATCAGGTAAACATATGATGCAATGAGTGGGATTTTGGCAGGGTACTGCATTACATGATGACAATTCATCACCTTTATTTTTAGCAATTCGAATAAAGAAGCCAATTAAAACGAAATTCCGCCTGCCCGTGTTTAACTGGACGGCTCTGAAGCCGAATCAGATCAGTGGGACTGTGTTCAGTGACCTCGATGATGAGAGGATATTACAGGTAATGGTGGGGCTCTGGAAATCTGAGAGTTGTATGATCCTGCACAATTATTAATTCTCATTTCCAAAGTACTAGTGCAATTCAGCTCTCTTTGGTATAATTAGTTGGATAAACATTTTGGGTGGTATTTACAAGTTCTGCTGGGAGAAAAATTATGCAGGAGCAACACTTCATATCTGCTCAGAAGTACAAAATAAGAAAAAAATGTGCATTTTATTTCACCAAATAGTTTAAATCATGTACTGAGCCTAATAACATACACTCACACTAGGTACAAACAAAGGGATTAAGGGGCCATGTGACTTAGAGGAAATTACAATTTCCCCCCTTTATTTGCAATATGTATATCTGCTCCCCTTTGCTCAGTCAGTATTTTATGGTTATTTGTGCTCCAGGATCTAGATATGGATAAGTTTGAAGATCTGTTTAAGACCAAAGCACAGGGAGCTGCCGTTGACCTGACCTGCTCCAAAAGCAAAACCATTCAGAAAAGTGCCAGCAAGGTTACTCTTCTGGATGCAAACCGAGCCAAGAACCTCGCTATCACTCTGCGAAAAGCAGGCCGCACCTCAGAAGAGATCTGCAAAGCCATCCAAACGTAAGTTTACAGATGATGTGTGAATAAACGGTGTACATGAGGTGGAGGAAGTTTAGGTGCATCTTTAAAACCGCAACAAACTGGAAAGATAGTCAGGCTGGAGAATTTTTCCAAATCCGGTAACAATAATTTTTTGCAGTTTAGTGTTGGTAAGTAGTTACCCCTGCTCCCCCAAACACACACATATACATCTGTAGACCTGTGCAAATCATGTCACTTTTGAATGGAGACTTTTGTGGTTGTCTGGTAGCACTTCAGGGAACTGCAGAAATCTGCCTTTACTTCTGTTGCCACCTTAATCCATAGAGTCCCGGGACCTACCAGTTATTCATAAAACCAGGGTAAACAACTGATTGGAGGAAGTTGGAAACTTCTGTTTGAAAGCATTGTAGCTTGGAAGGATAATCTGGCCCTGAACAAGAATTCTGAAGCAGGAAGTAATGAGGAGAGACGAGATTTCCTTCAGTTGTTGTGGAGGATTAAAGAACATCAAACTTATAGCTGTTGGTAGCACTGAATTAAAACAACACATGTTCCTTCTACCAGTCTCCTCAGTTAGTTTTCTTTAGTGCATGTTTTTGTAAATGAAAAGTATAGTTAGTAACTCATTGATCTGATAGAGCAAGAGACTATCTGTTTTCCCCATTATTACACCCGGTGTTGTATTTTTGCCTAGAACAATTAAGCCTGTAGCCGCAGAATGGAGAGGGCAAGAGCACTACCATTGTTGGTGGTATCCTCCCTTGCTGCCTGCACTGACATCTGGACTGCCCCCATTAGAACAACAGGGAGCAATCTGGTGCTGTGCGTAGATATGTGGGGCAATATTGTGCAGTAGAAATGGTTGTGGAGGCAAGGGCCTAGGGCAGCACAAAACCTTAATACACCAATAGTTCTGCCTTTGATGTATAACATGTTTTTTTTCTGTTTCCTCCTGCAAGGTTTGACTTACGGACCCTGCCTGTTGATTTCGTGGAGTGCTTGGTCCGCTTTTTGCCAACGGAAGCTGAGGTCAAGCTTTTGCGGCAGTATGAGAAGGAGCGCAAGCCTCTGAATGACCTGTGTGATGAGGACCGGTTCATGATGCTTTTCAGTAAGGTGGAGCGTCTCTCTCAGAGGATGTCCATCATGACCTTCCTGGGGAACTTCAATGAAAACTTGCAGCTGCTTACACCGGTGAGAACCACTAAACTCACTGCTTTAACCCCTTTGTGACGCACGCATCAAAACGTCACAATTTGTTCCTGGCCAGGAACACTATGGCAGAGACCCGATCATAGTCTTAATAGACCCTGTGCGTCCCTGCCAGAAGATTGCGATACCTCCGTCACGTGCGACATCACGGAGGCGTGCCTGAACCCGGACATTCGGACACAGTGTAATTAAGTAAAATGTAGCCAGTGCTTGCTTTGAGCATTGGGTACTTTTCCCCTATCAGACTGAGGCCACTCAAAGTCTCTGCAGCGGGATCCAAGCACAGCTCATCGTCGGGAGCTACGATAAGCTGTTAAGCTCAGGAGGTTCTATGCCGTCCTAGCTTCTTTTATGTCCACTAAAATCAGCATGGCATAGAACGTCCTAGAGTCACGAAGGGGTTAATATTATGATCATATATGTTTACACTGTGACATGAATATAGATTACTGGCATAAGAGCATCATCAAAAGCCACATTCCAGTGTTATGTAACCTGCTTGAAGTATTGACATTGTAGGTCATCTGAGCAAACGCTAACATAGGAACCGTTCCATATTCATAATAACTGACTTATTTCATGACCAGCCTAACCTGGGACACAATGTTAATGTCTCACACTTTGTGCTTTGTAAATCTTTTCAGCAACTGAATGCAGTCATTGCCGCCTCGGCTTCTGTAAAGTCCTCTCCAAAGCTCAAGCAAATGCTCGAGGTTAGTACTAATCTAGGAGGAGAGGGGAAGATGGTCCCTGAGATTCTGGGGGACTGGATTTGGTATAACAAAGCTGCCAGGCTGATACTTTTTACTTTGACATATGAATGTATGGGGGTGTGAATCATACACAATAATTTATACTCTTTTCTATTTTTTCTTTCCAGATAATTCTAGCACTGGGCAACTACATGAACAGCAGCAAAAGAGGATCTGTGTATGGGTTCAAACTTCAAAGCTTGGACCTGGTATGGGCAACCTTCCCATAAACTTGGTTTCATATGTTAATATGCAGCTTCAGTCTATTAATACTGTGCTATTTATAACTTTCTGTGGGAATGGATTCTGCTTTATTCTTACACTAGGGACATATTGCTTTGAGATTGGTTGGTTGTTACAGTTGAGCGGGATGCTAGTCGCACACTACTTGGGTAGTTTGTCTTTCTGTTTTTTTGTTGATCGTTATCTGCTACTGTTCAGCTTCAAGACACAAAGTCAACAGACCGAAAGCTGACGCTCTTGAACTACATTGCATTGATTGTGAAGGACAAGTACTCCGATGTGGCAAACTTCTGGACCGAGCTTCACTTTGTGGAGAAAGCAGCCGCAGGTGAGAGCTAAGCGTGTGTCTGTGGTATGCTTTGCCTATTTGGGTCTTGTTATTTGTTATGGGTAATGTTTCTCATTCTTTAGATACTTGTTCATGTAAATATCCAAATAGCATATTCTGCCATCCACTCAATATAAATATGCTAGAAACCAATGTAAGTTAATGGGAAATGTAAATGCAGATTCAAACAGCCATTGCCATAATCTCCTACAAAGATTTTTAGCTATTGTTTGTTCCTGGTGGATCCAACACAAAATTGAAGGACAATGAGAACTCAACATGGAGAATAAGGAATATTTAGGATGATTTCTTCTAAGAAATGTTCTACAAGAAATGGTTTCATATTGTGCTATGAAGTAAATGTGTACATTGTTTCTTGACCAATGCTGTAGATGCTTCTTTAATCCGTAAATGATTCAGTTCTGTAGATGTTAAGTTCATCAGACTGTTCTAATTCATGATATTCCATTGCTTGTAACAGTATCTCTGGAAAATGTCCTACTGGATGTGAAGGAGTTGGGAAAAGGCATGGACCTTATCAGGAAGGAGAGCAGTCACCATGATAACAGCGCCCTGAGGAACTTTGTCACCACAAACGAAGGGAAACTGGATAAGCTGCAGAAGGACGCGAGAACTGCGGAGGTAGGTAGACAAAGGGGGACAATGCCGTAACTCTTGTATGCTGGTGCATAGGAAGGAGACCTAGCCTGTTTGACCCAGTGAAGAGTGTTTCAAATACTCATGTGGTCAGCTCTGGTAAAGATTTTTAAAAAATAAAGTAAAATGGCTACTTTTAAAAGTGAAATTAAGTTATGCCAGTGTCAGAGATATCTCCAATACTTTTCAATAAATCTACTTAATACAAGCCATGGTTACTCAAGACTTGGATTACCACATTCTCTGACTCCTTATAGAGGCCTCCATAAAACCTTAGCTTGTTCTATTACCGAGGAGTCCATACTGCAATCCCAGGTGCTAGTGAATTATACGTCTCGTCTCGCACAAAAATCTTTGAGTCATACCAGGCCTGTGGGTCCCAAGTTGGGCATCTAAGCTCTATATTTATTGAAAAACAGGACAAGCACTCTCTTACAGAGAAAAAACAGCAAGTCTTTAAATCCTCCAGCATTAAACAGCAAAGTGCAAAAAAATGTGCATAAAAATTCACAGGTGACCCTAGCATACCAGAGGCGCTATGGATTATTTACATAAAAACGTACTATTGTATCTACTATAAGACATTGTCTGTCCTGTTTTTCAATACATAAGAGGAAATAAGATGGTTTCCGGATGGTTGCAGCAACATGGCATTCAGCTGAAGGCCCACAGATCTGGTGAATACTTGTGTCCAGTATTCTTTCTACCTGAGAAGCTCATACATTTTATTAGCCCACTGTGTAACTCTATCTACCCTCTCTCTTTCCCACGCTTAGACATATGTAATTCCCTGTCTTGTCAGACATTAAACTGTATCTCTACATCTCTTTCTTCTCCGCAGGAAGCGTATGCAGCTGTGGTACATTATTTTGGAGAAAATCCAAAGACAACGCCTCCTTCTGTTTTCTTTCCAGTATTTGCCCGATTCATCAAATCATACAAGGTAGTGAAACCGTGGGCCATCGCCATAGGAATTGGTTATGTGAGGCTGTGAGTTGTCTCCTCAGAGTCCAGAAAGCAGGCCTTTTCCTGTGATTGTTCCATCAGGAAGAGGTTCTCAGTCAGGGTGTGGCCGTTAGCTCTTAGAAGACATAACATTCTGCATGTCCTGCAAGTGTAACAATGTGGGAAGAGGCTGCTCTGTCTACAGACTTAGGATTGCAGAAGGTGTACATAAATCTCAAAGCTGCTTCCACTTCCTCCCCTGCTGTGTGTTGACATTATGGAACCTGGTGCATAGGGAATGCTGGTTACAGTGGACCTGCAAGTCACATAATTATGGATGAAAAAGTCTATGTCAGCTTAGTAACAACATTGTAGATTACTTTATGGGAGTTTCTAAGACCTATGCTTTAAAGTTTGCATTTAACATTAAACCATTGTGTCTGTTAAACTTTTATAAAGTACCAGATAGTGGTAATGCTAACAGTAGTAGTCTTTTTTTCTTTTTAAATCTATCCTACCAGTTGTGTACACACCACCTTGCAGTTTGTATGAGGAGTTGGTCTCCCCTGAGTGCAACTCCTTTTTTTTTTTATCTAGGATGCTGACCAGGAAAACGAAATGCGTAAAAAACAGGAAGAAGTTCTGCGGGAAAAGTTACTGGCTCAAGAAGCAAAGAAGTTGGATCCAAAGGTATTGCCAAATCTTTGAATGTAAACTTTTCTTGTCATACTGTCTTGGCCATGCGTTAGATGCATACAATATCTCTGCCTTTCAGACCAATATCTCAGTACATGCCTGTGATTCTGTTATGGGGAAAGCAGAAGGGGCAATATGTTGTTATATGATCTATTTTACTGCATGTCTATCCCAGGGCTGCCCTGGTCAAGTCTAGTAGGCTCCACCAGTTCCTTTCATATCTGCTACCATTCTCCTTTTTCTATTTAAGCACTCCACCTTCTTGTGTCGCCATCTTTCCCACATCAACACCCTCATTCCCAACTTATCTAAGCCCCTGTTTCTCCTTCTTGGCCCCCTGCATACCTACTCACTACTCTTCTCAAACTTGTATGTGAATAAATCAGACTGGCATGCTCCTGTGTAACTAGCTTAGAGGGATGCTGTCACCTAAAACACTGAAAACTGTATATGTGTAAGCAGAATTGCATGCAAGTGCACAGATTAAGAGGAAAATATAGGGGGGCATGTATAAACACAGCGTACACGCAGATTGCACCAAGTACGGATGCAGTCGGTGTGAGCGCCAATGTTTAAAGCAGACACAGACTGCTTATATATGCTGAATGTGTAGATTTAGGTTGTGTTGGCGCTCGTTGCGCCTGCGCAGCCTGTGTATAAAAAAATCTGGCACTGAAAAGTGATTTGTGTCGGGGAACCTCTGCCAAACACAGTTTGATGGATGTACACCTCATCCTCACTGCAATGTGTCAGCAGTTAAAAAAAAATCACAATCGCCATTATACATATCAAACTGCAATTGCGCTTTTATTTATTTATTTTATAGAACTCCTGTGCAGTGCTTGAGTTTTTATACATAACCTTATGAATTCATCTGTGGCTTAATATGCAAATGAGCTGCTTTTCAGTTGAAAATCTGTAATTTGCCTGATAAGCCACAGATGATGTCATAAACAGGAGAGACCACAAACACATATAAAAACCCCTTTCGCTTAATTTATGTATTTACATGCAGGTTTACAAACACAATGTATAGATCATTTTTCATCATTTTCGGTTCTCTGCATTCACGGTATAAGCCATGTTCGGAGTCCTGTTATAGGGATTGCAAATCATTTGGCTGAAACACAATGTGATAACTAGCCGGTGTTTGCAGTTTCCATGTCCAGATAACGTGTGGCATGTTTCATGTTTATATGCGGCGTGCCATCTATCAGAGAATGAGAAAGAGACTTTACAACACAGCGATGTGAAGATATTTTCTGTTTGTATTGAATTTAATGAAGTTCTAATTTTACATGGCAAGCAGTACCAACCTCTGGCCTGTGCTTCATCTTTAGTCATGAGTCCTCACAGTAGGGTGTTTGTTCCCCCCCCCCCCCCCAGTCTCCAGTGCAGAAAAACAAGCGACAGCAGCATGATCTGATTGCAGAGCTGCGCAGGAGGCAGGCCAAGGATCACCACCCTGTGTATGAAGGAAAGGATGGCGCCATCGAAGACATAATCACAGGTAAGGTTCTATTATTTGAAGTTGCAAACCTTGCAGTCCACGAATACAGATCCTTTACCTGAGCTGGGTCTCCCTAGCCCCAGTGATTTTGTCTGCCAATTGATTGTTATCTGACTGTGTATGTATCTCTCTCTGTTTCCCCCCTCAATGGATGCAGTCCTGAAGAGTGTCCCCTTCACAGCCAGAACAGCCAAGCGAGGCTCTCGCTTCTTCTGTGATACATCCCTCTTTGAGGATTCAAACTGTTAAGCCCAATGCTTTTTAAAACTATTGAAAGGTACATAGATTCCCAGCATGCATGTAGTAAGTAGTAAGGTTCTCATGTAGAACACTGGACAGCATGCACAGGCTCACTAACCCCATATTCACAGTGTACTAATACCTTCACAGCGCCTCACTGCATGATATACAGGTGTCATATTGTGGCCCTCCAGCTATGCTTAACCACGACTTCTACAATTCTCTATTTGTAGTGATGCATTTGGATACCTAGGGCCTATTGTATGGGTATCAAAATAATCTAGAATTGTGATTGGCTTTTATCACATGTACATTTTTTTTAATGTACCATGTTTTTTTTACTGTATATATTTGTATACTATCAAATATATATATATATGAACTATTTTTATTCTTTCTAAGGGCAAGAAGCACATATAAGTTAAAGGTCAGAGGGCTGTGCATAATTTAGTAATTTAATCTGAATTAATTAACCATAGATCCACTTCGACTCCAATAACTACTTAATGATATTTCTGAAACCCCAACACATATTGTGCATTGTAATGATGCATAGAAGCTTATTTAAACTCCCCTATATTGACTTGTGTCCAATCATTATATAGATATCTGGCATTAATATCTGAGTTGGAAGGATTGGCTAGATGGAGAATCGTCCAGCTCGCTGGTAATGCCTGATTGTAGCTGTACATAGAGCCTACTGATTGCCTGGAGCCATCTCTCCTGTTAAATTGTGTGTGCCTCTATTAGCCAGTACTTCTGCTGTTTAACTAGTTAACTGCTGGAGAGTTAATTTCGGAATGTGAAGCATGACCATCTATACTTGATTCACTTGCTTTATCCTTTTGAATGATCTGTTTGGAGGCTGGAATATCGGGCTACAAACTGTGGGTACTTTTCTACTGCATTGTGAGTCTAGGACTTGAATATGAACACATCCCTTACCAAAAGATTAATGCTATGTGTGTCATATATATATATATAAGTTTTCATTTTATCTCTCAGATTAGCAACCAGGAAGAATCATCTCTAGTTTCCCTTCTCTTGCAGAGGGTAAGAAACTGTCCATTAGCTGCAAAGTCCATTCTGTAACTTGGCTCATGCAGGCTATGCTGCTTCTGCTTTAAGAGAGTCCTTTCCTCTTGCTTCATTTGCCTTGCACACCTGAGCAGTTCAGGCATTGGTGAATACTCAAGCCTTATAAATACCGTATTTGCTCGATTATAAGACAAGGTTTTTTTCAGAATTTTTTTTATGAAAACTACCCCTCGTCTTATAATCGAGGTCTTCTTATAATCTGACCTCAAATTGAGGTCAGATTATAACACATGGATCCAGGTCCCCAACAGAGCTGCAGGGGACCTGGATCCCCCTCTCTAACAGCAGGGGATGTCTGCGCGATGAGCGCAGACCTCCCCTGCTTCCGCCCGGCACGACCGCCGGGGGTTCTGTGAAGAAGCCGGGTACTTCCGCTTTCGTCACAGAAGTCCCGGCGAGCGTGCCGGGCGGCAGCAGGGGAGGTCTGCGCTCATCCGGGGAGGGAGGGGGAAGAGAGACAGGGGAAGGGGGGGGCAGAGACAGGGGGAGGGAGGGGGGAAGAAACGGAGGGAGGGGGGCAGAAACAGAGACAGGGGAAGGGGGGGCAGAGACAGGGGGAGGGAGGGGGGAAGAAACAGACGGGGAGGGAGGGGGGCAGAAACAGAGACAGGGGGAGGGAGGGGGGCAGAAACAGAGACAGGGGGAGGGAGGGGGGCAGAGACAGGGGGAGGGAGGGAGGGGGGGGGGGGACAGAGCAACAAGGGAAGGGAGGGGGGAAGAGAGACAAAGCTGGGGGCAAGGGAAAGAGAGGCAGAATTGGCACATAAAAGGAAATAAAAACAAATGCATTTTTTTTATATAATTTTTTTATTAAAAAACAATTTACATGTGAATATATACAAGTTTAACTTTTTTCCTATAGGGTAGTCTTATATTCAGGCTTTTAGTCTTATAATCAGGGTCGTCTTATAATCGATCAAATACGGTACATCAAAGATGGCTGACTGTTTTCTGAACTTGTTCTTAGGGCCTTCACAGTCACTAAGCATGGTCTCTGAATGAACCACATTTAGCCTTCAGTTATGAACATGGGGCATATATAGTTATATAAAGAATATATATATATATATGTATATTGATGCCTTATTATTAAGAACATCAGTAGATTCTCAGCAGTACTGGTCTCACTTAGAGCCATCACAGTATTCCACTACTGGCGTATACAAAACGCTGGAATTCTTTAGATACCTGCTGGTATCCTACTAGCTGGTAACGTTACATTAAATGCAGATGCACAGAGACATGCAAACAATTAGCGGATACAGTAACCCATTCATCACGTATATCAGGTCAGTGTATATATTGCTGCTGGTAATTTCCATGCCACTATTCAACCCTAAATGCTACAGCTGCTTCTGCCATAATGCACCACTGTGGCCCATCATTTTCCTACTTGCATTAACTTGCTCGCTTCCCCCCCTTTTTTTTTTTTTTTTAGATCTCCGCAATCAGCCCTTCAGACGTGCAGACGCAGTGCTGCGAAACGCCTGGCGACGGACCTAGTACCTAGAGGGCCTGCATCGTGGCAGGCTTTGCTGCATTGTGTCATTGTCCCTTTGGACGGTATCACTACGATGGATTTAGTGGATCTCCATGCACTCTTCATTCGACTCCACGTTTCAAGGGAATCTAACCTGTCAGGACACTTCAATAAGTGCCTTAAAGCTACAGTATTACAGAACTATTTTATTTTTTATTTCTTTTACTATTTATATTTTTTTAATGTGTAAATATTTTTGTAACGTTGTTTTCTCAACCAATAAGCCTTCTCGGGGCGCTGTTGGTTGCAAAAAACGAAAAGGAAAAAAAAAAAGTGCCTTGTAAGTGTTTAAAGTTTTATATGAAGGTGGTTCAATTGAACGCTAATGTGATCTAAGATCATAGCTTTCCATGGTGGAAGGTCTCCGTGGAATTGTTAATGTTCTCTTTGGCAGGTCACATGGTGTTAACATAGCAAGAGCTCTTCTTAGCCTCCCTTATGTTAAACACTATGGGGATGGAGGTAAAATAAAGTGTTTACTCCAAATCTATCCAGAGGCTCCAGAAAGCGGAGGTGGTAAAAGTACAATGAAGGTGTTTGTAGGATGTGACCTGGTGCTTAGCCACAGGTTTAATGGGATTGGAAATCTTGCAGTAGGTGATAATGAATACCAGATGGCCAAGGTACCTCCCTGCTTTATCAGGAGTTTACAGTCCGTGGGGCCAAGCTGCTCTATCAGTTAATTTAATGGGACCAGGAAACTGATAAGGAGGAGAGAGCCTTCACAATGTCATACACTTCAGATGTCTTGTTTCATTCCTGGAAATGTAGGCTGAGCAGTTCTTACCTGCACTCAGAGGGTTGAAGAGCTTGTCATATCTAATCACATTGTAGTACAGCCCTTTTTTCCATAGAAAGAGGTATTTGCAGAGCGAGCCCAGTCCTAGTAAGAATATTTTTACATTGGCATGCAGTTTTTTGGAGCATTCTCCCGACGTGCAATATTACTCCGACTTTAGCCAGCAATTTCAGCAATGCTTTTCAGTTGGTAATTTATTTTATTATTGTATAAGGCGATGCATAGATTGGGAAGCCTGTAAATAGTTGCAATGCGAACATTCCAGGTTGGTATACACACACATTACCAACCCCCCCATTAAGAGAGTGTGTGCCGAGTTACATCAATTAAGGGGAGTCCACATCAAGCAACAGCTAGTTAGTTCTACACGGTGTCAAACAGAGAATTCCCGTCTCACTCATTCTCCTGCCCTTGCAGCTGATCAATACCACCACTGATATTGTTGGAAACAATACAATGAACATCAGATTAACATTGTCATTTGCAAGAGCACTGGTGTCGTTAAATGTGCCTGCTTACTGGCAAGTCTTGTGCTCTGTAACTTGGAAACAGCCCTGAGTGCTCTCAATAGCTTAGTGTACTTAATCTCATTCCAGTAACGGTTCCTTACTAGAGAGCTAGTGATCTGTATGCAGTATAGGTTCATCTCTACAGAAGTATTACATTATAAGTGCTATGGGATTTTACATCTATGACGTTATTCCAAAATATAATGCAAATATGTCAAGCACCTTGGATATTTCTCTGCTCTCTTGTAAGAGTTACTTTATTTCTTTCTAAGCTGGTGATACTACGAACATCCTTTTTACCCTGTGCAGCCGCGTATCTAATACTAGAGAGAAACTCACAGCTTGGCATGTTGGAGATTACACTACATAACTATCAGCAGGTCCCCTGAGTTAGTATTTGGTTTTATAAAGAAACCTGTTTTTTAAATTTTTATTATTATTTTATATCCCTCATTATTTTAGAATTGCTTATATTTAACAGGCCTCCAGTTGCCCCAAAACTGCTGCTCTGAATCCATACTATGTAACTTATTACTGTTAATCAACATGCCAAGCTGGCACAGGATATGATGTCACTTCCTGTGAGCCCAATGGTTGTACATGTCTGACACTAGCAAATAGGATGACACATGCCAGTCTCATGGGCACGCCTGTATTTTATCAGTTGGTTTATAGTGTAATTATTCCATTGTATCACTCATGTATGAAGCAGTAACTTGTGCATGTAAAATACATTCCTAGCCTCCTCCAAAGCCATGATTAACCCATTGCAGATCAAACTTGCACAGCAGTGAGTTAGTGTCATTGGCATTAAAGGTGGTAACTGTGCCTTCTCAGTGTATTAATCCTGTACAGTATATTATTTTTAATATAATAAAAGCCAGTACTTGTTTGCTACAGGTCATTTTTTTCCCTTCCAATCTTGTTAGATTTCAGGAAAAATATTTCTGCTCTCTGTATCTTTTCATGTTTTTGCCAACAATAAACTTAGAGAGCCAACTCTACAGTGTGTCTTTCCTCTGGATGAAATGCATACCTATACACCAGAAAGAGGGAATCAAGAGAACATACATGTATAGAAGAATGTAGGCAGTCTGCGGCAGGGGCACCAGGGCAGTTATATGTAAAATGTAAAACTACTACTAACATGAATTGTGCATATTGCCTTGCTGGCACACCTAGTAGAAATATTCCTGAATAAAAGTAATTCTGGGGTCACCCTAACTTTCCTTTCCAGGACTGTAATCCATAGCGATGTGTACATTTTGCAACATGTTGTTTTGTAGACACAGCAGGTTTTATTTGAAAACCTCCTTTTCAAGAATGAAATACCGGTTTTCGCTTACAATTAATATAAATATACAATGCTGTCAGCGCTTCAGCCAATATTGTTTGTAATTCATAAACAAATAGGCCTGCCACTTTTTCCTCCAAAAATACCAGCTGGTGAGGGTGGTGGAGCCACTCAATGTCCTTTCCAGATTAAGCTTCAGGCTCCTTGGTACCGGGAGCTCAGTTCTGTTAAAGAATCGTGGATATCTGGAAGCACATCTGGTAACCCCTGTTATCTCCTTATGCCTGTCTCTCTTTCTAATCTCCCCCAAGCTGTTGCACAGAGAGAGCCTTCAGACCCCCCGCATGGTTAAATACCTGGCAGGTGTGATCATGTGTGCCAGTCTCTCAGACCTAAACCAGCACTGCCTTGCACTTCCTGGGCATGGTGAAGACACGCTGTCATGTGCCAATGCTCAGAGTCTTCACTATGCCCAGGAAGTGCGAGGCAGCGCTGACTGAGGCTGACGCACATAATCACACCTGCAACTGTCTGTGAGGCTTTGCGTAGATTCCCTGCTGATACCACCTCGGCACCAGAGCGAACTGCTGGCACACACAAGGGCTACAACTTTGTATAGGCTCCCAGCTCCCTCCGCATTGCTAGTATTCTAGTTATGCTCGCACCGGCTGCATTAACTTCTAACCAAAAAATATAATAAAACTGGAATCCAAGAAACATTACTATAGAACCCTATAGATTCTAGAGCTGTATACACAAATTAAACATTTGTCAGTAAATTTGTGTTCCTTATTGAAATGTTAGTTATGACTAACTAGGTTGCAGTATGTGATTTTTGATATGTGACTGATTAAAATAGCGATATGATAACTTGATCTGTTACTCGCATGCATAATGGCTACTATAGAGGCCTTGGTTGAGTCTTGTTACTTTATTCAAGCTATCTCTTAATTGGTATGTGAAATTATAAATAAACCTCATTAGGGTCACAGGATGCATAATGTTACTTTGAGTCCCCAAACTCACTTTGGTTCAAGTTGAACTTTTTTCCTAGTGTGATTTGATGCAGGATGTCCATGTATACTACAGGTGCGGTTGCACTGATCATATAGACATTGGGCATATAACGCTTTGTTTCATTTAGTCACTTCCTGTGCTACTTTAATATAAATACATTGTGTGGAATACAATAAACTTGCTCTTGTACAGAATACAATCTCTTAACCCCTTTCTGACGCATGGAGCTTGCGTCCCAGGCAGCACAAGCACCAAAACTTCATGATTTGTTCCTGGCCACAGATCAAAGTGATCGGTAGCCAGGAACGATATGGCAGAGACCTGATCAGAGTCTTAATAGACCCTGTGGGTCCCTGCCAAACGATTGCGTGACGTCACATGTTGCGATGAGCTGTTTAACACTGGATGTACTATGCCGTCCTAGCGTCTTTTAGGCACCGAAAATCAGGACGGCATAGTACGTCCTAGCGTCAGGATGGGGTTAACAGTGTACACATTGTCTGATGACATCACTAGAGAAACAGGAAATTCCATGCATTTGAATGAAATTGTTCTCATTGTTTCCTGCAGCAAAAAAAAAGAAAGAAAAGGAAATTGACTTTTACTCAGCTAGTGTGGGCAGTCTTGGCTTCTTGCAAACTGTTGTAATTTCACAAATTCATCTAACTGAATGTTTTTTATATTAGGGATTGCAAAATGTAAAACCTGCATATTATAGTACTTTGAAAGCACTTTCATATGCATTAACATTTGGAAGATGCATTTTGAGCACCATACAGTACCTTTAAGCAATTCATTTTTATACCTGTACGTTTTCCTGGTCAGATTATCATTCATACAAAATATATAAATATTATTTGGTACCTTTTTGAGAAAAAGTTCTGCAGTTATTTAGTGATTAACACACAAAGAGTGTCTAGACCAAATGTCATAGATACAACAGTAATAAAAGTAATTGATTGGTCTCTTGTTCTGCTAAAAAATAATCACTTTTCCAGTGTAATTCCAGTTTATACTGGCAGAAAAACAATTCAGTCTTTTGTTGGAATGAACCACACTGATTCCGTTGAGCTGAACAACTCATTTCATTACTCCTGCTGATGTGTGAAGGGGATTCATTAATTTGTTCATACAAATAAATGTCCGATAAAAAAAGAAAAAAACTAAATAGCTGGTATAAGAGGCAAGAATTGAAATAAAGCATCATGTTTGCTGCAGAATTCCTAATCTGTAGGGTGACCACATTTTATTTCTGCCACTCGGGACACATTTTATATTATATAAAGGATCAGGAAGCCCTGGTGACCATGTAGATTTCAGATAGAATAATATATTTATTAGAATAGAGCTGATAACTATATGTATATTAGGAGATAGGCAGTTTCAGAGAACTTACCTCTTTATCCATCAACACACACACACACACACACACAGTATCTCTCTCACACTCCACACACACACGGTTTGTACTGCCTTATTGGCTGAGACCTCATTCTCTAAGATCTCTCAATCCGGGACTTTGTCCAAGGTAGCCTGGATCTGGTACAATGCAAAGGCCCATTGCAGGACTGTCCCGCGTATTCTGGGACATATGTTCACTCTGTCTGAAATATCCCCTTTTCCTACTCGCCCTCTGGATATTATTAGGGTGGTCTCTATAAGGCCAGTTACTCAGGGCTCCCTACTGTAAGCAACAGAGCAAGGAAACCTCCATATAGTTTAAGCTATAACTCTGCAGCTAAACAAACTTTTAAAACATATTTTTTTCTAAACCATTTTAAAACCTGCTGAACTCAGAAGTAGCTAAACTTTAGCCTGAAGATGCAGGGTTCCTGCCCTGGTACATCCAGAATGGGTGTGATGGAGGTCAGAAAATACTGAGCTGTAATCAAATCCTTGAATCACTCAACTAAGAGCAGCTTTGGGTGTAGTGGACAGTGGAGTTAACAATGAAATCTGTCCCTGCCCACTTCCTCAATGGAGAGCAGGCTGTTCGTGTTGGACATGAAAGTCCAAACTAATCCTCGAAAATGGCACATTTGTGGTATAAACAAAATCAGAGGAAAATAACGTAAGATTTTTTTTTAATAAATAGCTTTCACTTTACAACAAAGTTGAGTGTCACAGCTCAGAAGCTGGGAACCGATATGACTACTTTGCAGAGTCTTCACAGTAAGTAATGGTTTTGCAGATTTACATAAATAGCAACTATGCATTGTCCAGCTTTTGGAATCTATAAAGATACGCACCTTGAGAGCAGACTCGGGTTCATTTAAATTGCTCAACTTAAATAGTATAAAAGAAAAAAAAAAAGGTTCACACCACACATCACTCTGCTCTAAAACCAACATCTATCTACTGGTCATCTCCCAGCTGCTGGAGTAAGGTTCTTCTTCTCTTTTCCAGCTCTCCTTCACTGAGTTCACTCTCTGATGTGTCCCAGCCTGTCTAAAGCAAACAAAGGAAGAATAAAAAACAAAACCTAACATTTAATTACATACAAATATCAGAGTGTGCCTCATCACAGAAAATACAAATAACCTCCCTCTCACAAGGTTTAGCATAATAGGGAGAAGTTCCACCATTGTCTCAGAGGGGGCTATTCACTAAAAGGTGAGATGGACATTTCATTTCACAAATTTACAAGGTGCAGGGACAAAGCAGGCGCGTTTTACAAGAAGTGGTAACTCACATGTTTATCCCTGCACAATGTATAGCTAAATTAGTGTGACCAAATATTCATCTCACCTCAACTGACCTGCAACTCACCTTTTTAGTGAATAACCTCCTAGAGCAGTGGTGGCGAACGTTTTTGGTCCCGAGTGCCCAATTTTTGACCGACACACTTATACTCATACTCACACACACACACACACACACACTTATACTTATACTCATGCGCACACATTTATACTCACACACACTCATACACACACATATACCCAAACACACACACACTTATACTCATACAGACACTCATACACACACACTTATACTTGTACACACACACTTATACTCATACACAGACACTCATACAGACACTCACTCATACACACACACACTTATACGCACACACACACATACAGGTTCAGCTCTCACCGCTTATCTGCTCCGTTGTCCTGGAGGGACAGATGGGCGCTGTCGGTCACCTGCTTCTTCTCCAGATGATTGGCGCATGTGCGTTATGTGAAGAAGCGTTCAAGTCGGAAAGCAAACAGTTAATTGCTTTCCGACTTTAACACTTCTTCACAGAACGCGCATGCGCCAATCATCTGGAGAAGAAGCAGATGACCGGCGGCGCCAATCTATTACGCTGATGCCTGCACCTCCAGGGCAACGGAGCAGATAAGCGGTGAGAGCTGAACCTGACCGCGTGCCACAGCTGAGGGCTCGGCGTGCCAGTAGTGGCACGCGTGCCATAGGTTTGCCACCGCTGTCCTAGAGTCTTCCTCAAACTACTCTAAAATATATAAATGGGGGGATATTCAGGGACTTGAAGTCTGTAGACTGACTGAAAGCCAGCATTAACATCACACTTCTGGGTTAATGAAGAGGTTACCTCAGAAAAAGGCATTAAATAGACGATGGTTATACACCAACAAGGGTTTTTACTGATTGATCTAGCATGGAGAGGAACCTACTGAGGTAGAGTTAATACTTTCAATATACACATTCTGGCCAGAAAACACCTTAATGGGGCATGAACCAGAATCAAATTAAACATAGGCTAATATGGGTAAATGCTTAACTATTTTTACTAATTAAAATATTTAACTTTATGAATAAACAAATACCAACATAACCACCCAAAACCTAAATGTTTTCAAACAACAGGCCCAGGGTTGGTTGGGAAAATACAGGGAGTTTGTTATTTTATTAGAACACGGTTTATCTAATTTTAGCTCTATAGGGGAATAAGTAGCATTTATCATTTGTGTAGAATTCCCTCAAAATGCTCAGAATAGTTGTTTTTTTTAATGAACCTTCCCCAGCAATAGACTTTGATTTCCCCCTATACAAATGT
The DNA here is from genome assembly GCA_036172795.1 of Pelodytes ibericus. Taxonomy (NCBI): domain Eukaryota; kingdom Metazoa; phylum Chordata; class Amphibia; order Anura; family Pelodytidae; genus Pelodytes; species Pelodytes ibericus. Next base: position 233,217,119 of record CM069857.1, on the reverse strand, counting down.
ATATACATTTTAAATGCATCAATAATTTGAATGTAATATACATGGGGTAGAAAACAAACTATACCTAAAAAATGTATGAAAAGAGAATACTGAACAAAAGTAATGCCAGTGCTAGCAGGCCAGGTATTTTAAGGATCTTTGAGCAAACCTTTTCAAATACATTGTTAAATCTTTGAACAGATGTGATTCTAAAATTGTTCCAACAATTTACTAAACTACACTTTTATCTGCCAAATAATAGTAATGAATTATCCTATTACATTATCAATTTAATAATGCTCGTGTATTCTGAGATATTAAATCATCCATCCCACTGGCTGCCTTTATCAGTTATATTTATGATTAATCTTAGTGAAACACATGGTAAAGGCATGAGTAATACCCGATGTGCAACTAGGGATATACTAGATATAACCTGTATTTCCTTGCTTGCTAATCATCATCATCACTCCTTTAGCACCTTACAGGTAAACATTGCTTGGTATGAAGAGATTCCTGCACTTCCTAATAAACCAACACCTATGAGATCAGATATTCAGTCACAGATATAACAAATACCTAATACAGCTCTAATCTCCTTGATCATTATGCTTTGAAGTCTGTGATTGTATTTTTTCGATACAACCTGGAAACTATTGGTTATTATAATTTGATAAAATACTTAGGAAGGGTTACATGGAAAAAAATACATATTAATTAACGCATGCACAACATGATGGGGTCTGTTCACTACAAGGCGAACTGACAAGTGAAATGGAAAAATTAGGCCTCAATAGCAGAGTTGGACAAATTCTCTAAAAATTCCTGATTTCCTGACACCAAACACTTTGGGACCCATAAAATATGTCATTCACAAGATTACGCAGGAATGGTGACATCACAGTATGTGTACATATTAGACGGGGGGAGATCATTTCAAAATGAACCTCATATAAAAGAAAAGACATTATGTCAAGTGAAACCTCTATGAAATCTGATGCACTAGTTAAATTCTTAAACAATACAAAAAATACTTACATTTTCTCCTTGTACTAAACTTTGTAATAGACTTACAGAAGGACTATATTTGGAACCTTTTCATATAAAGAATAGTTATAAGTGGTGTACCTCAAGGTTTACTCCCGGGCCCAGGTCTTTATACATTTTTAAATGATCTTGAGGTGAGTATCGAAAGCAAATGTCTCAAATTTGGAAGGTGGCTCTAAAACATGCAAGGTAATAACACAGATCAGGAGGTTTAGGGCCTAAAAAGGGAGTTTAATATGTCATTGCCAAGCCAGGCCTCCTACGCTTTCAGAGTAATCATAGATAAATATCACCAAGCAGGGAAATAGACTTTAAAAAAGACTTTATTCTCCCCACTGAACCCACATGCTATCCTAGATAAAAAGGTTTATGTGCGGTAAGGTCAGATACAATCAAAGCGGGGAAAGCACTGGTCAGATATATGGAAATTAATAATTTGGAAATTAATTTGATTTCTGTTTTTTTGGGCAGGAATAAAATTATATTTCAGCTATTCATCCAATATTTCTACAATTTGTATGTCTCTATCCTTCTCACTTTAGGTTCCACGGTCTGTTTAGTGGATCTCCTTAATTTTAGCATTTAGATCTCAATAACATGGATAATAACCAGTGAAGAGATTGCCTTCTTCCCCCACAAATGCAGCAAGAGTTGAAATTCCCCAACTTAAACATCATGTTTAATATGAATGTAGAGAATAAAATTGACCAAATTGATGTATCCATTGTGGTAGCACATATCACCTCAATGGCACTCACTGAGGTCACGCTCAAATAGTCCTGGGTATTCACACCCAGTGGTTTTATCATAACCATGCCCGTATACATTCCCATTAAACCTTAATCTACAAGCATTAGCACACAGGAAGGAGAGAGAGATACAAACCAAGCCTGCGCTGGATATTCTATGTTACGGGATCTGTCTAAATCTATTTGTTAGCCTGCCCTGCATTGCATTAATGAAGTGTACAATCCCTCACTTACTTTCTCTTTCCGTGTGCTTTGCTTCAGTGCTTTGCGCCGACTGTCTGTGCGCTCTGTTTCTTGATCACGATCTCTCTCTTTTGCTCTCTCTTTCAGCTGCTCACTTTCTTGCTCCCTTTCTCTCCTGCTTCTCTCTTTTTCCCTCTCCGCTTCACTCCCAGGGCTGTTCTATTGTTAAAAAAAATAAAATAAAAACCCCACCCCCTAGCAATTATTAACTTTGGATTTCGGGTTTCCTTCCTGCTATTAGGCTCTATGTAACACAGCCCTTAATAAATAGCGCACTGCCTCTCTAGACTCACCAATTTGTGCCTCTTTTTCTTATTCTTCTTTTTCTGCCTCTTGGATTTCTTGGAACTATGTTCTGAACATAAATACAAGCGGGGCTATTAATGATGGGCCCTTCAACAACATGTATCAAGGACACTGTGTGTCACCTCAGGTCTCAGGACATTTGGCATTACATGGATTCTTAGATACCCCAATAAACAGAATTTAAAATGAAGGGACTCCTGAGTAATCCATGGAGAAATCTTACCTGAGTCCGCAGAGGACGAAATGTCAGATCCAGATTCCGAGTGATTCCGTTTCTTTCTTTTTTGTGGTCGATGGTGATGATTTTCATCTTCTGACTCTGACCCCTAAGCAGAAAGCAGGTATATCTACTGTATAACAAGAGTGTAGACCATACTCCAGTTTTTAATTTCAAAGAGAATACATTTCAAAGTGGGTTATCTTAACCCATTCCCGACAGATGGTGCTTTGGTCCTAAACGACCAAAGCACCACCCGGTGTCTTTTTCCTGGGTGCCGATCACTTTGTGGAGCCGCGATGAGCTGTTAGACCATCCTGCAGGCTTCTACTGTATAATGTAGCTGGCGCTCACTTTGAGCGTCAGCTAAATTTTCTGTCAGAGTGACCTGACAGTGGGATATGAACACAGCTCATCACGGGGGGCCGCGATGAGCTGTTTATTGTTGGACGTTCCATGCCGTCCTACTAAAATCTTAGCACTAAAAAGTAGGATGGCATGGAACGTCCTACAAGCGGGAAGGGGTTGAATTATAGCTTTGTTGCCTAAACATCAGCTTGGGTAAACTTATATTGAAAAAAATCAATGATGTCTCTTGCTTAGGACATCACCTTGCGGCTTGATTTGCAAATGAACAACTTTAAAGCCAGAAGGTGAGGCCATAAACCGGACCCACATGCATTCATTAAAAAAACACATGTTGCTAGAAATGCAATGATGCTAGAAAAAAAAACTATTTTATTCTCTACACAATGGTTAGGTGACGGGAGTCCCTTTTAATACATTCTCTCAAGTTAAATATTCCATGATACAATTCATAAAAATCACTTTAAAAAGTTAAATAACGCAGATCTAGATGAATATCTGAGATCCTGTATCATTGTGTCATGTTGCTGCAAACTTCTCAAACAAGTCTATTAAATTGATCAGGTTGACACGAGTTGTATTAAGATGCCATGCCTGCAAGAGAAATGATACTTATCTTTTGTCCTGGTTCTAAGTGAGGGAACACACAACTTACCTAGGAATCTTTAGCATGCTCTGTGTGCCCACTTTTACTCAAGTGCAGACATTTTGTGCAACTCCTCTGAATCTCTGACTTCCGTCTCTTTTCATGGTCCGGCTACTTCACTGTCTTCCTGACTCTTCATATTCACATTCCCAAATACCTTCTTCCCTACCAGCTTATATGATGGACAACTAGGAGCAACTGATAATTGTTTGCCTGACTCACTGAAGCCGTATCTTCACTAAACAATTTCTCTCAAGTCTCTGTTTTCTGAAAATAATGTATGGGTCACCTTTTCAATGGTAGACATAGATGTACCATTCAAAAACGTTAACAGAAAGAAATTACCTTTAATATATTACCGGATTTTCCGGCGTATAAGACGACCCCCAACTTTTACAGTTAAAATATAGAGTTTGGGATATACTCGCCATATAAGACTACCCCTCTTCCAACGCGCATTTTCTCCTACAGTGACATTTACACACACACCCTTACAGACATAGTGACACACTTGCACACACACCCTTACACAGAAAGTGACACACTTACACACACACAGTGACACCAATAGACACATAACCTGAGACACACTATTTTGCCCCCTCAATATGCCAGTATTTTGCCACTCAATATGCCATTCTTGTGCCATTTAATATGCCAATATTTTGCCTCTCCAATATGCCAGGATTTTGCCCCTCCAATATGCCAGGATTTTGTCCCTCAATGCCATTTAATATGCCAGGATTTTTCCCCTCCAATATGCCAGGATTTTTCCCCTCCAATAAGCCAGGATTTCGCCCCTCCAAAATGCCAGGATTTTGCCCCTCCAATATGCCAGGATTTTGCACCCCTCCTCCCCTCTTCCCAGTACTTACCTCGTTGCTGCTCTGCAGGAGCGCGCAGCTGTGCGGGAAGCGTTGTGCGCTCCCCTCCAGCCGCGCGGCTTCAATAAAGCTTGTTTAAAAAAAAAAGTTTAAACAAACTTTATTGAAGTCGCGCGGCTGGAGGGGAGCACACAACGCTTCCCTCACGGCCGCGCGGACCTGCAGAACAGCAACGAGGTATGTAAAAAGACGACACCCGGCGTATAAGGCGACCCCCGACTTTTGGGAAGATTTTCCTGGGTTAAAAAGTCGTCTTATACGCCGGAAAATACGGTAAATATAATGGTTCAAAAATGATCTATACATTGTGTTAGATGAATTGCATGTAGACGGATATGTATGAAATATAGGGTGCCTTTATAAAAATTTTATTTTATATCTAATACATAGATATATGCTTTTTGGTGGGGTGGGCGTGTAATCTGGTTTCACAATGGAAGGTTATTTGCACACCATAAGAGGTTGTAAACAAGGTTACAGAGATGACTTCTTTAGATTATAAAAACAATCTTTCCCAGTTCTTCCCAGTTTTTACTTACTTACTTACAGATAGGTGTGTCAAAGGGGGTTGCATTTATTACATAGACCATGTGTCTCCAAGGCTGGGTTGAACTGGTTCTTTATCTTTCTGGGAGGTAACTGAGGGATTTTGTGATACTTAGTTGAGGGAACCACTTTTTGTGAGTGCTAGTCTTGTCTGTTCCTGGGTGAGGAGAGCACAGCGAAAGCAGAAGTGAGGACCCAAGATGTGAGGCACAAGGAGAAGATATTCATTTAATTGTATAAGTATCACCCTTTTCTATTATCTGTTGACTATGAACCAGTTACGTGTAATGTGTACACTGTGTAATTCCCTGGTATAACCTGTTACAGTATCTCAATTCAAAATAATATACCTTTTTCTTACACTTGTCTCTGTGCTTTATTCGTCACACATTCCCTACAAAGAATAACCCTGTAGGAGGGTGATGTAAAATTTCTTACACCTAGATTGAGAGAAAAATGTGTTTAAATGTGGGTGTCTCCTATTTAGGACATTTTTCAAAATGGATTTAAATTGTTTATTATTTTTATAATTGTTACTTGTAAGGATACATATCTACCTTAACCCTTAGGGTGCTTGTTTAATCTCTAGTGTTGATCATCCTATTGTGACTTCAAAAATATAATTTATATTTATTTAGCATTTTTATAATAGTCCTATATCTAAGCACCTTTCTTTTTGGAGAGGCATCTTGGTGACACTTTCTATTCATGTGATTTGTCATGGGGCAGAGTGCTGTGGAGTGTTTTATTTAGTACATTTCTCATTTACTTTCTCTGGTGCTGGTGGTTTTCCCCATTGTTTTTTATTAAAGCTAGTGGAGCGGCTTACCTTCTCTCCTACAGTATTCTCCCATCCTGTGAACATCTCTGGTGCCTTCTTCTTTCCTCTGTCTGTAGGGCTTGGTGACTGGGAGTGAGATCGCTTCCGGTGATGCTTTTTGGACTTTTTTGAGTGTTTTTTACTCTTGGAGTGGTGATGTTGAAATTCACTCTGCAGCCAAACATACACAAGGCATTAACTTGAAAGCAGCAAAACAGAAAAGATCTGTTGGTTCAACACCGAAAATCAACTTATTGATTCAATGAGTATTTACTGATGTTTTGTATCATTAAATTGGGTTCAATGAATTGCATATTCTGAAAATTGCATCTATATACCATGAAATGGATATAAGGTGTGCCTGGTTTACAATGCTGATGGAAGGTTCCTAAAATGATATAGATTATATTTAAGCTACACATAACACATGTCCACAGATGTGAACAAGACACTGATCAACAAATCCAAGTGTTGGAGTTAATATGTATTTATGTTGGCATGGTTCATCAATGAATATACTATAATGCAAGTAATAGGAGAGGCACTAGTGGTGATGGCTTGTCCATTATCTTAGTGGATTAAGCCCTTGTATTTCACAATAAAGCTAGCAGCTGAATATGATTTGCTTTGACACCAATATCCCAGTGTACATTATGGTGTTTGTACATTTACCATGTCTCACTGTAATATGCATTTTACTCATTGCTTATAGTGTCAGTCGAGGTATATACTTGAACCAAGTTAAATAAAGGTTTATTTTCTGTATGTTATTCTGATGGGAAATGCATGTGAAGACATCCTGTCTTAATTACTAAATCCAACTAGTGAACAGCACAGGACAGGGGACAGAGCAGAAAATGAGGACACAGCCATACCTCGAGGACTTGGAGGAACTCTTTATAGAGACGGATCCGTTCAGACTCCACCGTAATCTGATCAAAAGCACTGTCACCAACAAAACGTTCTCTGACCTGTGGGAAGAGAGGTCTCTTCTTTCAACCACAGACCAATAATAATGCAGTGTATAGAACTGTTACTGGGGTAAAGACCCTTGGGCTGGAGTTATCCAATAATGTACATTAACATAGTACGTAGAAAAACAACTAGTCTGCTTTCTCCTTAACAGATCATGGGATGTCACTTTTCAATGCTTTTGGAAAAGATTAAAACTTTAGTTTACTGATCAGTTTCCAAAGTCTTATCTATAATTTAGCAGAAGTATATGAAGTGATTACATGTTTTTATGCATCAATTAGAAATACAATTGTTTGAAGGGATGACTTAGAAAGCTGGCAGATAAAAATAATTGGTATTTTCCCTGCGTTGAGAAAGAGAGTATCTGATTTGTTTGTAGTGTTGTTCAACTTTTTAATTTGAAGGACCGCACACAAGGATGACACATCTTTTGCTAATTATTGACCATCGAGAGTGCCGTTACTGCTCCTATCCATTTGGTTGACACTTAGTTTAGTGTAGGGTGAGCACATCACCGTTTTATTCACAAATGCATATTCCAGGGCTGTAGTCCGTAACAGACTGGTCTGTAATGTTTATTATACCCAATACAGCCCGGGAGTGTGCGTTTTTCATATGCGTCCCTGGTTAAAACGGCAAAATGGTCACCCTAGTTTTGTGGGCTGGACGTGATTATGTTTCATGATGTAATACAGTATTATCAATGTGGGAAGAGCCACCCCAACACTCTTGAGGGCCACAACCAACACACAGGTCACCTCTTAGACATCAATTGTTTACAGAAAAAGTAAATAGTATCTATATTTTTAGGTTATTCGTGTGGGTTCATTTTTGATATAAAAGCACCAATTTATTCACGCTAACATAGAATTAACATACAGTGCCACAGAAATAATATTGTATGACATCATTTATTAATGAAGGGTTAAAGTCATGGCATAAAAATACGCACAAACTTATCTTACATCATCCCAGGTGCAGTCCAGTTCTAGAGGGGGTGCCGCCTGCTTCAACATGCTCTTAAATGCCGCTTCCTTCCTCCGAAATTTGCGGGCTTCCTCCTTCCCCCGCTCACGTTCTCGAGCCTCTGCTTTCTCCAGCAGCTAGGCCAAATCAAACATTAACATGAATCCTCTGTGCTGGGTAATCCCATACTATGCATCCTGTCCCCGCTCATGTTCCCCACACCTGGCTGACGCCCAATGTCACTTACGCTATTAAACGTTAGCTTAATGTTTCCTGCATCTAGGGTAGCCGCCCGCTTGTCAAAACTGATTATGTGAGCAAAGTCTTCGAAAGTAGTGTTCACCTCAACACTGAAGTTACGATCCTGAAAAGGGGAAATACTGTCATCCATGAAGAACTGTAATGTACAAATGCACAACAAGAGAAAATGAACAACTGCATTATTATTCATTGACTTAGTGGAGCAATAACACACAAACACTGGATCACAGGGGAAACAAAGCAGATACCAGAAGAACTGTCTCCCTTCTCAAGAGAGATCTAGATATTATCAGTATAAAAGAAGAAATTCACTTTAGAAACATTGTGATTTGTCCAAGTCGTGAATATCTGCTTGCAAGAGCTTTGTATTATTTGTGGGTACTACATTTTGGATAATTGTATGGCACCCTTGTGTCACCATTCTGTAAGTGACATCTGTTTTGGGGAATCCCTAGTATCTTCCTATTATCTACGACTTACTCCTGCATATAGACAGAGACCCCACAGGTACACTGAAACCTGCAATTCAGAATTAAACTTCTCTCCAGGTTTGTCCCTGCACAATGTATAGTTAAGTCAGTGAGATGAAGTGCAGAGGTTGGTGCCAGCTCTGTTCATAGTGGATATTTACTGGAATTTGTGACAGGAATTGAATTATGTTCTATGGACATTTGCAGGGCAGGTTACGGACACAGTGCCTTTTCTGACAAAGTGTTCATCTAACTTTTTAGTGACTATGCCCCAGAATCTCCTCATAATCTAACCTTTTATTTAGTGACTATACCCCAGAATCTCCTCATAATCTAACTTTTTAGTGACTATGCCCCAGAATCTCCTCATAATCTCACCTTTTAGTGACTATACTCCTGAATCTACTCATAATCTAACCTTTTAGTGACTATACCCCAGAATCTCCTCATAATATAACCTTTTAGTGACTATGCCCCAGAATCTCCACATAATCCAACCTTTTAGTGACTATGACCCAGAATCTCCACATAATCCAACCTTTTAGTGACTATACTCCAGAATCTCCTCATAATCTAACCTTTTAGTGACTATACCCCAGAATCTCTACATAATCTAACCTTTTAGTGACTATACCCCAGAATCTCCTCATAAACTAACCTTTTAGTGACTATACCCCAGAATCTCCTCATAATCTAACCTTTTAGTGACTATACCCCAGAATCTCCTCATAAACTAACCTTTTAGTGACTATACCCCAGAATCTCCTCATAATCTAACCTTTTAGTGACTATACCCCAGAATCTCCTCATAATCTAACCGTTTAGTGACTATAATATACTTCATTAAGTAGGATTAGCATTACATGCTGCATTTCTAGTGGTTATCCATAACTTGTATATGAATGAAAATTAGCCAGAGTAAATCTGCTATAAGACTACCCAGCCTGTATTGTGAATCTGCTGTTCTCACCTTCAGAATATCTTTAATAATTTTTTTCTCATCATGAAAACGAGCCTTCAGATCTTCCACATAGAATTTGAACAAGTCTAGTGGCGTGGAACCTGAAAGTGACATAAAGACTAAAAAATGGAGGCAAAGTTTTAGCCATAAACATGAATATTCTGACATATCAACAAGGTTAATTTGTACAGGTATTATTGTGTGCACTGTGTGAAGACACTGGATTTTTGTGTGCAACATTATATTACACTTTGAACCATTAGGGATTAGCTTTTGCAACACAAAATGGGATAGTAAAGAATTGTGACTCACCGGTCTGTCCCAGCATGTTGGCAAAGCGAGAGTCTGTGCTAACTGAAGGGTACAGCTCCATCCAAGTGGACATCGAATGTAACTGGCCAGTTTCATGAAGCTCATCAAGAAACACCTTGAAGACACATTACATAAATAATGCAATTTACATTATGGCGTTTGCTGCTCCAGAATATTTTATCCATAAAGTATTTTATCTGTTGTCATATTAAAATAATAAACATTGCTTCCCAGTAATTATTTAGGGAAAACAAAGGCCCTGCTCTAAATTTCACAAATGTGTAACCACACAAGTCTGATTTAGCAGAACAGACTCAACATTGTAATAGAACCGTGATCTGTGCTAACAAACTGTGCAACATGGGACAGCTGGCCTTGATCATGTTTGACACATATATGTTCATTATGTTGTTCTAATTCAGTTAGCCTTTGTGACTAGATGCTTAATTAACCGATAGCAGACAGTAAGGACCCCTTAATTGAATTTGGTAAAGTCTGGTGCGTTGACCTCTTTGTCTGGTGTGCATATCTTGATTAAGTACTTGTTTGATTTATTGTTTGCTTCTTTAATCTAGTTATCCCCTTAATTTGTATATAAGGGCCGTTTCATTCAAGTAAAGTGTGTTCATTGTGGTCCTGTCAAGCTGGAGTTTTGTGTGTTTTTTTTGCAGGGTGGATATAAGTGCACTCTGACCCCCACTCAGCTGAAGGGCTTCTGGTAATGGACAGCCATTTCTGTCCTGCCAACCCTGGTGAGAGGGAAGCCTGGTTCCCCTTACAAACCTATACTACAAAAACCTTTTACTTAACTCATAATAGCATAGCTTTTAGTGACACATGGTTACCACAAATTTAGCATTTTGTCTGCCGCACCAGAGAGAAATCATCTTTATATAACTTGTGTAGCTCAGATAAATATTTATTACTTTTAAGATTCTAAATAATCTAGCACATAAGACTGATCTTCTCATGGCGAGTCCAGAGATCACAGACTGTGTAGGAGGCTGCTCAGTACTGCCTATCATGTCAACTTCACTTCTCTCTTAACCAGACAGACTGTTTTTTATAAAGTATACTTATTCCATTTCCATAATTAATATATATTGTAGATTATTGGACTTCTGCCTATTTAGAGCTGTGAGCATGTATGGTCATTTATGGTAGTTCATCCTATTTTATCCATGTACATTGCTTGGATATAGTTAAAAAAGAGCCATATATTATTATTAACTGGTTTATTATTCGTGCCAGATTTGTTTATTCACCTATCAAACATCAATAGATTTAAGTTGTCCAAAACTAGTAGTGCTATTCCTTTTGTTTGAATCAACACATTTTCATTTTAATAGGTGCAAGTGTAGGACATCAGGACCATGACACAGCTAGAACCAGGAGACAGCTAGAACCATGAGACAGCTAGAATCATGAGACAGCTAGAACCATGAGACAGCTAGAACCATGAGACAGCTAGAACCATGAGACAGCTGCAACCATGACACAGCTGCAACCATGACACAGCTAGAACCAGGAGACAGCTAGAACCATGAGACAGATAGAACCATGAGACAGCTAGAATCATGAGACAGCTAGAATCATGAGACAGCTAGAACCATGAGACAGATAGAACCATGAGACAGCTAGAATCATGAGACAGCTAGAACCATGACACAGCTAGAACCATGAGATAGCTGCAACCATGACACAGCTGCAACCATGACACAGCTGCAACCATGACACAGCTAGAACCAGGAGACAGCTAGAACCAGGAGACAGCTAGAACCAGGAGACAGCTAGAACCATGAGACAGATAGAACCATGACACAGCTAGAACCATGACACAGCTAGAACCATGACACAGCTAGAACCATGAGACAGATAGAACCATGAGACAGCTAGAATCATGAGACAGCTAGAACCATGACACAGCTAGAACCATGAGATAGCTGCAACCATGACACAGCTGCAACCATGACACAGCTAGAACCAGGAGACAGCTAGAACCATGAGACAGATAGAACCATGAGACAGCTAGAATCATGTGACAGCTAGAACCATGACACAGCTAGAACCATGAGACAGATAGAACCATGAGACAGCTAGAATCATGAGACAGCTAGAACCATGAGATAGCTGCAACCATGACACAGCTGCAACCATGACACAGCTGCAACCATGACACAGCTAGAACCATGACACAGCTAGAACCATGACACAGCTAGAACCATGACACAGCTGGACACCTACCAGCCCTAATTAGTAGCAAGGTTCACATCCCACTCAATACTGGAATTTGAAGGGTTTAGAGTCATGTATCTTGGAGATGCACCTCTTGTAAATATTTACAGTCCATACATTTATCACAGCCCTTCCTCTTACTGAAGAAGTCACAGAGTAAGCAGGATTCTGGTTGGTAACACAGCACCTAACATTATATGCAGCCAGGTTGGAATGGATCCTATATTTCAACAGATGTTTTACAATAACTTTATCATCCCAACATCCAAAACCAACATTGAGGGCCAGGAGTATTTCCTTCCGCTCCTATGCCATTTCACTTTCAGCTGTGTGTTTTCTTTGGTCTGCTTGCAATATCCTTTATGGCTCAAAATGTATCTACCTTGGTGCTAATGCCACCTGCTGGCATTCTCTGGAACACCTCACATTGAATAATTAAAGTGATATTAAATTCTTTTCAGTATTATGGTTATCACAGCCATGAGTATCGTCTTGACAAGCACCTCTCATCAGCTTACGGTTACTAATCACCATGTGTTTGCAGCAGATGCTCACACGTCTGCTCACTAATCCTATCAGGGGAGGGCTGGCAGCCTTAGGCCTGGGGGGCAAATCCAGTCAAGTGGCCCATTGCACCATCGAATCGCCTCCCCATCCACGGCCATCTTTTCCTTGTTTTATAACGAATATTGCCAGGATTTTCCCCCACAATATGCCAGGATTTGCCATTTAATATGCTAGAATTTTCCCTTACAAAATGCCAGGATTATGCCCCTCAGTATGCCAGGATTATGCCCCTCAATATGCCAGGATTATGCCCCCCAATATGCCAGGATTTTACCCTCAATATGCCAAGATGATGCCCCCTCAATATGCCAGGATTTTCCCCTCAATATTCCAGGATTATGCCCCTCAATATGCCAGGATTTAGACACCCAATATCCCAAAATTTGGGCACCCCCCCCCACCCACGTTGCACACCTACGACATGACCCATAACCCACGTTGCACACCAGGACATGCCCCATCACCACATTTACATGCCTCCATCACCCCATTACATACACATTTCCAATATTATTTGCCATTAATATTCCCCAGCCAATTTGTCCCATAATATGCCAGTGTTATTCTGCAATTTAATATGACTCAGTAAATTTGCCCAATAATATTCCAAGGTTATCTGCAATTTAATATGCCCCTGCTAATTTGCCCAATATGCCAGTGTTAATTGCCATTTAATATTCCCCAGCCATTTTGCCCAATAATATGCCAGTCTTATTCTGCCATTTAATATTCCCCAGACGATTTGTCCAATAATATGCCAGTGTTATTCTGCCATTTAATATTCCCCAGCCAATTTGCCCAATAATATGCCAGTCTTATTTGCCATGTAATATTCCCCAGCCAATTTGCCCAATAATATGCCAGTCTTATTTGCCATGTAATATGCCCCAGCCAATTTGCCCAATAATATGCCAGTCTTATTTGCCATGTAATATTCCCCAGCCAATTTGCCCAATAATATGCCAGTGTTTTTTGCCCCCCCCCCCCCCCCCTTACCTTTTTCCCTGGTGGCTAGTGGCAGGACTTCCCTGGTGGCTAGTGGCAGGACTTCTTACCTGGTGGCTAGTGCCAGGCAGCATGGTCCCTCCATGCTGCCTGTTCGGCCTCCCAGCTGTTGTGCCGACAGGTCACGTGATCGGCGCGCGTCTGACGTCAGAGCGCCGATCACGTGACTGTGAGCACACTGCACGGGGGAGCCGAACAAGCAGCACGGAGGTTTCTCTGTGCTGCCTGTTCGCCTCCCCGTGCAGCTTTGCAGGCAGAGCGGAGGTGAGAGGGGATCTTCCGATCCCTTCTCAGTCTCTGCCTGCAAGCGCGTTTTTTTTTGTTTGTTTTTAAAACACTGGCCCAGCGGCCGTGTTTTCCAAAGCTTAGGGCGGCCTGGGGGGCAATTGCCACCCTGCCCCCCGGCCCAGCCCGCCCCTGAATCCTATGCCTGTATTTTACAACAGTGAAAGAATTGAAAAGTTCATAGGTTCCTACGGTTTGGGTCCAGGAGTCACCACAAGGTGTCACCATATAGCAACTGAAAAGTATGCATAGTTCAGAGACGGCTACACCTAAAGGTGCAGTTCCAATTAAAATAAGGCAAAGTAGAGCTAAGAAAATCTAAACGTCTCAGTTTTTTCTCAATGCTTATTTCCTAAAATTAGAATAGATGTATTGCTCTTGTGACAGCACCAATCTTACCCACCACCCCAAGCCCTCCTTATTAATAGTCACTGAATTAAGAGGCCCAGTGAAATTATTTTCAATGTAAAACTACAGAAGAACCATATGTATGTCACTTGCATTTAACACACGTAGAACATTTAGAAACTAAGCCATGTGAACAGGGGCATTTACCGTTCCCAGCATGCCATGTGAACAGAGGCATTTACCGTTCCCAGCATGCCATGTGAACAGAGGCATTTACCGTTCCCAGCATGCCATGTGAACAGGGGCATTTACCGTTCCCAGCATGCCATGTGAACAGGGGCATTTACCGTTCCCAGCATGCCATGTGAACAGGGGCATTTACCGTTCCCAGCATGCCATGTGAACAGGGGCATTTACCGTTCCCAGCATGCCATGTGAACAGAGGCATTTACCGTTCCCAGCATGCCATGTGAACAGAGGCATTTACCGTTCCCAGCATGCCATGTGAACAGGGGCATTTACCGTTCCCAGCATGCCATGTGAACAGAGGCATTTACCGTTCCCAGCATGCCATGTGAACAGAGGCATTTACCGTTCCCAGCATGCCATGTGAACAGGGGCATTTACCGTTCCCAGCATGCCATGTGAACAGGGGCATTTACCGTTCCCAGCATGCCTTGTGCAGACGCCTTATTAAAGTCACAGTAACACAATACCTGAAAGGACTCCCTATTCTTGCGTTGCTGGCGTCTCTCCAAAAGTCTGTTTTTCTCTTTCTCTTCTGCCTCATCCTTCTCTAGCGCACGGATGTGTTCCTCAAAACATATCAGTGCATCTTCCTTATCCATATCTGCAATAAAAAGAAAAATATCTGAATACACAAACTAAAAAGAGCCAACTGGTGAATTATTATATCAGAGAATCTCCACATATCGCAAATATACAGACATGTCATAAAATAAGTAAATCTTTATTGAGAAATACAGTTAATAAAATGGTGTACTGTTACACCAAGATACAGGGAAAAAAAGTCATGCTCAAATACTTTCTATAGGACCTGTTTAATTAGCGGTCATAAGTAAAGTGATCACACTATAGAGGCGTGATACAAAAGTTAATATTGATCAATTACATGGTCTGGAGAATGTGTTTTTCCTGATCATTTCTGGCATTAGTATAAGGTTTAGTTAGTTTTGTGTTTAACCACTCTTTGGGGGCTATTCACAAAAAAGCGAGTGGAAAATGTAATCTCACAAATGTAGCTATAAACTGATGAGTTTCCCCCACTACGCACACTCACCAGGTTTATCCTTGCACAATGTAGAGCTACATGGATAGCTTTAAAAGCCCTCCTTA
Source organism: Pelodytes ibericus (assembly GCA_036172795.1). NCBI lineage: Eukaryota > Metazoa > Chordata > Amphibia > Anura > Pelodytidae > Pelodytes > Pelodytes ibericus. The sequence goes on along the minus strand of CM069857.1, from coordinate 233,201,575 downwards.
TTCTTCATCTCACAAATGTAGCTATAAACTGATGAGTTTCCCCCACTACGCACACTCACCAGGTTTATCCCTGCACAATGTAGAGCTACATGGATAGCTTGAAAGTGTTCATCTCCCCTGTACCTTTTAGTCAATAGCCCCTTAGGTTTCAAGCTGGGCATTCCAATAATAGCCTCTAGCTCTTGTCTCCCTACACAGTCGTTTGTGTGAATATTAGAGGTACTTACTTTGCAGCTCTTCATCTTCTGCAAACATTGGGTTGTCCATGAGGTACTGCTGGGCCTCTGACCATGTTGTCTGGAAGCTTACGTTATTCATGTTGTACAGAATATTCTTTAGTGCTTGCACGTTACGTTTCCTCAGCTGCTTTGCTTGCTCCTAAAACACAACTTATTTATACTCATATTTATGGTTTGTGATCTGGACATTTCGTGAGACACAGTTTATAAGTGGGTGAATCCACTGATCCACCGAAGGAACAGCAGCACTAAGAAACAGATTTGCAAAATATACATTAATGGTAACTATTGTTAGAGTATATTTTTGCAAGCATGTGAGTAATTACCTGCTTCAGAGACCTAAAAGTACCAAATGACTAAAGGGGAGGTTGAAGGAAGAAAATGAAAAAAAAAGAAAAATTGAGGTACCAGAAAAGGAGTGGAGGAGGTCCCACGGTAGCCAATTAGCCAATAAGAACAGTATTTCCTGGCAATTTGAAACATTTGTTTCCCCATATCCAATAGTTATTTTGATCCTGCTCAGTTACCACAAAATGGTCTTCACACAAGTACCAGAGTTTTAATTCTTAATTCAGAAAACAAAGATTTGGGAGATGCTGAAAAACCTCAATGCTGACAACCGCCCGAGCATGTGAAGTGGGGATAGAGCGTGGTGAGAGGAAGAATAGGGATGGACTCTACAAGAGGTTAGTGTTGCTAGTTCCAATGAAGACATATACATTTAAGTAACACAAAAGATCAATGGCAGATACTATAGAAGCAGAGGGATAAAGATTTCTGAAAATAATTTCTTCAACCACCGAGGCCACCTTTTTAGATCAACTATGTTGAACTGGGGATCAGGATAGATTATTTCCAATGATTACACAAGCAGCAGTGTTGGAAGCAAATAATGTCCCCCATTTATATTCCTGGTTATACACGTTTTCAAACAATTCACCAACATAGTAATGTAAACCCCCCGTATTTTGCCAATCAGTTATCAATGCTGCAAGAATATTTGTGAAGACACTGTGGACAAAATTGATGGCTCAAACCAGGTAGTGGTCCAAGTCAAAATACAGACACACCAAGCTTTAAAAAAAATGCCCAAAAGAAAGAAGGTTCAAGAAGCACATTATGTGAAATGTATCATGGCGCTACCTTGACATGTATTACAATGCTTTACATTTGGTTAAAAAGAAACAAAAAATCCTGTTAAATGTACATCAGTGCCACTTTGTTTAATTACCTTTTCCTTCTTTGACAAAAAGAAAAGCACATCATCATAAATCTCCTTGCGATCTCGTTCTGGAACAACAGCCCACACTTCTTGTTCTCCAAACATCTGTTCAGCTTTTCTGTAAATCAAAGTGTTTGGGTTTTTTTAGATTTCTTTTATAATTCGGCTTTTATTATGCTCAATATGTACGAATATGATTGAATAGTCCAAGCACTAAGACCTGTTGTTGTTTGTTTTAGCTACAACCAGTATGAGACAATTCAATTTGAGATGTCTGTGGCATTTCTATATTCACCAAGATGCAAAGAGGGTTTTTTCAATCATTGGTTGCGTTAAGTGTTAACCTAAACTTGGTAAGATGCAGATAGTAACTCAATAATGTAGAGCAGTGCTCTTCAACCCTTTCTGACCGTTTGCACACCGAAACCATGTTAAACATAGAACCTGTTGGCAGATAAGATCCACTAGGCTAATTCTTTCATTAGTTCCTGGCCTTATCTTATATCTAGGATAGCCTTGTGCCTATCCCACACATGCTTAAACTGCTTCACTGTGATAACCTCTACCACTTCGGCCAGAAGACTATTCCATACATACACTACCCTCTCAGTAACACTTCACAATATTCCTTTTTAAAACGGTGCCCCTCTAATTGAAGACTATGTACTCTTGTTGTGGTAGTTTTATTTTTAAATATGAAAAAAACAAGGGCACAGTGCTTGTTAATATACTTTGACTTCAAAAATAAATAAATAGAAATAAATATTATAGAAAGTGGATAGACATTTCACCACAAATAAACTGTAAATCAATCAAATACTAATCAGAAGAATATGTTTGAGTAGAAAAAGATGGGGAGAAGGGCATGTATTCAAAAAATAGACGAAAGGTCTCTCAATCTTGTGTAATAGCAGCTAGTCTTAAAAACTGCAGTGATCTGCACAATGCAAAAGAGAAACACAGTTATCAAAAGAGACAGTGCTGGAGAAGCGTGGCTTCCGATTCCAAGATGGCAGCGTGAGTCTCCCACTCTGCGGTAGGCTAGCGATCTTTAGCTTCTATTACATGTCTACTTTCCTAAACCCCACATCTGCAAGCAGCCCTGGGTTCCTTATGGGCCCCTCAACAGCTACGATGTCGGCAGAAGCAACGGCCCTTGGAAGTCGCTCCCATCTTCAAGACAAGAACTCCCGCCAACCATGGCTGAGGACATGTACCTCAAACTGCACGTTTTTATCAAGGACGAGTTGTCCTCAAATCCAGCCTCCCTTAGCAAAGAGATGTGAACCCTCTGAACGGACATAGATTATCAGGCTGAATCCCACCCTGCAGTTGTTAGAGGATCTGGAACCCTCTACACTGTATAAGAGACAGCATGGCCGATGATAAATATTCCTGGGGCTTCCTGTTTCGACTGACGCTCAAACATGGTGGTGAGCAAAAGACCTTCCATTCTAATGAGGATCTACAGGCATTTGGACATATCTGCATCCTCGCTACCACCTGCTGGAGTAGCTTCGAGGTCCTAATAGTCCCTGTTAGCACTTTTGGGAAATTTGGGGGAATTGCCCTCCTGAATTCTTTAGCTTGGCCCTCAACCCGTTGGAAGACAACCTTGGATCTCTTCTCTACAATGATACCGGATTGTTTCCCCCCCTTTGTAAAAGATGACACTTCTGCAAACTAACCTGCATTACCTTGCAAGGGACTCCTGACTTTACGACAGAGCCAGCTGTGCCCCCCCCCCCCTCCTTCGGCCTAGACCTGCCTCCGAGGGGTAGTAGCCTTGTTTACCTGGGTGGACCCTGGTCCTACAGCCCCGTGGAGCCTTACAATTCCACTTCCACTCCCCATAGTCCTTGATGCGTGTATTGCCGTGTGCCTTTATTTTGTATAACGTTATTTCACATTGTCATTAGTTCAGCCCCTGAGAGCTTTATCTTATAGCTGCACTGAGCTGGATCCCCTATGGGGTGCACGATGATTGTTTATCCTAAACCTTCTCAAGGGGATCCATTTTTTATGTTAGTCGTGTATAGTTATCTGCAATGGCTCTCCAGACGGCTCTGGTTGTCGTCACCTTCGTTGCTATAGTGAATGTATACTGTTATCTACTGTATTGATTGCTCAGCTGGTTACTATTGTAACTGTTTTTTCTCATTTACAATTGCCACAGTTCTTCACCTGCATATCTTCTTGCATTGTACTGAATAATAAGATCCTCTAACCTGTTTTGTCTGGCGATTTAATTAAGAACACTCTTGTATTTTCTTGTAGTAAGTCAAAAAGGAGGAAAATGGAGACTTCGCGTAAGAAAAGGAAAGAAAAGGAAAAGAGAACAACAACGGAAACAGAGATAAGCAATAAATAAAGATTACTCAACTGAACACAACACTGGAAAGTGCCAAGTTTAGCACCCAGAGCACATACGTACTGGGTGAACCCACCTACCCTCATAAATCTCTCAGACCAACCCTGTCATGCAGTCCCCCTTATATTTGCTATCATTTCTCAAAACTCTTCCACCTTCCAAACCGATTTTACGGGGTCTACAACTCTCATCTGCCCCAGTACCGAATGAACCGACAATTCTCACACCAAAAGCTCCCACTAATCGACTACTGGGCCTTTTCCTAGCAACCAATATGTTACTAGATATCTAGAGATTACAACACCCTTCGGTAAGGGATTACACTTTTTTTCAAACACACATTTAAGCTACCCAAGAATTGATTTTTTCCTTGTATCTAAGGATTGTGTCCCAATTGCGTCCGATAGCCACATTCACCCCATCACTTGGTCTGACCACACGGACATAACTCTGTCCCTAACTATTCCACAGTCCACCAAACACTGGTCATGGAAGCTTAATGACTCCTTACTTCATTCGCCCGAAACGCAGAATAAACAATGCCCGATGGCGAACCTCTCAGAACAATTGGCAACGATCAGAAATTAACTACGAGCACTCATACTCTCAGACACAGCGATAGCTATACACTCATTCCACCTTCTTCTGAAATTATTCAGCGGCTTTGTAGGGTGCTACATGATGACTGATATCCACAAGGAGGGTAAATCAGAAACCTTTCCAGCCCATCTCCCAATCTCACTACTTAACGGAGACTACAACATTTTCACAAAAATCCAAGCTACCAGGCTCAACAGGGTCCTCCCATTGGTAAATCCAGACCAAGTGGGATTCATACCTAACCGTCAAGCACTAGACAATACCTGAAGATGTCTGAACCTGGTCTGTTTGTCACACAGTCATCAATGAGCCTTAGCCCCACTCGGTACCAAAGACTTGTTTAGGTACATTCAAGATCGGTATTTTGCGCTCAATACACAGACCAAATAAGCTGGCCTCACCTCCAAAACTTGGTACCAACACCGCTGCCTCTCCCATCCCATCTCCAAAGGCACCATTTCCAGAATATGATAGAGCTAGATAGCACCAGCTCCCTGTCCCAACTCACATACGTTCAACAATAGGAAAAGGATCTTGGGAAGCCACTGCAACACTTTTCATTTGCGTGTCCCATAAAGGAACAAAACCCTTCTCAGATGGTACTACACCCCAAGAGCCCTCGCACATATGCATCAACTTCCATCTTCTCTGTGCTGGAAGCTCTACGGGCACCCTAGCACATACTTCCATTGGTGGTGATCATGCCCATTGCTTACCACCTTTTGGGCATTGGTGGCTGCTCTCATCAAAGATGTTCTACACAATCCATTTCCCCTGGAACCAAGTGCTCTCCTGCTCTCTAAGCCACAGGATAGCTTCACAAAAGCCAAAAATAAACTAATTTCCAGTGTTGCCCTTGCTGCCAGGAGGGCATTGGCATCTGTCTGGAATCAACATACTGTTCTGGCAATTACGACAGTTATCAACATGTTGAACAAAGTGAGAAAAATTTACCAACTTACAGCCTTCTTACACGATACTTCTAAAACTTTCCACAGAGTAAGGGGCCCGTTATTAGCACACTTCCCCTCCTTAACTGATTTATGCCCTGAGGTTCACCTTCACTTTGAGTAACAGCTCTAAATAACTTCCTACGAAGACCCTGATGAGACCATATCCCAACTGGTTTCCCCTTTTTCTGCTTTCATATCTTACCCTTGCTATTTTTGAATAAGTACGCAGGTTAGCTCATCAGTATATGTAACATTTAAGTATTGTTCCATGTGTTATTTTATTTAAAAAAACAATCATAATTCTGGAGCTCACATTTGCATTTAATACTGATATGCTAATGTATCTATTTCACTGTACCAATATATCTTATACAATGTTCAACAGAATATGGCGGCATAAAAAAATGAATAAAAGACTGCGATAAATAAAACTCCAGAAACAAGTGTACATAATATATAGAATGGATTTATTTAATATCAAAAAAGAGAGATTTGGAAAAAATTATACATAAGAAAAAGCGTCGCCATACATATAAAGGAATTGCTATATACTAGAAATAGCAGGGTGAAATATGGGTTCGTTCACCTGGCCAGATATGAGCAATCGTATAATAGAAAACTATATTGCACTTTACCACTCTAAACACCCTACTAGACGTGTTTATGTAGTCTTCCTGGGCATCAATGCACCAGCTACTACCGGTATATTTGTGATACTAGATATCCCTTTTTCTTATTTATAATCATTTACAAATCACTCTTTTTCATGTTAGATAAATCAATTCTATATCTTATGTACAATTGTTCCTGGAGTTTTATTTAGCGCCATCTCTCTTTATAATATTTAGGTTTATTTTAACATACTCTCCTTTACGATGTGGATTCCCTTTACATATTTAAATATTGTTTCGGCCATATCTCCTCTGTCTCTTCTTTCTTCCAAGCAGTCCATGTTTTTTTTGTTTCATTCATTTTTATCCAGTAAGAAATATTTTTCACATAAGACATATTAAACAACCCTGGGAAATGACAATATAATATGCAACATCCTTAAACTTGCATCCAACTATCCCCAAGGATAATAATATAACACATAATAACAAAATCACAAAAAACAATAGACAAGGGAGCACACATGAACCGGGGGTCAGTCTCTCTTCACAGTTTTACCTAACTTATCAGTCAATATGTATTTTAAGTGTCAATGCTTTCCATAGTTTCTATCCATTTCCCCAGAACTTCAGACTTTTTTCTTGCTTTTTTACTCAGTCAATTCAGGCCAAAATCAATCTTACACTGAAATAAAAGCTGCTCCTTAAACCGTTGCCACTGCGGCTGCATTTACATGCGATTGTAAATTTTGCCGCAGGAAAAAAAAATGTAACGCCACTAAGGACTGGTCTAAAGTCATTGGGTGCCATTTCAAGCGCAACAGAGCAATTTCTGGCCTACTTTCAATCTTTAGATTACAAATTTTATTTTTATTTTTTTACTTTTCACATTTCCACCAGATATGTAGATAGTGTCCCTCACTCTTATTGCACCTCCGACATATTTTGGTATTCTGTGGGGAGAATTTTGCTAATCTCATAGGAACTAAGTACCAGAAATGCATAGTTGTAAATCGATTTTCTCGGATATTGATATTATGTATACCCATTCTGGCTCAACCCCAACAATCTGTGTCCACTGATTTCTATAGCCTACGCTTGGATCCATGGCCTCCATCTTGCAAAGAGTGTTTTGGTCATGACCTTATTTACTACTTGACCACTAAATAAAGTTCTGAATGCAGATGGTACTGGTTCCTCTCTCTTTGTACAAAGCCTTACTGATAGGAAATGTCTCTATCGTACAGGCCATATTCTAACAAGCTATACATGTTAAAAGAATGATCATTTATTAAACTATTCCCCTAGCATTGCAGAGAAATATTGGTGAGGTTCAGCTGTGCATTTGATGCATACCTGTAGCGTGTTAATGAGGTCATCTTCTCATGCTGCTCCAGGAAGCGTTGAAGCTTCTCTTTGGCTTCCTTGGCTCGGAGTCTTGCTTCCTCTTTTTCCTCCTTTTCCCGTTGAGCTTTGTAAGCGTTGAAGGCTTGCTTCTTCTCACTCAGCTTTGGAAGTGCACTTAAAAGAAAATGGAGAAACCGATCTAAACATGGTGGTAGAACACATACCTCTCCTTCTCAATCAAGGTTAGCCATAACACATTTCACTGTGGTTACACATACATACATACATACATACGTGTACATACATACATACATACATTCAGCTTATGATGAAGCTATATAAAGCTTTAAACACATGCAAAACACAGAAAATCCAGTAGAAACAACTATACATTACTTCAGGGCTTGACAAATTTATCTGAGTTTTAGGAGCCAGCTAAAAAATCTAGGAGCCAGACAACGGCACATAAACACAAACAGTCACACACAGACACACTAGGGTGAAAGTCCTCTCTGTGCACCCTCCACTTCTGAGTGCGAAACTTGTTACACCTTGTTTTTCTACATATACATAAAAACACACACACACACAAACACATCCAGTCAGTCACATACATACACACAAACACATCCAGTCAGACACATACATACACACACACACACACACAAACACATCCAGTCACACACATATATAAAAACAAACACATCCACTCACACACATATATACACACAAACACATCCAGTCACACACATATATACACACACACACACAAACACATCCAGTCAGTCACATACATACACACACACACACACACACACACACAAACACATCCAGTCAGTCACATACATACACACAAACACATCCAGTCAGACACATATATAAACACAATCACATCCAGTCACATCCGTTGCAGCCCGGTGGCACAGAACAGCTTCCCTGCTATGCTCCCAGGTGATCAGCTATAACGCGGTGCGCGATGGGGTGGAGCAGGAAGTCTGTGCAGCCGGTGCACAGAACGATCCCATTGCCGAGGGCACCACGCGGGGCTCACTTTACCCGGGCGCCAGGTCTGATTTCCTGGTCGCCATGGCGACCTGGCACCCGGGCTTTGTCGAGCCCTGCATTACTTAATATAGCCCAAAAAAAAAAAAATTAAACATAAGGGTAGAAATATTAGTAATATTTCACACCATGAGGTACTGTGTGATCAGACAATGGTCAGTGGTTATAGAAATGAGTACCAATAGTCCGTATCAAGCATAGATTTCTACATTTAGAAATACCTGTAACGTGGATCATTAATGATCATTTTCATTGCTTGCTCCCATGATGCGTTTGAAGGAACACCCTGCAAAATACAAATAGGAGAAAAGATTTAATTAGAATTAAACTTCATGATTTAATATTACAGTCTCCACAGGTTGTACAGAAGCCCAAAAATATCAGAAATCCCTAACATTACAGCCTTGGTTGGTTAGGAAAATCGCTGGGTTCGTATAGATGCTGAATTGCTGAATATGGCAATTTTCCTTCACTCCCTCCTGGCTTTGATTGTCCCTCATACACCTCTCCTCTACTGTGATCCTTACACCTCTTTTTGTCCCCTGTACCGCACTCCTTCTTTGTGGATTTGTGGTTACAGAACGGATCTTTCGGCATTGGATGTTTCTGTTGCTTCTCTGTAGCTATCTCTAGTTGTGTTTTGTAATGTTTCAGATTGAAACAAACAGTAGACACGGACATATTATAATTGTTATTTATTCTGTTCCTGTATAACTTGCAGCTTGACAGCAATCTTTTAGACACTTTGTATAACACTTTTTACAATCGCACTGCACAATGAATCCCAAACAGTATCCCTCACTTCAATACTTCACCTTGTCCTTGAGTAACTCCTTGAAGAACTGTTTTGCTTCTTCCTTTGTGCTCCAGTTATAAAATCTTTTTTCTGGTTCCACCTTAGCTCCATCTTCAGTTCGGTGTGGATCACTGCCAGAGTTTAAAAAAAAGGAACCTAAATAAATATTCAAAAATGACTAAGAAAAACCTACCCAGAAAACTTTGTTATATGGAGAAATATCTATAAACAGCTACACATAAGAATATTTTAAGAACGACAAAAGAAAGACATTTTGTGGCACATATAGTCTCTGCATCAGGTGGGGATATCTTTGTATGTGTAAACATTCTCCTGTATTTAAATTGACTATACAAACATATGTATTCCTTGTTTTTATTACTTTCCTCTGCACCCAGGACTCACCCCGGCACCCACTTTGTACTCCGGACTCACCCACGGCACCCGTTCACTTTGTGTGCTCTCCGCACCTCGGTAGAGTCTAACCATCAGGAGGTCAAATGACTCCTGACGCTCGGATGTGCGGGGAGCACAGCCATAACACTGTGCATCAACTGAGTGTGAGGAGCAGGAAGTCTGTGATGATGCACAGACATCTCTCGTTCTAGACTTCCTGAGGATTTAGATGGTGTGCGGTCTCCTGCTAATCAGTAGGGGACTGTGTGCTAGGGAAATAAATATTTTAATTTTTTTTTTTAAACTGGATGGCAGCAATTTGCTGCCCTGCTTAAAGTGCCACCTGGGGCAATGGCCCAGACCCATAGCATGTCACCATTATTATTTCAGAATAGGGAAATTGCATTTTAAAAGCATTTATTACAGATATACAGTGTGTAGCTAGGACACTTTAAAAAGGGCTTTATATTTGCTCCTTATGCCAGTCAGAGGAGTAAGGCCGGTCCAGACAAGAAATGCATGGAAAGTCTCCTCAGCATGAGGAACACAGCAAATCATAGACGTACGTTTCGGTTAGCCAATGTGGTATGGCTGATGTCCCTCTAGGTACAGTGAGCCAGGGACCATGTACGCTTAGGCATACCCTGATAATTCATGGAGACAAAAATGGGGGCGGGAGCCACATCTCAACCGTGAACAGTTTATGATTATTACTGTCTGGATAAGCGGTATTATTAATTTGCCATCAAAACTTTTAAATATACTTTCAAATCTGTAAAAATTGTGCCAATATTGCATTTTTGTTTTGGAGGTGGGGGTGAGGAGGCGGCACAGTTTTCTGCATGAATCCAAATGATTTAATGAATGGCTGTGCCATTGAAAAAGTAATAGAAGTGCATAGAAGATATGCTTTGAGCTGCACTCCAGTGTTCTGCTGGGAAGGAATATTATGGTTTAAATCTCTCATTAACTCAAACTACTCCTGCTGTCAAACTGTGCACGGACCAACAGGAGAAGATATTAAAATGTTCTAAATAACCAGACTAGAAATGCAGTGAAAAGAATGCAGGATTGAACTGTATTGTTGTAGAATAGACCACTCCTACATTAGGAAAGAAAACTGTACAAAGTACCCAAAGGCTATACATAGGACTGTTTAACGAGTATAATGCCCATGCACTGTATTTACATGCTGTGTTTGTTTAGCGTGTTCTGTTTCCTTATGTGTACCATTAGCACACACATGAATTTGGTTTGTAGTGCTTTTACATGGAAATGATTTTGGCTGTGTACATATATTTAACTAGTGTTTAACTAGAATAATGATACTAATCAATGTGTATTTACAAGTTCCTGAGTGATTTAATTGAGCATTATTGATTAAAAAGCCACCCAAGACAGTGAAGACAGTGAAGATGTAGACTACACTCTCCGCACCATATTTTATGTTAATGGGTCCCAGGGCAAGCATCTACTTGTGGGCCACATATTACCAGTTTTACCACATCATTCACACTTGAGATTGTATTTATAGTCCAGCCCACTGGTTGGTTTCACATGAAATCCTATCATAACATTACATTGACACTATAAATGGTTTCAGGATTATGGTGCATTGTCCATGCAGAGTTTCTTTTTTGTAAAGCTTGCTGAGCCTTAAAGATCGCCCAAACCTTACGTCCTGTCTCATTCATACCCCATTCGCTCTCACACAGAAAGTGCCACCAATGGACACTGAAATTCACATCGCCCAACTGTGCCCCACAAAGAAACACTGCCCCATGTTCCACCAAAATTTTTGCAGTGTAAACATTTGACCTTATGATAAAATATCACAATCTCACCTACTGCTATGTGATGCAGTACCCTAATTTCCATGGGGTGAAGATGAAGATTCCAGGGCGTCATGGATCACTGAGGGACTTTAAGTCAAGTAATTTTTTCTTCACTTTAGGAACAAGGATTTTCACTGCCCACCCATAGGATTATTTTTATTACAGGTTTGACCTGTGTTTCCCTTACCTGGGCTACTTAATGGTAGAAGGGGTAGGTAGGTATTTTTTTTAATTTAAATGCAGGACATATAAGAGGGCCAGTAGGTCTATTGGTAGTCTCAAGCCAAGTGATCTTAAGGTGGGGGCCCTGGACCCAGGATCTTAAGGGTGGCTATTGGGCAACCCCCTGCTTCAAGTTCATTTAATGAGGGGGCCTTTGCCCACCCCATGACCCATGATTAATAAAAAGGGAGAGGTTAAATGGGAGCACCCGCCAGTTTCCCAAGCAGGTATGCAAGTCCAGAAACATTAACAATACAGTTAACCCTTTCGGTGTTGTAGGAGGTTGTTTTGGCCGTTAATTTTAACACAAGTCATTGAATGACCTTTGTGCGTTACTTGAATTAACAAGCATCAAAAAGTCTGCTCAAAACACATCACTGGTTTACTAGAATGCCCTCTACCCGTACACTGTATGATATTTAAACATATATTACATACTCATAGGAATCATCTCTCTCTCTCTCTATAGAACACTTGGTAACAGCCCGCTGGTACTTTACCTACTGATTACATCTTTCTGGTGCACCATAGCATCATCTAGTGGCGTTCCTACTTCTGCAGCATCAGTGGGTTCTGGTACTTTGGGCTGTAAAACTGTAACCTCCTCGGTGGGGGTCATTTCTGCATCGGAAGAAGCAGCCGTTGAAGGACTGGAGATAAAAGGCTGGCTCTCACGCACAGTACTAGAAAAGCAAATATATTGTACTCAAACTTTTATTAACAAAGAAATAAAATACACACACAACACTAACCCATCAATCACTTGTAGACTTTCCCAAAAGAACTGTACTATGGTTGCGGCGTAGAGAGCTCAAGTATTTGATGAGAGGCCTTAAAATCACCATGCTTCCAGGAGTAACTGCTGGAGGTTATGATTAATCAGCAATTCTGGGATAACTCTTTAAAAACACTGCTGATTGCTACATTTTCTGAACTTTCCTCTAAACTTGCTTTTAAACACAACCCTCTTTGTAATTATTAGATTTTTGAAAATACTATGATACAGATAGAGACATTTATTTTAATAACAGGGTTTCAAAATTAACCATTTAATTTGGTATTACCTTCTGCCCCATACATGGGTCAGTTCCACACATTTGTTTTTCTAGATCTCTGAAATTACTTAAGCACATCCTGCTTATCTAGCATTGTTTCTTCATTAAGCTGACCCTTTGCTAAAAAAACAAATGTTTTCTTGCAATCTAGTATATAAAGGATTTAGGATTGTGGTTGCCCTCCCTTAACGGAGGTGCAGACAGTCTCAACAGTGAATTCTGTGTCCTGCAGCCTGAAGTTGCTCAGTATGTTATCTGCATGAGGCAGACAGCAACAACTTGCAAAAGTATGAAAGTATAAGAAGGTTGCATTGTCTGATGATAGCAAGATGACAGTGGCTGAGGTCCATTGACTAAACAGTGAACGGAGGTGAAAAGACGAGGGAACTGTGAAAAACAGTCCCCTTGGAAGATATTGCAGGATATTTCACAATCAAATGTTTAGCGAGTAGAGCTCTTAGTGACCATAAGGATAAAGAGAGGTACTAAAGCCCTGCCATGGTAGGTGACCTCAGTACACCACTCCTTATATGAAATATAATAGACAATGTGTTCTAAATGAGTGCATATTAGTCTGAAACATAAACTACTTAAAGAAAACTGTGGAGCTTTGCAGCTTTAAGTGCAGTGCATAGAATGGCAGGCGGGAGGGATTTCACTATGCTCTTTGCACAATGATATAACAGTAAGGTGGAGGGCTCTTGGAGACTGGCTCATCTATCTCCCTTGCAATCTATTCAAAATACATCTGCCAGCCTCATCTTTCTTGCTTGCTCATTTTTCTGACTCGGCTGCTCCCCTCTGAAAATTCTATCTTTATCCTACAAAGCCCTATACTTCTCGGCCCCTCCCTACATTGCCTCCCTTGTCAACCGATACTACCCTGCACGACCGCCGCGCTCCTCAAATACCAACTTGTCAGAATTATTCTTCTGACAATATATTCTGGAATGGATGTGAACCTCACATGCGCGTGTTCACTCGGAGGAAAAGCATAATACAGCCAACATGCATGCGTGAGCATCTCAACAAAGTCTGACAACTACACTTGCCATGATGCCTCCAACAGTTAAAAATATTAGACCAGGGGAGATAAAGGGTAAGGATTAGGGTTAACTCTGTTTTTCCAACCAGGTACATGCATTACACCAGGGGGGTTAGGATTGGGGTAAGGGTTACCTGTAATCTACACAGTTAACCCTAACCCTTACCGTAGCCCCCTATAAATAACCCTAATCCTTATTCTAACTCCCCTGGTCTGAAATCGCTTATATTTCTTACCATTGGAGGTGGGAGGCATCATAGGAGGTGTCATTGTTGGCATCTCAGACTTCGCGGAGATGCTCGCACATGTGTGGTTACAGGAAGTCTGCATTTCCTCCGGGCTATCAAATCTGTGATGTGAGTGATCGCGCGCGGTTCACTCACTGGTAAGAGCTGCATTCCTATGTCACCCCCACTCCCTCTTGATTGCAAGCAGAGCTCTCTACCTCATGTATCAGTCGGTTCTTGTGCATCTTACTATGTAGTCCTCCTCTATGCTCTGTACCTAGAACTACGTATATTGTTGGCGCTATATAAATAAATGATAATGTAATGTTTTAACAATCTCTCAAACCTTGTGTGTGGTTTTTAATGGGAGAATGAGCAAAACACACAGATCTCCTCCTCCCCCCTGACATGATGCAGCACATATTCCATCTATTCAGTCAATTTGTGTAGGTGGAACATCGCAATTATTAACTTATTGTGTTTTATAGAGGGAATTACAAGTGAATATATTGAAAAGGCAAGTAAAATGTATATTGATAACATGACTGCAGTAATTTCCTGTGGCTGTAGGATTAATCACTAAAGATTAATGTGGAGTTATTCACCCATGGTCTTCATTCCCCCCTCCGCCTAGATTTTAGTTTGGTCATATAATAATCTCTCTGATTTTGGACTCTTACTCACCCAGCTTCTTCCTCTTGCTTTATCAAAACTGAAAAGAAAGCAGAGCAGATCATCTGAAAATACAGTGAACCTGACACAATCTCTACATTTCACTTCTATTACTGTATCCACAGCTACAGGCACTAGGTTGACATGATGTGTAAGGGACGGCCAACAGTTTTACGTGACTAGATTTGCAGTAACAACGCCATTTGAAAATAAAATGCAAATATAACATTTTGATAAAGTTGACAACATATGCTGGTAAGTCGATATGAATAAAAATTTAAAGTGGCTCATGAGAAGATTTTTTTTTTTTCCCAAAATGCACAATGTACTAGGCCGCTAGCTGGGAAATGCATGGATCAAGAACTAGAGGTGTTTAATTTATTATGGTGTTGCAGATATCATTGTAAGGAGTCATTAAAACAACCTGATAATTAACAATGCATGCATGCTTCTCCTTGTGGATAGGATCAGGAACTTCAGCAAAGTAAAGAAATATAAAATAAAAAATATAGGTTTTCTGCTGCTCTGGTGAGCACAATATATAGATATTTACTAAAAAAAAGTTTTGTTACTCTACAAAATAATTTTGAAACCAAGAGTTAATTCCATAGTGCTGGACAATTAAGGATCCAAGTGGACACACATGGTGAAACATGACAGAACAGGCAAACAAAGATGGCCCCGTTCTTGCAAGCTTACTCCATTGGTGATGATGGACATGATACTTTGTTTCTATTCAGGCCCCGAATGTAACCTTTTGTTAATTCAGCACGTTTTACGGAAGCCTACTGGAATACTCTTCCGTTTAGTGTAAAATAACACCTTGAATCATTCAGACCCATAAACCCGGAGCAATTACTTCCTACGCACCACTGGGAACATTTTCAATAGCACAAGCAAGATGGCGATTATTGGGCGATGGTGAAAGTGTCCACTGACAGAGGGCGGAAGTACTGACCAGGCCATTGGTCATCACAGTTTCCAGGCCACGCAGCGCAACTGAAATGTCCATTTAACCCTAGTGTTAGGCACTTTCTTAGTGTCTCCTCATCCCGTAAACCTTTTTCCTGGTGTTAAAACTGCAAATAAAACACCAAGCAAGAGAATCCCACAAATTAAACCCACTAACCCCATTCATTCTCACCTTCTAATTCCTCCAGGTCTTTCGGTTTGGTCCAGCGGGACTCCTTGCTCTGTGAGTTATAGTAATATGATTTCCCTGTGTCGGATTTATATTCTTTCCATGAACACTGGGAAAGGAGAAGCTGCAGAGAGGAAGAACATGATTGTGAAAGAGGAAAACCTGCACTTAGAGAGTCATTGGCTTAGAAGTAGAAATGTTGCCTTTATATCACAGAGCTAGACATCTGTGAATACTATACTGCGGTATAGCGTCTGTGTGAGAGACTGGCCTGTTTTCTTATGTTTAGTACATTTTTAACATGCATCAAAATCAGATCCACAAATTAACCCCTTGGCGACACAGGATGGACTAGGTCCGTCCTGTGTGCCGAGGCGTTAGTGACACAGGACGGACCTAGTCCGTCCTGTGTCAAAACGAGCACTGAAAGCGGAGTTTTTCCGCTTTCAGTGCTCTAAGGGCATTGTAACGATGCTTCCGTGTGGAAGCATCGTACAATGCTAAAAAAAATGCCTGTCGGCATTTCGATCGCTCCGGAGAGCGATAGAAATGCCGGTTTTAAAGGCACAGAGCCTTTAAAACACGTGCATTAAAAAAACGAGCATAGTAAGCAAATTTTTCGCTTCCTATGCTCAGAAAGTGCTCCTGATTGCCTCGCAAATCGAGGCAATCAGGAACACAAAAAAAAAATGCACGATCTTGGTCACTGAGTGACCAAGATGGCGCTGCCCTTCTAAGGGCAAGAGCACAGGAGGCAGGAAGTACCTGCTTCCTGTGCTCTCTGGCTGTCACACGATTGCCTCTTCACAGAGGCAATCAGTGACTGCCAGGCACACTGACAGGCAGTGGGGATGCTCTCCTGAACATCCCTACTGACTGGTCAGATCAATATTAACTCTATATTGATCTGACCAGTTATGATCTGCCTCCCTCTCCTCACATTTTTTTTAGTGAGGGAGAGAGACAGATCAAAGTTGTAAAAGTTAAAAAAAACTATTATTTCACAACACACAAATAATAAAACAATAAAAAAAATTTTATTAAAGCAATTCCCTGCGTTTAACCCCTTCCCTGCCACTGATCTTGCATAAGCAGTGATCGTGCACATCAGCGCATTTATTTTTGCTGTTTGTGCATTTTTTAGGGGTTAATTTTTTTTGTACTGTAATTTATTACAGTACTAAAAAGGCTCTTCTAAGAGTTATTAACCCCTTATTTGCCGTCGATCACTGCTTACGCAATGATATTGACGCCAAAGCAATTTTTATCTGTCTGCATATTTTTATTTATTTTTATTTTTTTTACACATACCCGCTAGGGGATTACATGTAAAGTAAAAATATTTGAGATTTTTTTTTTTTAAGCTGCCTGAGCGCATTACGATCAGTAACAGCGAATTAGTGGCAAAGGCGGTTTGGTGATTTCTCAATTAAGCTCACCATTCGCCCTGGTCAGATCAAAATTAATCGGATCAATATTCACAAATATTGATCTGCCTCCCTCTCCTCACTTACATTTTTGTGACGGAAAGAGACAGATCAGTATTAGTGATATAAAATAACATTTTTATAAAATTGGCAGGTTTTATGAAAGTCTTTCACTGTGTATTAACCCCTTCCCTGCCATTCATCACTGTGTAAGCAGTAATCTATGTTAGTTTTATGGATTAATTTCTTTGTACTGTAATGTATTACAGTACTAGATAGGCTCTTCTAAGAGCTATTAACCCCTTCTTTGCTCGAGATCACTGCTTACGCACTGATTCTGAGGCCGCGGACTCAGGGTTCGATTTTGACCCTATTCAGCTTTCTGATACATCATCTAGCGATGTATCGGTGGCTGCTGAGCCCTTGCCACAAGTAGTGATGGGGGTCTACCGATAAAAAAATATATGGTTTGGTGGGGGTAAATTACATTGGCTGGCTTCAAAGATATATCCCATAAAGGACACGGACGCAGGTTGACTACATGTCAAAATTCCAAGTTGGAATTTTGAGATGCGCATCTCACAAATGTTGCCTTATAGCCAAAAACAAACCAACAAACCTATGCATGGGTGCTATCCCTGTACTCGGGAGATGTTGCTGAACACATATTGGGTTGTTGTTTGGCAGTGATATATACCAGAATCTGTGAATTCATGCCTGAAGTACAATGCATGTGGAAAAAAAACTCCCAAAAAAGTACTACCACAAACTTTTACAAAGGCTGGTGGTAGAATTAGTACCTATACAGTATTAAAACACCACCATTTGAAATACCTTAGGATGTCTATTTTCCAAAAATATATGGTTTGATGGGGTAAAATTCATTGGACGGCTTCAAAAATGTTCCAAATGGAACATGGGCGCAGGCTGACTACATGTCAAAATTCCAGGTTGGAATTGCGCACCCCCTAAATGTGGAATTTTAGACCCAATACAAACCAACAAACCTATGCATGGGGGGTATCCCTGTACTCAGGAGATGTTGCTGAACACATATTGAGGTGTTGGTTGGCAGTGGCAAATACCAGAATCTGAAAATTCCTGCCTGAACTACAATGTGTGTGGGGAAAAAATGACATCCCAACCCTTTGACATAGGTTGGTGGTAGAATTAGCACTTGGAAAGTGTTAAAATACCACAATTTTAAATACCCTAGGATGTCTAGTTTTCCAAAATATATGGTTTTATGGGGTAAAATACTTTGAAAAGTGTCCCAAATGGAACATGGGCGCAGGCTGACTACATGTCAAAATTCCAAGTTGGAAATGCACCCCCCCTAAACGTGGCCTTTTAGCCCCCAAATAATCTAACTAACCTACACATGGGTGGTATCCCTGTACTCAGGAGATGTTGCTGAACACATATTAAGGTGTTGTTTGGCACTGACACATAATAGGATCTGTGAATTCATGCCCGATGTACAATGAATGTGAAAAACAAATTACTATCCATAACATTGACATAGGCTGGTGGTAGAATTAGTGCATGAAAAGTGTTAAAATACTACCATTTGAAATACCCTAGGGTGTCTAGTTTTCAAAAATATATGGTTTTGTGGGATAGAATACACTTTTTGGCTTCAAAAATGTCCCAAATGGGACATGTGCGCAGGTTTTCTGCACGTCAGAATTCCAAGTTGGAAAACCAAAAAGCGCACCTCTCAAATGTGGCCTTTTAACCCCCAAATAACCTAACCAACCTATACATGGGGGGTATCCCTGTACTCAGGAGATGTTGCTGAACACATATTGAGGTGTTGTTTGGCACTGACATATAACAGGATCTGTGAATTCATGCCCAAAGTACAATGTATGTGAAAAAAAATTACTACCCAAAACATTGACATAGGCTGGTAGTATAATTAGTGCATGGAAAGTGTTAAAATACTACCATTTGAAATACCCTAGGGTGTCTAGTTTAAAAAAATATATGGTTTTGTGGGGTAGAATACACTTTCTGGCTTCAAAAATGTCCCAAATGGGACATGGGCACAAGTTTTCTGCATGTCAGAATTCCAAGTTGGAAAACCAAAATGCGCACCCCCTAAATGTGGCCTTTTAGCCCCAAAACAAACAAACAAACCTATGCATGGGTGGTATCCCTGTACTCAGGAGATGTTGCTGAACACATATTGAGGTGTTATTTGGAAATACCCCTTCACATTTTAAGGTAATGTTTGCCTAAATTGCAATATATGTGAAAAATTAAAAAAAAAGATTTTTTTTCTGCAAACTTTGGCATAGATTGGTGGTAAAATGGCTACATGAAATGTGTCAAAATACCCCAAGTTAAATGCCCTGAGTTGTCTAGTTTTCAAAAATATGTACATGTTGGGGGTCATTCATGGATTTAGTACAGAAATCAGTGTTACAATGTCACTATCGCTAATTTTGAAAGAAAGGATTTTAAAATAGCTTTGCACCACTTATAGTTCTGGCCCTGTAACATGAATAAAAAAGCACAAAAACATAAAAACATGGGCTATTTCTGAACTCAGGACATATATTAGAAACTTTTTAGCAGTGTTTTTTTGTTGTCTCTTGTACACGAGTATACGATTTTTCAAATAAAAGTCATAAAAAAATAATTTTTCCAATTTTTTTGCCATATTTTATTATTTTTTTTACATCAAATTATATGCTATTATCAAAAAAATGGTATCAAAAGAAAGCCCTTCTTATAACGATAAAAACGATATATAGTTTGTGCAGGTACACTAAATGAGACAGAAATAAATTACAGCAAAACACAAACACCTCAGAAATGTTAAAACAGCCCATGTCACCAAGCGTCGGACAAGCCAAAAAAGTAATGTCACTAAGGGGTTAAAATATCAGCTTTGTTACCGCCGCCATAGACTTAATACTGACTGCAAGCCTTTTTTTTTTTTTTAGCAGACTGACAATATACTGTCTAGGTGAGTTTTTTTTCCCCAATATATACTAATAAACGTAATCATTTTGTTAGTGAAAATTATGTCATTTTGTTTGTAAAGGACTGTATATTATTTCATACACATTGGTTTTATATGAAATTCTGAAATAAAAGATTACAGAAATGGATTCGCACATTTGGACCCTACTGCATATATGATTTTATGTTTTAAGACCACATATGTCCGTTTATGTGTAATGTTTAGAAATGTTGTGGGATTGTTGGCGGATTTTTCTGTTTTTCAATCACCTCCATGTAAAAGGTAAAGACTTAAAATAAGATCAGTTGTTATTTTAAAGCAGCTGAGAAAAAAAAAACAGATACTGGTCACTATTTATAAGCAGAAATATAGATTAGACAATGGCTGCCTAATACTAAAAAAAATTAGATTAAAACAGTTGAAAGGAAACACTGTGCACTCATTCCGGTTACATCTCTAATGCATTATCTTAAGCCACAATGTCCTGAGAATGTTCCAAGTCTTCCTACCTCTGTTTTAGATTTCATCTCATCTGGTTTCTCCCAGGTGGATTGCTTGGTGTCTGCATTGTAATAATAGGTGCGCCCATCTGGTGCTTTGTGCTCTGTCCACAGTGACTTCTGTAAATATAAGAACATGTGTGGAAATCGCATGGAAAAAATACGTACTGCTCTGCACCAGAAAATGTCCCACCATGCAGACATGATTCCACAAAGAATAGGGGATTCAAGAAGACAAAATTTTTTTTTTTATTTATAGATCTTCTAGTACCAATCCTGCTCGAACACCTAACCTTATCCAAGGATATGGCTCCAGTCAACAGAGTATATGTGCCCATAGGATTAAATCTAAGCATAAAACAGTGTAGTGTAAGGTTTTTGTGGGTTGTTAAAAAACAAAAACATAAACACACGCACCACAACCACTAAAAAACAAAAGAAAAATCTAAACATTTCTCAAACACCATGATGATTTTCTTCAGAAAGTATGAGTTTATTGCAAGGGTGGCTGATGTATGCAATATCCCTGCATCTGCTGAATACAGGGTTTGTTAGTTATATTCTGTTAGTATATTGGTTTATGTGTAATGTTTAATTCTGTGAGTAGACCACTCTGAAGGATTATAATGTGTCAGTCACAATAATGGATAGTTTACTCCAACATCCATTGTTCTGTATTAAATGGATTAACTGCTAAACTGATTATTTTGTGTACATTCTGTTTCTTACTGTGTGTTTTGTAATTAGGTCTACTCACTGTATGGTAATTCCTATTTGGTTTGCAGTCTGAAAGTCTAATGTATTCCTAGACCAAGTTAGTTGGAGAACTATGTTTAGTTCCATCCCCCCCATTGTATACTAATGTCTGTGATGTCATGTTTATGTCTTTTTATAAGTCTGTGTTGTTACACAAATAAAGTAGTTGTTCATTCTTGCTGTACCTAACTGCTAGTAGTCTCCTGTCGGCTATTTGGGTACAAAGAGCAAGGTTCTGGAAAGACTTGCTGGGTGGATGCTGAGCTGTAATCGGGGGCTAAGGAGGTGATCTCACACAATGGGCAGAGGGTCTACTACGTCCGGTAGACGGTCCGTTACAATTACATACATCATTTTTAATTAGATGGGCAAATACTTTCAAGGTTTTATACCTCTGTTTGGCATAATTAATAATAAATTAAAAAATATTTATTTTTGTAAACCTTTTTTGGAATATCCTAAGTTTGTGTGTGGTCTTCAGTAGCAGTCTTTGGGATCTTTAGATAGAGGCATCAAAATAAAAAAAATAAAAAAATAAAAATACTAAAATGATAGCAAAATGATGATCTTATAGGACTTATATCTAAATAGATCAACAAGCGCTCATGAAGATCCCCTTAAAACTATATAAAGACTAATGATCTACATAAACAGATGTTACTAAAATATGCAAAAATAATACCAGTATTGTACAGCTACACTTAAAGTTAATGGTTTTGCTTCTTTTTCTGACTCTTAAATAGACTTTTACAAGCAAAATGTTAGACCTCACACCACGATCAGGTTGACCTGACTCACCAACTCTATCAACTTCCCAGAGAACTGGACACTAGTCTGCTACAGACTAGAGCAGACGTGAAAGTGGAGGCAGCAGTTTCCATGCTACAAGCATATTTACAGGAATTGTGAAAAAATTTCAAGCTCTTGGAAGGAGCATCACCGAAACTGCATGATACTGTAGACGCTCTGAACACTCCAGGGCCAGGAATACCAAATCTACAACTGGCAACAGCAGGTGGAAACCCGCGGTAACTGGGTCAGGAGATATAACCTCCAAGTTTGAGGGATCACTGAGGTGGTCACAGTGGAGGAGCTCCAGCAACCCATCCAGGGCCTTTTTAAAAAATGTTTATAATATCCTTGTTAAGGACCCCAACACCGTGAAAATAGAGAGGATGGCAAAAGTAAGAAGGGGCCACCAAACTCCCCCCATCGTAAGCACAGAATGGAACAAGAGACTAACCAGAACTCGATTTCCAGTTTATTTTTCTGCCTGACAAGACTGAGCCAGTAAATAACTGCATTTTATGTTCTGTGCCGACAGGCTCCCCAACCCGAGGACTAGACAGGTATGGGTTTCAGTCACCTCTTGCGACTTATGGGCCCTTTTTTAGGAAGCAGTATTTTGTTGCCGGTGGTCTGTCCCACCAGGGGTTACTCTCCGTTCTCTTTTTCTTTTCATTTCAACTTCCCTTCATATTTCAGTTTGTTTTCTACCTTATAACCTCATTTTTCTCTACAGTCTCCCTCTTATTTTCCTTTCCTTATCATCAGTTTATTTTCTTATATTTTTTGAAGCACATTTGTATGCATATAGAAGCTGTTTGTTCAGAACATCACACCAGTATAAAAAAAAAAGGTAAGAATTAGGGGAACCCTTATAAATGGATGGATTTATTTTTTATTTTTAGGCACATCCTAAAAATGATGTTTCCCTCCAGTGAATGACCCACAAAATCAACTATACCATTGACTTGCAAAGGAAACATTCTATCAGCTTGCTTTATTGTCCTGTAATGAATGCATTTACTATTCAATCTTTAGTTGAGTAAAATGTATTGTGAAACAATTTGAGTTACTCACGGTGCCAGGTGGCTGAGTCACTGACGCTGAAAAACACAATTAGAAACAAAATATATTATATTTTATAAATATAGGAATTAAGGAAAAAAAAAAAAAAAACACACCTTACATAACAAGCAGAGCAGTGAAAAACAAGGGATAGAAAGAAAGAAAGAGCACTGCCTAGAAAGTAACCCCTTTGCCAACAGAGTGATAAGTTGTATGGAATAACTCTGTGAATAAAGGGTATTTTAGCCACTACATGAAGGAAGGGTTTAAACAACACAAGGAGCAAACAAACAAACCACTCACATAACGAAAACTATAAACATTTACTGTGCTAAACTACAGGTATCTTTCTCTTACAGTATCCCTTCTACACTCCCACCACAACTGGATACTCACAGCTCACAGACTCTGCTCCTGGAGCAGCTGCCTGCCAAGAGAAAAATCAAAGTATTATTCATGTACCCCAGTTTTATTTGGGAGGATTTGAGATGGACTGTCAGTCACCATTTTATTTTAGGTTCCTGTCTTACAAGGGGAAATGCCACTCCCAGAATGCTGTGCTGAACCAATATGGCCAGTACCCATTGATAAATATTATTGTGATCGTGCAGTCTGTGGCTAGTTTACTGCACTTATCTACTATCGGGTAGAACCCCATGTTGCCTCCAAAACAACTAAAATACTTTGGGCCACTGAGATGCATCATGGTCGATGTGGACTTGCATCACACACTGTTCCTGCAGACATTCATGTAGCAAACATCCCGTTTCAATGCATCTAAAGCACTTGCAGATTGAGCTCTAGGGATTGTTAATTCCATTGGAATAAACAGAAGCTACAGTCATGTTTGTTGAAGCCTGAGAGAATCGTTTCAGGAGTCTGACATTGGAGTAGATCCTGGGGAATGTGTCACGGGGGAAAATGTTTTTTTAATAAGCCAAGTACTTAATTGCTATATTAAAAGTAAGATGGCCTGCTGCTCCAATAGCTTTCAAAGCCATATGCCATGTATTGAGTAACATGATTTACTACTGATATGCTTAAAATCACATTATATGCCAAAAAGGTTCCCCTTTTTTGTTTAAGGTGTTTGAGAGTGTTGTTTGAGGTCACTTGGGGAGGAAGTGCAGAAGGCAAAAATCTAGTGTAAATATAAAAGGGTGACTTTGTATATTTCCTCAATAGACAACTCCGCTACTGATGGCAGAATAGTGTATTTCACTTGCCAGATTCCCACAGTTTACTTTTTTAGTGAACAGACCCGTGCTTTGCCAGTAGCCATAATAGTTGCCTCAGATGTATGGCTAGAACATTTCCAGAAGCGGATTTAGTGTTCTTAACAACCATGGCTACATATTGGCAATTGTCCAGAAGATAATAAAATCCCAGACTTCAGACCATTTGGCTTTAGTTCCATGTCTTCATCTGAATTGTGTTTGGAGAAGGTCAGTCAGGCTACAGTCCTACAGGTTCTTTTAAAATCACAACCAAGATGTTCGTTATAGGCCTGACGTTTGCAAAGACTGTCTTTTGTCAAGGTTACATTTCTTCAGAATGAGTATGAAGATGGCTTCTTTATGCAAATGTGGGAAGATTCCATGTTTGATTGGTGAGGTACATGGTTTAAAACAGGCTTATTGGGCAAGAATCCAGATTTAATAGTTTTTGCTCCACAAGAAGGTTAAATTGGGTCACTGCAAGATGGTATTTCAGTTAAATGCTGGACTTTTCTAGTATCTATGAAACAGTCTTTTATTGTCTTGCACATGTGCTCTGATGGGATTATAGAGTGGTTAATGCAGCATGGGCGGTAAATTTCTTTTGCGTATATTATATATAGCTCCATGGTCCTATTGCTAGATTGATCTTTTGCAGATACGGAGCCCACGTGTGTCTTGTTCATTCACCAAGGTAATGGCTTTGCCATGTTGGTACCCGGTAGGTGGATTTATGCCAAGGAGAGAACAATCACAAAATTTACTATAATGCTGTGGGAACGGATTTGAAATGTGAACTCTAGTTCTGCCACTTTCGGTCATGGAGCGTGGTTTCCTTGACCATGATGTGATGGCTTGTGGACTTGTTCTTTCCGTAAACAGTGGGTTGTTCGTGATGGATTGGATGTGGTGGTCAATCCTGAGAAGGAACAATTGAAATATAAGTCTTCTCTCTTGAGCCTTTGATCATGACAGAGTCAAGGGCTATGGCTTCTTCGGAAATGTTTTTACATTTTGATAGTGTTGAAAGAGTCTAACCATCCTCCTCTGACCACTCTCATTAACATGGTGTCCTCCGCTCACCTCTCTCTGGAACTACGAATCACAGTTAACGTTGCTGAGATCACGTCATTGTCCAGTCAGATAACGTCACCTTACCTAGACCATTAGTCTCTATATACGGATATACACCATTTGGCCATTTGCAGTAAAGAGAATGTATATCCAATTAAATGATCAGTAAGTGCACATCAAATTGCTCCAATTGATCAATAATGATAACGCAGGGTATTAATGTCGTCATATAAAAACCATCAGGACTTGACAAATCTTGGCAGACGGGGATTGACGGCAACAAATCTTAGCATTTCTCTGGGTGTACCTCTTGTTCCTATATAGAATCATGCTCTGAAATTTTGTCAGCCCCCATTACAAATTTAAGTTGTGGACATAAGGTTTATCAAACCGATGTCTATAATGTTCTTAAAGACTTATAAATATGTGGGCCCACTATCACAAATGAATGACATCATTGTATTATGTAACCAATGCTATCAAGACTACAAGACTAATGCAAATCCCTATTTTAGTTCAGATTCCTAGTGAATCAGCCGGTTTCTAGGACTGGTTGGAACAATGAAAATGCAAGTGACATTTGGGCATGGAGTAGTTCAATTTTATGAATATAGCACAGGTATTGCCAGACAGCTATTCAAGAGTCCAATTGAAAATAGAAACACAGGACAGGCAGAAAAGCACCAGAGAACAGGTTACAGCAATTGACATTACGGGTCAAAGGGCAATCGGTTAAATGATATACAGGTTACTCACTGTTGTAGAACTTGATGTTATGGTCGGTAGCATCATTGTTGGCAGTAACGGAGGAACAAGTGATGGAAGCTTAAGAGGGGGAAAAAATATATCACATATTAAAAGGACATTTACTTCCCTTTGATGGTCATGAGATTGCTTAAATGCAGTGGATGGCCTTGTCACCGACAGTCAAACCAATAAGAGCAGTTGATTTTGCAATAATGAATCATGAGTTTCAATTTAGCCTTTTCCTAGGAGTTTTAAAGCGCCGCAGAGTCTCTTACCGATACCACTTTTTAAAAAAAAAAATGTAATCACAGTAGAACCTATTCTTTATTTTTTACAGCAAACACAAAGGTCAGATTTAATACAGCTGTAAATATAGCAATATTCAAGAGAGTTACGTTTAGTTGTGATTAGACCACTTTTTCTTCCAGTATCCTTAAAAGGGACTATTGTCACTAAGCACACATACAGGTAATTAATGAAATACTGAATCTAAGGTATCTTTGCTTTTAACGGTGATACAAAATAATTATAGTAAGCTATTTACAGGCAAAAATATTAATGACACAATGTCATAACCAACAGTGCTTCTTCATGGACGTTCATGAAGAAGCACTGTTGTGAAACGTGCCAAACGGAATGGGAGGAGCTACGATACCCGGAAGTGAGGAGACTGAGCTCTCTGAAGGAGCTTCTATACACACACAGGTAGGTTTCTTTATACATTTTAAAGAAACTGACATGTAAGCAGATGCAGTTTTGTTTTTATTAACACCACTTGTATTTTCCAACATCTTGGCTTCTTCCTCTGTTTCGAATCTGTTGTTACCTGCCTGGTTTTTGAAATCCATTGCTGTTTGAATGCCATCCAGCATACTTTAGTCATACCTGTTACCCTGGAGCTGGAAATTTAGGCTCCCCCACAAGTGAGTGGTCTAACAAGGAGAGCTGGCTCCTTGCCACCTTTGGGGTTTATTGCAAAAGCCAGCACTAGGTTTTCTGCCACTTTTTATTTCATGTGAATATTTTGCACAACGCAAGCAGTGCATTAGTGGAAATATATATATATATATATATATATATATATATACATACATACACACACACACACACAGTGGGGCAAAAAAGTATTTAGTCAGCCACCAATTATGAAAGTTCTCCCACTTAAAAAGATGAGAGAGGCCTGTAATTTTCATCATAGGTACACTTCAACTATGAGAGACAGAATGGGGAGAAAGAATCCAGGAAATCACATTGTAGGACTTTTAATGAATTAATTGGTAAATTCCTCATTTGGTCACCTACAAACAAGCAAGATTTCTGGCTCTCACAGACCTGTAACTTCTTCTTTAAGAGGCTCCTCTGTCCTCCACTCGTTACCTGTATTAACCCCTTAACGACAGATGACGTGCCAGGCACGTCACGGCAAATCGAGGACTTGCCGACAGCTGACGTGCCTGGCACGTCATGCACTAAATGGAGTAAAGAAAGCGACCAGCGGTCGCTTTCTTTACTCTAACGGTGTTGCTACAATGCCTCTAGGTAGAGGCATTGTGCAACACCCCCCAAAAGTGCAGGGGCGCGCTACGATCACTCCACGGAGTGATCGTAGCAGCCATTTAAAAATGGCTGCGCCGGCTGCACACATGTGCTTAGAAAGCGAACGATCGTTCGCTTTCTAAGCATCTCCGGTGTTGTTAAAGTGCCTCGCCAGCGAGGCACTTAACAACACCTTCAGCTGCCCCAGAGCCGATGGTGGTCGCTCTCCTGAGCGACCCCATCGGCTCAGTAGAAGGGAACGCTGCCTATACAGGCAGCGCTTCCCTTCTAATGGCAAGAGCATCGGAAGTGAAAGTATTTCACTTCCGATGCTCTAGGGGGAGCCAATCGATGCCGGCACAACAGATCTATGTGATCTGTGTGCAGGCATGTATGGTAAGTGCTCTGATGAGCACTTATCATACTGTCAAAGGCAATATTAGCAAATATTGCCTTTGACAAGTATTGATCTGCCTCCCTCACCTTACTAGTTATAGTAAGGGAGAGAGACAGATCAGATAAAGTAAAAAAATAAAATAAAATAATAAAACAAATATTTAATAAAATTTTAAACACCAAGGGCTTTTATAAAAGCCATTTAACCCCTTCCCTGCCATTGATCGCTGTGTACGCAGTGATCATACACAGCAGCACATTTTTTGCTGTCTGTGCATTTTTTAGGGGTTAATTTTTTTTACTGTAATTCATTACAGTATAAAAAAAAGCTCTTTTAAGAGAGATTAACCCCTTTCTTGCTGTAGATCACTGCCTAAGCAGAGATCTGACGCAAATGCAGCAATCTTGCTGCAGAAGCATTTTTAATTTTTTTAAAACTTTTTTATTACACCCGTCACGTGTTAATTATACCCGCTAGGGGACTACGTTTAACGTAATTTTTTTTTTAAATAAGAGCTATTAACCCCTTCCTTGCCGTATATCACTTCCTAAGCAGCACATATGGTCACTGCCTAAGCAGTGCATATGGTCACTGCCTAAGCAGCGCATATGGAGCAATCTAGTCGCAGAAGGATTTTTTTTTTGCTATCAGCATTTTTTTTGTCAGACTCGCTAGGGGTTAATTATACCCACTAGGGGATTACGTGTATTCCTTTTGAAGCTGTCTGAACACGTGTATAGCGATCAGTAACAGCCGATCAGTGGCAAAGGTGGTTTGGTGATTTCTCAGATGAGCATCACCATTCGTCTGGTTCGATCAATATTGGTAAATATTGTTCTGACCCATATGGATCTGCCTCCCTCTCCTCACTTGAGTTTTAGTGAGGGAAAGAGACAGATCTGTATAACATAATTTTTTAATTGTAATAAATTAAATAAAATGTTAAAAAAATTGTGAGTCCCAAGGGCTTTTATAAAAGCCATACCCTTTGTATAGTGTAGTGTATTAACCCCTTCCCTGCCACTGATCACTGCACAGCAGAAATTTTTTTCTTGTCTGTGCATTTTTAGGGGTTAATTTTTTTGTACAGTACTACAAAGGCTCTTATAAGAGCTATTAACCCCTTCCTTGCTCTACATGTTCAAATTCCAAGTTTGAAAATCAAAAAGCGCACCTCTCAAATGTAGCCTTTCAACACCCAACAAAGCTGACAAAGCTATGCATGGGTGGTATCCCTGTGCTCGGGAGATGTTGCTGAACATATATTGTGGTATTGTTTGTCAGTGACACATACCGAAATATGTGAATTTGTGTCTAAAGTACAATGTATGTGGGAAAAAATACACAATAAAATGACTACCACAAACTTTGACAAAGGCTGGTGGTAGAATTGGTGCATGGAAAGTGTTAAAATAACACCATTTAAAATAGCCTAGGGTGTCTACTTTTACAAAATATATACTTTTTGGGGTAAAATACACTGTCCTACTTTAAAAAAAAGTCCCAAATGAAAGATGGGCTCAGGCTGGCTACACGTCAATATTCCAAGTTGAAAATGCGCACCTTCACAATGTGGCCCTTTTAGCCCCCAAACAACCCAACAAACCTATGCATGGGTGGTATCCCTGTACTCAAGAGATGTTGCTGAACACTTATTGGGGTGTTATTTGGCAGTGACACATACCAAAATCTGTAAATTCATGTCTGAAGTACAAGGTTTGTGAAAAAAAAACACAAAAAAATGACTACCACAAACTTTGACAAAGGCTGGTGGTAGAATTAGTGCATGGAAAGTGTAAAAATACCACCATTTGAGATAGCCTAGGGTGTCTACTTTAAAAAAATATATGGGTTGATGTGGTAAAATACACTGGCTGGTTTCAAATATGTCCCAAATGGGACATGGGTGCAGGCTGTCTGCATGTCAAAATTTCAAATTGGAAAACCAAAAACTTCACCTCCCAAATTTGGCCTTTTACCCCCCAAACAATCCAACAAACCTATGCATGGGGGGTATCCCTGTACTCAAGAGATGTTTCTGAACACTTATTGGGGTGTTATTTGGCAGTGACACATACCAAAATCTGTAAATTTATGTCTGAAGTACAAGGTTTGTGAAAAAAAAACACAAAAAAATTACTACCACAAACTTTGACAAAGGCTGGTGGTAGAAATAGTGCATGGAAAGTGTTAAAATACCACCATTTGAGATAGCCTAGGGTGTCTACTTTTAAAAAATATATGGGTTGATGGGGTAAAATACACTGGCTGGTTTCAAATATGTCCCAAATGGGACATGGGTGCAGGCTGTCTGCATGTAAAAATTTCAAGTTGGAAAACAAAAAACTGCACCTCACAAATTTGGCCTTTTACCCCCCAAACAATCCAACAAACCTATGCATGGGGGGTATCCCTGTACTCAAGAGATGTTTCTGAACACTTATTGGGGTGTTATTTGGCAGTGACACATACCAAAATCTGTAAATTTATGTCTGAAGTACAAGGTTTGTGAAAAAAAAACACAAAAAAATTACTACCACAAACTTTGACAAAGGCTGGTGGTAGAAATAGTGCATGGAAAGTGTTAAAATACCACCATTTGAGATAGCCTAGGGTGTCTACTTTTAAAAAATATATGGGTTGATGGGGTAAAATACACTGGCTGGTTTCAAATATGTCCCAAATGGGACATGGGTGCAGGCTGTCTGCATGTAAAAATTTCAAGTTGGAAAACAAAAAACTGCACCTCACAAATTTGGCATTTTAGCCCCCAAACAACCCAACAAACCTATGCATGGGTGGTATCCCTGTACTCAGGAGAAATAGTAGAATCTATTTAGCATGTTTTTTCGTTCGCTATTGTCGATGAGGAGAAGTTGTTTCAAATAAAAACAAAGAAATTTGTGTATTTTTTTTTTTTTTACCATATTTTATTATTTTTTTTTAATAATATGATAAGATATGATCAAAAATATGGCATCCATAGAAAGCCCTTTTTGTCCCGATAAAAACAATATATAATATGTGTGGGTACAGCAAATGACGAAGAAGAAAATTACTGCTAAACACAAACAGCACAGAAATGTTAAAATAGCCATTGTCCAGAAAGGACAAAAATGTTTCAAAGGCTCTGTCCTTAAGGGGTTAATGGCACCTGTTTGAACTTGTTATCAGTATAAAAGACACCTGTCCACAACCTCAAACAGTCACACTTCACTATGGCCAAGACCAAAGAGCTGCCGAAGAACACCAGAAACAAAATTGTAGACCTGCACCAGTCTGGGAAGACTGAATCTGCAATAGGCAAGCAGCTTGGTGTGAAGAAATCAACTGTGGGAGCAATTATTAGAAAATGGAAGACATACAAGACCACTGATAATCTCGTGGGGTCAAAATGATCACAAGAGCGGTGAGCAAAAATCCCAGAACCACACAGGGGGACATAGTGAATGACCTGCAGAGAGCTGGGACCAAATTAACAAAGGCTACCATCAGTAACACACTATGCCGCCAGGGACTCAAATCCTGCAGTGCCAGACGTGCCCCCCTGCTTGAGCCAGTACATGTCCGGGCCCGTCTGAAATTTGCTAGAGAGCATTTGGATGATCCAGAAGAGGATTGGGAGAATGTCATATGGTCAGATGAAACCAAAGTAGAACTTTTTGGTAAAAACTCAACTCGTCGTGTTTGGATGAGAAAGAATGCTGAGTTGCATCCAAAGAACACCATACCTACTGTGAAGCATGGGGGTGGAAACATCATGTTTTGGGGCTTTTCTGCAAAGGGACCAGGACGACTGATCCATGTAAAGGAAAGAATGAATGGGGCCATGTATCGTGAGATTTTGAGTGAAAACCTCCTTCCATCAGCAAGGGCATTGAAGATGAAACGTGGCTGGGTCTTTCAGCATGACAATGATCCCAAACACACCGCCCGGGCACTGAAGGAGTGGCTTCGTAAGAAGCATTTCAAGGTCCTGCAGTGGCCTAGCCAGTCTCCAGATCTCAACCCCATAGAAAATCTTTGGAGGGAGTTGAAAGTCCGTGTTTCCCAGCGACAGCCCCAAAACATCACTGCTCTAGAGGAGATATGCATGGAGGAATGGGCCAAAATACCAGCAACAGTGTGTGAAAACCTTGTGAAGACTTACAGAAAATGTTTGACCTCTGTCATTGCCAACAAAGGGTATATAACAAAGTATTGAGATGAACTTTTGTTATTGACCAAATACTTATTTTCCACCATAATTTGCAAATAAATTCTTTACAAATCAGACAATGTGATTTTCTGGATTTTTCTTTCCTCATTCTGTCTCTCATAGTTGAAGTGTACCTATGATGAAAATTACAGGCCTCTCTCATCTTTTTAAGTGGGAGAACTTGCACAATTGGTGGCTGACTAAATACTTTTTTGCCCCACTGTATGTATATGTCTATATATGTATATGTGTATATATATATATATATATATATATATAATTTACAATTTGCACACCCTCGCTATCACATTTGATTTTGAAACTTCTTGCGTGCTGTATCTGAGGGGATACACTGCTAGAGTGGTTGCTGCATCATATCTTTTAAGAGCGCCACACTCACAATTTTGTTTATTTACAAATTGTTTATTTGTACACATATTGATACAAACTTCTAAACTGGTACCACACATCATACTGTTTATCCTGGACATTTGGCCAGTCCTCATCCTGACTGAAAGACCTATAGCAATTACACAGCATTGGATGAAAGCATTTAATTCATATCATAAAAAAGTTACAAAAAGGACATTACTATGAACATGTGGTGTTAAAGTAGTAAAATAGCAATACTGGTATGGAGACTTATACATACTTGTCACAAAGAAAGGAAGATACAAACAACCAATGCTTGAGACATGGCAGACAAGACGAGGCCGGTCATAATTACTCACAGGATGTTTTGGCACTCTTTCCTCATACCTGGGCAATAGGCGGTGGACCTGCCATTGGAGGGATCATAGGTGGCATCATGGCATGTGGAATTGGAGGCATAGCTGGAGGCCTTTGTCCAATTGGGGGTAATCCAATTGGAGGGAAAGGAGGTGGAAGCCCTGGAGGAGGCATCTGTTTTAGATAATTAGAAGGGGGGAAAAAAAGGTCAGTCAGGGCAAAATATAGCTCCGTATATATATATATATATATATATATATATATATATATATTCCAATAAGTCTGGATACAGCCCACTTATTAAATCTACTTTAAAACGTAACATATGTTGAAGAAAAAAACAAAAACAAACCCCAAACTTAGAAATGGCCTATAGGAGCATATTTATTATAACTAGTCGCTACACCTTCAAAAAGCTCTGCAAATGGATATTATCTTTTATGCACTGGGCTGGGGACCTTCACTTAATTAGATCAGACCATATGGAACCTAGAGATTAAACTCTTGGATTTAGAGATAATTTAGCATGGGATGAAATCCCATCAATGCCAGGTTTGTTATATTAACAATTACCATAGTAATGGTATCTTGAAGGGATTAGTCAGATACAAATATATATATATATATATATATATATATATATATATATCTCAGTAATTTAAAAAGTACAAAAGTGGACATGAAAGCGATTGACATCATGTACAAACATGCCAGCCCAGGTTTTAAAAAAATCTTACAAACATTTAAATTATTGTCGAAATAATATAAATATGCTTAATGTCTCTTAATACGATGATCTTATGACCTTATCTGGGTCAAAAAAAAAATAAAAGTATAAAAGCTGATCACTCCTCTGCACATTAATATACAGTGCTTGACATTAAGGGACAAATCAAATAAAAATAAATGGAGAAATCCAGCCGCCTGCGCTCCCCAGAGTAAGATACAGTTCCATGTTTACTTTCTCCTTCTCAATGGGGAGCGCAGGTGTCTGGATTTCATTGTTTACCACAAGGCAGTTCTCGAATTGGAAATAGTATCTTTCAAACAGACTCATTAAGACTATGTATTTTCAAAGAGACCTGTTTTATTTTTTTAACAATGTAAATACTTATGGGGATATTTTCCCTATCCTAAAATATTTTCGTACTTTGTACCATACACTTTCTTCATAAAGAATTTAACAGGGTCTTAACAGGGATAAAGCAATATACAGGAGAGATATGTTTGGGAGCGTCCACATATAATTGGATTATGATCTGCAGAAACCGTTCAAACTGTGTGATATTTGGGAGTTCATTCATGTCGTACAGAAATTACACATATGTAAAACATTAAAATTGCTTATAAGCAAGGGTCGGAAGCCATTGATGGTCATCTTGTAAAAAATAAAAAAATAAAAAATGTACAAAAAAAATACAAAAATTCAATGTACGCAAACTCTTGCAAATTTCATATTTAAGGGCAATATTTTTATTTTCAAATACCCTGTATAGTTAAATGGACATAATATCTTTGTAAATAATATAAAGCTAATATGAGGCTCTCCCTCTGTCAGTTAATGCACCCATACAAGTTATGTGTTGTTGTTTTATAAAGGATAGTTAAATTTGGGATACCCTGGACATACAAATAATCTACAATTTAGCATTCAAAAGTACATATAAAAGGGGGGACATTAAAAAAAAAAAATCTCCTAATATTTTACAAAAATATTGTACAAAACAAGTACAACACTAACACTGACCCACTTATACCAACTAACTAGTTAATAAAAAGAAAACGGTTCCCAGACCCCCCCCCCCCCCAAAATTAAACAACCCCCCCCCCCAAAAAAAAAATTAAACAACCTCAGCAACACGCAGGGCTTAACTGTAATTAAATAGACTAAAATAATATAATTAATATATTTAGGTAAATAAAAATGTAAAATTGCAACAAGAAAATGAGAGAAAACTAAATGAGGGCCATAAACTAGGAAGGAAAATGATCACAGTAACAAACTGATCAGCATGGGATGGGAAGGGTTAAAGTTTTTTTTCCTACAGGAAATGTTTTTATTTTTTCACTCTATGTGCTTCAAATATTGATTGTGAAGCACAGAGAGTGAATTGGAGGCAAAGTCAATGTATAATAACATTGACTTTGCAGTCTAATTTGCATGTGATCGGGGTGATCGGTTGATCACCACAATCACGTGGCAGGTAATGCGCTAATCGGGTCCAGGTACATTGCCTAGGGTGCAAGGAATAGTCCTACACCCATTTTACACCCGATGGCGGTGCGCAAGGCTTAATCACATGATGAGTTAACTCATCTCAAGGTCGTAAACACTGAGGTGCTTATGACGAGGAAACTTGGTTGTGAAGGGGTTAAAGCACTTCTATTTACAACAGCTACACCTGATGCAATCTTTCAATGAAACATAAGTTAATTGCTTGCCATCGGTTTTCTTTTTAGCGCAGTTTCGATTACTGGGAAAAAAGGTTTTATAGCGATTTAAAACTGGGTCTTCATGAATGTGATTTTCATTACACATTTACGGTGTTTAGATCTACTTATCCTATCAAATACTGCGTGACAACTTTGTGGAAGAAAATAGTCTGATCATTAAAATTTAAATCTCTTTAACTAAACATTCAGACACCAACCCCACTGAAAAGGATTAGAACACTTACACAGAGTGGAAGCTTTAAACACAAGATTTCTTTTTGATGTATTAAGACTGAAAACTTACATATTTTATAGAAAACATGCCTATTATACAATAATTTGTATCATGTTTAGCTTAAAGTTCGGTAGAAGGAAAACATGATGGTATGGTCAGCAGAGCAGACACTTACAAAGGGTGGAGGCATCAGGGGAGGAGCATTTGGGAATGGTGCTGCCTGCCCTGGTGGAGCTGTTCCTGAGTCTGGTGCTGACTGAAAGAGAAAATACTCTTTAATATCAGATATGCTTTACAAAACTTTTATAAGTGTGATTTCTTCAGTTTAGCCCAAATTGCCTGGAAACATAACACTACATTGTTACTAAATGTGGTCAAATGCAATTAAACTATTTTAAGAAAAACAAAAAACTTCCTAAACTCAGATTAAAGACAAAAAAATAAAAAAAAAAACACACAAAAAAAACCTGACTAATTCAGTTTAAGATACATCATACAGTACATGAGATGTACATTGGAAAAGAACTCCTTCAACTAAGAGAAATCAGCAACGTCCTTGCCAAAATCGTATGATAGTATGTAGATTTGGGATTCTGTTAAATTACTTCACAAAGGTGGATGTAGTATTGTTTAATATATACAGTTTTGTCATGAAAAAGGTCACTGAGGTGCTTAGACTGATCGATGAAGATAAATACATCATATAATGATTAAAGTTGCACACACAAAAAAGTTATTTTAACTTTCACTTCACCAATGGAAGCAAAAGCTAAAAACCTAGTGGCACTACTCCAGAATAAACCCGATGAGTAGCAGATAAACACAGGTTTACTGTGAGCTCTGACACCTCCCTTTTATCAAGTCCCGTGAGGGACTGGAACATTGGATTTGGGAATAAATTACGGACTTTCTGCATAGCTTCAAATCCACAGAGTGCCCCCTTCTTCGTTATATATATTTACATTCAGGGAACCCAACACACCTTGTTCAATAATATGTTATATTAGCAGCATTTAGGTTAATCCTTCAATTTATATGAACAGTGGATGGTCTCTTCCAGTAACATTTAATTGTATCATTCTCAGGTATGGCTAAAATACCCATATCCCACTGCCAAAAGAAAATATATTTACAATGCACTCCATAAAAGACAAATCATTCTACTTCTATATAAAAAGTATATATATAAAATGCCTCCATTTGAGGATGTGATGTTTGTCTGCAAACATTGGCCTTGAATCTCCATTACAAAAGACATACTCTATGGTGTCTCCAACTAATTAAATTTATCTAAAGTGACATTGCTACCCACTGTGCAACAGCTTTAGAATATTGGAATTTTTTTCTGTGAAGAGATGGATA
Organism: Pelodytes ibericus; assembly: GCA_036172795.1. Lineage (NCBI taxonomy): Eukaryota > Metazoa > Chordata > Amphibia > Anura > Pelodytidae > Pelodytes > Pelodytes ibericus. Next base: position 233,164,345 of record CM069857.1, on the reverse strand, counting down.
TATAGATATATAGTTGACACTGCTGTGACCTACACCTCTCGCAGTGCCAGCTGAGCATCATGGGAGTCATAGTACACAGCACTTGGAATGCCAAAAGGGTTAGTTCATCATTCACCTATAAAAAGAATAGTGATCTAAGCTCTTTCCTGTATTCCTTACACCTCATGGATAGAGCTAGCTGGTGAGTACTACAGTTCTAATGATGCTCAGTCTTCCACAGCACAAGGAGTCCCAAAAGGTTATCCATCACTGCAATACTTGATAAAGATCTATGCAACCTCACGCTACCTTACAAATACCCAGATCTCCACTTCTGACCCCCTATACACCAAATAATAACCATCACATGTAATGTAACATACACCATTTCTGCAAAGCTCTTGTCACATAATCTATCCCCCTCCCCAGGCATGCTAGATAAGCATCTGCCAGTGTCTGTCCGAGTTTCAGGTTAATGTCCCGCGGACCCATTTGCCAACCCCCCACCCCTTCCCTCGGTAACCGGGACCGGGATAAACAAAGCTCCGCTACCATCCCTGCTCCAGCCGAGAGATACCGAAACCCCGCCTCCTGCAACAAGCTGCGCCCTCATTGGCTGTGACAGGAGCCGGGAGGCGGATGCCAAGTGTGTAACCTGTTCTGTGCCAAAGCCTGAAACCATCTGTCTGCCCTCTTCAGACCTGGAGACGAGGAGCTCAGCGCACTGCCATGACTCACTCACTCCCAATACTTAGCGGAAGGACAAGGAATCTCCTTTACTCCAGCTGCTTTTGACTTCATGCCAAGCCCAGTGCCTGGCTGAGCATGATGGCTAGTAGAGTACACTGCACCTGGAGGCACGTCTTCCATTCTTAGGTGCGGCGTCTGGCTTCATGATAACCTACATGACCACACAGCAAATACATATAATCTATAAAGCCCCAGCATACCTAATATTACAATTAGATTATATAGTTATATTGAATATAGTGATCAAACCTGGAATCTAGAGCTTGAATATATTTTTCCATTAGTGTTTTAGTATGTGGCAGATAGACATCAGGTAGTGTGTAATGTAACTAACTTTGTGATATTGGCTTCTCAGCTCTGGTCCATCTGAAGATAAAATATATGAACAGAATGGACATTGAACACATCCTTAGAGTTGCTTTGTTTACCCTCACCTCAGACTTATCAGGAGCAAAGAAGTATCCCCAGCTTTCCCATTAGTTCTAATTCGTCTCATATTTTTCAGTAGCTTTTTATTGGGATTTTCACTTGCACTGTGATTATGCACCATTAATTTTTTGAAGACACTGTTTTTTCCCCCCTTCGTGTTTTGAACATTGTATATAATTGTGGAATACTGAACATATTGATTTGTGGATGATGTTTTGGAAATTATTTTTGGGTCATGACTTAATGACCAAGGACAATGGTGGGTCCTGAGGTTAAACAGGTTGAGAACCACCCAGGTTGCGTTTTTTTCTGCTGGCCAGGAGGGTGTCGGCTGAGGTAGAAAGACTTATTCGCTAAATTCTACCAGGCCGTCAGTTGCCAGGTGTTTGCATCTGGCTGGTAGAGGTTATTCTGTTGAAGATGCTTTCTTGCTGGAAGGTGCACTGGATAATCTAGAGCCAGCCTCAGAAGTCCAGTGAACCATATTCTTTTCGTCCAGAAGGGTTCCACTTAAATAACTGTACCTTTTTCTTCTTTTATCGTCCTGATTACCCTGGAAATAAGCGGAAGACACATTTCCAATTCTGGGTAAGTGCATCTTGTCCAAGAGGATGGCTAGTTGGGGAAAGGGAAAATAAGTTATTTATTCTCCTTTGTGTATAAGTGGGAGGCCATAAGCCAATTGTGGAAATACACATTTGGTAGAGATAGCTCAAAACACATTCGGATGTAGACGCCGTTCTCCCTGGAAAGTAGTCTGCTGGGTGAAAAAGTCTGTTTTTGTGTTGACGGATCCCTATTTGTAGACTGCTGAAACCTAACTGTTTGCTTCTGCCCATAGACCAAGCTGAGCTGAAACAGTTTCTAGGTGTGCTTTTGGTGCCCCCAAAAGAAAGCTACCACGTGGAATTGTTTAAAATGACACAGACTGCTCAGTGTCTCAGTAGATGACTCCAATGCTTGAAAGTCCTCCATACTGCAAGAAATTCCATATAGTTGATGAGGTAACCTTGCTTCCTCTGCTGACCAAGAGCCTTCTACAAATTTTTATCCCATCGTGGGCCCCAGCCTTTGAGGTTGGCATCTGTAGAACCAACAGTCTATTGGAGGTGGACAAGGTAGGCCCTGGAGAAGATTCTTTTCTCGATTTCGTCTTAGAGAGAAGACGACTGTGACCACATCTTTTGGTGTAGACACAAAAGCAATCTGTTCAAGTGGATGAAAAGAAGACTCTGGTATAGCCGGATGTGCACCAGAGCCCAAGAAATGGTGAACTGATTAAACAGTAATCTGACACAGATAGGACAGGATGGCTCAGATGGAAACCACATGGTTTTCTGTACTTGGATGGGGAAGTCTTAACTTCCTCGACTTCTCCCTGGGATGGAAGGCTCTTTTGACAGTAGTGTCTACAGGGAGTGCAGAATTATTAGGCAAATGAGTATTTTGACCACATCATCCTCTTTATGCATGTTGTCTTACTCCAAGCTGGATAGGCTCGAAAGCCTACTACCAATTAAGCATATTAGGTGATGTGCATCTCTGTAATGAGAAGGGGTGTGGTCTAATGACATCAACACCCTATATCAGGTGTGCATAATTATTAGGCAACTTCCTTTCCTTTGGCAAAATGGGTCAAAAGAAGGACTTGACAGGCTCAGAAAAGTCAAAAATAGTGAGATATCTTGCAGAGGTATGCAGCACTCTTAAAATTGCAAAGCTTCTGAAGCGTGATCATCGAACAATCAAGCGTTTCATTCAAAATAGTCAACAGGGTCGCAAGAAGCGTGTGGAAAAACCAAGGCGCAAAATAACTGCCCATGAACTGACAAAAGTCAAGCGTGCAGCTGCCACGATGCCACTTGCCACCAGTTTGGCCATATTTCAGAGCTGAAACATCACTGGAGTGCCCAAAAGCACAAGGTGTGCAATACTCAGAGACATGGCCAAGGTAAGAAAGGCTGAAAGACGACCACCACTGAACAAGACACACAAGCTGAAACGTCAAGACTGGGCCAAGAAATATCTCAAGACTGATTTTTCTAAGGTTTTATGGACTGATGAAATGAGAGTGAGTCTTGATGGGCCAGATGGATGGGCCCGTGGCTGGATTGGTAAAGGGCAGAGAGCTCCAGTCCGACTCAGACGCCAGCAAGGTGGAGGTGGAGTAATGGTTTGGGCTGGTATCATCAAAGATGAGCTTGTGGGGCCTTTTCGGGTTGAGGATGGAGTCAAGCTCAACTCCCAGTCCTACTGCCAGTTCCTGGAAGACACCTTCTTCAAGCAGTGGTACAGGAAGAAGTCTGCATCCTTCAAGAAAAACATGATTTTCATGCAGGACAATGCTCCATCACACGCGTCCAAGTACTCCACAGCGTGGCTGGCAAGAAAGGGTATAAAAGAAGAAAATCTAATGACATGGCCTCCTTGTTCACCTGATCTGAACCCCATTGAGAACCTGTGGTCCATCATCAAATGTGAGATTTACAAGGAGGGGAAACAGTACACCTCTCTGAACAGTGTCTGGGAGGCTGTGGTTGCTGCTGCACGCAATGTTGATTGTGAACAGATCAAAACACTGACAGAATCCATGGATGGCAGGCTTTTGAGTGTCCTTGCAAAGAAAGGTGGCTATATTGGTCACTGATTTGTTTTTGTTTTGTTTTTGAATGGCAGAAATGTATATTTGTGAATGTTGAGATGTTATATTGGTTTCACTGGTAAAAATAAATAATTGAAATGGGTATATATTTGTTTTTTGTTAAGTTGCCTAATAATTATGCACAGTAATAGTCACCTGCACACACAGATATTCCACTAAAATAGCTAAAAAACTAAAAACAAACTAAAAACTACTTCCAAAAATAATCAGCTTTGATATTAATGAGTTTTTTGGGTTCATTGAGAACATGGTTGTTGTTCAATAATAAAATTAATCCTCAAAAATACAACTTACCTAATAATTCTGCACTCCCTGTAAGTGCATACCCAGCAACAGTCTTCATCTGTCTGCGATCAGATGAAACCTTTCCAGATTTATGATCCAGCCCAGTTGCTTGAACAAACATGTAGTTCTGGAATAATGATGGTGAAGTTCTTCTGTTGAGGAAGCAACAATAAGCCAGTTGTCCATATATGGAATCACTCTGATGCCTTTTAGTCTCAGATGTAGAGTGACCGCAGATATCATCTTGTGGCAGTTGAAATGCCAAAGTGCAATACCTGAAACTGGAAGTGTTGTACCCTTGACTTTGAGGGCAGAGCAAAACTCAGGAATCCCTGGTGATCTCTGATAGGTACATGAAGATATGCATCTTGCATACATCTTCCAAACAGTTCCTGAACAAAGGGTTCCCAAGATACAGTCTACCAACAGACCTACTTGTAAAAATGCAGAAAGAAAATTAAAATAGAATAAAATAACCAGGAACATGTAGAAGGATAAAAAAGGAGGACAGTGGTACATGATTGCAGCAGCCTGGTTCAACTCCAAATAAGTGATCTTGCCCGAAGGGCCCAGCTGTTTCCATCAAGGAGATTCGGCAGATAAGGTGCAGTATGGAGAACTCTCAAGCAGCTTACCTTATTTATTTTCTGTGCCACACTTTTTTCCAAGATTGCTTGTTGTGTTTTCTTAGGATAAAACCAGTGTTTGAGCTGGCACTTATTCTTACCATTTGTATTGGTTTCTGCTATCCCAGATAGGTGGCACCATCTCTCCTTCGTACCACCAGAAATAGCAAGGAAAAGATTCTCCACTATTAAGTGCTACACAGGAGCCAACAAGCCAAGGCACCTTCTGGCACCCCCTTAAAAACACTAATCTCTGAAAACATCAGTTCCGAATTTATTAAATTGTAATAACATAAACAGGGACTTATTGGATTATAAATCCCACTATTCCAGACACACCACATTCCAAACCCTGTGTATACAAAAGTCTCACTGACTGTATAACCCAACCTTAGTAGTGCACTATATGTATTTAAGGACAAATCCCCATCCTAGCTATTATTACATAAATTTTTCAACACAAGAAAGACACAACTCTTCCACCTTGATTTAGACCTATTTCCATCTTAGTAAATAAGAAGTAATAAAACAAGCCATCCCAACTCTTATCAATTGCCAGACTGGCTTTAAATCAGGCTTACAATCCCTAAAAAAATATAAATATATTATTAAAAAAAATAAAAAAAAACATTTTTATGATAGCCACTCTGGTAAAGGCTTCTGGATTTGAAAGCAGAAGCTTCTTTGATAATTCCGATTAACATTTTGAAATTCTACCAACTCTGGCTTGGGTCCAGTGCTCACAAACCATATATTCAAATATATATTCTCACCTGCAAGAATGAAAACAATCACAATTCGCTACTCTTCTCACTAGAACATTTCATGCCCTACTTTTCAATTTAGCATGTCATAAGGCGCTTCATATTATTATAAATCAAAAATAGTAGCATTTTTCTAGGCTAACTACATTAAAAATCATTTCCATCCCTCTTGGATGCATTCTAGATTGTTTTGGATCCTAGCATAAAACTCAAAAAGAACACAAAGAAGGAAGTCCTTCAGACTCTGAAATAGTCACTTCCATGCAATTTAGATGGGGGAGCTTACATAGTTAGCAGAAAGGGTCCTTGACAGCAGATAGTAGGGTGGGATAACGTTGGGATTGATCATTTGAATCAAGGGTAATGGCCAGGAGGGGCGTGGCTTGCCTTGGTCGCAAATGGCAGCTTGAAGAACGAGCTCCCGCTCGAATCCCGCCTAAATCGCCAAAAAGAACAGCTAAAAACATGCAAAATGGGTAGATCTCGCAAAAATCCAGAGGATAAAGACACCCCCAACGCTAAACAGCGCCCAACAACATCTTCGCTGCACGAATATTTCCCCACACCAGCGCTGCTCGCCTCACAGCCAGACGAGGCCCATGACGCAGACTCACGAGGCTCCACGGGGAGTGAAGTATCGCCAACCTCGGCTCTGGAGGTAAGCGGAATGGCCTCAAAGGAGGACCTTAGGGACCTCTTCCAGTCACTACCGACCAAAGCCGACTTCAGCCACTTCATCGTGGAAGTCAGGCAGTCTATACGAGAGGAGATGGCCCAGACGATGGAGGCTGTCGCTAGTCTATCCCACAAAGTGGAAACACTGGAAACAACGGTCCCTAGAATTATGCAGACTGCACAGAGAGCCCACTCGATTGCAGAGGGGAACTCATGGGCCCTCAAAGAAAGGCGTGCCATGCTGGAAGATATTGATAATCGCGGGCGCCGGCAGAATATACGCGTGAGAGGCCTGCAGGAAGGTGAAAACCCTGCGGATTTAAAAGACATTCTTACCAGACTGTTTAACCAAATCTTGGACAGACCGATGGAGATGCCTATTGAGATAAACCGGGCACACAGGGCCCTAAGGCCCAGAGGTCCAGACAACGGTCCCCCACGCAACGTTATATGTTGTATGCACTGCTTTGCCATTAAGGAAGCAATCATGTCAGCAGCACGATCCTCGCGCAGCTGGACATTTGAGAACCAACAAGTTGCGCTTTATCAGGACTTGTCTTGGCTGACTCTGCAAGGTCGCAGAGCATTAACCCCCATTACGGTACAACTGTTCGGCAGGGATCGGATCTGTTCATCATCCGCAACCCTGAGGATGCACCTGATTTCATCTGTAGGCTGGGCCTACAACCAGTCGAAATACCTAATTGGATGGAGCATGGTCGACAGAATAACCGGAATAGGCCACCCAGAGCTCGAGCTCCGCACACCAGACGGCAAATTGAAGTTACCTCTCTGCGGAATACTGAAACACGAGCTGAAATTCGTCAGGATATTCGTGGAACCCGAGAGGAATGAACTGTCTATTACAAACCGGGGATTATTTTGGATGATAATCATTCCGCACCTGTAAGGACACTCGGATGCTATTAATGACTGCTCCCTGAGCCACCTGTCTCGGAGAGAACGCATGTTCGTAGTATGGAAGTCTGATTTGTGTCCTGAAGCACTGTTGCACCCCCTGCACCTCGTTAAGTCGGACAGTACGGGACAATGAGAACTAAATGTATCTTAATTCTTCTCCGCATGTTGGTTGCGAACTCCTGCTGCAGCTTGTGTCAGATAAGTAGGAAAAGAACATTATGTGACAGTATTTTTTATTTTATTTTGCCTGTTTTATGCAAATGTACCCCCTTGGTGTTTGAGTTAAATCAACAGTCCTTACCACTTACAGGGTCCACAAGGAGACTAGCCTTAAGGGTTTGATAGACCCTGACATGTCGACCATGTCACCTACCAATCTATAAAATTAAAAATTAGAGACTTTCTGGAGTGGGGTAGTATATCACTGAGTACGATAAGTACCCAAATGGGGGAAAGGTAACATAATCTCTCCTTAAATATGGCAACCATCTAGTGGGTCAACCTCAGACTTAGCAGTTATATAGGGTCCGTCCCTTTGGACCTAAGGTGACGCTGTGCGCAACACGTTCATTTCACACCTTAAGGTGACAGGACTTTGCATCCATAACCCCCTATTACAGTTATATATAGTTATGGAACACTCTACCCTTTGAATTTGAATTCATGTTCTTCTTTAACACGTTGAATACGCAGGTTAGTTAGGCGGGTGCAGAGTGAATGCTACACTCAGTTTTCCACTCCGACTTGATTTCTATTTGAGGTTCGGTTGTTGACCTGGAAACTGACCTCGACCCTCGACTGGGAACTGTGCCCTCCTTGATTAGGAGATTATAGGATTTTGTAAACCGGGTATTCCACCCATAGTCTGGGTATCCGGTTTCACAAAACAGGCACACTACCCTATTGTTTTGGCATATAGTGCCGTTTTCTGTTGTACATACTTTTGTTTGACAAGTTACCCCCCTTTTTCCGTGTCTTTCTCCCCCCACCTTTTTTTTTTTTCTCCTTTACTTTCTTCTTCTCTTCTTTCGTTTCTTTTCCTCTTTTTCATTTACCTATTGAATACACCCCCCTCCCACCATGTCCCACAAGGTAAAAAAAGATTTGGTGACCATGACCATTAATGCTAAGGGGTTGAACTCCCCGGGAAAGAGAGCAAGAGCCCTCAGAGAATTCCAAGCCAATAAGGCTAATGGCTAATGTGGTTTTTATACAGGAGACACATTTTAAAGAGGGTAACGCACCACGATTTTCGAACAGTCACTACCCACTTGGATATTATAGTCACTCTCTGGACTCTAAATCCAAGGGGGTGGGAATTTTATTCTCCAAACATACTCCATTCTAGCTGACTGATATGCGGCATGATGAAGCGGGCAGGTGCCTGATGGTTAAGGGTACGATATCTACTGTTGTTTTTCACATTTGTAAACGTATATATGCCTAATACACAGCAACACATCTGCTTTTCCTCAATCCAGAAACGTACACAGGAATTTAGGGAAAGAGTGCTGGTACTGGGTGGAGACCTCAACACTACATTGAACCCTAAACAAGCGTGGAGGAAGCCTGAGGAAAGGCGAAACACGTTGCGTGACCCACTGTACACCACTGATTTATTTTAATCCAGTTCCAGCCTTGCTAAGTTTTGGATTCTTTTTGCTGCAGATTTGTGGACTAACTGCTGCCTGAAAAGGAAGACCTGCAGCGCTGTTTTTTCTATTCCCTATATGTAAGATACTATGTTTTATTAAAGCTGTTTGTATTTTATCATATACTGATTTTATCTTCACTTCTTTGCCATTATACTTACATATGGTCACTAAGTATGATGAATCGAATGAATCATCCCATTTGGATCAGATAAGCTCTTTTCCTTATTCACTTTTGTGAGTGCAATTCACCACCTCAGTATATAAGTTTCTACACTGTGTATAGAGTTGCACTATGTTTTTTGTCTTTTTTTTGTCTTTCTATGTTCTGAGCCTGGTGAGATCACCTATATCCTCAGCCTATGAAGTTGACTGATTTTTAAGGCAATTATACATTTCTTTGTAATATACATGATTCTGTGTGTGTAAGACCTCCAGCGCACCTACCACCCCTGTTTACTGTTTGTGTGTATTTTTCACGTGTGTGTGCAGAGATACACACAGGTTGGTGCTGCTTGGTCACGGATCTAGCGCTGAATTTTACCCCCCTGTTTCAAGAGTTATGATCCTGTTTGATCAGGTCAATCTCCTCTCTGCGTTGGAAGGAAGGTAAAAAAAAAAAAAAAAAAAGTTTTACACGGCCACCTAGTCCTGCCCACTAGTTATACACAGGAGCCAGTAAGAGAGCAGGGGACTATCTTATGACACCATCATGTAGGCTCTGGGCACAGTTGTAAAGTGAGACTTGCTGGAAGATTTTTGAGAATGTTGCATCATTGGTAAAATTCACAAAATGGATCCTCAAGATAAAACACCTAATTTTATTTTTACTTTTATATGCAAGTAATTCAAGAGAAGACAGTGGCATATGTCTTATAAATGTGTGTTTCTAAATGCACAGATAATCTATGCACTATTGTGGCATTACGCATTGTAGGGAGACTGAGAAACCGAAGGGTGGTCTTTTTTTGGGATAATTTTGGGGAATACAGTTGTCGGCTTTGTCAGTTGCTGTGGCTTTTTGTTTTTCATGTCATTTAACATTAATTTTCAGAGCGATGCATGTCGAAGGTTTACATAACGTGAAGCCGTAGGAAGTAGGGTTGCCACCCAGCCGGTATTTTACCAGGTTGCTTGCTGCCAATGTTAAGTCTATGGAGGCAGTAGCAAGGCCGGTATTTTTTTGTGGAAAAGGTGGCAACCCTAGTAGGATGGTGCTGGGGGTAAGGTCAATAAGTTGATGGCAGCCTTTATTTAAAAAAAAAAAAAAAAAAACAGCATGGAGTGGGTGTGAGGCACAGGAAGTTGGAGGAAAAGGTCATGGGTTACTAGAAAACGTTAGACCAGTTGTTTATAATGTGTGAGGAATCCCATAATGCAGGGCTCGACAAACCCCAGGCGCCAGGTCGCCATGGTGACCAGGAAATCAGACCTGGCGCCCGGGTATCGTGAGCCCCACGTGGTGCCCTCGGCAATAGGATTGGTTTTTCCCTTGTCTTTACTCCAGCAGATGTGCGCGAGGGAGCAGAGTGAGTGCACCGGCTACACAGACTTACTGCTCCGCCCCCTCGCGCACCGATATCGTGCTGATCGGGGAGCTCAGCAGGAAAGCTGCTCTCTGCCACCAGGCTGGAATGCCCCCCCTCCCCCTCCCTTTATTGAGGTTGGAATGCGCCCCCCTCCCATTGTGGTGTTATAGCAGGGAGGGGGGACATTGATAGGTGAACATGTTTTTTTTTTTTTTTTTCACGGTTTTTATTGAGTCACCACAGGATGTTACAAATATGCAGTAATATATCATATAAACTTTACATATCCTTGGTTATACAAAATATGAAACCATCGATTTATACAATCAACATATATCTCAGATTCCTGATATTGAAATAAAAAAAAATTATACAAATAAAATAAACAGAAGGGAAAAGAAGTAGAAGAAAAAAGAAACGACCATAAAAAAAAAAGAGTAAACTGGGAACACAGGTATGTGAAAAAAAAAATGTTTAAGAACAAATAAGTATAAGAGGTCAGGTAAGATTAGAAACCCTTATATGTTTACATAACTTGTTTGAGGTTGTCTCCTATCTTAGTTTGGTCTAATTTCTTACTAAAATTCTCAGCTGATTTAGTCGGGTTCGCGTGAGTTCCAGTTCTTATTTTACTTTGTTTAGGCATTCCTCCCACACCTTTATGATCTCCAAATATTGTTCTAAACGGTTATTAGAGACATAGTGTAGTTTTTCCATTTGTAAATTGTATGTTATTAAGTTTTGGAGTTCCTCATGTGACGGAGCTGATGGATCCTTCCATCTCCTACTAAGTAGCGTTTTACTAGCCAGTAATATGTGGCCCAGTATTACCTTCTGTGGCCATTTTATCAAAGAGGGAAAAACATGTAAGATAGCTAGTTTGGGAGATTGAGCTAGTGGCTTCTGCATCAACTCATTGATAATCAAATAAATATAGACCCAATATTTGGAGATCGCTGGACACTCCCACCAAATATGTAACATAGTTCCAGGCATATTACAACCTCTACAGCACATATTCGTAGTAGAAGGGTAAATTTTTGCCAACTTCGTGGGGACATAATACCATCTATACAACAATTTTTTTGCAAGTTCTGTATGGTTGGCGTTATGGGAGATCTTATGTGGGAAAATAATCGCTTGTTTCCATTCTAGGGGAGTTAAATGGGTTCCCAATTCTTCTTCCCAAGCTATTTCGAAAGGGAGAGAACCAGTCATATTCGGTGTATGTAATACTTGGTAACATAAAGTGAGTGATTTTTTTAAATATGGCATTTTTAAACATGACATAATAAAGGTGAACATTTTTTTAAAAAAAAATTCCCTTTAAAATAAACCTTCTGCCGTGTGTGTGTGTATATATGTGTCTGGATGTGTTTGTGTATATATATATGTGTCTGCCCGGATGGGTTTGTGTATATGTATATGTGTCTGCCCGGATGGGTTTGTGTGTATATATATATGTCTGCCCAGATGGGTTTGTGTGTATATATGTTATTCTACAAAAGCGGGCATGTTGGTGTATAAAATATGTTACTTTGTATAGATACATGGCAATTCCCTAACTTATTGGGTTTACCAATTCAATTTTTTTTTATTTTTTTGAGGCAATAGGCAGCACTGAAATTTTGGCTCTGGGGCACCCATGCCATAGTGCAGGAGCAGCATGCTCCTGCATTATGGCTGTGCCCCCCTTGTGGGTAGAGCAGAAGTAAAAAAAAAAAAAATATCACTTCCGATGCTCTGCTTCTGTTGCATGACTGCTTCTAGAGGCAGTCAGTAACAAAGAAACTTAATTAGCTGAAATCTAGGGTTAGAGTTAAATTTAGGGTTCTGGTAAAAAAAAAGGTCAATATAGGAAGAAAAAACAAAACCCTTTTTGTTTTTTGCCCCATAACGCACATAAAAACATGGAAACAAGCATATTTCTGAACTCGGGACAACATTTAGATGGGCTATTTTAATGGTAAAAGTAATAGTGGCATACTAATGAACAAATTGGCTGTGTCTTATTAATGGCTAAAATACTGGTATATTATTGGGCAAATTGGTTGTGGCTTATTAATGGCAAAAGTAATACTGGCATATGGCACATAGCAAAATAATACTGACCTACTAATGGGCAAATTGGCTGTGGCATATTAATGGCACAATACTGGCATATTAATGGCAAAATTGCTATGGCATACTGTGGCGAAATAACACTGGCATATAAATGGCCAAGCTGTGGCATATAAAATGGACAAACAGTGGCTTATGTTAATTGTCAAAATAACGTGTAATATGGGGGAAGTGACACTGTGGCTTGTTCTGCCAAAATGTGTGGGTACAATATGAGTGCAAGCTAAGTGCTGTGGGTGCAATATAGGTACATGGCAAGTACTGCGAGTACTGTATGGTGCTGTGTGAAGTCATTTGGGTGCAGAAAAAGGGAATAAAAACAAGAAATGCAATTTTTTAATAACATTTTTATTACATATACAAATAGTTGCATGTGATATTAAAATAGTTGAATATTAAAAAATTTTTACATTTACATACAGTTTTTTTTACAATGCGACTTTAGAAACATTGAGTCAAGGGGTGTCCACTGGTAAAGACTTTAAAGTCTTAAAGGGGCCCTGTGATGGAGGCATGTGATGTGTATGTCATGGGGAGATGGGGCATGTCCTAGGTGTGCAATGTGGGTTATGGGTCATGTCGTGGGTGTGCAACGTGTGTGTGTGGGGGGGTCCCAAATGTTTTCTGCCCAGGGCAGCACAATACCAACATACACCACTGCATTTACAGATAGAATAAACAGACCACTAAAATTAAATAAAAAAAAGTAGACTGTACTTCATTTTACCCATTTCCCGGAGTAAAGGGATTTCCCATTACCTGGATTATTGTGGTCATCCACAATAAGATTTGTACAAAGTAAGGGATTTTAAAATATTCATGAACATCAAAGTTTTCAGTGACCAGTCTATAATAAAGCCTCAAAACATTTGATGCTATAAAAATTGTATATGTAGAATGCCTAGACACACACTTTAAACTAGTACAACAGAAGAATATTGAGACTGACCGTTACAGCTATTCACTGAGCAAATGTGAGGTGCAGCTGAATTAAAATGAACCTTTCATCTGACCAATTAACAGTGCATTGTGCAGGGTCAAACATGAGGAGTTTCCACTGCTACAAGAACAGAGCGGACAATGCAAAACGCATTGTTAGAGGGTCTACTCCAGGGGTCCTCAAACTATGGCCCGCGGGCCACATGCGGCCCGCCGAGGACATTTATGTGGCCCGCGGGGGGTGCTGCCGGCACCCACCCCGTTTACTTTTTTTTTTCTTTCTGGCAGCCGCAAAGGATGCGGCTGCAGGAAGAAAAAAAAAAAAAATTCACCGCGACCGGATGTGACATTACGTCACATCCGGATCCGGTAACTGTTTCCCTCCTCCACAGGAGGACACCGCGCGAGACGTCCGGGGACACAGCAGCTGGAAGTAAGTGATGGGGAAGCGGGGGAGGAGGGAGGGATAACGAGCACTATTCCTGGCCTCTGACTGGCATAATATTCCTGGGCATCTGACTGGCATCATATTTCTGGGCTCTGACTGGCATAATATTCCTGGGCATCTGACTGGCATATTATTCCTGGGCATCTGACTGGCATATTATTCCTGGGCATCTGACTGGCATAATATTCCTGGGCATCTGACTGGCATAATATTCCTGGGCATCTGAATGGCATAATATTCCTGGGCATCTGACTGGCATCATATTCCTGGGCATCTGAATGGCATAATATTCCTGGGCATCTGAATGGCATAATATTCCTGGGCATCTGACTGGCATCATATTCCTGGGCATCTGAATGGCCATCGGCCATCGACACAGACTTTACCCCCTCGCGCTGCGGAAAAATCGGATGGCAGCGGCAAGGGGACCAGGAGGCTGACAGCACCCAGGCGCCAGGTCTAATTTCCTGGTCGCCATGGCGACCTGGCGCCTGGGGTTTGTCGAGCCCTGGCATAATATTCCTGGGCATCTGACTGGCATAATATTCCTGGGCATCTGACTGGCATAATATTCCTGGGCATCTGAATGGCATAATATTCCTGGGCATCTGACTGGCATAATATTCCTGGGCATCTGAATGGCATAATATTCCTGGGCATCTGACTGGCATAATATTCCTGGGCATCTGAATGGCATAATATTCCTGGGCATCTGACTGGCATAATATTCCTGGGCATCTGAATGGCATAATATTCCTGGGCATCTGACTGGCATAATATTCCTGGGCATCTGAATGGCATAATATTCCTGGGCATCTGAATGGCATAATATTCCTGGGCATCTGACTGGCATCATATTCCTGGGCATCTGAATGGCATAATATTCCTGGGCATCTGAATGGCATCATATTCCTGGGCATCTGAATGGCATAATATTCCTGGGCATCTGAATGGCATCATATTCCTGGGCATCTGAATGGCATAATATTCCTGGGCATCTGACTGGCATCATATTCCTGGGCATCTGAATGGCATAATATTCCTGGCCATCTGACTGGCATCATATTCCTGGGCATCTGAATGGCATAATATTCCTGGCCATCTGACTGGCATCATATTCCTGGGCATCTGAATGGCATAATATTCCTGGGCATCTGAATGGCATAATATTCCTGGGCATCTGAATGGCATAATATTCCTGGCCATCTGACTGGCATAATATTCCTGGTCATCTGACTGGCATCAAATTCCTGGGCATCTGACTGGCATCATATTCCTGGGCATCTGACTAGCATCATATTCCTGGGCATCTGACTAGCATCATATTCCTGGGCATCTGACTAGCATCATATTCCTGGGCATCTGACTGGCATCATATTCCGGGGCATCTGAATGGCATCATATTCCTGGCCATCTGACTGGCATCATATTCCTGGGCATCTGAATGGCATAATATTCCTGGGCATCTGAATGGCATAATATTCCTGGCCATCTGACTGGCATCATATTTCTGGGCATCTGAATGGCATAATATTCCTGGGCATCTGAATGGCATCATATTTCTGGGCATCTGAATGGCATAATATTCCTGGGCATCTGAATGGCATAATATTCCTGGCCATCTGACTGGCATAATATTCCTGGGCATCTGAATGGCATAATATTCCTGGGCATCTGACTGGCATCATATTCCTGGGCATCTGACTGGCATCATATTCCTGGGCATCTGACTGGCATCATATTCCTAGGCATCTGACTGGCATCATATTCCTGGGCATCTGACTGGCATCATATTCCTAGGCATCTGACTGGCATCATATTCCTGGGCATCTGACTGGCATCATATTCCTGGGCATCTGACTAGCATCATATTCCTGGGCATCTGACTAGCATCATATTCCTGGGCATCTGACTGGCATCATATTCCTGGCCATCTGACTGGCATCATATTCCTGGGCATCTGACTGGCATAATATTCCTGGGCATCTGAATGGCATAATATTCCTGGCCATCTGACTGGCATCATATTCCTGGGCATCTGACTGGCATAATATTCCTGGGCATCTGACTGGCACACTATTCCCATTGAAATATTGGTAAGT
Source organism: Pelodytes ibericus (assembly GCA_036172795.1). Taxonomy (NCBI): domain Eukaryota; kingdom Metazoa; phylum Chordata; class Amphibia; order Anura; family Pelodytidae; genus Pelodytes; species Pelodytes ibericus. The sequence continues at coordinate 233,148,463 of CM069857.1, read as the reverse complement.
TTGTTGATTTAACTTTACTTTAAATATTGTATTTGTTCTCGTTTTGTTCAAAATAAGATATTTGCAGTGTGCATAGGAATTTCTTCATAGTTTTTATTTTTACTATAGTCCGGCCCTTCAACGGTCTGAGGGACAGTGAACTGGCCCCCTGTTTAAAAAGTTTGAGGACCCCTGGTCTACTCAATGAGGCATTTGCAAGGGACTCAAGGTGGGAATTTCAAATGAGGAACATTGAATATTTTCAACTCCACTACTTAGGCCTTAAAGGAACATTAAACCTTGTTTAACCCTTGCTTCCTTGAAGGAAGCAAGGGTTAAAAAAAACATGTCCCGGGACTTATCTTAATAGATACGTGCGTGTTTACTATCTGCTGTGTCTCACATGCGAGACACAGTAGTTTCTGGTCGGCTCGCCCCGCTCTGACACTCGAATGCGAGGGTCTCACGCTGCTAGCACAGAGAGAGACCCTTATTTTTGAATGGGATTAGCAGGGGGCCTAGTTAAGGTCCCCCCTGCTGATCCCATGCAAAATTGAGGGTCTCTCTCTGCGCTAGCAGAGAGCCGGTCGCAGACCAGACGGCTGCCCGCTTCCTATGGCAGCTGTCGGTCAGAGGATAAAGTTGCGTGTACTATCAAAAGTTTATCTTCATACTAGGGACAACTAAAATTTCACTTGTGCTTCGATATTAGTGAATATTAGTATACAAGTGAAATAATGTTTAGTGTCCCTTTAAGTTTGAAATTCCCTCATTATTGAGTAGATCTTAAAATAGTTTAATACGTTTAAATTTAGCTCTTCTAGCACAAGGAACGGATCAGGTTTTACCCTGCACAATGCATAGTTAAGTCAGTCAGATAAAATGTTGGGCTGAAATGTGTAATTTGCATATTAAGACACAGGTGATGCCATAAAGTGGAGACTCCACACATTTAACATAGTGCTAAAGTGACCATGTTGGCGTTTTTATTAAGGGACTAGTATAATAAAAATAAAGCCCTAGGGTGAATTAGATTACATGAAAATTGAAGAACATTCTGATTACAGCCCTACAACATGTATTTTTCATTAGTATCCCTAAATAAACCAGCAGCATGGTCACCCTACCCATAGGTACTGGTGAATAATGTTAGCTTTTAGGAGGGCACCTTCAAAAAGAGACAGTTCTGGAAAATATACTACAGGCCTGTATTACAAATCAATAGTAGTCTGGCACGTGAACTACTTTAATGAGCCACCATTAAAAGAGAGAGAGTGGCACCTTAGAGGTGGGCAATATTTTACTTGACAGTTGTAGCCTAGACTACCAGGCTGAATCTTACCATAAAATATAAACACATGGCACAGATGTAGTGGGTAGAAAAGGCCACAGCCATTTTATTATTATAACATATGTCATTGCCTCCAACCTTAGAATAAACATACAATAAATACAGTATAAATATAAAATTAGGCAATGACAAACCCACATGTTCACACATATGTCATTAATGACATGAACCACATAATTAACATAATTAACCATAACTTTATTAACATAGTTAACATAACCCAGTAAACATGTCCTGAACCAACTTGCTCCCCAGGGGTCCCAAGTCCCTCGAATCCACTGCCGGGCAGACCATCTGCCCAGCCCACCATCAGGCCAGGAGCCCCCAGCTTGTGCTCCGGACCTCTCTCATCTCCATTCGAACTATGGCTGACTCCCAATATTCCAGCCATAGACCCCCCCTAAGGAGCAAGTAACCGCCAAGGCCCTTCTGAGTGATTCCTTACTACAGAAGGGCTACCCCACCCAGCAAAAACAACGCCTTTTCTACCCCTTCTTGAATACCCAATAAAAACACATCCCAACCTAGGTCGGACAAGTGTACCCCGTCTTTGGCTACCAAGCCTGTACGATCCCCTTCCAGATTGCGGTGTCTGACCACCACCCCTTTTTGTTTGCGCACAAAGATAGACATCAGTTTGTTAATCTTTCCCCTGCTGCGCTCCATTGACCTGAAATCCCGTGCATACCGCCATTGGTCTCTTGGCACCATTTCTGACCAAATAATTTTAACCCCGGGTACCAATGCTAGAATGCGGGTAACGTCATTTTGCATTATTTTGACCAATTCCCTCTGCGGCACCAGCCCCAGATCGTTCCCCCCGGCATGGATTACTACAATATTAGGCCGTTCTCCCCGGTCAATGAAGCGCAGCAACATGGGCAAGACCCCCGCCCAACGCATACCCCGGGCCCCGAACCACTTCACCTGAAGCAATTCGGCAGGAAAGCCCAGCCGTAGGCCCGATGGCCTAACTGCGGCCCTCCGTCTAGCCCAGAAAACGTAGGAGTGGCCAATGATCCACACCACGTAGCCGGACCCTAAAACAACAAGTAGTGGAAAAGGTGGGAAGAAGGGACTAATACATTTTAACCATCACTATCCCTTTTCACAACATCCTGTGAGGCCTTACATAGGTCCTGAACCGATTAGATTCCCATCTCCCTATGCGTTTCACCACTTCATCCCCCAGACCTAAACGTGCTGCCTCCGTGGCAGCCCCTATCCTGAATGAGTGAGTGCCGAACTCTTTTTCAGGCAGACCTAACCTGACCAATGCCAACCGGAAAACCTTCAGAAATTGAAACTTGGAAAGTGACATCCCGCTCCTGTGTACCAGGAGAGGAACCCCCCCTTTAGGTCTGACTGCCAAATATTTCCGTACACTTGTCACCGGGCAAGCCACACTGCCTGCTATCCCGTATAACACCACCCTTGCTCCCCGACCTAACTGGTCAGTTTTGGACGAGCGTAATAATACTATAACCTGGTCCTCCGTACAGGAAACGTCACACAACCTAAGGCCCCCCACGCCCTGTCGTGAGCTACTAACCAATTCAGAAATCCTGAAAGCCCCGAAAAACGCTAGTGAAAAGGCCGCCCTGAACAGCACTGTTTCAAATTCCGAGGTGCAAATATCCCCTAGCACCCTGACCACATCACTCAACGTCCCCATGGATACTGGGCGGCGGTGGTCCAGAACCGACCGGCCCCGTTTCATGCCTTTCATTGCTTGCCGAATCACAAAGTGCTTTGTGATATCCGCATACCCTCTTAGCTTAAACATAAAAGCCAGTGCGGCCAACTTAGCGTTCAACTGGGCCGGGGAAGCTTTTTGTGAAGCCAACCGAAACATAAACCAAAACAGTATATCCAGGCGATTTGCTTCCGACAAATCACCCCCTGCCCACTTTGCAAGCTCGTCCCACTCCCGCCATACCCGATTGTAAGCCGTCCACGTGGAGGGAGCCAAGGAGGATTTCACCCATCCCTGCAACACTCGGTCCCGAGTCTCCACACTATCTCCGGGCATGGGTGACCCACGGCCTCTGCCCCCGGAGCCACCTGCCTGAACCTGTCCCACTGTAGGCGAGAAAGAGAGTCCGCGATGACGTTCTGATAACCCGGAACATGCTTAGCTCTAAACGATATGTTGAGCTCCATGCACAGTAATACAAAGTATCTCAAGAGCTTAACCACCGCAGGGCAGGATGCCGAAATCTTATTGACTGAATAGACTACTGCCAGGTTATCCGAGTAGAATATTACCCTCCTATCTTTCATCGACCAACCCCATAGCGCTAGCGCTACTACCAACGGGAATAGCTCCAGAAAAGCTAAGTTGCGCATCAGCGGCGATGCTTTCCAAGCCTCTGGCCATTCAGCAGCGCTCCATTTTCCCCCGTAATATGCCCCAAAACCTACACTCCCTGAAGCATCAGTGTACAGCTCCAGGTCAGGTGCCGAGACCGCCGGCTTTTGAAAGAAGACCCGGCCGTTGAATTTTTTCAGGAAAACACTCCAGACCACTAAATCTGCCTTCATAGCCCTTGACACCCGCAGGAAATGATGACTTTCCCCTTATCCCTACCGTGGCTCTGGACAGTGATCGCAGGAATACCCTACCCGCCGGGATAATCCTACATGCAAAATTGAGCCTCCCGATAACCGATTGAAGCTGTTGAAGGGTGACCTTCTTGGCTTGCATAACCTCAGCTAACACCCGTCTCATGACCACCAATTTTTCTATTGGTAACCTGCAAACCCCTTGTACCGTGTCTATTTCCAAGCCCAGGAAACTGAGTCGGGTCGTTGGTCCCTCAGTTTTTTCCGTGGCTAGTGGGACCCCAAATGATTTAGCTACCAACTGCATGGTATTCAGTAAGTGCACACAATCTGATGACGTCGCTGGCCCTACACACAGGAAATCGTCCAGGTAGTGGACCAAAGACCTAACCCCTGCTTCTTGCCTAACCACCCATTCCAGAAAAGTGCTGAAATATAGAACAACCCATGGGTAAGCACAAGTCCACAAAGAACTTATCCTGGAACCAGCATCCTAACAGGTCGTGACAATCAGGATGTACCGGTAATAGACGAAATGCTGCTTCTATGTCCACTTTGGCCAGTAATGCCCCAGGGCCCGCTGCCCTGACTACGTCAACTGCTCTATCAAATGATGTATAGGACACCGAACATAGTTCACGGTCTATATCATCATTAACAGATGCACCTTTTGGGTATGACAGGTGATGAATCAGCCGAAATTTACCTGCCTCCTTCTTGGGAACAACACCCAAGGGAGAGACACGCAAATTAGGCAGCGGCGGGTCTGAATAGGGGCCCGCCATCCTCCCCAGACTGACCTCCTTTCCCAGTTTTTCCTTCACCACCTCCGGAAAGGACTGTACCGACTTCAGATTTTGTCTAAAAACTACCGAACCCTTAGCCACGAAAGGAATACGAAACCCGTTGCCGAACCCTTCCTCTAAAAACGATGCGTCCTCCCGCTTACCGTAAAGCTTTAGCCACGGCAGCATCGCGCTTTTGTTCACTGGTGAGCTCCCCTTTTGATCCCATAGCACTGGCTGTTCCCCCTGACTTCCCTTTCTTAAAGCATTTTGCGTAGCTGTGGTTGCCTCCACATCCGGTGCATTCGTGCTTGAAACGGCACGAACTGCCCCATTTGCACTGACTGTCGTTAAACAGCCAGCAGCAACCTTTTTTCCCCGTGGCCGGCGAAGAACTTGCTGTTCCCGCGCCGGCCCCCCCTTGAAAGGGGGACGATTTCTGGGCCAGCATTAACTTCAGCCAGAGTGTGATATCCATTTGGTCCCATCTCATTGTCGGATTGGCGGCGAGACGTCCCATCCAGGTAGGAAAACAAAGCTGAACATTTCTCAGGTGCCTTCTGGCCTACTACGCTGCCCAAAATGCAGAAAGCTCTCAACCAGTTCCCAAAGGTTTTAGGAAGCTTACTGTAACGTTTTTTCCTCTCTTCCTCCTCCTTTTTTGCCCTGTCTTCCTTCTTTACATCCTCCTTCAAGTCCACGGACTCTTCCAGGGGGAGTAAAGAGAACAGTTCCAAGTACTCCCCTTTCCAAATCTTTTCCCTTGTTTCTAGCTTCAAATGCGCCCCCAATGGGCCGGAATATGACAGGTAAGAGTTGTATACCGCCGCATCTGGTACCCCTTCCCTCAATTCGTCCACTCCTTCCTTTCCTGTCCCTTCATCTGCCACTGTTCCTGTTGCATCCCCCGTGTCGCCCCCTTCAGCTCCTGTACTAGATGCCACCCATGCTGTTGCCGCCGACGGCGGTTCCGCCTTTTTCTGGCCCCCCGCCCAGGAGTTTAAAAAGGCCTGCAACCCAGCCATTAGACTTCCATCCCCTGTGGCCCCATCGTGGCCCTGGTGTGTCGTGTGTAAAGGATTAAAACTCTCACCGGTAGTTCCTCCAGCCGTTCCTGACTTCGGATCAGAACTCCCAGGAATGTCCTTTTCGGGAACCGCTCCACCGGCTGTCGTCCCGCTCGTTCCTTGGGTAGCAGATCTCCCATCACCGTTGTCGGATCGCCTGGAATGGGACACAGATTTGGGGAGTGCCGTCGGTGTACTTACTACCCTGTCCCTATGTCTAACCTGTTGAGGGGAACCCTCGACCCTCTGCCCTGTAGAAGCCTTATAATGATTATACCTGCCCCCCGAACGGGAACGAGCCCTGTGGTGCTTTGCACGATATGTGTGATGGGCCCTGGAACCCCTTCTACGCTCCCTGGACGAAGAACCTGACACTGAAGGACTACGAGAGCGAGTGAAATGACCGCTACGGGAATGGCCGGTGTCAGGACCCCTGCCAGATCTGGGCGGGGACCTGGCCCTATCCGCACTACTACCACTACCAGACTCTCTGCTACCTCGGGCGTGACGCCGACTACCCTTCCCCGGACTGGCCCTATGGGAATAACGGACCCTACCCCTAGGGGACCTGTGCCTATCCCCTCCTCTCCTACCACTCCTGTCCCGGGACCTGAATCTGGGCGAAATCCCTCCCCCCTCCCCGGTGGCCCCATCCCCGGGGGAAACCCTCCGTCTAACTGGGGTTGTGGGAATGTCTCTAGGTACTCGCCTTTGTGTCTCCATTCCGGACATCCTGGGCCTCTTTGTTCCTAGGGCCGGCTGCCCACGATCTCGACCTGGACGTGCCGCAGCTCTCCTTGCTCCCGTAAGGCCCCCCGGTATGGTTTCTTCCTCCTCGCCGGCCTGCACGGTAGGCCCTTTTTCTACTTCCTTCCTGGCCTCTTGGTAGGCCTCTGCAGCCTCTGCTCCGTCACTGCTCCAACCTGCCTCGGACAAGCCTCCTTCTGATCTTCTGCCCGGGGCTTGGTCCCCTGAGGCCCGGCCCGCCTCCACGGATCTCCTGCACTCCTGTAACACCCATGACACATTTTTAAACATCCTAGCTGCTGTCAGTTCTCCTTTCCCCCTCTGATCCTTTGCTGTTTCCATTCCAGTGACCATCCGCTTGCATCCTCCTGGGCCTGCCTGCAGATCCCTTTGCCTGGTATCCCTGCAGCATCCCCTGGGCCTCGTGCTCCTCCCCCGATCACCATTTCCACCACATGTGCTTGGGGCCTGCATCACCTCCTGTCTCCCGTGATGTCCTCTGGTCTGGGCCTGCATCGATCCCTGCTGATCTTCCCCCACTGCCTGGCATCCTCCCTGTCCCTCCACGTGGCCTGCTGCATCCCCACACCGAATCCCGTCACCTGCTCTCCACATGGCTGAGGGCCTGCTCCGTTCCCTGCTGTCTGTAACGCTCGCTGGAGGGGCTTCCCGTCCCTCCACGTGGCCTGCTAGTCCCTGGACCCGCTCCCTTGTCACCTGGCTTGGGCCCGACGGCCTCCGATGCTCCTCCTCCCCGCTCCTTCCGCTAGGCCTCAATCTCCTGATCTCCTCGACGGCAGCTCCAATCCTCTTCTGGCCTGGGGCTTGGTCCCCTGCGGCCTCTGCCATCCCGCTGGACACCTTGCCTTTCCGGCGGCCTGTCACTCCTGCAGCGCTTCCGGAGGCCTTCTCCCGATCACCAGGCCGACCACGTGGCGCTCCTCGCGATGTCCTCTCCTCCGCTGTCTGTCTTCCACGCGCAGGTGATCCCGGGCTGAGCCTCTGCGGCGGACGGGTCCTCCTCACCGGTCTTGCAGTAGAAACCTCTCCAGGAACCAGATGTCCAAGCTGCTCCATCTCCCATCCGGATCCCTTCCTCCTTGCAGCATCACAGATCCCTGCCAGGAGCCTCTCCAGCGACGAATCCATCCTGAAAAAGAAGAAGGGTGGAAGCAGGGAGACAGAACAGAAGAGATCCAAAATTCTGGTAGGGTTCAAAATTAATCTGCTTCTTTTTTCACAGTGCACTGACTTATAAGCCCTTTGCTCCCCACCCCCAACTCCTCCCCTTACACTGAATCACCAATAGATGCAGCCTTGCTAATGCACAAGCTGTCAAGGCCCTCCTGCACCTAGGCGTCTCCGGGGGCTGCATTTCAGTGGTTGCTACAACTGAGCCAAAGTTTTACACAGGGAAGGTGATTAATAACGTTTGTAGTTAGTAAAATATAGAGCCACCTGTGGACTTCATTTCATATAATTTAGCTGCATGGTATGCATTTTTCATAAGCATCTCTGAATATTAAAAAAAAGCAAATTAGCTTGCCCCTCAACTGTCTCACTTTAAGCAGGACATGCCCAATTTGGGACCACAAACCCAATTTTGATTCTCAGTGTACAGACACTTCCCCTCTCAAGCTCTGCCCCCTGGTGTCCTCCTTTGCTGGGGGAAGAAGTTGGGAGGGAGGGATTAGCAACATGAAATTTCCAATGTCAGTGATTTACAGGTCTAAATATTGTCAGCCCTTCTATATGACAATACAGAATGTTTATAAACAAAGCTTTTTAGTACAGGTCAAGTGTAAAACTTGCATGAACGGGAGATTTGTTTAGCTTTGATAGTGTGGATCCTCCCCCTAAAGGCCCAAGACAAGTCTGATGCTAAATGTTAGATTATTAGGATCTTTCTCAGACAGATCATGCAAGCTGACTTCAAACTATCAATGTGTTAAATCCACTACAGAACATGTAAACATACCCAAATTCAAGCACAGGAAGTGTATAGTCCATTGCGTACAACTGCAGGTGGAAACGTCATCTGTATCCTTTAGTTCTCCTAACTAAACACACTATGTTCATTGTTTGATTGTTTATTTGTACCTAAATCAAGCTGTTCTTTTCCCAGGTGGAGATTTCTTTTATCCATGTGGTGCATGTTGCATACAAGGTTGCCACTTTGGCCATTTTTCTACTGACCACATATAACTATTTAATAGTCATATGTGACCAGAAGGAAATCAATTACCTAATCAAGTAGTGGATCTCACAGAACAATGTTGATTGGCTAATTAATTTCCTTTTGGTCACATATGACTTCCATATACTGCAAGGCTGGTAATAATCGGCCAAGGTGGCAATTTTAGGTGCAGGTTGTGCAATGTCATTTAAAAATACCCTCTGTTGAACATAATTGTGTTCACTGGATGTTGCACATCAATACCATGAAACAAACCACAGTGCTGGTATTTAATCTTGAATGCCCATCAGCAGGAAATCGACTCGTCCGGAAAAAATGTTTCCAAAACAAATTAAAATGATTCCTTAGAAGAACAAAACAAGGAACGAGGCTGCAGTGAGCACAATGGGCGGAGTATGTCTCTAAAATCTATAATTGACATGATTATTTTCTCTTGCTTTTCAAATGACTATAGTAGTTAATGGGAAAAGTCCCCTAATCGCTGAGAGTGGACTGGTCTAGGTTAGGACAAGGAAAAAATTAAATAAACCCAGATTTCATGAACCCAGATTGTTCTTCAGTGTCTTACTGAACTAGAAAACTGTGCTATTGATCCAGTAACTATAATTTTAAAAGGTACAGTGAGGTACCATTAATCTTTAAAATGTCTATGTGGCACTGGTAAAATTGTTAGCAAATGTACAGAATTTCTATCTGCGCACAGGTAATGCCAAGCATTGTGTGCCTGCAAGAAACAGTATGCTAACTGGCTAAAGCCCAACCCTTTTTGTTTTGATGACCAGTCTAGAGGCCGCAGTGTCTGAAATATGAGCTGCACACAGGGTTTTCTTGCACAAGTCCTGGCTGCAGTTATTTCACTGGGAATTCCCAAATCACTATGCATGCATCGATACATGCACGGATACCTGCTGGTAAGTCAGAAGCAGGGTACCGTGTAAGTATGATTATTGTGACATTCACATACCAGACAGGGACCAGTCTAAAAAGAACAAGCAATCAGACAGGTTGAGCCCCAAGAGTCAAAAAAGATTAAGTAGACAAACCGATAAGTTTTATTGTAAGTATTGCAAAAAAAAAAAAAAAAATGGAAACAAATGTTTTTTTTTTCTTTTCTTTTTCCTTCCTTTCCTTCTCCTTTTCTTTCTCTTCTTTTTTTTTTTTTTTTTAGCCATCAGAATCTTGTTTTGGAGTGTTAATCCGTATTGTCTCCACATCTCCTTCAAAGACATTTCATCTTTTGGCTTTAGGTTTGTGTTATTTCGTAGTTTTTTTTTTCTTCCTTTCCTTTCCTTTCCTTTCCTTTCCTTTCATTACCCTCTCTTTATACGTAAACACTCAAATCTCTATGTCTGTTGGCTAGCTGAGATATCGCTATAAAATAGACGGCTTAAGTATCTTGTCTTTATTTCTCATAAACCCTATCCCATCCCACCCCAGTAGATCAGATCACTATCCTGAATGATCATTTGGGGAGTTGGTCACCCATATATGCGACCTTATGTCACAATGTAGGGCCACTGACCAACAAACTACACTACAAACTCCAAAACAAACTAAACAAAAAAGACAATAAAAAGGAAGAGAAAAAAAAAAAAAAAAAAGGGAAAAAAATGTTTTTTAATGTCAGTCTCAATGTGTATTTAATTGTTGAATATTTTTTCAGGCAGGAGTTTTCCTAAGGACTTACCTTTGGAAATGGTGCCATCTCATGTCCACAATGTCATACAGCATTCCAATATAGACGTTTCTTCTACAAGATCTCATAAGCATACTCAAAGCAGATGCACACATATAAACATTTTAAATAGATTTTTGTTTTAAACTAAATAATTCAAATAAAAGTACTGTATTGAACTCTCTGTGCCTGTATAGCTCAGTCAGGGGGCTGTCATTTTATTCAGAATGTTGGGTCAGGTGATGGAAGATCTGAACCAAAATGCTATCATCTGCTGGTTTCACAATAATTGCTTTTGAAATTGAAAGCAGCCAGAAACACATCAAACCAAAAATTGCCTCTATCATCCCCATTAGTATGAAAATAGCTGAATACATCCCAAACTGAAGGAAAATAAATAAATATTTGCCCTGGTAATTTACATGGGGGGGGGGGGCCCAAGAAGTATTAAAAAGAGGATTGGGAGCCCCCCCATTACACATATGGGGGTTCAGGGCAGGAACTCCTGACCCAGCTATAATAAGTGGGACTGAGAGAGGGGCAAGAGCTCCCAGTCACATAAAAATACAGGGGGGGGGGGGGGGGGCAGGACTAGTAGCCCTGGTCCCCCTTAACCCCTTAACATTATTGGGGCTGTAAGCCTCCAATATAGCTTTTAGCCCCATTACACAGATTTGGTCGGCAGGCTGGCAAAATTCCTCTGGACCCCGAAATAATCATGCCCCTCTCAAGCTGCCGATGGCCTCCAGAACCCATTAAAATAAAATATTGCCCTAGATTCCATCAAATAAATAAATAAAAATGTACCCTGCCTTCCCCCCCTCCTACCACGCCCAGTTTTGCAGATCTCCCCTTTTCAAAAACTGCACTCATGGCCACATGAGTGCAGGCTATAGCTACAAAGAAAAATTGCTTTCCATAAAGATTTACTTTTATTATTTGTAAGACATACATTACTTTAAACACTGTCAGAATATGTAAAGACTATATACATGAAAGGTGCAATTATACAGGATATTTCTGGATAGACAATTTAGAGAAGCAGCAAACAATTACTGATTATTATTCCATCATATCATTAGTCCATTGCATGCAGCTCTAAAGAGCCAAAGTGTCTTTGATGAGCCTCCTCATTGTAGTTGTGACAGATGTGCCCAGTGAGTCAGTAATCTGATAGGTGATTTTGTACAGATAAGGCTGCACATCCTTCAGACTTGTGTCAAAGACATTGTCCACCTCTGATTGTGTTGGCATTTTAGGTAGGTACTCATGTCTGTTCATGACCTCCACAATGTTAATGATCTTTTCACCAAGTTTTTCTCCAACCTTTTCCCGACAGATCTGTCGCTCCTGCTCGTTAGCTAGTGAGACAACGTTGACTTTGATTGTCCACACCTCCCAGGGGATGCATTCATCTGAGAAAGGCCAACGAGATTTCTTTTTCTGATAAAACTCCAAAGACACCTGGCCAATGCCATCACTTCCAGAATTTCTTAGTGCATCCTTAAAAAAAATAAAATTCACATATTACTGAAATGCGAAATTAAACATATTTATTAAAGGATATAATAGACATTAATGAGGCATATATGCAGCGAGTTTTTGTGAGATGAACATCTCATAGTACTGTATAACTGCTAACGGCCATCTACGACCCCGCAAATGTGGGGTTACATGACCTCCGGTGCGCCATGTGCCACCCAGCACACATATGTGAAAAGCAATGTATTGCAAGTCACTTGCGTGTTTAGCACATTCATGAAAACATAAACCATTTAAATAATAGTGGGGTAATTCAGTGGGTAGCAGAGGCAATTCCCGCAGAATCCCATCACCTTTATCCCACCATTACTTAAATGGTTTGAACTTCATGTACTGCTCCAAGCCTCAAGCAGTATGCCAGTAAACCAACCTCATGTCAACGAGTCCTATTAGGGACAAAACAGCTGTCCATGAGTGGTTATCCCTCTTTTGCACCTCTGTTCTGAGCTGTGTTTAACGGCTGTCTTGTACAGTGTGCATATGCTCCAAGAGGTCCATATTAAAATTGGATTAAGAGGCAAAAGGTGATTATTCTTGACTGAATTTGCATATGCCAACCCAGAATCCCTTGCATTGGTAATAACACTGTGAATGTGTGATTTCTGTGGGAATGCAGACTTCTTTGGTGTGTGTGTAGATTTGTGTTTGATAATGCCTCTGCTACCTTCATGAAAGAGGGAAATGACGAAGAATTTCAAACTGAAAGAAGCCGAGATAGCCTTAAGTTTGAATTTCCTTTATCAATTCCCTCTTTCATGAATATAGCCCTATATTTGTACTATGCATTATATGGATAGACTGCAAGTTATGCGGGTAGCCTCAAATTTGACAGGATCTCAAAAACCAGGACAATGACTATTTGAAATAGGACCAAATTTTTTTTATATATGTGTGTGTGTGTGTGTATGTGTATATTTATATATGTTATTATTTGCTACATATTCATCCCATATTAACAGGTTCTCTAGTTTTAGTATCCCACTGATGAGAAATGTCAGGCCGAGAAATGTAAAAATAAAGATAAAAATTGTAATAGACGTGATTGCATGCCTCACCTTGAATTCACTGACAACTTTGCGCAGTGCTCTGTCAAGCTCTTCTGAAGACACCCTGACGTAAGTGAACTCTATGAAGTCACAGTCAATGTCTTGTGTCCCCACTGTGCCAATGGAATAGGTCCCTTCCTTCTTATAGTGGAACTTGCCAGTGCTACGATGCAAAAGTATAGTATGCAGGACAGCCAGCATTGCCTCCTCTACTTGCCGGCCCTCCACAGATACCTCCAGTACCTCTGAACGACAATTCATCCTCACATCCAACTGAGAAATCCCAGATCAGAAATTAGGTGTCTGTCTAAAAACAAACAACATTTTTCAATTACAGAACACAAATAATTATATTCTGTACATATAGAACAGGGACACATCTTCACATTTCTTGAGAAATCATCATTCACCTTAATATTATAAAACAAATAAGCAAGGTTAAGATTATGATGGAAAGAGGGGATTTTGCATAATAACCCCTTTCACACAGGCAAATGCTGGAAGCATTATGCTGATTACTTGTTGACAGCAATGTTTTGGTTTAAAATAGAGACTGGTCTTAAAGGATATATTTTCACACAGAAATTTCAGTTTGATTAAATGAAAATAATTAGTTCATTGTCAATGTTCAACTGAATTACATGCATACTACATACATACATTAGAATCATTCTGTAAATTCTGATTGTATTCCGAACAACAAATGACTGGAAGTTACAAGGTGATATCATATATTTATATATATATACATACATACATACATATGCACACACATATTAAACACTTCCAGATAATATTATTATTTTGCTACATATTCATCCAATATTAAAATGTTCTCTATTTTAGATGCCACATGATGACAGACACCTATATAGCATAAGTAATTTAATCTAAAATCAAAATATATTCCACATTATATAAAAGAATTTACAAAAAATGCTAGATGAAATATAGAGACCAGGGTATTACAACATGACGTTTATGTTGATCAAGTGAATTGCCTTTCAACTAAGTATGTCACAGATGGTTAACATTTTGGCAATTCAGCGATTAGGGACAATAATTCGCATGATGCTCAGCCACCCAGAGCATCAAAAAACCCATGTTACAGAAGAGGGAGAGTTTATATGGCTGAAGAATACTATTGCAGGTGTAGTTATCTTACCAATTACCTACACAAACACAAAAAACCCGAATTCAGTCAAAAACTACACGGAATACATGAAATCATCAGTGTCAGTGATCTCTGACCTACTTATGGCCGAGGATCACGAGAGCTGTCAATGACCAGCTAACAGTCTTATAAATATATACATCCTATTTGTCTCCCACTGTATAACATACCAGTGCTGTTTGTTACTTCCTTCTCCTCAAAGAACCAAAACAATCAACGTCATATTCCCGAACTCGTCAGAGGTCGTGATCGCGTCACTTCCGGTTCCTGTTTCACCGCAATTTCGTGTACTGCGTATGCGCGCGAACCCCCACACACTTCTATTAAACAGTGATTTCGTTATTTATGTTATTAGTACTGAATTAACTTATTTATATGTTGATTGTATTATGAATATGCTTTTATTAAACCTTTAGGTTCTGTTATTTAACGGTGTTTTCCCTATTTTTATTATAAGTGTTAAATTATTAATATGTTGATAATTTACTTTTTTTTTTATTAAACTGTACTGTACTACTAATAAACAGCAATTTCCCTATTTATATTATAAGTACTGGATTGAATTATTAAAGGAACAGACTCACTTCGGTGCATGTTAAGGATCACTGCTTGTATAGGGCACAGGCTTTTATTCCAGGGTGTTTTGATGCAGGCACTCTGCATAAGTCATATTTTTCATATTTGACTCAAGGTGATTACTCTGCAGGTTTGGCAGCACTGATTGTGTAGACACAGAGGACATCAAGTTTTGTTTGATTTAGTTACTTCCTGTGCTGTTGAAATAGAATACATAGTGTGACTTCGAAGTAGGGTTGCCACCTTTTCTTCAGAAAAATACCGGCCATGCTACTGCCGCCATAGACTTAACATTGGGGTCAAGCCAATTTTTTACCGGCCTGCCGGTAAAATACAGGCCAGGTGGCAACCCTACTTCGAAGTGACCTTGCTCTTGTACAGAGTAGGATGTCTTAACAGTGCAACACATTGTCTGATGACATAACTAAAGAGACAGGAAATTCCATTAATTTGAATGGCATTATTCACATTGGTTCCTGCAGCAAAAAAAAAAAGAAAATTGACTTTTACTCAGCTAGTGTGGGCAGTCTTTCAAACTGCTGTAATTTCATAATTTAGCAGTAAGTTGTTTACATTTTTAGCAATGCAAAATGTAAAACATGCATTTTAAAGTACTTTGAAAGCACATAAAAAGCATTAACAAATGGAAGATGCATATTGAGCACTAGACAGTCCCTTTAATATGTTCATTGTATATGCATATAACGAAAGCCCAGAGAGGCCGTTTTTTTCTGACTTGTTTTCTCGAGATGAGACATAATAATGCTTGTGTCAGAGGCATACCGGAGACAGTCAGGCCCACCACTCTCCAGCCATTAATATTACGGCTGTTCACCCACTTGAATTTATCGGCAGACGCTGCTAGCCACACACCGCTAGATGCATTCAGGCTCAGGAATGCCTGTAGATGCTCCCAGGGATGTGGTGCTTAAATTGGACTTACTGTCCAATAAAATTAGTTTGTAAACTGCATGCTGCAAGTTGGGACAGGTCAAACAGGAGGGGCATTTATGTCGGCCTGTCTCCTTCCACGCTGATCTGGTGACGGCAGATGGCCCCTCTCACATGGCACCTGAGGTCGCAAGAGATCAAATACATACTATCTCATTGTGTCGAGAGGAAACAAAGAACTTTCAGTTGAGTATTTGGTGGCTATCCCTACATTTCTGCAAGAACTTAATACTCCGCCAATCGCTTCATCTGAATCTGATCAGGCTCGGGGAGCTGCAGAAGCGGATGCCCAAACCAGTGGCCCATTGTTCGATGTACCCCTCTGGTTCCGCACAATGCAAAGCTCTCTTGACCCGCCTACATTCTTTTACTGCTTCAATATCTTTTTTAACCTTTTTTCCAGTCTGTTCTTTAATTCCTCACTCCTTTTTATAGTGATGTTTCTATTTGAGAGAAGTCTGCTTTCTTGACCTTGAGTAGTACAATACCCTTAATTGATGATTCTAATATCTAGATGTTACAGTAACCAAACTTCAAAAGTCATTGTTATGCTAACTGTGATGTATTTATATGTTAAATGACAATAAATAAATAATTAAAAGTGTCCTAATAAAAAAAAAAATCAGATAGAAATCACACCGGCTGATAGAGGCAGCAACATAGTAATCATCATAAACAGCAAATATTAATCAGTTACATTTGTCAGACCATGAGTGATATATTAGACTTCCATATTTTGGAATCACTTTAAGATCAATTCTGACTAATGCTCTATCTAAAGAAATACAGGTTGAGTATCCTTATCCAAAATGCTTGGGACAAGAAGCATTTTGGATAATGGATAATTTTCACCAGTATGAAATATTAAAGTCTCTCAGCACTCATGGAATACAGTAGAATAAATGCAAATACTGTACAAAGCAAATTCATCACTTTTACTGTGATATGGCTGTGATGTTGGCTTGTCAGGCCTGCACACGTCCTACTCCTTTGTGGGCGTGGGGGAATCTGAGCATGGATGGAAAGGCTATATAACAGCTTAAGGGGACTGGACAAGGAATTAACTGTTGTTTGCTTGCATTCTGACAGATGTGTATGGAATTTGCAAGTTGTAGCAAAATCCAAAAAAATGTTTGGATAACGGATTTCTCGATAAGGGATACTCAACCTGTAATTACAAAGGATGAATTTAAGTTCAAACCTTTTATTGTCTTCTAAAAGGTG
Source organism: Pelodytes ibericus (assembly GCA_036172795.1). Taxonomy (NCBI): domain Eukaryota; kingdom Metazoa; phylum Chordata; class Amphibia; order Anura; family Pelodytidae; genus Pelodytes; species Pelodytes ibericus. The sequence goes on along the minus strand of CM069857.1, from coordinate 233,131,584 downwards.
CACAAAACATTTTGTGACCAATTGTCTAATCCTCCACCTCTTATGTTAGAGACACATACTATTGTAAGGTTGAAAAAATGTGAAATTACCAAAGGGCAAATCTAGCTAGTTTGGATGTAGAAGCTCTAGATAATAATATCCTGCACACAATAGGTATGGAGGCATGTGGATCAGTGGTGTCACAAAGGGCTTATTAATGGCAATATAATACTGGCATATTATTGGGAAAATTGGCTGTGGCTTATTAATGGCAAAATATTACTGGCATATTAATGGGCAAATTGGTTGCGGCTTATTATTGGCAACATAATACTAGCATTTTATTGGGCACATTGGCTGTGGTTTATTAATGGCAAAATAACACTGGCATATTATTAGGCAAATTGACAATGGCATATTAATGGCAAAATAACACTGGCATATTATTGGGAAAATTGACTGGCATATTAATGGGAAAATTGTTTGTGGCTTATTAATGGCAAAACAATGCTGGCATATTAATGGGAAAATTGACTGGCATATTATTGGGCAAACGGTCTGTGGCGTATTAATGGCAAAATAATACAGGCATATTAATGGCAAAATAATATTGGTCATATTATTGGGCAAATTGGCTGTGGCTTATAAATGACATAATAATACTGGCATATTAGTGGGCAAATTGGCTGTGGCATATTAGTGGACAAACTAACACTGGCAGATTTAATGGACACACAGTAGCATATTTTAAACGGCAAACTGGCTGTTGCGTATGTTAATGACAAAGTGACTGTGACATGTTAATTGGTACCAGACAGTGGCTTATTTTAATTAGCAAAGTGATGGTGTGGCAAAATAAAATGTTCTGTGGGACAAAGTGACACTGTGGTATATTCTGTGAGGCAAATTGACACTGTAGCATGCCAAATTGTGTGGGTGCAATTCGAGTGCCAGCCAAGTGCTGTGGGTGCAATATAGGTGCATGGCAAGTGCTGTGGGTACTATATGGTGCTGTGTTAAATTTTTCAGGTGCAGTTGGGGTGGGGCAGAAGGGAATAAAAACAAGAAATGCAATTTTTCAATAACTTTTTTAATACAAATGAAAATAGTTGAATATAATCTTAAAAGTAAACGAAAATAAACACAGCCAGCATCGAGTCAGTAAGTCAAAATAAATGAGCAGCTGAGTCAGTTGGAACCATTCAAAATACCAGTGTGTACTCGGTGCCCCACCGAGATAAACATGGATAGGAAAGTATACGAGATTGGAACACATGGTATAAGAACAGAATTTGAGAAAAAAACACACTGTGGCTGGTAATCAATACAAGTGAAATAAGTTTAATGGACAACTTACATTTGTGGTGCTTGACATCCAAGGGCTACAGAAACTCCCGGGAAAGTGAGAAAAACTGCCTCATGTGCTTCGCCTCTGCGCAGGACGCTTAATCATAGGCTGGTGAACACTGGGTGTCCACTCTATTTATATCCCGAAGTGCATTTAAAGTGACTACACAACATATAAATATGAACAAAATTAGAAGTAAAAGTTAAAAACAATACTATGTAGTCATTTTATGGGTGCATTTGTTTGGAGGAAACTGTTTATTTTTGATTTTTGAATTATTTTATTGGTCCTTAATGCTTTATTTATTTTGATTTTACCAGCGTTAAATATCTCTATTTAAGTCAAGTTAAATGTATTGTTATTAAAACATTATTACCTACAGACCCACTTTGTTGGTTATATTTATATTTCTTATATATTGTAACTGTGCACTTTTCCTTTTGTTGTTTTATATTTTATCAAAGATTATAACTTCTAAATTCTTTATTTGGTTGGTTATATTTGACCTCAAGCATGCGTTATTCAGTTTATGATAACCATCAGTTTGTCTAGATGCTGGTGGAGTTCTACACATAAAATTTACTTTACTTATTATGTAGACATTAGTAGGGCACATCATCTGTGGATGTATTTTGGATGTTATGTACATTCTCTTGACCTGCAGGTCATGAAAGAGCCAATAGGTGGGGAGGAGACAAAGGGGAGGTTGGAGAATAGAGAAAAGAAAGGAAGAGAAGAAAGGGGAAAAAAAGGGAGGAGGGGAGAGAAGGGGGGAAAGGGACCAAACTTTCCTCTTATTCCCCAGTGTTATATTTGTTTGCTAATGTTGGAATAGATGGTTTAAATCCCATTCTAGGTTGATGCCTTTAGGGTATCTCGTTTGTAACATAAAGATCCAAAACATTTCTCTTTCATTGAGAATGTTTTGTTTGTCTCCTCCTCTAATTGGGCTCTTTATTTTTTATATTCCTTGGAATTCAAAGTTATTTTTATTTACGTGTGAGCAGTACTGGAAATGTCTATTTATTGTAGATTTTTTTTTCCATTATTCTGCATATCATTCAGATGTTCATGCATTCTTTCCCTTAATGGACATATTGTCCTTCCCACATATTGTGCCCCACATTTCCTTTAGGTCACCAGATATACCACATATGGTGGGTTACATTTAATGAAGCTTGAGGTTTTGAATGTTCTACCTGTTATTGTAGATGTACATTTTTTGGTTTGTATTATATAATGACAGCAGAGGCAACGACCTCCGCATCTAAACATTCCCTCTACAATTATCGGTTTTATTTTTTGTTCCTTTCTGTTTGTCTACAAAATGGTTGGCTTAACAGTCGCATGGGATTTTTTTCCCCTGCTATAGTGATTATTTTATGGGCATTGCCTATTTATTATTTCAATACCAATATGTTAAACTATATAATATGTGAATGCACATGGCTACTAAACGGTGGGATGACAATTGAACTGTTTCAGTAATCGGTTCCTAATGATACTTACATGCGCTGATAGGACTTCTTTTTGTCATCAGGGTTTATATTTATGACTATATTATTACTGGCCTTGCACCCCATACCATACTTTAAATAATTTTTTACAGTATAAAAATTTACACCTGATTATCTATGGGCGTGCAAGACTTATTTTAATCACAACTTCACTTACCTCACTTTTTTTTTCACTTATCTTGTTTGTTATATATGTGTCATTTTATCTAGTACCAATAAAAGTTGTCATATAATCTTTCTATTTTCTTTTGAACAATTACGACGTAGTCTGATGAACTCCCCGACTGGGATTCCCCTAAAGGTATGTCTTGGGTGGCAGCTTTCAGCATAGAGCAAGGTGTTTCCTGCTGTATCTTTTCTATACGTGTTAGTTATTATGTTACTCCCATCCTTTTTTAACTTCATTGACTACCAGTTACAGTGTGTTTTTTTTTACCAAATTCTGTTCTTATACCATGTGTTCCAATCTTGTATACTTACCTATAATATTAAAAGGTTCATATAAGTATAAATGCACCTAGTGAGTGAGAGAGAGAGAGAGAGAGAGAGAGAGAGAGAGAGAGGAGAGATGTGTATAGTTATTTATTGTTTTAGAATTGTACAAATGTCAAGAGACCTCACGCGGCTCTTGTGTGTGGCAAAACTATGGGGCTCTTGTGTGTGGCATAATTAAAGGGCTCTTGTGTATGGCATAATGAAGGGGCTCCTTTGTGTGTCATAATTAATGGACCTCCTGTCTGAGGCATAATTAGTGGGGCTCCTGTGTTAGGCATAATTGATGGGGCTCCTGTGTGAGGCATAATTGATGGGTCTCCTGTGTGAGGAATAATTAATGGTGCTCTTGTGTGAGGCATAATTAATGGGGGGCTCTAGTGTGAGGCATAGTTATGGGGCTCCTGTGCGTGGCATTATTAATGGGCCTCCTGTGTGTGGCATAGTTATGGGCTTCTGTATGTGGCATAATTTGTGGGGCTCTTGTATGTGGCATAATTTATGGGGCTCCTGTATGGCATATTTAATGGGTCATCTGAAAGAAATCCAGGGGGGTGACAACCTGAGTTACTGCACCTGGTGACACCAACCCTAGTGACGCCTCTGATGTGGATATTGGCAATCATCCACCACCATCCACCTTAACTAGGTTTCCCCTGCTGATCCTATGCAAAAACGAGGGGCTCTCAAGGTACTAGCAGCGAGAGACCCCCGCATTCTGCAGATGGAGCTGGGAGAACCACCACTCTGTTTGGCTGTGCGTGTGCTAACACTGCCAGCGTGTGTCATCCAGGAACTGCTGTGTCTCACAGCTAACAAACTGTTTAGTTATCCTTTAGGGTGGAGGCAGATAAGATAAGATGCATGTTCATATTACGGGTTATCCATTTAAGTGACTCAAGGCCTATCAGAGAGCCCTTAGACAGGCTAACATTACCTTTACTGAAACTCAGCCCCTCAAAAATGGAGTCTGAACTAACCACTTGCATTGGAAGATTAGACTGCGGTTGGGAAGCGGATAAAACCTCATAATATAGATACTGGCCCATGCTGGAATCAGAACCTTTGTTAGAAAGAGCCGTTACTTATAATAAGGCAACTTTGTGCTCGAAGAGGGAAAAACCTTTGCGTTTTATTGGTTCACAGATCAGATTATAAACCACTGAGGTGATATGTACTTGGCAGACTACAACAAAAAAAGCTCCTTCAAATGTGGAGCTTGTAAAACCTGGAACTATGTACTCCCATCTGAAACATTTTCAGACACCACACGTGGAAACTCAATAATTACCTTTCTGAATTGCAAGAGTAAATTTGTTGTGTTCTTGATCTATTGCCAATGTGGTGCACAATACATGGGAAAAACTATACATGAATTACATCGCAGAGCACTTGAATTAATAGTTAAACATACTGCAAATTATCAGTAGAACACAGTAATCCAAATTACCGAAAAATGCTAAATATTATAGTATTACTATTAAATAATAACATATTATATGCACATATGATGTAGAGACCTGTAGGCTTAAATCATAAACAACTGTCAAATAAACCACAGTCTTGATAGCACAATAGCTAATATGTAGAGTTATATAGAACAATCTTTCACTCATAGCTTGAAAGTAGGCAGGTGTCACATCAACTGCGCAGGTCATGGGATTTATGTAAAATAACATCAAAGGGCTGCAAAAAATCCTGCAGACTGTACAGCCTGGAAGACACGGATGGACCCTAAAGTGACCTCCTGACTAGCACGCTCGCACTCTGTCCTTCTATGAGTCGTACTTGGGAGTAGTAAGAGGGCATTATATGCATATTAAATATGCCCCCTACCCTAACGTTTAAAAATGAACACAAAATAATGAATAACCAAAGAGGAGCACAAGTAAAGCCTCATAGTGGGAAAAATATAGTCCATTGCCGCTAATAAAGGTACATATTAAGTATAAAAGTAGCATCCAGATACAGGGCCGGCGCTACCGTAAGGCAGCACAGGCGGCTGCCTTAGGGCGCACCAATGGGGGGGCGGGAAAATCGCCCGCTCCCCCAGACCCCAGTACTTACCTCCATGCTGCTGTTCATGTCTGTGGCTGAGAGGGGAGCGCACAGCGCTTCCCTCTCAGCCACGGACATGAACAGCAGCATGGAGGTGCCGGCTTTAGAAACATACCGGCAATGCAGAAGCCTGTTTTCCCCCCTCTCCATGTGGGCGCCGCCCCTTTAAATGCCGATAGCTGAGTTTCCCCAGCTATCGGCACTGATAGTCTCTCCCTGCCAGTTTCAGCAGCAGGAAGTGGCTTCTCACAGCCATTTCCTGTCTGCCCGGAGAGAGGGAGAGACGGACTGCAGACATGCCTGTCACAGCTATCAGCACTGATAGCTCTCCCTGGATGGATAAGGTAAGCTGGGGAAACAGGATCTTGGGGGGGGGGCTGGGCAGACAGAGCATGTGTGTTGGGGGCTGGCAGAGCATGTATGGAGGACTGAGCTAATGTCTGGGGGCTTGACTGGCAGAGCATGTTTGGGGTAGGGGGGAGAGCTGAGTGACAGAGAGAATTTTTGGGCTAGGGGGAGAGCTGGGTGACAGAGAGCATTTTTGGGGAGGAGGAAAAATAAACAAAAAGCAGTACACAATAGGATAACCTTAAAAAATATTAAAAAAAAAATACATAAACATATAAGTATGCCTAAAACACTGCCATGCTCTTATGTGTATGATAGTACTGTATATTGTCAGAGTACTGTATTTTAATGTATGTTTTATTTAAAAAAAAAAGGGTAAAATCCCTCCAAAAAAATGATCTACAGCATTTTGTTTAGGATAAGTTACCCTTTTTATTTAATGTGGTATTTACACTTTCTAGCATGCTATAAAATTTGTAGGTTCATATTGAATTAGGTTAATTTAATTTAAATACTATTTTTTTTGGGGGGGGGGGCTGGGTGACAGATTTTTGGGGGGCTGGGATAAGCTGGGTGACAGGGGCTGTTTGAGGGGAGCAACGGTGGCAGAGACTGACTGTGGGGGGGGGGGGGGGGGGGGGGGGTTTGGCAGATGCTGATTGGAGAGATCTAAATATCCATTTCCCCCCCAGCAGCACTAACCCCTTCTGCTTTCACCAAACATTCAGGCTGACCACCAGACAGTGGATCCTTCAGCAGGCAGCTTCCAGGCTGAAGAGGATCCAGCTTCCACCTTCTTTACAGTGAGGTAAGGGACATGATATGGCTATAGACTGTTGTGGACTACATTTCCCATGATGCTCTGCATTTTAGAAACATAGAAACATAGAATTTTCTAAACTAACTGAGTACGGTAAATGCAGACTACAACAGTTGCAGTGATAGAGCCGACCTTTGGCACTTAAGCTCTTTTTGGAATACAATCCCCATGATGCTTAGCCAACAATAAGGTTTGCTGAGTATTATAGGGTCTGTATTCTCCAAGAGCTGTGATACCACAAGTCAGCCAGAGACAATTAGCATTCCACATAATGTGGAATACAGTTTATATCATGCTCAGCTAAACATTTGATTGGCTGAGCATAATGGGAATATCCATTCAGGATATCCTTCAGAATATTCAGTGCTTCCTCTTTTTGGCTCCACCTGTTGTGGCCCCGCCCTTTTGTGGCTCCACCCTTACTGATGACCGGTATTTTTTTGAGGAAAAGGTGGCAACCCTAGTACTGGGGTCTGGGGAAGGGGGGAGGAGGGAGGTATAACGAGCATCTGACTGGCACAATATTCCTGGGCTCTGACTGGCACAATATTACTGGGCTCCGAGTGGCATAATATTCCTGGGCATCTTAATGGCATAATATTACCTGGCTCTGACTGGCATAATATTCCTGGGCTCTGAGTGGCATAATATTCCTGGGCTCTGAGTGGCATAATATTACTGGGCATCTGAATGGCATAATATTACCTGGCTCTGACTGGCATAATATTCCTGGGCTCTGAGTGGCATAATATTCCTAGGCATCTGACTGGCATAATATTCCTGGGCATCTGACTGGCATAATATTCCTGGGCATCTGAATGGCATAATATTGCTGGGAATCTGACTGGCACACTATTCCTGGGCTCTGACTGGCATAATATTCCTGTGCATCTGACTGGCATAATATTCTTGGGCTCTGACTGGCTTAATATTCCTGGGCATCTGATTGGCATAATATTCCTGGGCATCTGAATGGTATAATATTCCTGGGCATCTGACTGGCACACTATTCCTGGGCTCTGACTGGCATAATATTACTGGGCTCTGACTGGCATAATGTTCCTGGGCATCTGACTGGCATAATATTACTGGGCTCTGACTGGCATAATATTCCCATTGAAATACTGGTACGTTTGTTGATTTAACTTTACTTCATTTTAAATATTGTATTTGTTCCCATTTTGTTTCTTCACTTCAAAATAAGATATATGCAGTGTGCATAGGAATTTGTTCATAGTTTTTGTTTTTACTATAGTCCGGCCCTCCAACGGTCTGAGGGACAGTGAACTGGCCCCCTGTTTAAAAAGTTTGAGGACCCCTGGGCTAAATACTGGCATATTGAGTGGCAAAATAGTGTGTCTCAGGTTATGTGTGAATTGGTGTAAATGTGTGTGTGTGTAAGTGGTAAGGGTGTCTGTGTGTGTGACTGCAAGGGTGTCTTTGTGTTTAAGGGTTTCAATGTGTGACACATTTAGAGCATGCGAGTTGAATATTTAGATGTATTTATTTTCTACACTATACATTATTTATATATATATATATATATAATGTAAGGAGGCTTAATGGTGTGGGAGGCGTGGCGGATCAGAGCAGGGGGGCACCAAAATGCACCTTCGCCTGTGTAGACGAAAATCCTTGCACCGGCCCTGTCCAGATATGACAATGGAGACATACAAACAATACTGGAAAATATATAAATAAATGAACATAAGGGAACCACAAACAAAGGGGCTGGTGGGGCCATCAATAACTGAACAGAGACGCAATTTCGATAGTTTCCTCATTCCTTTTATTCACAATATAAACAATGTTTAGGTTATGTGGTTCCCTTTAATACTTCTAAAACTTTAGTCAGTAGTACAGCAAGATACAAATTGCATTACTATCTAATTCCAGCAGATGTCATGTGAGTATACTATATGTTATATGAATGATGGTTCATTTGAACAATGGTTCCCAAATGTTTAAAGCAAATCATCTCCCAGCTCCGGTAAATTGTAAACAACATGAACTAAAAATACATAGTTGCACATTTTATATAATATCATGTTCCTGGTTTATTGTAATAGTTTAACCACAATTGTTAGATTTGCAACAATGCAGTGTATGATATTGCCTAGAGCAGTGTTTCCCAATTAAATTTTGCCATGGAACCCGTTTATACTTGTGTACTAAACCGTGGAACCCCCAATTTATTTTGCTGCGTTAGTAAATGAGAAGAGTGTAATTTATATATATATATATATGTGCATATATAAAAAAAAAAAAAACAATATATATATATATATGCCAGTCACAGGTGCTATTATCAGATAATAAAATAGTTTTTGAAAAAATACATTCCTTGTTTTTATTTATTTCCTCTGCACCCACATTTCACCCAGGACATGCCCCAGCACCCAGCCTTCGACCCACAGGACTTGCCCCAGCATCCAGATCTGCACTCAGGACTTGCAGCCATCTATAAAATAAAAGGCAAAGTAACCAGGATTTCGGTTAGGCCTTGGACCAAACATAACTGTTGTAGGACTACCAAAACCACCGATTTTGCTATTTGAACCGAAGCTATGTTACTAACTATAGTCATCTAGAAAAAAAGCTAAGTTACTAGACTTCCAGGAGGGTGGACCAAGATGGCTGCCTGCTTTTTAGGTTCTAGGAGACTTGGTGTTGCTAGCCACAATCACCCATTCCCTGAAAGCTTTTTTTGTAGCCTTTTACCAAATATCATCAGGGGGCACACACTGGTGCTATTCTTTCCCCGGTTTGGGTTTTGCCATTGATCAAAAAGTATTTTTTTTTTTTTATAGCTATGTTTTACTTACTATAGCCAGCTCTTGAAAAGCAATGTAGCATTTCAGTTAGGCCTTTCATTTATTTATCAGTGAACTGGAAGAAGGTACTGAAAACAATATCTCTATTTTTTGCAGATGATGGTTAAACTGTAAAATAGACTGTCATTTGAATTTGTGTTGGCAGATTCAATCAATTTATTATAAAAAATGTGATGCATTTTATAGATAGAGAATAAATTAAGAGTTTTCACAGTTAAATGTAGATTAGGTGGTGTTGATCCCTGGAGTCAAGAAGTAATGATTTCCACTTTGCAGTAAAATTAGAAGTCTCTCAGTATTTGTTTTTTTACCTTCTTCTGGATCAATAAACATGGGTGTTTTAAAGGGTTGAACTTGATGGACTACATGTGTTTTTTTTTAGCCTAACTAATGTAACTTTGTAATGAATTTGGGCACAAAAATACCACTAGAATGTGTTTGGGCACAAAGTTGGCACTGGGAATCTGTTTTGAACACAATGTGTTTGGGCATGAAAGAGACACTGGGATGGTGTTTGGGTACAAAGATGGCACTGAAAAGATGTTTTGGGCTCAAAGGTGTCACAGGGAGGCACAAGGATGGCACTGGGAAGGTTTTTAGGCACATAGATGGCACTGGGAAGCTGTTTGGGGACAAATATGGCACTGGCATGGTGTTTGGGGGTAATGATTGTGGATCCTAAACAGGAAGAGGTGTGACCTAGTTAGGAAGGAATATTGTAAACGAAGATTGGGAGTGTAAGTTTAGTCCAGCTTAGGGTAAAAAACCTAAATACAACACTGTACAGAATCACCGTACTTTGTGAACTCATTTCTGGTTCTCTTGCATTTTGTGCATAGTTATGTAGATCTCGTCTTAACTATCTCTGGACAGCTGTGTCTGGCTTCTTAACGCTGTTATAACCAGAGGTTTAGTGGGACATGTGGCACTTGATTGTATATAGAGATAATTGTCAGTTGCACTATAAAATTACTGCATACATCATTCAGTAGGAGAGTCAATGCTGACAAAGGAAAATTTTCTTTTTATTTGTAATTTATTCCTCATTCAGCTCCTCAGGATAAAGACCTTTTTTTTTCACTTCTGCTCCTGTGTTTTTGGCCAAATGTAATTTCCCTCTTTCTGAATTCTTGCACCCACACAAATCATACTATCATATTAAGAACATTTTTCTTTTTTGAAAACATAGCTTTCTATATAACTTGCCATGTATTTTAAGATATATAAAAAATAAATTTACGCAATATTTTTGGCTTATTTCTACACAAATAATGCAATTGAAGAAAAATAAATCTGTATAATCATCTAATTTAATGCTCCCATTTGCATATGCCTGACTGATTAAGGTTATTTTTTATTCTATGTAATTTACAGTCTCAGCTAAATATTTTTGTATGTTTTTTCTCTTCTGTGACAGATAAACCATGTCTCATAATTGTAATCAAAATCATAGGTCTCTACAGCAGCACATTAATGGCAGACACAGCTCCTTCTTCTCAACTCATCTCGAAAAGCGACCCTCTATTCCCCTTACCTTCTGTTTTTCCCCAACTATTGTATTGATATTATTTTGCAATAAACCTTTTTGGGGAAAAAAATCACACTGAAATGTTATTTGATCCTAAATGGCAACAGCCCTGCTTCAGCATATAGATCAGTTGTCATAAATCAAGAATCAACCAGCATACGTTCTTGTTATTGTTAAGTAATGTATAATTGCTAATAAACTCAGTAATATTACAATATTTATAATAAATCCAAATATCGATTGACACAGTTTTAGACAAACAGGAAGATTAAATGAAATGTTTCCCACTCGAAACACCTTGAAAAATCACACAGGGCTTTTATCCCTGTGTTTTTTGATGCAGGCATTCTGTATAAATCACATTATTAATATTTGACTCAAGCTCTCCCAGTGATGGCAGCACTGATTCTATAGACACTGAGGATATAAAGTTTTGTTTCATACAGTCACTTCCTGTCCTCCTTAAATTGAGTCTATTGAGTGGCCTATGAGTGACCTTGCTCTTGTACACAGTAGGATCTCTTAACAGTGCAACACATTGTCTGATGACATCACTAGAGAGACAGAATATTCCATTAATTTTAATGGCATTATTCTCATTGGCCCCTGCAGCAAAAAAAGGAAATTACTTTTACTTATCTAATGCAGGCAGTCCTTGTTTCTTGCAAACTGCTGTAATTTCACAATTTCTTCTAGCTGTAATTATTTTATATTTTAAGCAATGCAAAATGTAAGACGTACTTTGAAAGCACATTAATATGCAGTAATATGTGGAAGATGCATTTTGGGCACTAGATAATCCCTTTTAATGTAGTTTAGGGAGAGAACACATATATGTTTGCAACCTGTTGGTCGGGGGTATTGGTAATCAATAGCCTGTTATTTAAATCCCTAAGTAATAATTTTCTGTTACCTCCTGTTTCAAAAACCCCATAAAAAGAAGATTTCAGTCATGCAGTATGTACTTCACAATTTCTCCATTTATAAAATGCTCCAATTTTCAAGATCCTTCTGTTTAGAACTAAATTGCTCTTCCCCTGATAATCTGTATGTAATGAGAGCCTATTGTGACTGTTTTGTAAAAATTCTTCACACTTGTTCCAGCGGTCAAGAACTATTTGCACTGTGACCTTCAATTATCCCACATTGTTACTCAGCAAAGGAACATTTCAGCACTCCGCTGTCCTTCAAGAATCCCCTTTCCACATTACATTGTTGTAAATCATAGACAATCTTCTCTGGTATAGATGCTAAACAATAGAGATCATTAAAGATTAGAGCTCAATGGAAGAATCTTGCAGTGATGATGTTATAGGAGGTCAACAAGTGAGAGTAATGGAAAATACATCAGTGTAGGAATCCTGATGTGCAGTAGTCCCAGTTGTGTTAGGGATTCCCCACAAGCAATGTACATGAATTTCATTAAACTACACTCCTTTGTATGTATATTCTGTCTTCAAATGTACCTTGCTTTTCCTCAGTACTATGTATAGTTAACTATTTTTAAACTAACAGAATCTACAGAGTCTTTTTCACATCCTACTTATTATGTGGTAATATATAACAAGCAATTCTAATTCTAATTTTTGAGCAGTCTATAGTAACATGCCATTAGTTTCCATAGTGATTACGCCTTTTTGAACTTTGCCTCAGCAGTTACCTTAACTAGGGTTACCATAAACTGGTGACTAGAAAAGAGGACATACCATTGCACCCACAGCACTTGATTGCACCCGTATAACTTGCACAGCACCCATTCCACTCAAAGGACTTGCTCCAGCACCCATTCGACTCAGAGGACTTGCACCAGAACCCAGATTGCACTGACAGGATGTACACAAGCTCCAAGACTGCACTCACAAGACTTGCCACTGTACCAAGATTGCACCCAGGGCCACTTACATTGTACCTACATTGCACGTTTGTTTGACGTTTTTGGGGATAGAGAGAATGAATAAACACTGGCGAGGGGGTGACCATATACTTAACATTGGACACTGTGAGATGAAGTGGGTATATTGGTTACAGACCAATATACCAATATATATTGGTTAGGGACCCTATACCCTATGGGTCTTAATCTAGATTTTGATCGTACAACTTCTAACAAGGAATCTGGAGTGGGAATGTTCTTCTTTTTCCCTCACCCCCCTTTTTTCTTATTTTTACTTATGAAGCAAAAACATTATGTTTAATAGATACTCTCTATATGGAGGTCTGTTTCTCTGTTTTTTACAGAGACAGATATATTGTTGTGTACAGGGACACCTACTGGAATATATAAGTGAAGGAGAATTATGTTACTTGAGTACAATCGTTCATAACAAAATTAAATTATCTAAAAGAGATCTCCAGACTTTTCATGTTGGTGACACACCTTTTAGACATGCACATGTGTGACGTGGTCATAAACAGTGGCAATGACAGCAAGACAGGAACACCGCATTGCCTGGATGTGGGCTACCGACCGGCTGCCCTATCATGACTGTTACATATAAGACATCACGTGGGCTCCCTGAAAGAAAATGTAGCAGGTCGCGTGACACACCTGCACAATACAGCCACCACACTGTTTGGAAATCTCTGATCTAAGAGGAAATAAAAACACCCATTTAAATATTCGGGACTATATAAGACAATGACATCAGTCACTATTGGAAGAGAGACTTGGAGCGCATTTGGACTTCCTCAACTCATGATATTGTAGATTCACTATACAGATTATCATGGACCATCACAGACTAAGACTTTGGAGACACTGAGTGCAGATGGTGGTTCCCTGTTTGTTTGTTTTAAGCGCTGATGTGAGTCCTGGAAGGACTACTCACTACTTGTTTTTGTTAGCGTTTTAAAATAGTTTTATCTTTTTGAAATAAAATTCTCTTATATATATATATCTGTCGTCCCTGATGTGCTGACCAACAGAATGATGCCAGCTCTGTCTTGGAGGAGCAAGGGGTAATTAGGCCACACAGGCCGTGTCCCGTTTTTTGCAGCACACTCTAGAAGCTGCAGGTAGTTGCTCTCTAAATCCACCCTTTTTGTACTTTTCTCCCTCTTATCTCTCATCTGTCTGTACTCTCTGGTCTTCTCCTATCCAATTCCTAATTTCCTCTCTAATTCCTGCTCTTATTTTGCCTTAGCTCTAGTACCTGTATTGTGTCTATTGTTTAAATCACAATGTTACAAATCTAAAGGTGCTTATTATCGCATGTCTGGCACCACCATTTCATGTCCCTCTCAGGTCCCGAGTCGACAAACGCTGCCCAATGCTATCAACCCCTTATGCTAGCTAGATGGATTAGAGGGCAGTCGGATGGCTTGCTACTTATGTGCATATATTAACAACTGCGTATATATTGCTGCCTATAAGAGGCCACTCTTTTAGATAAGGTCTTACATACCCCATACCTTTTTATTCTGCTTTTTCCTTAACATGCAAGTTAAATATTAGAGATATGGATATCATATAAAAAATTTTATGATTCATTCTGCAAAACGTATTCAGGGACACAATGTATAGTTTTGCTCTGTCTCATATATTATTATATTGTAATCTGTGAACTGACTCAATAAACACAAATTAAAAAAAAAAAAAAAATGATATCAGTGTGTGCGTAGGGTCCCTGCAGTTGTACACTAGGATACATGCAGGAAAGAGTTTGGGTGGGTTTTTTTGTTACATTACAGGTTGGTGTAATTATTTTGTTAAAGACAAAACATTTAGATACATAGACTTAGCAAAAGTCATGTGTTATGCCAGCTAATTACAATCTCTGCAGAAAACCTATTCCTCTTGAGCACCAGGTGCTTACTGGCAGATGTGGCATCTTCCCTTTCACATTGCAGAGATGAAAATGTTATAAGGGTTTTTGGAATAGTGATGCCAGAACACAATGGGTTAAATGGGCGGCCCAAGCTGGCTGTTCTTGTTGCCATGGGGAGTTGTCATGGGAACATCAAAAGTCATCTTAGAAGTGGTATCTTTATAGTTTGTACAATTGGCGGCTAATTGTTCAAGAGGATGAAATGTAAGGTTACAACTCATTCCCCAAATTAGATCATCTATAAAATATCACATTCAGAAAGCATGTATTCTCCTTGAATGTATAGTTTGGCTGTGAACATGTCTATTACAGATTTTAAAACATGAACGGGCTTGAAAAACAAACAAAATATTTAATGCAACATAAACGCTATCATTTTAAAAACATTAAGGACATTATTAATGTAAAAAAGGCACTTGGGCAATTTCTTAAAACATTTCATATTAAATTATGCTTTATAAGGATAAATATAGCATCAAAAGAAAGCCAAAAATGTCCTTAAAAAATATATAGTTTTTATGAGAATATTAAATGAAAAAGGGAGCAATTATAGTTTATCACACATAACAAAAGATCCCTAAAAAGTTCCTGCATACTTTTCAAGTGTGCCTATTTAGGACGGACAGTTACTATTTTGCACACCAATCCCCCTGTCTCTCTTTCCTCCTGTATTGTCCCTTTTTTTTGGGAATTCCGAATTTTTGGTTTGTATAAATGTACAAACGCCACAGCAATACACCTCACAATAAAGCGAGTTTAAACTGAGGTAATTGTGCTTTTATCTTAACCTGTGTAAATAAAATACAAAATTCTTGTTCTAAATGACTTACATACATGGATCCTTATTGGCTTCGTTGGACATTTGAGATGTTACGAGGTATAGTTTTGTGCTTAAAGCACAACTGAACTTTTTTTGACTCAATAATTAACTTTAGTGAACTTTATTTCATGCATAGAGTCCCCAGCCCCTGCTAGTGACCCTTTGAATGTTACATTTGTGTCGGCAATGCGCTTTGCAAGATAACTGAATGGTGAACTGTGTGAGATTGCACATGTGTCTTCTTCCACCACAGAATCATGGTAAATGTAGTTCCCATTGATTCTGCTTTCATTTAAAAGATGCAAAAACCCGCATGCTCACTCACATGATCGCGCATGCGCGCGTGTACAGTTCACTTTCAGCCATCTTACAGAATTGCATTCAGGCTGTGTCAGAAATGCAATTCGTATGTCACATTTGGCCCCTTGGCTCATTTGTGTCTGCGACACAACTGAGCCAAGGGGTCAGGAATGAAAGTAGCAAGGGCTGGGGACTCTATCAAGCAAATAAAGTATAAAGTAAAGCCCCGCCCCCAAAAAAGTTGAATTAAGTTATTATTGTTGAAAAACTGAGTAAAAAAAATGTAGTTGTCCTTTAATGGGTTTAGGCCTTAATTACTTACCTGCCAGTGTTATGCAGATTTTGATGGTCACAATTTATTTTGAAAGGAGAAGCCAATAAGTAGTGTGTCTTCTCATATAGAATGATGGAATGTTACATTATAGTCAAATGTGTGCGTGCCTGAGCATTCAAATATACTGTACTATTTTTTGTGAAAGCACATGTGTGAGAGGAATGCTTGAAATGCATGCCTCCAAGGTAAAGGCTGTGTATGTGCTTTTAGTGTGCCTATAGCTGTACACAAAGAAGCCTAGGGGAATATTTTTTTTTTTTTTTAACATTTATTATCTATGTGTGTACAGTATAGTGTTTTTAGGGGGCCACCCCACACAGTGACTTTACAGCACTAGTATCTCACTACGTGTCTGGGGACACAGAATGCAGTCTATAAGTCTGAATTCTGACCATAGACTTGCATTGTATGGGAGGCTAATGTAACTATTACATCACAAGGGGTTAGAGTTATGATCCTGTTTGATCAGGTCAATCTTCCTGTGTTGGAAGGCAGGTAAAAAGTTGTACTCAGCTGCCTAGTTCTGCCCACTAGTGATACACAGGAGCCAGTAAGAGAGCAGGTGTGGATCTTATGACATTATCTTGAAGGTTCTGTCCACAGTTGTTAAGTGACTTGCTGGAAGATTTTGGAGAATGTTGCATCATGGGTCAAATTCTCAAAATGGATGCAGGGGAAAGACACCTCATTTTATGTTTTACCTTTATATGTAATTAATTCAAACATAGAAAAAATACAGTGGCATATGACTTCTATATGTGTTTGTTTTAAATGCACAGGAAATCTAGTTACATCGTATATAAGTGGTAGTGTCTCTTTAAGGCCATAGTGAAATTACCATCTTAATTCCATGCAATTCTCTCTTTATTGAGTAGACCATACAGAGATGATCTAATTTGCTGGTGGTAATAGAGAGAAAAAGTTAAAGTCTCACTCCACAAGTATTTGTCCTATTTTTAAAAAAATGAATGCTCCTAAAAACAAAAAGGTTTATATGTCTCCATCAAAATCCTGGCTAGGCTAGAGACCTAGCTGTAGACATGAGGGAAGAAACCTGAAGATGCATTGCAAGTATAGTTATCATCTAGGATACTTTATCAGTTTCATTTTTCCTCCTAGACTCCAGTTAGAGCTTAGTGGGAGAGCCAGTGGAGGCTGCTAGTCTGATATTTGTTAGTCAATAAAACATAATTAGAATACAGATAAAATAATTTCTAATGCATATTAAAGTTAAATAATTATAAGTAATAAGCCAGGGAGAAATATTTGCAATGACTTTATAATCAAGTAAGGATTTACATTGATTGATTTCCCTCTGAATACTTAAATTATACAGCCTGTAGGGCAGATAGATTGCTGTTTCAGCCTGTAGGGCAGAGAGATGGCTACAAGTAATAAAACAGTGTAGTAATGTGCATACAGTAGCCCTTTAAACATTTCATGTTTGTCACTTTGCACTTTTACTAACAATATTTGCATAGTTTTTATCCCCCAAGCTGTTTTTAAAATTAACCTTTATCTAGCTGTTTTTAAAATTAACCTTTATCTAGGCATAATATATTGTGCACGACTAGCTCTGATGTTACTATGTTCTCTTATGTTCTCTTATCAATGCTTTCAGCCAAGGCGTATAATGTATTATCAAACTGAGCCTAAATGCAGCGATTTCATGAGAAAATGCAGAGGTATGTTACTTATAGATATAAAATAAACCCTTCATATCTGTATACAAAAAAACGACTCCTTGTTCTTTTGCTGTTGGTGGCTAATTGAATTTTGACATTGCTATTCTATTGTTAATATAACCACTTTCGCTTTTAAGTGTTCATAAGTACAAATGGGCAAAAGAAAAAGTTCAGCAAACTGTTTTGTAATGGCTCTTACTATTGAACAGTAATAGTTCAGCCTGTACTCAAATGTTTCATACTAGTACAGATTACAGAAATGTATCTTCTTGCTAACAAAATAGCTACAATTCTGGAGTTGTCTGTGCATACTTCTCAGCCTTAAAGGGACTGTCTTTCAATGTACCGTATTTGCTCGATTATAAGACGACCCTGATTATAAGACGACCCCCCAAACTTTGGATATTCCATTAGGAAAAAAACTAAAATCCTGAATATAAGACTACCCTATAGGAAAAAAGTTCAACTTGTATATATTCATATGTAAATTGCTTTTTTAATAAAAAATTATGATATCAAAAAATGTATTTCTAGTTTTTATTTCTTTTTATGTGCCAATGCTGCCTTTCTCTTTCCCTTGCCCCCATTTTTCTCTCTCTCCCCCCTCCCCTTGTCTGTCTCTTAACCCCCTCACTCCCCTTGTCTCTGTCTCTTAACCCCTTCCCTCCCCTTGTCTCTGTCTCTTAACCCCCTCACTCCCCTTGTCTCTGTCTCTTAACCCCTTCCCTCCCCTTGTCTCTGTCTCTTAACCCCCTCCCTCCCCTTGACTCTGTCTCTGCCCCCCTCCCTCCCCCTGTCTCTCTGTCCCCCCCTGTCTCTCTGTCCCCCTCCCTCCCTCCCCCTGTCTCTCTGCCCCCCTCCCTCCCCCTGTCTCTCTGCCCCCCCTCCCTCCCTTTCCCTTACCTTGATCCCTGGTGGCTAGTGGGGGCAGCCGGGGGATGTCTGCACGATACTTGCAGACATCCTCCATGCTGCCCAACACGGCAGTCTATTATGACGGACAGCTGTCCGTCATAATAGTCTGCCGTGTCGGGCAGCATGGAGGATATCTGCACGTATAGTGCAGACATCCCCCAGCTGCCCGATTGTCCCTGGTGCCTAGTGGGGCAGCAGAGGAAGTCTGCGCGATGAGCGCAGACCTCCCCTGCTGCCGCCCGGCACGCTCGCCGTGACTTCTGTGACGAAAGCGGAAGTACCCGGCTTCTTCACAGAAGCCCCGGCGGTCGTGCCGGGCGGAAGCAGGGGAGTCTGCGCTCGTTGCGCAGTCATCCCCTGCTGCTAGAGAGGGGGACCTGGATCCATGTCTTATAATCTGACCTCAATTTGAGGTCAGATTATAAGAAGACCTCGATTATAAGACGAGGGGTAGTTTTCAGATTTTTTTTTCTGAAAAAAACCTCGTCTTATAATCGAGCAAATACGGTACTTTAAAATGCATGTTTTACATTTTGCATAGCTTAGAATATAAAATACTAACAGCTAGAAGAAATTGTTAAATTACTGCAGTTTGCAAGAAACCATTACTGCCCAATTTATTTATTTTTTGCTGCAGGAACCAATGAGAATAGTTTCATTCAAATTAATATAATATGTCATCTCTCTAGTGATGTCATCAAACTATGTGTTGCACTGTTAGGAGATCCTACTGTGTACAAGTCCATTACAGTCCACACACTATTCCAGCACCACAGGAAGTGACTAAATGAAACAAAACTTTATATAATCAGTGTCTATATATTCAGTGCTGCCACACCTGCAGTAAACATGCAGGTAATCACTGGTGGAGGGCTTGCGTCAAATATTAAAAAATGTGATTTATGCAGAATGCCTGTATCAAATCACACTAGAAAAAAACCTGTGTAATCTTAATCTTGCACTAAAGTGAGTTTGGGGACTAGACTATCCCTTTAATTTTTATGGAAGAATTAAGTTTCTTTTGGCTCTGGTCCTTTTAAATGTAACTGTTAGCGGCAAAGAGACCTGTTTTATTATCCTCTCCGCTTCATAGGGGGCTATCACTAAAAGATGAGTTGAGATAAAATGTTCATCTCACTTCATCTCATCTCAACTTACCTGCAACTCACCTTTTAGCTAATAGCCCCCAGAGTGTTCAGTAAAAACTTCCCAGGTGCAACTTAGGTTCCCTCCTAGTCTCACAGTCCTGCATCACCAATATTTATAGGGAAATTGGGAAAGAAACATCTGTTTTGTTGCTATACAGATGAATTATGTTGGTGAATAGTATAGCAAATATATAACTATTAGTCATAACTTTTTTATTACTTTTCTTTTGTTTAAATAACAGAAATCTGGCTACCTCCGAAAGCAGTGGGTATAGACAAATGGCAGCCAACATCTAGATCTCCATTACATAAACATTTACTAACACAGCCGCAACAATTTACTCCACATAAGGTGCAAAGCAAAAAGTGAATTACAGACTGCTAGACGAACAGAGATAGACAGATACACGAGGCAGCGGACTCTGCTCACAAGTTTACAATTTCTCCAGCTGTTATGGTGCTACAATTTACATAAATCTGTCTGTCCCATCACAAAGTCCCTGTGAACAACAAATGACCTGTCATCAAGAATAATGTAACATTGGTCTCTAACTGGTGGTCCATGGATTGAATGTGGTCTACAAAGTTCATTCTGCAGCCACTATTTATACAGAAGAGCTCACAGGTGGGATTGTATTATCATTATTATCAGCCAATACAAAGAACAAAACACACCACAGGGGAAAAATAATACAAAACAAATACTCTCCTAACATGACTGCGACTCTCAAGAACAAACCACTCCCATAGAGGGGAAAAACGGTAACAGGTCCACAGCATAAAACTGTATAAAAGTATATAATGTGTGGGAGAGGTGGAGGTATTGTTGCACTCACAAATTGGAAAAATCAGTCAGACTCCTCAACTATAAACCTGTAATGTTCCACCTCTAAAAAAGATAAAACAAAGACACCAGTGGCACAGTATCACTTACACATTTGATGGTAATAAATATATTACACTTATAGAAAAGCTGTGCAAAGCACACAATGTACAGAGTATAGCAAAAAATGTCCAGGTCCTAAAAGTCCATTGTCCAGTGGCAAGAAAGTCCTGTAGTCCCTGTCCCTCAATGCGTTTCACTCGTGTCCCAACTTCCTCAGGAGGTAGTATAGAAATATCCGGAACTTTCTGCATAAAATAGGTTCTCCATCCAAATGTTTCCTCCAGTTCGTGTGATTTATATTTGATGAGCCTGACTGATGGTTACAATAATATATTCACTCTGCATACATTATGTATTTTTACACATATTATATGCTGTGACCTGTTATCTTTTTTCCTCTGTGGAAGTTTATTTTTTTATATTACTTTATGAAATGAATAATGTGTGGGTTTCCAACCTTTGTTTCTGCATGGTGTGCGGTGCTCCAAGTTATAAAGTTCGACTGAGGCACAGATTAGAATTGTTAAGCAAATGGAAACGCTTATATGGAAATATATATTTTGCCGGACACTTAAGATGAATTATGAATTCCCTTCATCCATTTCCTTTTGTTTATGCAGTCATTCTTGCAACCCTTTATTGTTTTTAGTTGCTCTCCATTATTAACATAGTGATTGTCTTATGTCTGTCTCTAACTAATCTTGTTACTCACAGGCCCACCAACTCTGCAGTGCATGACAGTGACAGATTTCACTGCATGTTTTCCCAACACTCTCTGTACTTAAAATAGACATGAACTGTGTAAATGCTTCCCGAGGGTCAAACCATAGTTTAAAGATAGCTAGGTTTGATACCTGTGTTTAATACATCAATCTAACATGCATTTTCTTTCTTGATTTCTGTGCATGTTATTTAATGCTTGAAAGTTACAAACGTATGCAAAATGAGTTTTTTCTAACACGAAGTATAATAATTAACTGAATGATTAAATGCAATGTATGCACAGTCTTGTATTACCAGGGCAATTTTGTGAGGCGGCACGGCTACACAGTAGTAGGCGTGGCTACCCAGAAATTGGGTGTGTGGCTACACAGACCAGAGAGGAGGGACTGCAGGGTGTTTGGATCAGAGACTCGGAGACTCAGAGATCCGACCCAAGCTAGGAGGCAAGATGGCAGCCATTGCATGTGCAGCAGTTGCTGCTAATTGGTAAAATAACTGAAAATTTTGTATAGGTCAGTTTGTTTTTTAAGAATGGCACAGTTTATATATTAGGGCTTATTAATTTGTTTCTGACAAAGTCCCTTATGGCATAACAGTTGTCATTTAAACCCATAGTGCTGGATGGTGCTTTGGTCCTTGAGGGCCAAAG
This sequence comes from Pelodytes ibericus, assembly GCA_036172795.1. NCBI lineage: Eukaryota > Metazoa > Chordata > Amphibia > Anura > Pelodytidae > Pelodytes > Pelodytes ibericus. The sequence goes on along the minus strand of CM069857.1, from coordinate 233,109,373 downwards.
TGCCAAAACGTTGTCTTCTTGCACCTGGACTGGGTCACAGAGTGATCAGGTAGGGTCTTTAGAGGCCCTGCCAAAATAGCGTGGAAGTTTGGGCACGTTGCGTTTAATTTGAGCGTCAGCTACATTTTACATGTTAGACTAAGGCCATCTGACTGAGGGGATACGGCTGGAGCAGGATCTGCAGCACAGCTCCTCGCAGGGGCCATGATCTGCTGTTACAGTCAGCTGCCCTACAAGCGTTTGATCTCTGTAAATTAAGATTTATTATTTGTTTTTTTTCTGATTTTCATAACCAAATAGTAAACATCATCTGGCATAGTTGCCAGCATATTATAAATATATCAAACGGGTGTTATGATAGGAACATTTAAGTGTATAAAGGGAATCAACACAGTAAAGGAGGGGAGTATACTTAAAAGAAGAAAAACTACCACAACAAGATGGCATAGTGTTAAAGTACGGTAATATAAGTGATGTGGAATAGCCTTCAAGCAGAGGTAGAGGTTAATACAATGAAGGAGTTTAAGCATGCGTGGGATAAGGCTAGCCTAGATATAAGATAAGACCAGGAACTAATGAAAGTATTCAGATATTATTTTAATTAGGTAGCAATTGGGCAGGCCAAAATGTTTTTTTATCTGCCGACACAGTCTATGTTTCTATGTTTCTTTGATTGTAAGTCACAACATTGTAGAAAAACTGCCCTGTTTGTGAACTTCACAGCTGTCCATTTTACTTACGAGGGCAGTCAGTGTTACCTGCTGACTTCACTTTACTGGCACTCATCTGCAAAGCAGTCTCCTATTGACTTGGGTGATGTTCATGGCGTTTAACATGATGGGAAGGCTACATGTTTGCCAAAAACAAGTGTGGAATCTGTCTTAGCTCCCTATTGTCTGGTGGAATGGAAAGATTTTATGGCTCTGATGGGCGTCATGAGGTGGAATAGAAGTCCCAGTGTGTTTTTCTGCTGTGCTACTGCTGGCAAAGATGCAGACACTGGATTCTATCACAGGCCCCCGTACAAAGGGAATCTAAAGTGTCTATGCAATGGGGACTCTGAGAGGCAGCAGTATGAAGCAAGGCCCTCTGTTCCCAGTGAATAAGGATTTCCTTAACCCACACAGTGAAAAACTGCCTGCATTCAGCCCTGGAAAAAACAGGCTGGGATTCCATTTCTGCTGTTACGTCAATTTCTCTTTGACCATTGTACAGTTTAAGAAATTAATGATCAATACAGAACAGAAAGCTCATTGTTTTCAGGCTGCTGTGATGCTGTCTGTTGGTTTCTAAGCTTTCAAAGACACTGTTGTTCTGGCTGTTTCTAGTATATTAATTAACTTTTTTGTAGACTTTTTATTCTATTAAAATATCTACACTCTGTAAATTGTAATGTTTCCTCTCGCAGGTCATAGTAATGGACTTTGTGTTCTTTAGTCTCTCCTGTACAAGAGACTACACATGTAACAATAAGACTGGGATTGTAAAAAAAAATATAATAATGGATTTTACAGGTTGATAATTATTATATGTGGATATGTGGACAGTTATCAGAAAGAATGTATCAACGGCAAAAATTGTATGTTTTCTATTTTGTTTGTTCCAAAATATAGTTTGTGCTTTAATATGCACCCACTTCTATCAGGATTCAATGGGGGCGCTATTGTCACTTGTGCCAATACATAACACAAACAAGAGAAATGACAAGAATGTGCAGTGATCCTGGTCTTCTGGGTTGGTCTGGCGCACTGGGCATCAGAGCAACCCATGGATAAAAACTCAGGCACTGTAAACCACTGTCGACAATGATTGGCACGGGCACAATATCCTGCACATGAAATGTGTTCAAATGTTAAGAAAAGGCACTATCACATTTTGTTTGTGTTGTTCATAGTAAAACACACACACTTTGTTACTACCCAGGGGCCTATCCTGCTAATGAGACTGGTGTGCTCCAAACAGATAGCACACAAACCCCAAAAATATACAAAATATAACTCAGAGGCCGAAAGCCGCATGAATTTGGCACCAGGGTCACACAACATGTTATTTTTGTTAACTTTTCACGCTGGTCGAATCGACAAGGTGGTGACTTGCTCTGATGCCGAATTTATGCGGCCATCACCCTCTCGGTTATATTTTCAGAGTTTTCCATTCTGTCTGTTCTGTGCATACCTGTTTGGGCTCCGAGCAGACCAGCACACAATCCCCGAAAATTCTACACCAGCGCGGGATTGTGCATAGGTGTGTGGCGCACACCTAGCGCACACAGATATACGCTACTGGCTACTACCTCACTTATATCCAAAGTTTCCTTTTTTAGCAACCAGATTTGCTAAGTATAAAATCCAGTCTAATTCTGAGGAATCTATGGGGCTTTCTAGAATAATGCAAGGTTTTTTAATCTCCAATATTTTACCGTCTAGTAAATCTGGTTGCTCAGTAATTTCCTGATCCCTAGACATCAAGAAACTGCTTCAGTGTAGTTAAATGTATACAGCCTTGAGGAGCAACGTGACACTAAAGGGTCTACTCAATAAAGAGAGAATTGCAGGGAACTGAGACAGGAATTTCAAATTTTAGGTCAATGTAGACGAGTATGAAAAATGTCTCCAATACAACATAATGGGGGAATGTTTCCAACTCAGCTAATTTAGCTTTAAGTTTTAAATTTCTGTCTCAATTCCCGACAACTCTGTCCTTATTGAATAGAAAAGGGGAAAGGGGCAGCCAAGTATATTCTGATGTGGGCCAAGGGATAACACATGCACATATGAATTGGGCTGCAAAACATTTTAATATTTATAGTAATTGTGAAGAAAAACTTGTTAGCAATGGGAAAATGTTTAGTAATTCATAAGTTGTCTAAAACAGTATTAAATCAACTTCTTTCCAGCAAAACGAAACATTTATACGGCTAACGACAAAAGAGATAGTCATGTCAGGTGGGCTTAAACTGTTCTAGAAATTCTTGGTCAATAATTTATGATAAATTCAGTTTAAAATTCCTGTAAATATTTGGGGTTTTTTTTAGTGGAGGAAGGAAATCAAGCATTCATTCATGTTGATGTTTCAGTTTTAAAATGTGAACTGATCATTACATATTTATAGAAGAAATACAAGTGCATCCATGACAATGACACAATGTGAATTGGTCTCAGAGGAGCAGGTAGAAATCATATCATTTATAAGAACTGAGGCCAAAAAAACAATGTAATTGTCATTTTATACAATGTGTATTATGGATTCACTGCATAGCAAAATGATATCTGCTAAACCTTTGTGCATTTCTGCTGGTGTCTGAAGTGTTAGCCAGTGTCAAGTGCAAGTACTATTACTAAGATCTAGTAGATGAAGTGAATGCAATAATCATTGAATACAGAGTACTTACATTAACCACCATTTTGTTTGAGACAACTGCTTTAACAAAAAGGAGGTAGGGGGAGCACACAGAAACCAAAACGGTAATATTACAAAATTACAAACGTTTATTAGAAAGATAATTATATAAAAAAATATACTCTATATCACATGAGCAAAAATAGGCGAAAACAGCAAATACTTACATATAAAATGAATAGTAAATAGCACAAGTAAAGATAATCTAACAAAAAAAGAAAGGACAGGAGGAATACACTGCGCAAAAAAATGGGGTCACCGACGTTTCGGCTATATAGCCTTTATCAAGGAGACCACCAGATAACTGCTTTATCATGTAAAGTAAAGAAAACCAGATCTGTCTTTTCATTTTTCCCCTCACCTCTTTCTATCTCCTAAATACTGGAAATAAAGTATAGTACATCGGTTGCTGTTGCTATAGCAACTCACTCACTCTCCAAGCCCTCTTTATTGGACGTCACCTCACCCAATGGACGTACCAGGTATGAGCGATCAAGAATCGCTGCCTATGCTTTGATGGTGTTGATATGAAGCCTCGATATTGAGGCATCATGCATTCCCCCCTCCCAATTAGGATTAGGGCTAGGGGAAGCATTATATTTAGGATTAGCGTTAGGGTGATGATTACGTTTGTGGTTAAAAGGTCACCTTAGGAGAAAATGTTAAGGAAATAAAAAATGCTGATTTGGGTTATTACATGCAAATAACAACAGAAAAACATGTAAACATGGAATATTTGTAAACTCAGGACACGTAAAAGAAACTATTTAGACAGGGTCCTTTTTACAGTTTGCAATTGTGTAAAAGTCTTTTTATGTCAAAGTTAGAAAAAATTAATTTAAATGTTTTCACTCACTTAAAAACAGAACTATATATATCATTATATGGATATACACACAGACACAGTCCAATTAATTAATCAGAGTGCATATAAAGTATAAGACAGTTCTGTTTTTAAGTGAGTGTAAACATTTACATGTATCCCATTTGTTTGGGATGGTCAGGAATCATTACAGTACTTTGTATCATATAATGGCTGTCACACAGAAAGTTAGTGGCCTCCCTCCTACCCTGTGTGTTAAAACTGTTCTCTATCCTCTTTGAAAATGGCTGGTTAAGTAAACTTTGAATAGAATTTCCTGGATCTCTGCTCTTTGCCCTAGAATAAGTAGTCAGGTAATTGGTACAGCAGGATAGAACAATGAATTGGAGATTTACATCACATATATACTGTAGGTAATATTGATAACCAGGGAGTAAAACCTTTAACTCTAAAACTAATGAGGACTTGAGTGAAGTGACCTCACAATCAATGAGAAAGGAAGTTACCTGGCCTCGCATATTTGGATACTGCAGGTGGCGAATGTAGCGACAAATAAAACTGGAGCAACATTCCCATCCATACATGGAGCTTGGTCTGAGCGATAAATGGGCGCTAATTGTAACCCTATGTCTGGTGATGCCTTTGCAGGTGAAAGTCCCAAGCGACCAATGGAAAAAACACCTACCTGACGCTAATTGTAACCCTAATGGCTGGCGATGTCCTCAGCGGCGGGGCTTAACCTTTATTTGAGCTAGCAGTTTAGGTGACTCTCCTGCCTGGATGGATCCTGGTCTATAGAGGGCTATAGTCACTGAGGGCAATGAGATTGGTAGCGGGGCCAATGGTAGACATAGTATGAGCTCTGTTAGGGGGACACTGGAGATAAAAAGGAGAACACACATGGGAATCTGGAGGGTATTATGTCTTCAAAAGGGCACATGGATACAGGACAGCTATGTTGGCTCCCTTCAGCTGCCAGCCAGGCAGCATTTCTGAAACAGTTTGGATAGAGTTTTGGTACCCATTCGGCTTGCGGCGACCAATCAGCTCATGAGCTACTTGGATGCTGTGAGGGAGTGACCAATCAGAAGGCTGACGTCAAAAATGTCTTGCGGCGGAGAATTTGAATGGTCCAATGGCTACAGCGACTACCTGGCTCTGCTACCCGAGAGCTGGGATGAGCTGCACCGGGGCTCCGAAGGGTCAAAGTCGGTGTAATGATGGTAGCTCTTTCAGGGGAGGGTCACAGGGAAATGGTCCCATAGTTTATAGTCACGATTGTTCGTGGCACCATGTTTCAAACAAAAACTATACCAGTGTTTGGATCAAAGAATAATGTAGTAATGCACAAATCTATTTTGTTAAAATGTGAGTTTTACTAAGGATATGTTCTAATTTTACATAATTTGTCAATTTGAAAGAATGCATTTACTTTTAATATTTATTTATATCTGTATTAAAGATGTACTTATGCTTATATGTTTAATTTGTTGGTAACCAGGAGTAAAGTCAGATGTTTGTGAATAATTTTTCTGACTTTTTTATTAGTACTTGCTATAAGCTGGTGTAGTTTTCAAATGCAGAATAACAATAATTTTTAGTTGCACAAGCATAATCACTATTTATTACGGCAACCAGAAAAATGCACGTGAAATAAATATAAATGGAAAAAGCACAAAAGTGGAAAAAAAAAAAGCAAAATGTTGCACATACTCGCAAATTACGTTTGATAAATGTGGCATTCTTTACTACAGTTCATACTGGATGAACAGCTAATTATATCTACCCCACAGCATAATGCACTCGGGCTTTACCAATCACAATTTGCCAAAACCTCAGAAAATCCTAAAACAGAAAATTCTCTTTGAAGTTTCCTTTACCTGCAGCATTTGTAAATTGTCCTTCTCAGTCCAGAAAGACCAAAACAAGCATTTCATCATTTCATCTCATCCAGTCTCCTGAGTGTCAAAAGTGATTGATCATGTCTCTTTTTATTCTTTACAAGAAGTGATATGTTGGCTTTGTGGAATATACATTTGTCTTTCTTTTCCTTTAGTTGTATTCAAGGCTGAGCCGGTAAAGGAATGTTACTGGTAATAAGTTCCTCAAGGTAAACAGAGAATGAGCAGTAGACATCTAAATGCCCTCTCCCAGCCTCTTCTTTCTCTTTCGACTTCTCTTTTTAATTAATTGGAACCTCAGGGAGTAAAACAAAGCTAGCCGAGCCAACTTGTGAGTACCATAGCATCCATTCTTCTCCTTCTCCATCACTACCAATGCTATGTAATAGGAAACTGGCCATGATTCAGAGTTGTGTAGACTCCTAAATGTAAACGTAATTACTAGATTACGTTCATGATATGAATGGAAAATTCCCTTTAACAATTACCAGGCACTCAGCCTTGTTAAATTTTGGAGTGTGCAGATTGGTGGAAACACTGCTCATATAGCCACGAGGACATCAGGGATATCTGCACTTGAAAAAGCCCAACAAGCAGGCGAAACGCGTTGTACCCACCCTCTAATAATGTCAGATGCCAAACACTCAACTGGAAAAGTTGTTTCCAGTGGAATTGGCCTGAATAGACTGTTACTCTTGTGGCTGTGGAGACATCTATCTTTTTTTGTTTTTAATTGGCTCAGATGGCCTCACCGACTCTATGACATGGTGGGAGGTAGGGGAGCAAGCCAGTAAGAGACATCTTTCATAAAGCCTGGAGTTTGTATATGTGATTTCACATTTGTACCAGTATATCCCTGCAAAAAATATTATTTTATACATTTACACAATGAATGGTCTTCCTCTGTGTTTCTAATCCTTGAAGCAATTTACACTTTGATCATTAGAGCCAGGAGAGCCCTGCAAAGAGTGAGTGCAACTCCTGTCACTATTTGGATTAATTACCCCATCCATTATACAGAAAGCACTATGTGTGGCATTTTTTCTATTTTGCTACATATGCTGGATAAGAAAAACTACAAGAAAATTTACCAGATTATAAGTATTTATACCACAGTGTTGACTCCATTAATAATTGTTACTTACGTACATTGCACTCCTTTTGGTCATTATTTTAAATAACTAGATTGAGGGGGTATGATTTGACATTGGTAAAAGGCTATGGAGTAATGTGAGTAAAGCTAAATAAAACATTTCTGGATGAACAAAATGAAGATGTGGTAACGATAAATGTCCATATTATGTTTAGTTCCCTAATATGTTCGATATCAGTGACTCCAACAAAAATGTTTGCTTAAATGAGCATTTAATATTGTAAACTGAATTATTTGCATGGGGCCGTGTGCCTTCCTGTGTTACTTATACAGATAACACGCTTACACTATTAATGGAGCATCTGGGCAGGTGATTCATATATGATCTGTCTTTAGAGACTAATAATTTCATGTACATGGTCCCTTATGACATAATTTTCTTCTGGTACATTCCACCACTGATTACCGCTCTTCCCAGCAGAATTTAGTGCATGCCACAGCAGTATGATTATCTGCCCAAATAGATAAATTCCTTGCATGTAGTATTTATACTGCTTTGTGTTCTGGTGTACATCTCTTAGCACATATATGAACATCTCTTTACACTTTAGATTTGCGTTGTCTCCTGAGAGAACAGGTGCCCTCATGTTTCCTCATGTTTCTTATGACTTTAGGAAATAACAACATTTTTATATACTTGGGGAAGTGAATCATTTTGACAGTTGTGTTCCTTGAAAAAAATGTTATTTCTCAAAGATAGGATATTGCACTGGAAATAAAAAAAACGGTGATGCCGCTATGTCTGGAGGACCACCATTCAGAATTCCTTCGGGAACCCAATGCTGTCGGAAAAGGAGTGTACTGGGTGCTGGAAGTCCTGTTGGCGCACTGCATGCATAAATCCTGAGTAATATACTGTGGCAATAAAGAAGTATCTCTGCACTCTCTGTAACTTCAAACATTAGATTGTAATCTTGCGTACCTCACGTACCAGTCTGTTCTAGTTTGTCTAACTTAGTATGTAGTTCCCTTCTATGCTCTGTACCTAGCGCTACGTAAATTGTTAGTGATTCACAACATTGATCAGAGTTGTGTATGGGTGTGTAGTCAGGCAATGTGGTTTATACATTTCCCGCCAAAATTACGCTTAATCATAAGCATGCAGGGTGAAAGGCGTAAACCATTTTACCTGCGAGCACACACCCATAGACAACTCTGATCAGTGGTGCACTGTGAATCACTAATGTTTGAATTTACACAGAAAGTTCGGAGTTAACCTCCTTATTGCCTTGGTATACTGCTCTGTGTAGGGCGGCTTTAACTCTCTTTAATCACAAGTAATATCTGGAAAAAAAACAGTTTGACTCCCAGTCATATAAATAAATTTGCTTGTGAAATTTGTTCAGGAATTTAATTCTGGATGCAGACATCAGAAGTTTTTTTTTTTTCACATTATAAAGAACCTCTTCAGGTCATCCATGTGCAAAAATAAGTTGAGGAAAATTATAATCAGTAAAGCACCACACACTTACTAGTTTACTACAGAAGGGAGAAAGAGTGCGGTAGCTTAGCGAGCTGTTTGCAAAATCAGGTACTAGTCCCAGGACGGTCATCTCAGCCCTTCCTCCTTCTGAGGCCATTAAATTGGATAAGATCCCCAGGATGAAAACACAGAACTTACTTTTCCTGGTTAAACACTATGTTGTTATTATTATTATTACTATTATAGTTTCTATAGCCTTTAACCACTTCATGACCAGACTTTTTTTCTGGATTATTGCTTTTTCAACATTTCTGCGGTGTTTGTTTTTTAGCTCTTTGTCCGCATTCTCATTTACTCTACCCACACAAATAATATTTTTTTCAGGATAAGAAGAGCTTTCTTCAGACTTCATTATTTTGAACTTATCATGTAATTTACTAAAAACATGGTGGTAATTTTAAAAAAATGTTTTCCAAAGCTAGTGGAAAAAACCTAAATAGATTAAAATATTTGTTTGGGAGTAACCCATGTTTTATTTTTTTAGCTTTTTTTCTAACTTATAAAGCAATAAGTGCAAGTCACACATTGCTTTTTCCAGATTTTTTTTCCTTCAAAATAATCAATAGTGAAATTGTAACCTTCTAACCCTAGCCCTAAATTGTTTTAATTTTAAAGTCTATGGGAATTGGAGGGTACTTGGGGGACAGGGTCGAATGTGTAAATAGTCTCTCCCTGAGAGAGAGACTAAAGTTGTGCCTGGCTGTGACAGCTATAAACATCTGGTCACTGTGATTGGCTGACTGTATGTATGGATGTAAGTCTGACTGGATGTAAGTATGTAAGTGTAAGTCTGACTGTATGTATGGATGTAAGTCTGACTATATGTAAGTATCTAAGTGTAAGTTGACTGTATGTAAGTATGTAAGTGTAAGTCTGACTGTGTGTATGAATTTAACTGTAATATTATAACAAATATGATATATATAGCTGGTTTTATAGAATATTTGTTATATAAATATTATAAAACCAGCCATATATGTTATACACATATTAAATAAACCTGAGCCATATGTTAATATATATAAAATTAACTATATATATATATTTTGTTTGTTTGTTATATAAATATTATAAAACCAGCCATAAATTATATAAAATATAAACCTGAGCCATATGTTATATATATATCATATGGCTAGTTTATATAATATGTATATTATTTATATATATATATATATATATATATATATACTAATCCAAGGTACTTGCACTCAGCGTAACATCCGTCATAAATCCTTCGAAGTGCCTGGGTGCAGCTCTCATCCAAATAAACAAGGTCCAAAGAAGTGTGTCGAGGATGCACTCACAGGTCTTAGTAATATCAAATTTAATGATTAAAAATAACCAACAACACGACGTTTCAGGCTAGCAAGCCTTTTGTCAAGTGTCATCAACAGTGTGAAACAAACACATAAATACACCCCCAATCAATCACTTACCAGCCGCAGCTGCAGAGACCTGCTCCACTAACATAAAGAAGCGCGGTTTCCAGCTTCCGGAAATCAAGGGAAAAGAAGCTTGCGTGTCACCGTGCGTTTCAACTACACCCAGTAGTGTATCTTCCACAAGGCAAACAAGGCACTTGCCTAGGGCGGCACTTTGCCAGAGTGTTAAAACACACTTCTGGTGCTGAAAACATTTTCGCTCCCTCCCCCACTGTTCAGCAAGCTTTAGCTTTAGGATGATGGGGGCATGTAATGGGGTTGATGGGGCATTTAGTGTGTATGCAATGTGGGTGATGGAGCATGTAATGGGGTAAATGGGAACTAAATGTGTGGGCAATGTTGGTGATGGGGCATGTCGTGTGTGTGCAACGTGGGTGATTGGGCATGTCGTAAGTGTTCAACTTCACTGGGGGGGGGGGGGGGGGCTGAATTGTGTCTGCCTAGGGCAGCACAAAACCAAGATACACCAATGACTACACCAGCGTCTCCACGACAACGGTGAGGTCGGCTGAGTCTATAGGGGCGTGTCTACACCAACCCATAACAAAACATGTCACTAAGAAATGCTGTGGGGATAACGTACAAGGGTAAACATCGCATCTAGTGCGAATGCCCTAAATATCACCGCAGTGTCACACACATAGGAGGGCATTACCCATATGTGTGCCAGTGTCAGTGATCAATGAGCAAGATATTTACAATAATAGTTGTATCAATGTATATGTGACACCCACCCAACAAAACTATTATATAGACACAAACGTCCACCTGAGATAGAATATGACCCTACTACGTAAATAACCCAAAGAGGGCAAATAAGAGCCGCTTCATGTCACTATGTAAAGAGAGGAATAATCTACTCATACCACCACAGAAATGAGTTATTATATTAATATTCATGAGAGTAGGCCAACGGGTCCAAGGGTATCCCAGGTGCACGTAATGTGTGTTGTGTGTATGCTGAACCAAAAGCAATATAAACTAAAATAAGTCTACATATATAACAAAAATCACCAGAATAAGTGAGAACATATGATAAAGAAACATAATAAAAATTATATAAAGGATATACCACGTAAAAGAAAACAAAACCAGACGAGAAAAAAAATGAATAAGAAAAAAAGAAAAAAATGAAAAAGTAAAAAAAAAAACCAAAATATACAAAATGTACAGTCTGCATACACAGACTAAACCACATAGCAAACCGTGGAAGACCATCACCAAAGTAAAGAGCAAGGAGAACCAAGAGACTCAAAGAAAGACATAACGAGGCTTAATAATCTCCTAATGTATAGATGTGGCAATCCTGTGTAGCATCAGGATCACCCCACCAGAAATAGGCACCAACCCTAACCACAACTCTAGAGGAGATCACACATCGTCTGACCGATGCTCAACATCGTACGTATATCGACGAAAATAGCTATCAATTCTTGCAGCAAAAATTCCCTGTGTGTCCAGTTATGTATACTCTTCCGAAGATCCATAAAAACCCCGAGAAACCACCAGGGAGACCAATTGTATCTGCCAAAGGAAGTTTGTTGGAACCGATTACCCAGTGGCTTGATTTCCATCTCAAAAATACAGCCCTCCAGTTGTCGACATGTGTAAAGGATACACCTGACTTTGTGACAAAACTCATTAATACTACACTTCCAACCACAGAGATACTATTGGTGACCATGGACGTCTCTAGTCTATACACTGTGATACCCCACGAGCAGGGAGTGGAGGCGGTGAGGACACTCCTTGCTCAGTCAACCTTCTATAAAGGACCCCCGATTGATTTTTTTGTGTCAGATGCTCAAGTTCTGCCTATCGAATAATTTCTTTAAATTTGAGAAGCACTATTATATGCAGACATCAGGTACCTCTATGGGAGCAGCGATGGCACCAACGTATGCAAACATGTATATGTATGTATATGAAATGGAATACATCCTATCGAAATATGGGGCACATATCTCTCTCTACAATCGATTTGTTGATGACATATTCTTCCTGTGGACATCTACGGCAGGGGAACTACAAGAGATGGTGGCTAACCTTAATCGACTACCATCGACTATCCGTTTCACGATGGAATACTCAGTAGATCAGATACAATTCTTGGACGTACTAGTTTACAGAAACCAAGACAAATTAGGGTATACTCTATTCAGGAAATCCACTGACCGGAATACCATATTGCACGCTAATAGTTTCCATCCAGCATCTCTAAAGAAAGCATTACCTTACTCACAATTTCTCAGAGTCATTCGAAATAATTCCGACCCTATAAAGATGAAACAACAATTGGATCAAATGGCCGTAAGATTCTATGATAGAGGCTACCAGCGCGAGTCGGTACAGTGCGCATTATCTAAAGCTCTTAAATACCAACAGCAACAACAGAAACACATTAAACAACCTCGGGTAGTCTTTCCAACTAGATTTCACGTAGCGTCTCCAGCTGTAAAAGATGCTATTACACAGAATTGGAACATCATAGCAGAGGATAAAAACTTACCTCGAATAGTAGATCAACCTCCCATGGTGTGCTATAAAAGAGGCATGAATTTACGTGACAGACTTGTCAGATCAGATCCGAGACACTGTTACACAGATAACAGTCAATATCAACGAATGGGCTGTTACCGGTGCTTGGGGTGTGTAACCTGCTCGCACATGACATCTGGTACCCATTTTTCACATCCACACACAGGACGACAATATAGAATTAACCATCGTATTACATGCACAACAGAATTTGTCGTATATTTGTTAACATGTCCCTGTAGCCTATCATATGTGGGGAAAACAACTATGACGGTACGCGACCGGATTAGGGGACATAGATCGTCCATACGCACAGCATATCGGGATAAAGTCACAGACAAACCCGTGGCCAAACACTTCTATGAGAAACGTCACTCATTAGCACAATTGAGATTCATCGCGATTGACCATATACCCCCCCTATCAAGAGGAGGTGATAGGGCAAGAATGTTACTCCAACGAGAATGTAGATGGATCTTCACATTAGACACAGTGTCACCACGGGGTCTGAACGAACAACTACTGTACAACTCTTTTCTGCCGTCCAGAACATAGGATATCCATTACCTGGAAACTCTGGCTTGTATAAAGAACTTGTAACATGGACTGTGCCTCTATATTGGGTCTCCTTGATCGCCTCATTGGCTGACTTGTTCGGACAGACTGGTTTCTGAGCATATACTGTAGCGTCAACATCTAATTACTACCTTACGGTCGTAGAAATACGTTCAGCATTAATAATACACCTAGAGTTGTGGTTAGGGTTGGTGCCTATTTCTGGTGGGGTGATCCTGATGCTACACAGGATTGCCACATCTATACATTAGGAGATTATTAAGCCTCGTTATGTCTTTCTTTGAGTCTCTTGGTTCTCCTTGCTCTTTACTTTGGTGATGGTCTTCCACGGTTTGCTATGTGGTTTAGTCTGTGTATGCAGACTGTACATTTTGTATATTTTTTTTTTTTTTTTACTTTTTCATTTTTTTCTTTTTTTCTTATTCATTTTTTTTCTCGTCTGGTTTTGTTTTCTTTTACGTGGTATATCCTTTATATAATTTTTATTATGTTTCTTTATCATATGTTCTCACTTATTCTGGTGGTTTTTGTTATATATGTAGACTTATTTTAGTTTATATTGCTTTTGGTTCAGCATACACACAACACACATTACGTGCACCTGGGATACCCTTGGACCCGTTGGCCTACTCTCATGAATATTAATATAATAACTCATTTCTGTGGTGGTATGAGTAGATTATTCCTCTCTTTACATAGTGACATGGAGCGGCTCTTATTTGCCCTCTTTGGGTTATTTACGTAGTAGGGTCATATTCTATCTCAGGTGGACGTTTGTGTCTATATAATAGTTTTGTTGGGTGGGTGTCACATATACATTGATACAACTATTATTGTAAATATCTTGCTCATTGATCACTGACACTGGCACACATATGGGTAATGCCCTCCTATGTGTGTGACACTGCGGTGATATTTAGGGCATTCGCACTAGATGCGATGTTTACCCTTGTACGTTATCCCCACAGCATTTCTTAGTGACATGTTTTGTTATGGGTTGGTGTAGACACGCCCCTATAGACTCAGCCGACCTCACCGTTGTCGTGGAGACGCTGGTGTAGTTGAAACGCACGGTGACACGCAAGCTTCTTTTCCCTTGATTTCCGGAAGCTGGAAACCGCGCTTCTTTATGTTAGTGGAGCAGGTCTCTGCAGCTGCGGCTGGTAAGTGATTGATTGGGGGTGTATTTATGTGTTTGTTTCACACTGTTGATGACACTTGACAAAAGGCTTGCTAGCCTGAAACGTCGTGTTGTTGGTTATTTTTAATCATTAAATTTGATATTACTAAGACCTGTGAGTGCATCCTCGACACACTTCTTTGGACCTTGTATATATATATATATATATATATGATTTTATATGTTATATAAACCAGACATATATAAACCATCCATTTATATAGTTTAGGAGTTGCATGGTGGGTTTTTGCACTGGGGCCTGGTGGTTTCTAGTTACGCCTCTGGCCGTCAAGCGACAGTATGTGTCGGGGTGGGCCTCTGCAGATATGTGGATTCACTCCCCGAACGCAGCATGCTTACAGGCATACTGGGGTCAGATCTGCAGAATGTGACAGGTACGCTTACAGTTATATTATGCAACTTTGTTACTAAATTTGTTACTGTTCAGAGATAAAATTGAGTTACCATTCTGACCATAACAAAAATAAAATATTATCAGCAGGGTTACTGACCACAGGTAAACCTACTGACAGTCAGTGAAAACCTGAAAGTCCCTCTAAATTATACGCCCACTATTAACTTCCATGCATTAATCATGTGTTATTTAATTCCACACATTGTGATATAAAAGGTAGTTGTCTTTAACCTTGTTACTCTTCAGTGTTTTATCAAAGAAAGTGATACTATACCAAGGCGTGGATGTGAGTTCCCTCCATTTGTTTGCTCATTCTTGATTAGCAGCCTGTCTGTTTTGAATTACCCTTCTGTAAATATGTTTTCCCAAATAGCAGTAACGCCTCACAAACATTAGGCTATCTGAGGGAAGTTTGATAGCGGGCATTTCCATTTGTGAACATCTGTAAAATCTTTTTTTGCCATCGTAATATGGAAATTACCAGGCAACAAACTAATCCAAAAACAAACCACACATTGACATTTTTTTGTGTGACACTTCACAAAGTGACTGCAGATAAAAGTCCCCATCACTGACCAGACCACGTCCTTTATTACTACACATACTCTCCAGTCATATATAAAATGCAATGTGGGCTTCCTTGTCTGAAAAAAGTATGTACAATGACTTAATTTATTGTGTTTTATTAATATTACTATTACAATCTAAATTGTGTCATATCTAAACCATTAAAATCACACATAGTTATTCAAATTATGATTATCAAAGAAATTGTGGAGCAAGCAAAAGTATGTAAATCTGTCTACAATACTTAAAATGATAATGATTGGAAAACTTTCTGTTTTTTATTAAGTTTAGATGCAACACAAACGAGATATTTAAAAAAAAAAAAACATTCTTGCCTTGAAAGAATTGCTGTAAAAAAACACATTTATGTTTTTAATAAATCATATCAGTTTATTCCAGATAGTGCACAGTGATCAGGATGATCACATAAATCAAGAAAACGATGAATTAGATTTACCCTAACTTAATACAATCCACGGCCTGCTTTTATGTATTTTATGTTTTCTTTTTTTACATTTATTTAGTCCTACTGTTTGGAATTTACCAGCATTGGTGATGTGATTAAATACAGAGATTGTCTGATCATTTTATTGGTTTAGAAGCTATTTAGCTATGTTTTCTCTAGTATGTAACATCTATTAAGTTGTATATACACTTATCAAAATTAAGTGTCAGAAGCAATAGCCTTTTTTGGGAGACAAAGGATTCCAGAGTTTGTCATGCCAAGCTGTAGTATAGATTGCCATATATATGATGATAATAACCAAAATCAATTATTCTATTTAGCTTTTATTTTCTGGTTTAGAAATATCTCTTTTGTACATGAATATTTCTGAATTTAGTGGTAGTCATTTTATCATCTGCAGAAAAGATGTTGACACTGCTTGTGAATGAACAACTGTGGGAATTGAAAGGCACAACAGTTGGTGCACTAACCAATGGAACATCTCACTGGTCAATAATTCTGCAACTGTATTTCTACCCAAATCATTTCACCTTCGTCTGTAAGCGCACAATGTGGAGTCACTTCAAAACATTGCCTCAAATGATTAAAGTATGGAGAACAAAAAACAGGAAGGTTTAGTGAGTTGTTCAAGATGTCAGTTATAAAAGGTACTTGCCTCCAACCTCGTCAGAAGTTAGAGTCCATGTACACATGACTAATGTAGAATTAGTGTATAAGTTGCTTTTCAGTTATGGGCAAACATTGCTTCTTACTGATGGTAGTATGTAATAAGGTAATTTCAAAAAGTAGTTTGATTTATACAGAGCATTTTCACTACTTGCAATATTTAGCATTATCCATAGGACTTGTAGCAAAGTGTCTAAATGTAACCAGTCAGATATTAGCTGCATCTCTAAAAGTCATTAGCTTGCCAGTCCCTCGTAGCTTGCCCGTATCATGAGGGAAGTAAGTATTACATTTGCATAGTTGAACATGTCTAGACAATAGGGTTGCCACCTGGCCGGTATTTTACCGGTAGGCCGGTAAAAAATTGGCTTCTGGCCAATGTTAAGTCTATGGAGACAGTAGCAAGGCCGGTATTTTTCTGAAGAAAAGGTGGCAACCCTTCTAGACAATGAAAGGGTAATTGGTTAACCCAGACTAAAACTTTTGTGTGAGGGGCTGAAGGCGTAGCTATGGGCACCACATCTGGACCTTTTTAAGTTTATGTAATTTGGCAAGTCATTTAGAATGAAAAAGTATTTTACCTGTAAAAAATAATATACAGACAAATTTACTGCAGTTTTTTGTTGCTCTGGAGCTCCTAGAAAATAGGGACAACAGGAGTAAAGAGGGACAGACTGATTTAGGTTCTAAATAGGGACTGTCCCTCCTAAATTGGGACAATTGGCAGGTATAGGTTAAAATGAGAGGCTGACTGCTACACTTTTGTGCTAAGAAATACACACATGGCACTAAAATGGTTAATGGATTTAATTATATATACATTGTATAGCTGCACTAAGATGCCATGACCTTGCCAGTCCCTCACAGCATGCCTTATACCATGAGCGTAATTACATTTGCATAGTTTAGCATGTCTGTGCATATGTAATGTGCTCATTAGTGCAGTTTTGAATAACCATTAAAGTCTCTGGTGAGGTTATGCATTTGTGGGGCAAAAAACAGAAGAATTGGGCTACTCTAGGAATTCCAAATTTAAAAAACATGTTCAGCTATGCTATATGTGTCTATCATTATTTTGATCATATCATGTAATATACTATAAACAAAACAAAAAAAAAAACACAGTGGAAAATTGAAAATAAAATTGTTTTTCCAAGCTAGTGAAAAAAACCTAAACAGCATTAAAATATTTTTGGGGGAGTAACCCATGTTTTTAATTTTATTTTTGCTTTTTTTTGTAACTTATAAGGCAATAACTGCAAGTAACGCATTGCTATTTCCAGACTATTTTTTTTTCCAAAATGTGTTATTAGTCTCTCCTTGCCCCACAATTGCTGCGTGACAGGGCGATACTAAAGCAGTGCTTTATGACTGACAGCTATACACATCTGGTCTCTGTGATGGCTGTCACAGTGAGCAGATGTGCTGAAGGGGTCCTCTACAGCTATGGCTGGATACACTCAGCCATGTCACTGATCGCAGTATGCTTACATTCATTGCGGGAAGGTGCATTTATTTTTGCTTACATTATCCATATAGAGCCTCCATTTATTGAACTACTGCATCATGTAAAAGGAAGATAAAGAATCAGATAAAACATTTTATTTTGTTTCCTGATGCTCTCTGGCTTATAAAGAATGAATATAAAGTTATAGAAAGTTTCTGGAATTTCTTAGCAATAGAGTCCTGCCAGCCACCAAAAGCCCTCCCCTCTCTGTGACATCACTGCAACTCCTACAACCCCTCCCACTTGTCATCTCCTGCTAGTGCGAAGAGTAAAGTTCCACATACACTGCTTTCAAATAAATGGCCAATGAGAGTGTTTGCTCTGATGAAGCTGTGTTATCAGCCTCAAATCTTATAAACAGAAATTTACTCGCTCACTTATATTTGTGTGCCAGAGGAATGCTTGTGGAAAGGCATGACATGGTATCATAGCACACCTCATCTCCAACACGTTACAGGCAGATGATATCACATCATTACAAACATGCATAGCTGCCAACATTCTTTTTTTCAATGTCATGTGATGAAAAGAGGGCAGAGCCTAAAGTGGCAAAGTTATGTGATGCTGTGTGATGTGACCCTGCAACATTGAGGAGTGTATAAATGCACTCTGCAGGGCAATATTAATGTCGGGACAGACCAGAATTTAATGGGACAGGATCCCAAAAAATTGGACCATCCAGCCAAATGTGGGACTTTTGGCAATTATGAAGCATGTCATACAGTGCAAGCATACCCCACCATATAACACAGACAGGGGCGGACCAAGACATTGTGCTGCCTGGGGCGAATAATGAAATGCTACCCCCCCCCCCCAAAAAAAAAAAAAAAACAATAATCCCACAGTCATGGTAATTTAAACTAACATGAAACTTATCTGGAAGTGATAATTTAATGCAAGAGCACCTCTTTATGCAAAATTATATGGTGCGAGTATTGGCAGGCCATGATTCAAATGTTTTAGCATTTACACTTAATGTACAATATTTGAATCATGTTGTAGGTCAGTGGTCACATATAATGTTTTGGGGAACTGCACAGCCTATTTTCATAATAATGTTTGTTTTACCGTTTATTTTTTTTCTCCCCCTTGGTGAGCTCCTAGATCACATTTTTTCATCTTTATATGCCCACTAAAGCACTTCTTATATACATAATAATATATTTTTTAAAGAGCTCACCCATAAGATGAAAAGGGAGTAATGGTAAAACATTATTATGATAATAGGCTGTGCAAGTCCCTAAAACATAATGTGACTAGTGACCTATAACAAAATGCAGACAGATATAGTCAGTGTCAGAGGAGTTAACCCCTAGATTGCTTAACATATGTAAGCAGTGTCAGATGAGTTAACCCCTGGATGGCTAGACAGATATAGGCAGTGTCAGAGGAGTTAACCCCTTGGTGGCTAGACAGATATAGGCAGTGTCAGAGGAGTTAACCCCTTGGTGGCTACAGCCACAGACCTGCACCGGGAGACAACAGCAAGGATCTTAGTACTGACTGGGGAAGGGGGGAGAAGGGTGGCATAACGAGCATATTAAGTGGCATTATCCTGGCATATAATTGGCTACATCCTTGCATGTTAATTGGCAATATCCTGGCATATTAATTGGCATTATCCTGGCATATTAAGTGGCAATATCCTGGCATATAAAGTGGCTATATCCTGGTATATTAAGTGGCAAAATCCTGGCATTTTAAGTGGCAATATCCTGGCATATTAATTGGCTATGTCCTGGCATATTAATTAGCTATATCCTGGCATTTTAAGTGGCAATATCCTGGAATATTAATTGGCTATATCCTGGCATATTGAGTGGCAATATCCTGGCATATTAAGTGGCAATATCCTGGCATATTAAGTGGCTATATCCTGGCATATTGATTGGCAATATCCTGGCATATTGATTGGCAATATCCTGGCATATTAAATGGCAATATCCTGGCATATTAAGTGGCAATATAGTGGCAAAATCCTGGCATATTAAAATGGGAAAAGAATGGCATATTGAGGGGCAAAATACTGTAATATTAAATGGCAAAATAATGGCATATTGAGGGGCAAAATACTGGCATACTGAGGGGCAAAATACTGGCATATTGAGGACCAAATACTGGCATACTGAGGGCAAAATACTGGCATATTAAATGGCATATTGAATGGTTAAATCCTGGCATATTGAGTGGCAAAATATTACTGGCATATTGAGTGGCAAAATATTACTGGCATATTGACCAACTGCTCCCAACCACCCTCCATATTACCCTAGACTGGGATAACATGCTTGTGAGGGTAGGTGGGGCGAGTGGGAGATATTGTGGGGTGCCCAGAAAATTTGTTCAGTAAGGGGCCCTGAAATTCCTGGTGGCGGCCCTGCACGTTAGCATCAGATGAACTCTGATAAGAGGCTAGAGGGGCCGGCAGAACTCCAGGATAAAGGGGAAGCTAGTCAGTTGAAGACATGGTGCATTAACGCGATTGGGTAGTTAACATCCACTGCAGAGTGATTAGGGGATAAACATGACAATGGAAAGTGATCGGGGCAGACATAGCACTGGAAAGCTATTTGGTGAGCAGGAAAAGTGATTTGGGGCAACAGGTAAGCACCAGCGTTGTTCATGGTGAACTTTTACTGAACTTTGTGGACCACAATTTTATGATGATCTATGGACCTTCACATACATTGCCATGGATACTTTGTATAACCCTGTCAGGGGCACAGTTTAATGAAGAGACAGCAGGGTGGGGCCTGAAAAGGAACTGGTGCAACAAATTTGAGTTGGGGGTTGCATGACTTTATCAAGAAAACAAATGATGGGCACTTCACACACCATACAGTAATAAAGTACTTTAATCAACTGGAAATCTGACAAAGGAGCACAGAGTGCATGAGAAAAGAGACCACGCCTTACGCGTTTCAGTGCATGACTTTAGTCAGGCCTAGGGCAGCACAATGTCGAGATACACCACTGCTGTCTACGCTGCTTCACTGACCCTATAAATTAAGAAAAGAGGGCAGAGTTGTGCGGCAAATACCATATTTTTAGCACTTTCAAATGTATGGGAATTTTTCTGCCAATTTAGTCCCTAATGTATACTGTATAATAATCGTAGCAAGTGGCTGTGATTTGTTTCAGTGTGTTTTCCTTTACTTGTAACCTTGAGGAGGTAACGTGTCAAGGACACATCACCTTAAAAATACCTTGTCAAACCCTTGGTGCTACCTGTAATCCAGTAAGAAGGAGGCAGCTGCTTTACAAAGAAGAAGGGCACAGAACACAGTGCGTCTATAGTGTATCCATGAATGCACTGTCAGCAGGAGAAAAGCAAGTAGTCAGAGGACATTCCACAAGACCATCTGATTTATGGTTACTGTAAGGAGTTCCATGTTAACTGTTCTTATGTAACACTGTAGATGTGTCTACTAAAGTTACGGTTGCTTAATTTACCGCACTAACATGAATTTAGCAGTCCAACTACTGGATCAAGCTTCATTATAGTACTGCACTGTACTTTTGATACCGTCCTCTATAAATATGTTGGGAAGACGTAAGGTGCAGTAGAGGCCTAGTTAATATAGTGACAGTCTTAACTTTATTATATGGTGTCAGACTGAGGGCAGTACAGTGGTATAACTCATATGCCAAGATTTCTTGTTAGGTGAATGTAAAAGGTACATTATATCTGCCTTAAACTGTCTGTTTGGTATCTTAACAATTATGAAGCAGTGTAGTATTAATGCATGCAGACTGGATTAATACATACAGGGTTTTTTCCTGCTCAGGTAAGTGCTTGATGACTTCCTTAAATTCCTACTGTCTGATTTTCCAGAGTGTTTTTCTGTTTCTGTTATTTTGGTGTATTAAATTAGAGGCTATGTAAGGTATTTCATGAGATGTGATTATTTTAAGTTTAGCTTTTAAAGGGACAGTCTAGTCCCCAAACTCACTTTGGTGCAAGATGAAGATTACTGCTTGGATAGTGCACAGGCTCCCCCCCCCCCCCCCCCCCCATTTTTAATATTTTACTCAAGCCCCACCCCACCTCAGTGATTACTCTGCAAGTTTACTACAGGTGCTGCAGCATTTTTTTTATAGACACTGAGCATATATATAACTTTGTTTAGTCACGTCCTGTGCTGCTGGAATAGAATGCATTGTAGGGAATGTAATAAACTTGCTCTTGTACACAGTAGGATCTCTTAACAGGGAGACAGGAAATTCCATTAATTTCAATTAAATTACTCTCATTGGTTCCTGCAGCAAAAAACAAACAAACAGAACAAGGAAATGTACTTTTACTCAGCTAGTGTGGGCAGTCCTGGTTTCTCAGAAACTGCGTTAATTTCACAATTGCAGTAGCCTTAAATATTTTATATTTTAAGCAATGCAAAATGTAAAACTTGCATTTTAAAGTACTTTGAAAGCACATTAATATGTATTAGTATTTGTAAAAATGCATAATGGGCACTGGACAGCCCCTTTAAATTTAGGCTTCTCAGAGATCAGTGATGTGATTCTGAATCAGCATGTAAAAACTTTTTTTTAATATTTGTCAGTCATTCTTATATTATATAACATCAGTATATAAATCAGTTTTATTATTATATTTATTTAGAATAATTTTTATTTTATTCTTTACTACTTTTACATTCAGATCACCAGTTTCTAACTGGTTATATGAAATTCGTATGATTTCTCCGCAATCCTGAGTAGCCCCCAATAGTGAGTAGCTTGAAACGCATAAGGTGATCACATTTTTTGCCTATGACTGGAAATGGTCACAGTTTTTATCTCTGCTGTCATCCCCTTGGGACATCCAAATTTGGGAACCCCAGGCAGCAATTCTATTATACACCATCCGAGACAAACAGTTTGCAATTTCTGCAAGTTGAGTTTTAACTCTTGCGTGCTGGATTGCTCTCCTAAGAGGAAACACTGCATGCCAGGAGAGGTAATGGACACTTAAAAGATACACCCATTTCAAATGGTTGGCACTAGACAACATATGTGCCAGTAGGTTAAATACACAATGCAACACTATTTTTCTTAAACCTCTGTTGATAGAATATAATTAGCAGAATAGGAATCCAGGAAGCCAGGTCAAAGAGAACTTTATCAATGTCAACTACTCCTGCTATAGCCTTGCTCTGTAGTTTGAAAGAACACATGGGATTATATTACTGTACTTGAGGAGCCTCATCTAATAAACAATGTCACAAATTCTGCAACGTAGAATTTTACGAGGTCAGCAACCTCGTCTTCTTGGTATGTGAATAAGTTGCAGCTGTGGATTTTGGGGCATAACTCGTGAATTTGGAATAAGCTAGAACCCTGCCTTATGGATGTTCCTGGTGGTGATCACTAAGTGCTGATTAACTGAGCAGTGTGTCTGCTCAGAACTACGTGAGTGACCTAATTTATGCACTTTATTTATATTAAAATGATATAACATTATTGTTGATGTTTTATAATTTAAATCTACAAAAATATCCAAGCTCCTCCCCTTTTACTCACCATAAGCTCACTCTTAACCTTTCTTTTATATATATATATATATATATATATATATATATATATATATATATATATATATATATATTAATACAGCCTAACAAATATTCTAACCCTTTCCAGTTATGAACAACTAACCTAAACTTTACATAGTGAAACTGCCTAAGGGGTGCTCACCTCCCCCCCTCGTCCCTTAGAGAGTTATTACCAAATGCTAACCACTAGCCAGCTCTTTCAGCTCAGTGGGCATGTCCAAGATAAAAGTAACTTGAAAAGGTTAGGGGAGGACAGAGCCCCCACTCACACTCCATTAGCCCCGACTTCTCTTTCTTCCAATCCAAACCCTGACTGGCAAGGAATGAACCCTCGCCTGCTACGACAAAGAGAATAAAACAAACAATATAATAAACACACAAGTAATAACAAATTTTAGGAGGGAGGGTGGGAAAGTTGCTACTGAGTGGTAGAAACGTTTTGTTTGGTATTTCATTTGGCCGGTGTGGCTGATTTTGGTGCCCACGTTTTGTAAGCCTACCTTCCCCGGAGTTTGGCTTCTGAGATGGTAGCCTCAATCCTCCCCATAGATCTCTATGGGGAGGACTTTGGATTATTTCAGGGCCATTTTGTGAGGACCTTGGCTGTTACGGAAATAGCCGAAGGCCTGCCGTAGAAGTAAAAAACAAAGTACATAAATAAAATGAAGATAAAATAATATTTTTCTAGTAAAATATAAATATTCTATTATAATATATAATACTGATAAATTATAATAATATATAAATAATTTTGTGTTTGAACTATGTTTACTTTAATTCTTCTACACTTTTATGTTAAATTCTCCAGCTAAAATCTGGAGAATTGAACTGCTCAATTTATCCCCAGGTCAACTTCATGCCAAGATCTGGCCGACTTTGTGACAGATAAGGGCATATTGAGTAGACCCTAGTATGTACTTTTCAAGTATGCAGTCAACATATATCCAATATGTAAATGCCTTACTGGAAGAGTACCTGATGTGTGTACACATACAGTGCACTTGTTGATACATCATTTTTTAATTAAAGGGACAGTTTAGTCCCCAAACTCACTTTGGTACAAGATGAAGATTACTGTTTGTATAGTGCACAGGCTTTTATCTAGTGTGATTTGATGCAGACATTCTGCATAAATCACATTTTTAATATATTTCAAGCCCTTTACTCTTTGTTATAATCAGTGCGGCAGCAAAGTTTTGTTTAAAAATTAAAAGGTGCTTTTGCCTCTGCCCGCAAACGTTCTATTTTTATTTTTTAAGTGGTGCCCCCTAGGGTGTTGCGTCCTGCGCTGTCGCACACCCCAAAGGCCTGACCTGTCTCTGGTTCTATTTTAACCACACCCATTTTTGTTCAGTCGTTTCATATCCTGTTTGTGCTGCCCTGAAGTCCGCAGTCCAGCTCAGTCTTCAGGTTTGTTTGTGGATGTGCAATGTAAATCTTTTGATTCTGTCATAGTTAGAAACTTGCCTAATTTTGGGGTGGTTGGAAAGCTTATTCATCATTTGGACATTTGGTAAACAGATACTCTCCGTATCCTGCCTAATTCCATGCCAGGCCAGGGATGGAACAAGGGTTTCCCATTTAATATCTATTTACAATGTTATAATATTTTTACAGTTTACAATACAAATGTTTTTTTGTCCTTTTAACTTTCTAGGAGTAAATTTGAATTTGGAGTCCCACATTGCCATAGTTGCCAACATTGGCAAGGTTTCCAGGGACAAATATTTGTTTCACATGATGCAGAAAGAGCATGCAAAGTGCAGCCCAGCAATCTGTAGGATGGATATACACACAGACTCAATCCAATTAATTAATCAGGGTGGAGATCTCAAAGGACCTACCATGATTAATTAATTGGATTGTGCCTGTACGTACAGTGGATTTAAAAAGTCTACACACCCCTGTTAAAATGTCAGGTTTCTGTGCTGTAAAAAAAATGAGACAAAGATAAATCATTTCAGTACTTTTTCCACCTTTAATGTGACCTATAAACTGTACAACTCAATTGAAAAACAAACTGAAATCTTTTAGGTAGAGGGAATAAAAAATATAAAAATAAAATAATGTGGTTGCATAAGTGTGCACACCCTTAAACTAATACTTTGTTGAAGCACCTTTTGATTTTATTACAGCACTCAGTCTTTTTGGGTATGAGTCTATCAGCATGGCACATTTTGACTTTGCAAGATTTGCCCACTATTCTTTGCAAAAACACTCCAAATCTGTCAGATTGCGAGGGCATCTCCTGTGCACAGCCCTCTTCACATCACCCCACAGATTTTCAATCGGATTCAGGTCTGGGCTCTGGCTGGGCCATTCCAAACCTTTAATCTTCTTCTGGTGAAGCCATTCCTTTGTTGATTTGGATGTATGCTTTGGGTCGTTGTAATGCTGAAAGATGAAGTTCCTCTTCATGTTCAGCTTTCTAGCAGAAGCCTGAAGGTTTTGTGCCAATATTGACTGGTATTTGGAACTGTTCATAATTCCCTCTATCTTAACTAAGGCCCCAGTTCCAGCTGAAGAAAAACAGCCCGAAAGCATGATGCTGCCACCACCATGCTTCACTGTGGGTATGGTGTTCTTTTGGTGATGTGCAGTGTTGTTTTTGCGCCAAACATATCTTTTGGAATTATGGCCAAAATGTTCAACCTTGGTTTCATCAGACCATAACACCTTTTCCCACATGCTTTTGGGAGACTTCAGATGTGTTTTTGCAAAATGTAGCCTGGCTTGGATGTTTTTCTTCGTAAGAAAAGGCTTTCATCTTGCCACTCTACCCCATAGCCCAGACATATGAAGAATACGGGAGATTGTTGTCACATGTATCACACAGCCAGTACTTGCCAGATATTCCTGCAGCTCCTTTAACCCCTTAAGGACAGAGCCTTTGAAACATTTTTGTCCTTTCTGGACAATGGCTATTTTAACATTTCTGTGCTGTTTGTGTTTAGCAGTAATTTTCTTCTTCGTCATTTGCTGTACCCACACATATTATATATTGTTTTTATCGGGACAAAAAGGTCTTTCTATGGATGCCATATTTTTGATCATATCTTATCATATTATTAAAAAAAAAAAAAAAATATGGTAAAAAAAAAAAAAATACACAAATTTCTTTGTTTTTATTTGAAACAACTTCTCCTCATCGACAATAGCGAACGAAAAAACATGCTAAATAGATTCTACTATTTCTCCTGAGTACAGGGATACCACCCATGCATAGGTTTGTTGGGTTGTTTGGGGTCTAAAATGCCAAATTTGTGAGGTGCAGTTTTTTGTTTTCCAACTTGAAATTTTTACATGCAGACAGCCTGCACCCATGTCCCATTTGGGACATATTTGAAACCAGCCAGTGTATTTTACCCCATCAACCCATATATTTTTTAAAAGTAGACACCCTAGGCTATCTCAAATGGTGGTATTTTAACACTTTCCATGCACTAATTCTACCACCAGCCTTTGTCAAAGTTTGTGGTAGTAATTTTTTTGTGTTTTTTTTTCACAAACCTTGTACTTCAGACATGAATTTACAGATTTTGGTATGTGTCACTGCCAAATAACACCCCAATAAGTGTTCAGCAACATCTCTTGAGTACAGGGATACCCCCCATGCATAGGTTTGTTGGATTGTTTGGGGGGTAAAAGGCCAAATTTGGGAGGTGCAGTTTTTGGTTTTCCAATTTGAAATTTTGACATGCAGACAGCCTGCACCCATGTCCCATTTGGGACATATTTGAAACCAGCCAGTGTATTTTACCACATCAACCCATATATTTTTTAAAAGTAGACACCCTAGGCTATCTCAAATGGTGGTATTTTTACACTTTCCATGCACTAATTCTACCACCAGCCTTTGTCGAAGTTTGTGGTAGTAATTTTTTTGTGTTTTTTTTTCACAAACCTTGTACTTCAGACATGAATTTACAGATTTTGGTATGTGTCACTGCCAAATAACACCCCAATAAGTGTTCAACAACATCTATTGAGTACAGGGATACCACCCATGCATAGGTTTGTTGGGTTGTTTGGGGGGTAAAAGGCCAAATTTGGTAAGTGCAGTTTTTGGTTTTCCAAATTGAAATTTTGACATGCAGACCGCCTGCACCCATGTCCCATTTGGGACATATTTGAAAGCAGCCAGTGTATTTTACCCCATCAACCCATATATTTTTTAAAAGTAGACACCCTACGCTGTTTCAAATGGTGGTATTTTAACACTTTCCATGCACTAATTCTACCACCAGCCTTTGTCAAAGTTTGTGGTAGTAATTTTTGTGTGTTTTTTTTTCACAAATATTGTATTTTAGACATAAATTCACAGATTTTGGTATGTGTCACTGCCAAACAATAACCCAATATGTGTTCAACAACATCTCCTGAGTACAGGGATACCACCCATGCATAGGTTTGTTGGGTTGTTTGGGGGCTAAAAGGGCCACATTGTGAAGGTGCGCATTTTCAACTTGGAATATTGACGTGTAGCCAGCCTGAGCCCATCTTTCATTTGGGACTTTTTTTTAAAGTAGGACAGTGTATTTTACCCCAAAAAGTATATATTTTGTAAAAGTAGACACCCTAGGCTATTTTAAATGGTGTTATTTTAACACTTTCCATGCACCAATTCTACCACCAGCCTTTGTCAAAGTTTGTGGTAGTCATTTTATTGTGTATTTTTTCCCACATACATTGTACTTTAGACACAAATTCACAAATTTCGGTATGTGTCACTGACAAACAATACCACAATATATGTTCAGCAACATCTCCCGAGCACAGGGATACCACCCATGCATAGCTTTGTCAGCTTTGTTGGGTGTTGAAAGGCTACATTTGAGAGGTGCGCTTTTTGATTTTCAAACTTGGAATTTGAACATGTAGAGCAAGGAAGGGGTTAATAGCTCTTATAAGAGCCTTTGTAGTACTGTACAAAAAAATTTACCCCTAAAAATGCACAGACAAGAAAAAAGGTTCTGCTGTGCAGTGATCAGTGGCAGGGAAGGGGTTAATACACTACACTATACAAAGGGTATGGCTTTTATAAAAGCCCTTGGGACTCACAATTTTTTTACATTTTATTTAATTTATTACAATTAAAAAATTATGTTATACAGATCTGTCTCTTTCCCTCACTAAAACTCAAGTGAGGAGAGGGAGGCAGATCCATATGGGTCAGAACAATATTTACGAACCAGACGAATGGTGATGCTCATCTGAGAAATCACCAAACCACCTTTGCCACTGATCGGCTGTTACTGATCGCTATACACGCGTTCAGACAGCTTCAAAAGGAATACACGTAATCCCCTAGTGGGTATAACTAACCCCTAGCGAGTCTGACAAAAAAAATGCTGATAGCAAAAAAAAATCCTTCTGCGACTAGATTGCTCCATATGCGCTGCTTAGGCAGTGACCATATGCACTGCTTAGGCAGTGACCATATGTGCTGCTTAGGAAGTGATATACGGCAAGGAAGGGGTTAATAGCTCTTAAAAGAGCCTTTGATATACTGTAATAAATCAAAGTAAAAAAAAATAACCCCTAAAAAAATGCACAGACAGCAAAAAATGTGCTGCTGTGTAAGATCACTGCGTACACAGCGATCAATTGCAGGGAAGGGGTTAAATACTGGAAACGGCTTTTATAAAAGCCTTTGGGTCTCAATTCTATTAAATATATTATAATTAAAAACTTACATTATACAGCTCTGTCTCCCTCCCTCACTAAAACTCAAGTGAGAGGGAGGCAGATCTACACGGGTCAGATCAAATATTTACAAATATTGATCTAACCAGACGAATGGCGATGCTCATCTAAGCAAACGCCAACCCGCCTTTGTCACTTATCAGCTGTTACTGATCGCTATACATGCGGTCAGACAGCTAAAAAAATTTTTTTTACGTTAAACGTAGTCCCCTAGCGGGTATAATTAACACGTGACGGGTGTAATAAAAAAGTAAAAAAAAATTTAAAAATGCTTCTGCAGCAAGATTGCTGCATTTGCGTCAGATCGCTGCTTAGGCAGTGATCTACAGCAAGAAAGGGGTTAATCTCTCTTAAAAGAGCTTTTTTTTATACTGTAATGAATTACAGTAAAAAAAAAAATGAACCCCTAAAAAATGCAGACAGCAAAAAATGTGCTGCTGTGTATGATCACTGCGTACACAGCGATCAATGGCAGGGAAGGGGTTAAATGGCTTTTATAAAAGCCCTTGGTGTTTAAAATTTTATTAAATATTTTTTTTATTATGTTATTTTATTTTTTTACTTTATCTGATCTGTCTCTCTCCCTTACTATAACTAGTAAGGTGAGGGAGGCAGATCAATACTTGTCAAAGGCAATATTTGCTAATATTGCCTTTGACAGTATGATAAGTGCTCATCAGAGCACTTACCATACATGCCTGCACACAGATCACATAGATCTGTTGTGCCGGCATCGATTGGCTCCCCCTAGAGGATCGGAAGTGAAATACTTTCACTTCCGATGCTCTTGCCATTAGAAGGGAAGCGCTGCCTGTATAGGCAGCGTTCCCTTCTACTGAGCCGATGGGGTCGCTCAGGAGAGCGACCACCATCGGCTCTGGGGCAGCTGAAGGTGTTGTTAAGTGCCTCGCTGGCGAGGCACTTTAACAACACCGCAGATGCTTAGAAAGCGAACGATCGTTCGCTTTCTAAGCACATGTGTGCAGCGGGCGCAGCCATTTTTAAATGGCTGCTACGATCACTCCGTGGACATTTGGGGGGTGTTGCACAATGCCTCTACCTAGAGGCATTGTAGCAACACCGTTAGAGTAAAGAAAGCGACCGCTGGTCGCTTTCTTTACTCCATTTAGTGCATGACGTGCCAGGCACGTCACCTGTCGGCAAGTCCTCGATTTGCCGTGACGTGCCTGGCACGTCACCTGTCGTTAAGGGGTTAATGTTGCTGTAGGACTCTTGGTAACCTCCCAGACCAGATTTATTCTCGTCTTTTCATCAATTCTGGAGGGAGCTCCAGTTCTTGGTAATGTCACTGTTGTGCCATATTTTCTCCACTTGATGATGACTGTCTTCACTGTGTTCCATGGTATATCCAATGCCTTGGAAATTCTTTTGTACCCTTCTCCTGACTGATACCTTTTAACAATGAGATCCCTCTGATGCTTTGGAAGCTCTCTGTGGACCATGGCTTTTGCTGTGGGATGCAACTAAGAAAATTTCAGGAAAGACCAACTAGAGCAGCTGAACTTTATTTGGGGTTAATCAGAGGCACTTTAAATGATGGCAGGTGTATCCTGACTCCTATTTAACATGATTTGGAATGTGATTGCGTAATTCTGAACACAGCTACATCCCCAGTTATAAGAGGGTGTGCACACTTATGCAACCACATTATTTTATTTTTATATTTTTTCTTCCCTCTATCTAAAAGATTTCAGTTTGTTTTTCAATTGAGTTGTACAGTTTATAGGTCACATTAAAGGTGGAAAATGTTCTGAAATGATTTATCTTTGTCTAATTTTGTGTAAAATGTGTATTTTTTACAGCACAGAAACCTGACATTTTAACAGGGGTGTGTAGACTTTTTATATCCACTGTATATCCATCCTACATACTGCTTGGCTGCACTTTGCATGCTCTTTCTGCAGCATGTGGAACAAATGTGTCCCTGGAAACATGGCCGATGTTGGTAACTATGCATTGCCCAGTTGAAAAGACGTCCCTTGATAGGTCTCATATTTTCAATGCAGGATGTATAAACATTAATGTAGCTAGTAGGAACACTTCTTGATAACCACATGGGGAATTAACATTTTAGAGTCATCCACTGTGGTTTATCCCAAATGGATATGTTAAATTCGAACCTTTTAATGTTCTTTTAACCCTATTCACCTTGACTTTGTTTTATTGATGATGACAACTTGGCATCTTTAGAGGTGTTTTAGTTTTCATGGGTATTTCACATGGTGTTAGATTGCCAAGGAATGACTGTACCTTAGGATATCTGTTACTATAAAGAGCGTGTCCATGTAACAGTGGGCTGACCATGCAGTCTGAGATGCAGAGCTGAGGTTAGTGGTTGCAACAAATAGCTCTAAGTAGCTTTGAACTATAATTAGCTAACTTGTTGACAGCTTAAGTTTGAATGAACCTAGTTTAGTAATGGACATTGCACATTTACCTGTAACAGACTCTGCAATAGGCCATAGGATAGGAGCCCGATATGCAGATAGGAGTGAGAATGTTGGGAACACACAGCTAAAGATAGTGCAAAACACAGTAGAACTGTGTGTGTATATATATATATATATATATATATATATATATATATATACACACACACACATATATATATATATTTTATATATATATGAACATTCTCACCAGCAGGTCAGGAAACAAAAGTAGAAGGATAATCCAGGTCATGGTCCAAGGGGGTCAAAGTGCAGACAGCTGGCAAAATAGAAAAATCTGGGTCACAATCCAAAAGTTGAAAGGCAAAAAAGAATAATCAAGCTTATAGTTCAAAGGTCAAAGGACATGCAGCATGCAGAATATAGAGAATAATCCAAGTAACACTCCCGGGTCATAGGGCAGACAACAGGTAAAACAGAAGAATCCAGGTCAAAATCAATAGGTAGCAAGCAGGAAAAAAAAGGGCAGAGGTCCGGCATAGGTCAAAAACCAGGACCTCAGAAATTTTGAGGCAAACAGCACCAGGGAGACTCAGGAATATACACTCTGGTATCAGGAACTCAAAGGATTTTATAGGGGCATCAGGTGTGATGTTGGTAGCTCCTCTCCCACGCACTCAGTTGTAGGAGTTGGTAAAAGTGGTGGAGCTAGTTCAGCAAAAGGAAGCGCAGTCCCGCAACAAAGTACTATGGGCAGACGGTTGTTTGGGTTTCCCTCTGTCCATCATTAGCCCCTTAGTGACAAGACATTTTCACCTTGACTTTCCCTTGGTGACAATGGCTGTTTTGACATTTCTGGGGTGTTTGTGTTTAGCTGCAATTTTCTTTTTTCTCAGATACTGTACCCACACAAATTATATGTTGTTTATCATCATAAGAAGGGCTTTCATTAGATACCATTATGTTCATCATATCTTATAAATAACTTTCACTTCCGAAGCTCAGACTGCCACAGGGCATAGCCATATTGACGGAGCATGCTGCCCCAGAAAATAAATTTTGGTGCTGGCTATTGCCTCGATGACCAGCACCATTAAAGAGGATGATCGCGAAAACCACTTGATCCACCGCAGGACGTGCCAGGTCCACGTCCTTTGTCGTTAAGGGAGTTTCTCCCAGGACGTGCCTGACACGTCCTTTGTCGTCAAGGGGTTAGCGGAGCTTGTTGGTATTAGCCAGCAAGAAAGTGTTGGTATCGGTGCACCAGAGAACAAGGTCCTTGAGGGAACAAAGTACTTCAGTAGTTAAATGATTCCCATTGTTCCTGAGGAAGTTACGCTGTCAGGTCATGAAACTTGTAGGGTGGAAGTACTTTGTTCCCGCACAGACCTTGTTCTCTGGTGCACCGATACTAACTTCTAGTTCGCGGTATATAACGTTTTGTTTCATTTAGTCACTTCCTGTGCTCCTCGAATTGAATACATTGTGTGGACTGAGTGACATTGCTCTTGTTCACAGTAGGTTCTCTTAACAGTGCAACACATTGTTTTATGACATCACTAGAGAAACAGGGTATTCCATTCATTTGAATGAAATTATTCTTATTAATTTATATTTGTAATCTATGTTCAGCAAGGGTAAGTGTAAAAACCAAGTTAGGATTGGCAACCCAATCTGGTGTGGGGCAACTAACTGTTCTAATACAGTGTTCAAATATGGGCAGAAGATTGTGTAAGCTTCTGCATTCTAGCCTCGGGCATTAATGGAGTCTACACTCTCCAGAGCACATGGTAAATCCTGTTAACCAGTTGTTAGTCACCTCCAGTCCCTACCACTACAAGCCCCTTCCCCCAGTCAATATGATTTCTGGAAATTCTACTGGAAGAGTGGTTATGGGGGAGGGAATGTACAAAAATGAAGGTGGGCTCTCCTTGAAGAAAGACCTGGTAATTCTTTTTGCAAGTTCTCGTACACACGGGGTCCCATGGAGACAACATCTCTGTCAGGCTTTCATTTTTACTTTTGTTTTTTTTACTCGCGATCGCGTCATTAGGCCACGCCCTTCATTAGGCCACGCCCCTTCATTAGGTCACACCTCCTTCAATGACGCAATCTCCCTGTGACTATAAATAACAGTCTGCAACGGACACAAATCGCTGTGTATTGTCTTTAGCAGCTGTTGTTGTTTCTGACTCCTTAGCTCCAAGCTACCTTAGAGTATCTTGCTACTTTCATTTTTGATTACCTGTTGCTGACCCGGATATCCTCGACCATTCTGATTTCTCCAATCCTGACCTTTGGCTTCCTGAATCGAATTGTGTACTTCTCCAATCCTCTGAATACGGACCGTCCCTGTTATCCTGCATTTTTCTCTATCACCTAATCGCAAGTACCTTCCATATCTTCAATCAAGTGTTCCATCATATTTTTTCCTTTATACTTCAATCAAGTTACATATATTTTTCCATATTACTTCAAACCATTTATTTTTTCTCTGCAATCAATATCAGTCAGTTTTTCTTCTTTTTGCTGCTAAACTTTAATACAAGAATTGCTTAAACGATATACCTTGTGTGGATTGTCGTTTATTTCTGCAGTTGAGTTTCCAAATATTCTTAAAGTCACAGCTACCCTGACAATCTCTTTCTTACAAACGGGCTTCCCTGTAGACAACATCTCTCTCTTACTCTTAGACTCTCATGAATACCACACCTCACTGTCTCTATGAGTCTGCGTGAAGAAGCACATGGTTCACTGGAAATTGTATCACATGGCTGCATGCTTGCTACACTTTTAAGTAGTTACTTCCATTCAATCAATGTACTAGTTTGGTAACAGTATTGTGAAGAACCAGGGGAAGCATTAGGAATGCTTTTCTGATTGGTCACTTCTAGGCTACCTCTGTCAGCAGGTTCCCCATTGGCTCTCCTTGGTAAAGGGATTAAAAGTGTCTGGTGCCGTTGCCACCACCTTGTGTCCCGATTGGTGGCTGTTTTAGAGGTCCCCTTCGATTGGTGCCTGGCCAAGCCAAATTATGCAATCTGCAAGTCTAACTGTTTACCGTCAACATTACCTATTGTTCAATCAAACGTTGTCTGATATTTTACTGTATAAAGAGTCTGATATTCCCTGGAATAAAGTCTTGGTTTTACTGCTGTACCTACAACTGTGTCGTGTGTGATTCTTGGGGACAAAGACCAGGCGAGACAGTGAATTATTTGGGACTCTGGCTGATATCCATTGCAGGCTAGGAGAAAAGTAATCCCAGGAGGAGACATATCTTTACAAGTATATACTAACTTATATATCTAAATTGCAGTTTGTATTTGCAGTATGTAAATGTAAAATGTAATATTGTAATTATATGTGTATTAATTTGCCTAGGAGAAAATTAACCCCGGGAGGAGACGTCTCTTTACAAGTATATACTAACTCAGGGGTCACCAACCTTTTTGAAACTGAGAGCTACTTCATGGGTACTGAGTCATACGAAAGGCTACCAGTTTGATACGCTCTTCTGAAATAACAAATTTGCTCAGTTTGCCTTTAGTTACATTATACATTATTAATAATACTCATCTATGTGAAGACACTAATCACGTAAATGATTTCTCACAATAATTAGCAACAATGACAATAAGGAGGGAAACATGTCAATATTCAGCACTTTAATCTCATGATGATGATCACTTACATCACTACATTTCATAGGAAAAATGCAACGTGGGAGACTTTTTGCTGGCTAGCAGAATGAGTTTTTACTACCGTTCCCATGATGTCGCACATACAGTCACACATAAATACACAGTCACACACACACATACATTTACAGACACTCTTATACACAGTCACACACACAGCCACCTTTACACACACACTGTCAGACAACCACCCTCACACACACTGTCACACACACACACATAAATACACACACAGCCACCCTTACACACACTGTCACACTCTCACACACATAAATACACACACAGCCACCCTTACACACACACATAAATACACACACAGCCACCTTTACACACTTAGACACAGGATACACTTACACAGACACTCATGTACACACACTTGCACAGACAGTAACACACATTGACACACACACTTATACACACACACCCTGTAGTGTACACACTGACATACACTTCCATATATTGACACATACTTACAAACACTTACACACATTTCTTTTTAACCCCCCCCCCCCACACACACACACACTTATGCTGTCCCCCTCCCTGCTTAATTACCTTTATGTGCAGGGAGGAGGACATTCTCGATGCTGTCTGCAGAGGCTGATACTGGCATCTAGCTTCTTCTGCCGGATGTCAATGTCAGCTGACATCCGGCATAAGAAACTAGAATGCTGGTGTTCTGCCTCTGCAGACACCATCCTTCTTCCTGCAGCCAATCAGAGCGCGACGGGGACGGAGTTTGCACCTGTTGCGCTGTGCTTGGTGTGACAAGGAGGTGCAGTTACCGCAGGCGCTCACCTGCGGCCCGCATCTCCTTGTCACAGCAAGCACAGCGCGCGGGTGAAAGCTCCACTCCCGTCGCGCTCTCTGACTGCAGCGCCTCTCCTCCTGTGCACCTGGGCGCAGTGCACCCCGTGCACCCGCCCAGGATCGGCCCTGCCTGGGAGGTGCAGTTTTTGGTTTTCCAACTTGAAATTTTGACATGGAGACAGATTGCACCCATGTCCCATTTGGGACATATTTGAAGCTAGCTAGTGTATTTTACCCCATCAACCCATATATTTTGTAAAAATAAACACCCTAGGCTATTTCAAATGGTGATATTTTAACACTTTCCATGCATTAATTCTACCACCAGCCTTTGTCAAAGTTTGTAGTAGTAATTTTTTTGTGTTTTCTTTTTCACAAACATTGTACTTCAGACATGAATTCACAGATTTTGGTACATGTCACTGCTGAATAACACCCCAATATGTGTTCACCAACTTCTCCTGAGTACAGGGATACCACCCATGCATAGGTTTGTCTGCTTGTTTGGAGGTTAAAGGGCCACATTTGAGAGGTGCGCATTTTGGTTTTCCAACTTAAAATTTTGACATGCAGACAACCTGCGCCCATGTCCTATTTGGGACATATTTGAAGTCAGCTAGTGTATTTTACCCCATCAACCCATATATTTATGAAAAGTAGGCACTCTAGGCTATTTCAAATGGTGGTATTTTAACACTTTCCATGCACTAATTCTACCACCAGCCTTTGCCAAAGTTTGTGGTAGTGATTTTTTTTGTGGTTTTTATTCACATACATTGTAATTCAGACATGAATTTACAGATTTTGGTATGTTTCACTGCCAAACAACAACCCAATATGTGTTCAACAACATCTTCTGAGTACAGGGATACCATCCATGCATAGATTTGTTGGGTTGTTTGGGGGCTAAAAGGCCACATTTTGAAGGTGCGCATTTCCAACTTGGAATTTTGACGTGTCGTCAGCCTGCGCCCCCATGTTTCATTTGGGACTTTTGTAGTACTGTACAAAAACATTAACCCCTAAAAATGCACAGACAAGAGAAAATTTTCTGCTGTGCAGTGATCAGTGGCAAGGAAGAGGTTAATACAAAGTGTATGGCTTTTATAAAAGCCCTTGGGTCTCACAATTTTGTAACATTTTATTTAATTTATTACAATTAAAAACATATTATACAGATCTGTCTCTCTCCCTTAAAACTCAAGTGAGGAGAGGAAGGCAGATCCATATGGGTCAGAACAATATTTACCAATAGTGACCTGACGAAATCATTTGAGCAATTACCAAACCGTCTTTGCCACTGATTGGCTGTTACTGATCGCTATACACTCGTTCAGACAGCTTCAAAAGGAATACACATAATCCCCTAGTGGTTAAAATTAACCCATAGCGAGTGTGACAAAAAAAAATGACGATAGCAACAAAAATCCTTCTGCAGCCATATTGCTCCATATACGCTGCTTAGGCAGTGACCATATGCGCTGCTTAGGCAGTGACCATATGCACTGCTTAGGCAGTGATATATGGCAAGCAAGGGGTTAATAGCTCTTAAAAGAGCCTTTGATATACTGTAATAAATGACAGTAAAAAAATTAACCCCTAAAAAATGCACAGACAGCAAAAAATGTGCTGCTGTGGAAGATCACTGCGTACACAGCGATCAATGGCAGGAAAGGGGTTAAACGCTGGAAACGGCTTTTATAAAAGCCGTTGGGTCTCAATTTAAAAAAAATATATTATAATTACAAACTTCCATTATACAGCTCTGTCTGTCTCCCTCACTAAAACTCAAGTGAGGAGAGAGAGGCAGATCTACACGGGTCGGATCAATATTTACAACAAATATTGATCTGACCGGGCGAATTGTGATGCTCATGTTTGCAATCACCAAACCGCCTTTGCCACTGATCAGCTGTTACTGATCGCTATACATGCGATCAGACAGCTAAAAAAAAAAAATTGACGTTAAACATAACCCCTAACTGGTACAATTAACCCGAAGCGGGTGTAATAAAAAAGTAAAAAAAATATGTAAAAAATGCTTCTACAGCAAGATTGCTGCATTTGCGCCAGATCGCTGCTTAGTCAGCAGTCACACAGATCTGCTGTGCAGGCATCGATTGGCTCCCCCTAGAGCATCGGAATTGAAATACATTCACTTCCAATGCTCTTGCCAGTAGAAGGGAAGCGCTGCCTGTTCCCTTCTACTGAGCCGATGGGGTCGCTCAGGAGAGCGACCACCATTGGTTCTGGGGGATCATCATGGTGTGCTAGCGAGGCACTTTAGCAACTCCAGAGATGCTTAGGATGCGAACAATCGTTCGCTACTTAAGCACATGTGTGCAGGTGGCAGAGCCATTGTTAAATGGCTGCTATGATCACTCCTGGGAGTGATCATAGCGCGCCCCTGCACTTTTTTTAAATGTTGCACAATGCCTCTACCTAGAGGCATTGTTGCAACACTGATAGAGTAAAGAAAGCGACCGCTTTACTCTATTTAGTGCATGACGTGCCAGGCACGTCAGCTGTCGGCAAGTCCTCGATTTGCCGTGACGTGCCTAGCACGTCATCTGTCACTAAGGGGTTAATTTGCCTACTGTCTAGTAGTTTAACTGCTTATTTGTCGATAGCTTCTTATATCCCTCTGTCCTAATAAATATTGTAATATTGCATAAAGCAAGGAGTGTGAACTTTTACCTTTCACTCAGTAGTTTATATATTTGTATACCGCCAGTAAGTTAGTTCATTGGCGAAGACTGATATCTATCTATATCAGTAATATTTATTTCATGGAAAATGTAAATAGATATTTAAAAACAGTACGAGATGATGGTGATTCTCTCTCTTTTTTTTTTTTTCTAGAGATTTTTTTATAAGAACACAAGCTCTAAGTTGATATAACCAGTTTGGACTGTACCGGTAGCAAGTGATGGATGTGATGACCAGTAGAAAAGCCATGCTGTGGGAGCAGACCAAGTAATCATCTACAAAAGCTCCCACTTAATTTGGAATTACTGTAATATTTCCTTATGTTTGCTTGTTAATATTAAACAAGTAAAAAAAACAAACTAATATGGCCTCCTACAAAAATTTATTTTTCAATATGTTATTTGTTTTTCCCCTTACATTTTGTATTTATGTAATTCCAGACAATTTCACTATCTGAGATGCAAAATTTTAAGATCAGATTTTTTTTCTTTTTTAATGCTCTGTTAGTGGCTGATCTTTAAAGCCTTCCAAAGGTCATAGGTCACCACTCACCTTGTTAGGTTGAAAAGAAATCTGTAATGCACACTTGTCTGTTCATTAACCTTTAAGTGGGGTCAATTCCAAACACTCTCTTAGGTTTATAGCATGTGATCAGACTGCTAGCAGATGACTTTATATCATCATGCCTTAGAGTATTTTGCATTCTGTGCAGCATGGAAATGCCCTTTACTTGTCCTCGAAATTTAGAAAATTTGAATTATATTTTTAATAATAGAGAAAATGTTACTTAAACATTTAACTCCCAACTTAAACTTTTAAATGTTCCATATTTTGATGTTCTGATTCAAATCAGTCGAAACTTGTTAGAACTTTCCATGATTTCATATGGTATTTCTTTGGTCCCTGATTCTGGATTTTATTTTACGTATCATTTGCCCTCTTTATGGTGTAGTTGGTGTTGCCAATATTGGCTATGTATCCAGGGACATCTATGTGTTCCACATGCTGCAGAAAGAGCATTAAAAGTGCAGCCCAGCAGTATGTAGGATGGATAGATGCACAGACAGAATACAATTAATTAATCAGGGTGGAGATCTCATAGGACCTACCATGATTAATTAATTGGATTGTGTCTGTGCGTATATACATCCTACATACTGTCGGTCTGCACTTTACATGCTCTTTCTGCAGCATGTGGAACAAATATGTGTCCATGGAAACATGGCTGATGTTGACAACTATGGGTGTATAGTGTTTCCAGTTTAAGTTTAATTAATATATTGTGTATGCAAAGTTGGTGTTTCACAGGTTCACGTTAACTTGCTGTAACCTAATATTCTCCCAAGTATCTAAATTGGGTAATATAGCAAAATACTGTAGAAATATAGAGATGTAAGAATTCAATAAGGTAAGTTACTCCTTAGAATATATCAAACATCTTGTTGGACCAGGTAGTTTTTATTGGAAACCAAAAGTGATTTCAAAAGAAAAAAACATGCTAGAGATCACATACAATGATAGGCCAAATGTCCAATGTCCAAGGACATTAAATGATCCATTACAGTTCACAAAGTTGGTACCTAGCCCTGATCATATGCAAAGTAGCCTGTTAGATCAGTTAGTGATGTGTTAATCTACAGTCAGTCTTACATTTATTTCGTACACTGCATATCTGCCATTATGGTCTTAATTCATTATGCAGTTCTATAGCATATCTCATATTACATATTACATTCTCTTCTACTATAGATTCCTGTATCTTTTACAGCCACGTGTTGCATCAATTGGTTATCATTATTATTTTAGTGGAATTCTGTTACTGACCAAAACCAAATTGTTACTGGTTACTTGCTACATGTTTTCATTTCAGCCAAAAAAATCAGCTATAAACTGTCCAATATATGACAGTATATTCCGCATCACGTCTGTGTGACCTCACACTAAACTTTTATACTTTTTGCAGGACCCACATAGCTTTGATTGGATGCTGAACCCACACCATGTTTAAGGCCATCGGGTATTATTAAGAAAAAATATGTGCACGTGGAAATAGTGCCTAATACTGCCACTCTTCCTGCGAGCCCTAAATACCAGTGTCCAGTTAAAGCCTGTGTCACTTATGCTGAACGTCTGGGTGCACTCTGATTGTGTCAAGTACTCTCCAGTGCAGATACCTGTTGTCTAGAGCTCAATTCTCCTCCTTAAGACAGTTTACACACAATGCTGCCTGTGCACAGTGCTAGTAGTAATGCCAAATTTGATGGGATAGGACTCAAAACCAGGACTGTCTCAGCAAAGTTGGAACTACTGGGTACTATGGTGACAGAGAACCTCCACCAAATGGAAATTGTTTTTTCTAACTCCGTGACCGGAAATCTTTGTGCATTACCCCTTTTGTCTCCTTTCACATTGGAGGACAAATATGGCCCTGTATTATTACATAATGTCTTGGCATTTCCGTCTCATGCCGTGATGCATATTTTCCTTTTAATTGTATTAGATAATGTTCGAGATGTGAATATTGTGTATTTACAATCTTCATTATTCCATGCACTGCACCTTTTTGAAATGTATTGCAAGTACTGTATCTTATGTCAATAAATAGATTTAAAAAAAAAGCCTAGAGCATTTCATATATTATTTCTCATAGCTAAAACATGAATTGCTTCAGGATGGGGTGTCAAAGATTTCAGGATTATCAAAAAAGTAACAACAAAAATACAACAAATAGGAATGTAACGGTACTGCTACCTAAGGTTGGTAGCACCTCTGCCCGTTGTAGGAAATCACCTCCTTAGCCCCTGATTACAGCTCAGCATCCACCCAGCAAGTCTTTCCTGGACCCTTGCTCTTTGTACCCATATACCAGATAGGACCACTAGCAGTTAGGTACAGGCAAGGATGAACAACTTCTTTATTTGTGAAACCAGCACAGACATTACATCACAGACATTAGTATACAATGGGGGGATGGAACTCCACTAGGTCCTTTAATTAACTGGGTCTAGGAATACATTATACTTCCAGGCTGCAAACCAAATAGGAATTAACATACAATGAGTAAACCTAATTACAAAACACACATTAAGACACATAATGAACACAACATAATCAGTTTAACAGAAGGACATACAAAGGGGAAATCCTGCCTCACACCTTTAAGGATACAAAGGTGACAAGTTCAGATAC
Organism: Pelodytes ibericus; assembly: GCA_036172795.1. NCBI lineage: Eukaryota > Metazoa > Chordata > Amphibia > Anura > Pelodytidae > Pelodytes > Pelodytes ibericus. The sequence continues at coordinate 233,067,176 of CM069857.1, read as the reverse complement.
ATACAGAGTACATTCAATTAAAATAACTTGTTAATTGAGGGACATCACTGTAAACCAGGAAACTAGATGACTTACATAAATGGGTAAGGTGACATAATGACAGGGGTTTACATGATAGGATACAATCTTAACCTTGGGGAAACAGTGAATGGGACAAAGGTTTGGATCCAAGGTTACACATCTTGGCTGACATCCTGAGTGCCTGTGTTTGAAGTCCAATTGAAAACAGGGTACCACTGGTGACCTCAAAGTGTGTACCCCCAAACTAATATATCAACAGACAGGGCCCATAGTCCACAGGGAGTCTTCTAGCCCCCAGGGCCCTCCAAGAACCCCCGTCACAGTGGATCTTCAAATCCTTTTCGTGACAAGGAACTATAGCATTTGTAACAAAACCTTTTAGAACCTGAGCAACAGAACAAATAAAAGACATATGGACATATTAAGTGAGGGTCTTACCTCCATGCCATAGGAAACAGTGGTACATAAAGTACTCTGGGGAGGCAGAGGAGTTACATCCATGTGTAGAAGAAATGGCAAACGTCCACACTGTATTCAGTTGGCTATATTCTCTACAGCAAACCTAGCCTTGAAACATGAGATATGTCCTCAAGTAGGACAATAATTTGACAAAGATTAATGTGATGCTTTCTCCACTATATGGAAAGTGAACTCGTCCATACTATACAAACAAGTCCAACTGTTTCAGGGATCCAAAAATCGGACATTCAGAAGCATGCCCATATACTCACTGGTTCTTTAACACCACACTGCATATTTTGTTGACTATTGGTTAGACCAATATACTATTGGGTTATCGGGCTTCAAAAGACTAGATTGTATCAGAATGATGACCTCAGAATAAAATACAAATTTTTTATTGTCCAAATACAGGACAAACCATTATCAGGACAGGAACAAGGTTGTACAGAAAATAAACTCTGGAGGTATCCCTCTTGAGAAAGGCTTTTTAGCTAAAACACCGGTAGTTTTGTTCACCCGTGTACACCCGTGTTACTGCTAGGTTTGTGCTGTATTTGGACCTCTGGTCCTGCCTTTCGTGTGGATGTTACTTTGACACGTATCACCTACCTAATCATTGTTGCAGACTATGTACAGCATTTCATGGAAACGGTATTACCTGGTGGCATTGACCTCTTGAAGCAGGATAATGTGCCCTGCCACAAAGCAAAAGGGTTCAGGAAAAGTTTGAGGAACACAACGAGTTCAAGGTGTTGACTTTGCCTCCAAATTCTCCAGATCTCAATCCAATCGAGGCCTGTGGCGGAACAACAAGTCCAATCCATGGAGGCCCCACCTCACAACTTATAGGACTTAAAGGATCTGTCGCTAACGTCATGGTGCCAGATACCACAGCACACCTGCAGAGGTCTAGAGGACTCCATGCCTCAATGGGTCAGGGCTGTTTTGGTGTCTAAAGGAGACCTATACAATATTAGGCAGGTGGTCATAATGTTATGGCTGATCGGTGTATCATAGTCACTTGGTCACTTGGTATAATCCCTGAAATTAGTGTTCCTTTCAGGCCATTTGAAATGTCATGGTACAGAGGTTTTCTCTGGGTTCTCTCTTACAAATACCACAGACATTTAATTACCCAGTTTACTCTCATGGTACAACTGGAATTTCATGGGCACAAAGGCTGTTGCACTAACACCTAAAATGGAGATCTTGTGTCCATCTACAGGGCAATGGCTTCCTGCCTACTTCTGGGTTTGGTTACTGCTTCAGCTGCTTGCTTCACAATACATGTCAGATATACATTTTGCAACTTAGTTGGCATTTTGCCACAATTCACTGCTTAGTTAATAAACTCCACTGTGACCTGCAAATGTAACGTCTCCACTTACCAAGTGATCATGCCGGAGGGCTGGAATGACACTTTATGATACAGTGATTGTTGCTGGAAGATGACAGGGGCAACTTCAGAACGTATTAACCAGTACATTACTCATCCGTAGCAACAGTGAGCTACAATAACTGGACCACTGAAGTACATAAGTAGTCACAGGCTACTCACTAAAAGTTAGCTGTCAAGTGAACTACAAAAAACAGACATTAATAGCTGAGTTGGAAAGACAGAAAGGTTGGAGAATTTTTCCAGCTAAGGAAATAATGCCTGTTTTTTTCCAGTTCATTTGTCAGTTCACTTTTAGTGAGCAGCCTGCTAAGGATTTCCGTTTTATCCTCTTACAAAAATATAGGCTCATGTTATTAGTAACCAAAAAATAGAAGTATTTGGTGACATGACAAATTTAGGCATGCAGGAAACTGAACATAAGAGTCTCAGCTCAAACCAGCTATCTCTGCACACTGACTTAAATTCACTTTGTATAATCTGATAAAAGATTTAATTGTATGCTTTTGATTGCTTTTGCAGTTTTGGCAGTGCTGGGGTTAAATACCATAAATTGTGAGCAGAAGATGAGAGCTGATTCCCTGTGAAGTGTTTGACTGCCGGCCAGACAGAGGCTCATTTCTCTCTGGGAGAGGGCGCTCCGAGGGTTTGCGATTCCCCTTCTATTTTTGGGGTTGACTAATCAACAAGTAACAGGTGATGCCTTTAAAAGTAGCCGTCAAAGCAGTTTTGGTTACCCCTTCCAAGGGCATCAGAGTTTCCGCGTGTGTCACACAAACCTAATGTGTGAATCCCGAGGCCCTACAGGCTTTTGACAGCTATGATCCGCAGAAACTTTATCCCTGGCTTGACAAGTCTCATGTTGCCAGGCAACAATAACCCTTTCACTGCTAGTGAAGCCTCCCAATCAGGGCCGCTCCAAGACCCTAGTGGGCTCTGGGCAAAGTCTTTAGCAGTGGGCCCCCCTCGACCCAATTTGTCTAAAGTTGCATTATAGAAAACTGTATGTAAATGTAAACGTTTTAATATTAAATGCAATTATTTTCATATCACATTCAACTAGTTATATATGGGATGAAAATGTTATTGAAAAATTGCATTTCTTGTTTTTATTCCCTTTTTCTGCACCCACATTGCACCATAACACAGCACCATACAGTACCCACAACACTTGTCATGTGCAATATAGGATTGCACCCACAGCCAGGGGCGTTGCTAGGTCTTCGGATGATCTGGGGCTAGAGCCCAGATGAGCTCGGTCACACACAGGGGCGTACCTAGAGCATTTGGCACCCGGGGCGGACCCTGAGTGTTGCACCCCCCACCCCCCCACCCCCATAATAAAAATGTAAGAAAACACCCACAAATTTTTCAGTGTTTGAAAATTGTACAATTATAGATACCAGGAATATTGTGCCACTCAGAACCCAGTAATATTGTGCCAGTCAGATACCAGTAATATTGTGCCTTTCAGATACCAGTAATATTGTGCCAGTCAGATACCAGGAATAGTGTGCCATTCAGAGCCCAGTAATATTGTGCCAGTAAGATACCAGTAATATTGTGCCACTCAGAGCCCAGTAATATTGTGCCAGTCCGATACCAGGAATATTGTGTCATTCAGAGCCCAGTAATAGTGTGCCAGTCAGATGCCTGTAATATTTTGCCAGTCAGAGCCCAGTAATAGTGTGCCAGTCAGAACCCAGTAATATTGTGCCACTCAGAACCCAGTAATACTGTGCCACTCAGAGCCCAGGAATATTGTGCCACTCAGAGCCCAGGAATATTGTGCCAATCAGATGCCCAGTAATATTGTGCCAATCAGATGCCCAGTAATATTGTGCCAATCATAGCCCAGTAATATTGTGCTACTCAGAACCCAGTAATATTGTGCCACTCAGAGCCCAGGAATATTTTGCCACTCAGAGCCCAGGAATATTGTGCCACTCAGAGCCCAGGAATATTGTGCCAATCATAGCCCAGTAATATTGTGCCACTCAGAACCCAGTAATATTGTGCCACTCAGAGCCCAGGAATATTGTACCATTCAGAGCCCAGTAATATTGTGCCACTCAGAACCCAGTAATATTGTGGCAATCATAGCCCAGTAATATTGTGCCAATCATAGCCCAGTAATATTGTGCCAGTCCGATACCAGGAATATTGTGTCATTCAGAGCCCAGTAATAGTGTGCCAGTCAGATGCCTGTAATATTTTGCCAGTCAGAGCCCAGTAATAGTGTGCCAGTCAGAACCCAGTAATATTGTGCCACTCAGAACCCAGTAATATTGTGCCACTCAGAGCCCAGGAATATTGTGCCACTCAGAGCCCAGGAATATTGTGCCAATCAGATGCCCAGTAATATTGTGCCAATCAGATGCCCAGTAATATTGTGCCAATCATAGCCCAGTAATATTGTGCTACTCAGAACCCAGTAATATTGTGCCACTCAGAGCCCAGGAATATTTTGCCACTCAGAGCCCAGGAATATTGTGCCACTCAGAGCCCAGGAATATTGTGCCAATCATAGCCCAGTAATATTGTGCCACTCAGAACCCAGTAATATTGTGCCACTCAGAGCCCAGGAATATTGTACCATTCAGAGCCCAGTAATATTGTGCCACTCAGAACCCAGTAATATTGTGGCAATCATAGCCCAGTAATATTGTGCCAATCATAGCCCAAGAATATTGTGCCACTCAGAACCCAAGAATATTGTGCCAATCATAGCCCAGTAATATTGTGCCACTCAGAACCCAGTAATATTGTGCCAATCATAGCCCAAGAATATTGTGCCAGTCAGAACCAAGTAATATTGTGCCAATCATAGCCCAGTAATATTGTGCCACTCAGAACCCAGTAATATTGTGCCAATCATAGCCCAAGAATATTGTGCCAGTCAGAACCAAGTAATATTGTGCCAATCATAGCCCAGTAATATTGTGCCACTCAGAACCCAGTAATATTGTGCCAATCATAGCCCAAGAATATTGTGCCACTCAGAACCCAGTAATATTGTGCCAATCATAGCCCAAGAATATTGTGCCACTCAGAACCCAGTAATATTGTGCCAATCATAGCCCAAGAATATTGTGCCACTCAGAACCCAGTAATATTGTGCCAATCATAGCCCAGTAATATTGTGCCACTCAGAACCCAGTACTATTGTGCCAATCATAGCCCAAGAATATTGTGCCAGTCAGAACCAAGTAATATTGTGCCAATCATAGCCCAGTAATATTGTGCCACTCAGAACCCAGTAATATTGTGCCAATCATAGCCCAGTAATATTGTGCCATTCAGAACCCAGTAATATTGTGCCAATCATAGCCCAAGAATATTGTGCCACTCAGAACCCAGTTATATTGTGCCAATCATAGCCCAGTAATATTGTGCCATTCAGAACCCAGTAATATTGTGCCAATCATAGCCCAAGAATATTGTGCCACTCAGAACCCAGTAATATTGTGCCAATCATAGCCCAAGAATATTGTGCCACTCAGAACCCAGTAATATTGTGCCAATCATTGCCCAAGAATATTGTGCCACTCAGAACCCAAGAATATTGTGCCACTCAGAACCCAGTAATATTGTGCCAATCATAGCCCAAGAATATTGTGCCACTCAGAACCCAGTAATATTGTGCCAATCATAGCCCAAGAATATTGTGCCACTCAGAACCCAGTAATATTGTGCCAATCATAGCCCAAGAATATTGTGCCACTCAGAACCCAGTAATATTGTGCCAATCATAGCCCAAGAATATTGTGCCACTCAGAACCCAGTAATATTGTGCCAATCATAGCCCAAGAATATTGTGCCACTCAGAACCCAGTAATATTGTGCCAATCAAAGCCCAAGAATATTGTGCCACTCAGAACCCAGTAATATTGTGCCAATCATAGCCCAAGAATATTGTGCCACTCAGAACCCAGTAATATTGTGCCAATCATAGCCCAAGAATATTGTGCCACTCAGAACCCAGTAATATTGTGCCAATCATAGCCCAAGAATATTGTGCCACTCAGAACCCAGTAATATTGTGCCAATCATAGCCCAAGAATATTGTGCCACTCAGAACCCAGTAATATTGTGCCAATCATAGCCCAAGAATATTGTGCCACTCAGAACCCAGTTATATTGTGCCAATCATAGCCCAGTAATATTGTGCCATTCAGAACCCAGTAATATTGTGCCAATCATAGCCCAAGAATATTGTGCCACTCAGAACCCAGTAATATTGTGCCAATCATAGCCCAAGAATATTGTGCCACTCAGAACCCAGTAATATTGTGCCAATCATAGCCCAGTAATATTGTGCCAGTCATAGCCCAAGAATATTGTGCCACTCAGAACCCAGTAATACCCACACACACCTAGACACCCTGACACACACACACACACACCTAGACACCCTGACACACACACACACACCTAGACACCCATACACAGTCACACTTTTTTTTTTTTTTACTTACCTTACACTTGGTCCGTCATCCAGGACCTTCTGCCGGATGTCCGTCCACCTGACATCCGGCAAGCAGCTGACACAGTGCGACGGGGGCGGAGCTTGCACCCGTCGCGCTGTGATCTTTATGGCCAGGAGGAGAGGCTAGGGAGCGAGCTCCCTATAGCAGCCTCTCCTCACGATCGGCCCTCACCCCCGCGTGAGGTTAATCCTCCGATTCTGGGACTATGTCCCAGACGGAGGAAAGCTCACCGGGGGATTTTTTTTTTTTTTTATATTTATATTTATAGCCCTGGAGTCTCGGGGCTAAAGAATACTTTAGCCCCAGAGTCTCCATTCGGGGCTATGAAGGGGGGACTCGGGGCTATAGTCCCAGTAGCCCACCCCTAGCGACGCCTCTGCCCACAGCACTTGGTTTGCCCTCATATTGCACTCACTCAATTTGGCATGACACAGTGTCAATCGGCCCCACAGAACATACCACAGTGTCACTTTGTCCCACAGAACTGCCCTGGCAGAACAAGCCACAGTGTCACTTTCCCCTATAGTACATGTTATTTTGCCCCACAAAACATGCCACAGCATCACTTTGACAATTAAAATAAGCCACTGTCAGGTAACAATTAACATGCCACAGTCACTTTGTCATTAACATATGCAACAGTCAGTTTGCCTATTAAAATATGTCACCGTTTGTCCATTAAATATGCCACAGACATTTTGCCATTAATATGCCACAGCCAATTTGCCCATTAATATGCCAATATTATTATTAAAATGAATATGTCTGTATTATTTTGCTATTAATATGCCAGTATTACTTTTGCAATTAATTTGCCAGTGTTATTTTATTAATAAGCCACAACCTAATTGCCCAATCATATGCCAGTATTATTTTGCCATTAATAAGCCACAATCAATTTGTCCAATAGTATGCCAGTATTATTTTGCCATTAATAAGCCACAGCCAATTTGTCCAATAGTATGCCAGTATTATTTTGCCATTAATAAGCCACAGCCAATTTGTCCATTAGTATGCCAGTATTATTTTGCCTTTAATAAGCCACAGCCAATTTGCCCAATAGTCTGCCAGCATTAGGTTTTCTATTAATATGCCAGAGTTATCGTGCTCGTTAAATACCACCCTTGGATGGTATGATAGAAGGGGAAAAATCTTTTCTAATTATACCTACAATAAATACATGTATTTTGCACCATAGAACCCCAACTAGTTTTTTTTAAATTAAATCCTCAATTTTAATTTTTTTTTATAGAAAGGACACTTGATAATCTGCTGCGCAAAGCTGCAAAAACAGTGCCTCATTGAGCTGGTATGTCATGCTGCAGTTTATAGTTGTATTTCTTGATGCTGCCCTGCTAGAAATACCTTGCCCAAAGGGAGAGGTAGTTTAATATAAATTACCCATCCATTTCCTTTAGGTTAGAAGGTGCTCTCTCTTCGCTAAAAAAAAATAACTTTTAAAATGGTATTTGCATATTGAAGAGAAATATTAAAAATATAACTTGAAGCAGGACTGCAGGGAAACCAATGCTGATCTCTATTTTTGTTAAAAAATTGCTGGAATAATTATATTTGTACTAAGAGTTGGGCTGTGTGTAGTCATACTTGGATTATGTGGCCACCCCATGGGCACATTATTAATTTGTGGGTACATGCAGTCACAAACCATAAACCTGAGAACCATCAATCTTATAGTACTGATTAATTTGCCTGAAATGCACAAACTCTACCATATTACAATGTTAAAATGATTGAACTTATAGGGGGCTGTTTGCTAAAACTGAACTGCCAAGTGGACTGCTAAAAACATTCATTAACCCCTTTGTGACGTTAGGACGTACTATGCCGTCCTGACTTTAAGTGCCTTAAAGTCGTTAGGACGGCATAGTACGTCCTGTACTAAACAGCTCATCGCGGCTCCCTGCGATGAGCTGTTTTCGGATCCCGCTGCAGGCACTTGCAGCGGGATCCCACCTGTCATCTGAGGCCACTTTGAGTGGCCTCAGTCCGACAGGGAAAATGTAAGCGAGCTCTGGCGAGCACCGGCTACATTTCTCTAAACTTCTGGGTTCGGGCACGCGTCCGTGACGTCACACATGATGTCAGGAGGTCTCGCGATATTTTGGCAGGGACCCACAGGGTCTATTAAGACCCTGATCGGGTCTCTGCCAGAGTGTTCCTGGCTACCGATCACCTTGTGATCGGTGGCCAGGAACAATTTGTGACGTTTTGGTGCTTGCGTCGTTTGGGACGCAAGCACCTAGCGTCATGAAGGGGTTAATAAATGTGTTGGAAACATCCTCCAACGTGCCTTACTTTCCAAATCAACTACTTTTAGTGACTAACCCCCGCAGTGTGGTAATTAGGATAAAGAGTGTATTTTTATATGCATACTCCAGTATGCTGCTTTTTATTTTTTGTGAACAAAACTGAAGTAGCACTACATGTTTATTTTCAAACTGCTAGTTCCACTCTGCATTTAAATGAAAAAGAGCTCTTAAGTGTATTGCATAACACATTGAGATCAATATTTAAAGGCTCTAGAAGTGCTGTTCACTAAATTCTCATAAAACAGCAAATTTACTTTTCCTCTGCACTGCTCACAAAATATAATGATATAGTCTCACCCCATGTAAATCTAAGCCCACCATATATAGAATTTATATCAATTAAACATAAACAGCAGCACTGAATTTCTCTTCTAACCCCATTATATTCTCACTGTGTTTGTAACTCCTCAAGCATGACCCCTCAGCAATAACCACTATTGTGGTGCACAATACATACAGGTGGGTCTGTCCATAGGGTTGCCACCCTAACTGAATTCTGGCACCCCCCCCATCACCCACGTTGCACACCCAGGATATGCCCCATCACACCATTACATGACCCATCACCCACATTACATGCCCCATCACCTGCTCCATTACCCTATTATATGTGCCCATCACCCCCATTTTATGTACCCCTCCCCCCATTACATGCCCCCATCACACAATTACATGTCCCCATCACCCCCATTACATGTCCCCATCACCCCCATTACATACCTCCATCACCCCCATGACATACCTCCATCACCCCATTACATGCCCTCATCACCCCCATTACATGCCCCCATCACTCCCATTACATGCCTCCATCATCCTTATTACATGCCCTCATTACCCCAGGACTTACTCTGCTGTGAGTTTCCTTGTGTCAGGCAGCATGCCCAGGCGCACAGACTACCTACCATGCTGCCTGTTGACTGGTGAGTGCCGGCAGGTCGTGTATCTGATGACAGTGCGCCAGGTCACGTGACCTGTCGCCACTCACCCGTCAAAGCGCACGGGGAGCCCAACAGGAAGCATGGTAGTTTGTCTGTGCGAAGATCTCCCCAGCCATCTCCTCTGCTGGCAATCAATTTATTTTTAAAGGGGCAGTGTTTTTGCCGACACTCAGGCAGACAAGCTAAGTATCACCCTAGGCACTTGCCTTGTCTGCCTCGAGCTAAATATAACACTGCACCCAGGCAGACCAGTAAAAAATGTACCGTATTTGCTCGATTATAAGACGAGGTTTTTTTCAGAGCAAATGTCTTATAATCGAGGTCTCTTATAATCTGACCTCAAATTGAGGTCAGACTATAAGACATGGATCCAGGTCCCCAGCAGAGCTGCAGGGGACCTGGATCCCCCTCTCTAGCAGCAGGGGAAGTCTGCGCAACGAGCGCAGACTCCCCTGCTTCCGCCCGGCACGACCGCCGGGGCTTCTGTGAAGAAGCCGGATACTTCCGCTTTCGTCACAGAAGTCCCGGCGAGCGTGCCGGGCGGCAGCAGGGGAGGTCTGCGCTCATCGCGCAGACATCCTCTGCTGCCCCACTAGGCACCAGGGATCAAGGTAAGGGGAAGGGAGGGAGGGGAGGGGGAGGGAGGGAGGGAGGGGGGCAGAGAGACAGGGGGAGGGAGTGAGGGAGGGGGACAGAGAGACAGGGGGGAGGGAGGGGGGCAGAGACAGAGTCAAGGGGAGGGAGGGGGTTAAGAGACAGAGACTACCTACCATGCTGCCTGTTGACTGGTGAGTGCCGGCAGGTCGTGTATCTGATGACAGTGCGCCAGGTCACGTGACCTGTCGCCACTCACCCGTCAAAGCGCACGGGGAGCCCAACAGGAAGCATGGTAGTTTGTCTGTGCGAAGATCTCCCCAGCCATCTCCTCTGCTGGCAATCAATTTATTTTTAAAGGGGCAGTGTTTTTGCCGACACTCAGGCAGACAAGCTAAGTATCACCCTAGGCACTTGCCTTGTCTGCCTCGAGCTAAATATAACACTGCACCCAGGCAGACCAGTAAAAAATGTACCGTATTTGCTCGATTATAAGACGAGGTTTTTTTCAGAGCAAATGTCTTATAATCGAGGTCTCTTATAATCTGACCTCAAATTGAGGTCAGACTATAAGACATGGATCCAGGTCCCCAGCAGAGCTGCAGGGGACCTGGATCCCCCTCTCTAGCAGCAGGGGAAGTCTGCGCAACGAGCGCAGACTCCCCTGCTTCCGTCCGGCACGACCGCCGGGGCTTCTGTGAAGAAGCCGGATACTTCCGCTTTCGTCACAGAAGTCCCGGCGAGCGTGCCGGGCGGCAGCAGGGGAGGTCTGCGCTCATCGCGCAGACATCCTCTGCTGCCCCACTAGGCACCAGGGATCAAGGTAAGGGGAAGGGAGGGAGGGGAGGGGGAGGGAGGGAGGGAGGGGGGCAGAGAGACAGGGGGAGGGAGTGAGGGAGGGGGACAGAGAGACAGGGGGGAGGGAGGGGGGCAGAGACAGAGTCAAGGGGAGGGAGGGGGTTAAGAGACAGAGACTACCTACCATGCTGCCTGTTGACTGGTGAGTGCCGGCAGGTCGTGTATCTGATGACAGTGCGCCAGGTCACGTGACCTGTCGCCACTCACCCGTCAAAGCGCACGGGGAGCCCAACAGGAAGCATGGTAGTTTGTCTGTGCGAAGATCTCCCCAGCCATCTCCTCTGCTGGCAATCAATTTATTTTTAAAGGGGCAGTGTTTTTGCCGACACTCAGGCAGACAAGCTAAGTATCACCCTAGGCACTTGCCTTGTCTGCCTCGAGCTAAATATAACACTGCACCCAGGCAGACCAGTAAAAAATGTACCGTATTTGCTCGATTATAAGACGAGGTTTTTTTCAGAGCAAATGTCTTATAATCGAGGTCTCTTATAATCTGACCTCAAATTGAGGTCAGACTATAAGACATGGATCCAGGTCCCCAGCAGAGCTGCAGGGGACCTGGATCCCCCTCTCTAGCAGCAGGGGAAGTCTGCGCAACGAGCGCAGACTCCCCTGCTTCCGCCCGGCACGACCGCCGGGGCTTCTGTGAAGAAGCCGGATACTTCCGCTTTCGTCACAGAAGTCCCGGCGAGCGTGCCGGGCGGCAGCAGGGGAGGTCTGCGCTCATCGCTCAGACATCCTCTGCTGCCCCACTAGGCACCAGGGATCAAGGTAAGGGGAAGGGAGGGAGGGGAGGGGGAGGGAGGGAGGGAGGGGGGCAGAGAGACAGGGGGAGGGAGTGAGGGAGGGGGACAGAGAGACAGGGGGGAGGGAGGGGGGCAGAGACAGAGTCAAGGGGAGGGAGGGGGTTAAGAGACAGAGACAAGGGGAGGGAAGGGGTTAAGAGACAGACAAGGGAAGGGGTTAAGAGACAGAGACAAGGGGAGGGAAGGGGTTAAGAGACAGAGACAAGGGGAGGGAAGGGGTTAAGAGACAGAGACAAGGGGAGGGAAGGGGTTAAGAGACAGAGACAAGGGGAGGGTAGGGGTTAAGAGACAGAGACAAGGGGAGGGAAGGGGTTAAGAGACAGAGACAAGGGGAGTGAGGGGGTTAAGAGACAGGCAAGGGGAGGGGGGAGAGAGAGAAAAATGGGGGCAAGGGAAAGAGAAAGGCAGCATTGGCACATAAAAAGAAATACAAACTAGAAATACATTTTTTGATATCATAATTTTTTATTAAAAAAGCAATTTACATGTGAATATATACAAGTTTAACTTTTTTCCTATAGGGTAGTCTTATATTCAGGCTTTTAGTTTTTTTCCTAAAGGAATATCCAAAGTTTGGGGGGTCGTCTTATAATCAGGGTCGTCTTATAATCGAGCAAATACGGTACTTGAAGCCAATGTTAAATCTATTGAGGCAATAGCCTCACCAGCCCGGTGCCAACAAGCATGCAGACATATCTGGGGGCTTGGGCAGCGCGCAGACACCATGCTGTCTGCGACTAGAAACCATGGACTTGTGGGTTATGGCTGGGGAAAGTCCTAGGTGTGCAATGTGGGTGTGGGGCATGTCCTGGGCTGCTGAGGTAAGTGTTGGATGTGCAATGTGGGTGATGAAGCAAGTCCTAAGTGTGCAACATGAGTGATGGAGCATGTCCTGGAATGCTGGGGCAAGACCTGGGTGTGCAATGTGGGTGATGGGGCATGTCCTGAGTACTTGAATTTAGTCTGAATTAACCCTTATTGGGATTGTGATAATGGAATTAAACATGTTGTCTGACCATATGGAACAATACACTTGTCCTTTGAAAATAAGAAAAGGAATAATTGTGCAAGCTCATGGGGTAAGGTATCGCGTTGTGATACAAAGCATGGCTATGAAAATATTTAAATAACAGCAGGGACATGGGGGGGGGGGGGGGAAATAAAATGAAAAGCAGCACTTTTTAATAAAATGTATTAACAATATAATCTACATAAAACACTTATAAAATAACCACACTACTGTTCTGTAATACAACAGTATAAAAGATCTGTCATTCAAAGACTATCCAGCTACCAAGAAAGGACCATGCAGACTTGAAAAAGACCTACCCATTTTTTTAAAGCATATTAAAGTAACATATATATATATATATATATATATATATATATATATATCTCCATTAAAATGTTTATATCTCTATTCAAAATACACGATTATGCGTGGCTCCTTTGTATGGCATTATTAATGGGGCTCCTGTATGTGGCATAATTTGTGGGGCTCCTGTATGTGTAATAATTAATGTGGCTCCTGTGTGTGGCATATTTATTGGGCCATCTGACTGGCATTACTAAGGAATCTGTGTGGCACGGTATTAGAGGAAATCTAGGGGGTGACACGATGAGTTACTCCCATGGGTCACACCAACCCTAATGATGCCTCTGCTAGCACATTCTTAATAAGGTAACCACCACACAGACAAAATAGTCCTACAATCCCTCTACCAGTCCTTACAGTTTGTCAGTAACTTCTGTAGCATAGATTCACTAATGAATTACAATTTCATTTCATTTGTAAAAAATTGAAGGAGCTCAGGCAATTAATAGTCCCTTACCTAAACAAACAAAAAAATAAATGCCAGGTACAATGAATTCTCAGTAGTTACCATTGGTTGGATATTGTAACTAACAAGTCAATAATGCTATAATGAGCCAATCCTGGTTTTGAATTTCCATTTGCTGATGTGTTGGCAACTTTGGTATAACACAGTAATATCTAAAGAAATGTGACCTGGATAGTTTATAACACATTTCAAAATATGTGCTTATTATTCTGAATACCATGGTACTAGTCATAATAATTTTTTCTGCTAACTGTGCAGCTAATTTTTTGGTTGATCACTATCCACTTATAGGATTAAGTTAATGAGTCGGGTTACCAGCAACAAGTAACTAAGTCAGAAAAGTAGACAATCTCAAATTCTATTTGTCATCATATTGGGCACAAAAGGTTGAAATCAAATAGTGCTTCTAAACATGACACTCCTCAAGCAACTAGTACATTTTTTTTTTCTTTAACCATTTTGGAAAATAATTGTCTATTCTGCTGACACATTCTTGCTGATGGTAACTTTCCTGATTTTTTTTCCCATTCACTTGTCATTTCATCATAGGACACATTTATAATGAACCAATCACAATGTCTTAATGGATGACTTTCAGTTTACTACGATTCTACAACAAGGAAGACCCATTTTATCCGAAACCTCCTACTGCACATACAGAAACCTTATGGGAAAATATTGTTTCATGGTTTTAAATGTCAATGCATGTTCACTAGTACAAAAATCGAAATGAACACAGAACAGTGACCTAATTTCCCTCAATAACCATCTTTTGTATAATGTAATGAAATTAAAGTATTCAGATTCATTTATTTTTGTCAGAAATTGGGCAGACTAGTTGGGCGGAATGGTTCTTATTTACCCACACATTCCACATATTTCTTAGGCTAGGGCTGGCGCAAAGATATTATTTTTGCTACCATAGGCAAAGATCCAGTGTGAGGCCTCTTCAAGTGTTCCAATGAATACATTTCTCTAGTCTCTTGATGCTCTGACATCACACCCCATCTCTCTTTCTTCAATTTCACTACTACCCCTAGGGGATTATATACTGGAGAACCTGACATGTTCATTTGTTATTAATCACTTGTTTTCTAATTTAATTTAGTTATGTTAATGGGAGTTAAGGGGAGGAGGAGGGGCTCATTACCATGGGACCAGTCTCGACACAGCTACAACCTGTTCTTTTCTTTTTAATCCTTTTGTTTTTACGTACGACTAAAGTTGTGATATTTTTTGGGATGGGAGGATGTGGAAGGGAGGGGGAGGAAAAAATTGGGGGGAATTTTTTGGGACATACTCTATGATGAAAATGTATTGTTTTAAAACCCAAATGAAAACTGAAATAAAAAGATATTTAAAAAAAAATAAGCATGGTACCAGTGCTCTCTCCTAGCTCTACAGTAACTATTTTATTCCCTAGGCATAAATTCAGATCACCTTCTGTAAAGCAGTAATGCCAATGTGCATGACTACACAGCAGTCACCAACAGCCTAATGATGACATCAACCATTTATATTTAGGTCTCTGTGAGGAGCCACCAGACCTGTGGGCTTGAACGCTTGGTGCATCTGCACTTATCTATATAGCCACCAGGAGTCTCAATGTTGTGTTCAGGATTGCTGGCTACTTCTCCCTTTCCCTGCTTCACGTCCTATTGCCTTTTTAGACATACCTTCTGATTCACCTGTTCTGGACCTTTGCTAACTAGCTGCATTACACTTGCTACTCCCAGCTCTTAGTGCTGAAGCATTTACATTATTTACCTATGGATTCTTTGTTGCTGACTCGGTCTGCTCTGAATTCTTCTCTGCTTAACTATTCTGTTCCTGACCTGGGCTGCCTGGACTTCACAGTTTCTACTTTTGGATCTTCTGGTGCTAGACTCAGGGTGTCTTTTGGGGTGTTCTCCTTGATGCCTGCTCTGTACCAGTTTAGCTATCTGCCATGCTTCCTGTAGCCCCCAGACAAGGTCGGGGAGGGGCAATCATGACAGGGTGCTGAAGGGATATGTCAGCCTATAGTGGGAATTAGTGGGAGGAGTTGGGAGTGTATAAGAGTTAGGAACAGGAAGTTTGGGGGCCATTTTAGGAAAAGATTTCCCCCCATACCTGTTGTGTGTTGGTCTGTCTCCCTTCTTATTTTTCAGGATCATGGAGGCTGAGATTGATAGGATTCTTGCTGAGATGAGGGCTGCAGCGCTGCTGAAGGGACCTGGCTGGCTGCAGGGACGTCTGGAGGAACCTGGGCATGCAGAAGGGCCTGCTGCCACCGCATCCAGGAGGCCTGCGCGTTCGGTGAGGCCTCCCCGTCGTCTAAGCCCCGGAGATGACGTCTTCCCCGGGACCAGCGGACTCTCAGCGGTGGAGAAGAGGATTTCTTCCCCTCAGGAGAAGAGGATTGCGCTCCGTCGAGCGCGCTACCAGGGCGTCACGTGGCGGAGCCCGAAACCGGAAGTCGTCGACGGAGGTCCAGGCCCCGCCGGAAGTGGATGCAAATGCGCATCCAGCGCTTCCAACCACGGGCGTCGTGGTGGAAAGCCTGGGGGGCCTGGGACCAAGGGCCCCCCGCACCTCTACACAGCTGCCTGCCCCACAAACGCATGGAGGCCAGAGGAGGACTTCCAGCCGGCAGATGGGAGGAGCCATGACACCAGGAGTCCATCAGGTGAGCAGGTCTGGTATGGGGGAGGGAACAAGGGCCCCAGTCCCCTCAAAGATGCCCCTTGCCGGCCCAGTCGCGCACTCAACCCCCCTCCAGGTGCTCCACTCCAGAGTTGCCCCTATTGGACTCAATAGATCAGGCGTCAGTTCAGGTTGGTCAGCCTGCCTCTCCCAGTTATAGGTTAGGGCGGGGGAAGGCGCCGAGGCGGCGCGAGCAGTTCCCGGAAAACATTAGCAGGCGGGGGTCTTCATCGGGGGGAAGCCTTAGCAGTCTGTCCCCTCACGTTTCCCGACAGGTGTCGGTGTCCCCCGAATTATTCTCCTCACGGGGATCCCCGGCCCTCTCTGTGTCACCAGTCCGAGAGGGGTCCCCTATCATTATGGAAGGGGAAGGTTCAACCGATGGTGGCGGTTTGGCGCGGGTCGGTGCTGCGTGGGTGGGACTCCTAAGTGTACTGGGGGGCGGGCTAGAGCAGGCCGCGTATGTCCGGATTTTAGAGGGGCATGTGGTATCAAGGGAGCCCACAGGAAAACTCAGGGGGTTCGCAGTCGCTGTCGGTCAAGGCATAGGGTGCAGTCCCCGGCGGATAGGGTACTTTCCCTAAGGGTGTATGGCACGCGGCAAGAGCACGGCGCAGGTAGGGCTAGGCGATCAACGCGGCGGAGTGGGTCACCTCCCTCCCCTGCTGGATCGGTTGTACTCCCACATTGTTCTTCCTTTTCCAGGCGGCAGCAGGTGGTGGATCGGCAGCAGATGAGAAAGGACACCGCTAGCAAGGATCCCATTGGCGTAGCAAGAACGGTGGACAGGAGGAGGTCGGCTGCTGATGGAAGAAGGACAGCAGTAGTGGTGCAACAGGTGGAACGACAGACAAGCTCGGCCGCAGGGCCGACCGGTGAGTTACTCGTTACCCCTTCCACGGAGGGGAGAAGCCGATTTACTAGTGGGCTTGCGCGCTTTTCTCGACTCATGGGCAAGTAAAAGCAAGGCTGTAGTAGCAGAGACGGTGGTAGCGGCGTGGGTCCCGCCGGTGTCCCCTCTTTCAGCCAGCGGCGGGTCGAGAAGCGCGGCAGGATCGACGGCGGAGCCGGCTGGGGCTCCTTCCCAATCAATGGGGGTCGGGTCCCAGGGAGCAATGGTAGTGGGGGACTCATTGGGTGGCGAGACAGGGGGAATGGACTCAGGAGTAGGTAGCGTAGCCGAGGTAGCACGATACTCCTCTTATGCGTCGTTCTCGGGCCCCTTAGGGGTTCATTTGAAGACGGAGGTTTGGGAAAAAATATGGAGAGGGGAGTATGTTGAGCTTCTTTCTCTCCTTCCTTTGGAAGAACCTATTGACCTCAAGGAGGATGAGAAAAAAGAGGATAGGAAGAAGAAGGAGGAGGAGGAGAGGAAAAAGCGGTACAGGAAGCTACCGAAAACATTCGGGAACTGGTTACGTTCCTTTTGCGTTTTGGCTAGTGTCCTGGGCGAAAAGCACCCAGGGAAGTGCTCCTCCCTCTTCTGTTACGTGGACGGGATTTGGGAGGCGTACCGCCTTTATGGGGGTTTAGCGTGGTGGAGGTATGACGAACAGTTTCGTCAACGCCTCGCCGCTAACCCAGGCATGAGCTTTGACCAGATTGATATCACTCTCTGGGTAAAGATCATGATGGCGTCGCCCTTTCCCGGGGCGGCCGGTGGTGGAGCACAAGGTTCCGCACCGGCCTCCGGAAAACGTGGCACGTGCTGGCTGTTCAACGCCAGTGCAAGTGGGGCGCATAGTGCAAGTTCCGGCACGAGTGCTCAGTTTGCGGAGGGTCCATAGTGCATCCAGATGCTTCAAACGCAACAAGTCAGGGAATACGTCAGGGGCTAAAGGGGATAACACCAGTGAGCAGCGACACGATGCAGCCGTGGCTAAGGCGCTACGGTAGGCGCGCAGACGCAAGCTTTTTGGAGGATGGGTTTCAGTTCGGGTTTCGTATTCCATTCATTCCAGGCCTGGGCCGCATCTCCCGCCGGAACTTGAAGTCTGTGCTTCAATTTCCGGATGTAGTGAGGGACAAGCTGAGGAAGGAGCTGGAGGCGGGCAGGATGGCTGGCCCGTTTCCAGAACCACCGATGGAGAATTTACGGGTTTCTCCTTTGGGGGTTGTTCCCAAGAAGGATCCCTGGAAATTCCGGTCAATACACCATTTTTCCTATCCTAAGGGAGGATCGGTTAATGATGACATCGATAGGGAGCTTTGCTCTGTATCGTACACATCATTTGACAAAGCGGTTGATTTAGTCCGCGATGCGGGTTCTGGGGCGCTGCTGGCAAAAGCTGACATCGAGTCGGCTTTTTGCCTCCTTCCCATCCACCCAGATTGTCATCACCTCCTGGCTGCTGGTTTGAACGTTTTACGTGGATCTTTGTTTACCTATGGGGTGTTCGGTTTCTTGCGCCTATTCCGAGAAATTTGGCACGTTTCTTGAATGGGTGGTTAAGAAAGTGGCAAATAATCGTTCAACAGTACACTACTTGGACGATTTTTTGTGCGTGGGCCCCGAGGGTGCCCGATCGTGCATGGTTCTGCTGCGCTCGCTGGAACAGGTTGCACGTAGCTTTGGGGTTCCCTTGGCGGCGGATAAGACAGAGGGTCCTACTACTTGTTTAAGCTTTCTGGTGTTGGAGATTGACTCAGTGGCAGGGGTCTGTCGGCTTCCCGGGGACAAGCTAGTGGTACTACGGGCGGCTGTTCGGATGGTCGGTAGGGCTAAAAAGGTCACCTTACGGCAACTGCAGTCACTGATAGGGCGCCTGAACTTTGCATGTCGGATAATTCCGGTGGGTCGGGTGTTCATTCGGTCGCTGTCGCGGGCTATGGCGGGTATTGCAGCGGGACACCATATTATCCGAGTTACTAGGAAGATCCGAGCAGACCTGGCAGTGTGGCTGGTCTTCCTGGAGCGCTTTAATGGTAAAGTGGTATTTCAGGGTGCAGTCGTGAAGGCGGATGAGCTGGAGCTTTTTTATACCGACGCGTCGGGTAGCGTGGGTTTCGGCGCATACTTTGCGGGTAGGTGCACGTTGATACTCTGTACGATCGGTATGGAGTGCTTGCGGGAAGGGTAAAACGTTTGCTTGCCCCTTCCACGTGGTCGGCTTACGAGAGGGTCTGGCGGGACTGGGATGCGCTGGTGGGTAACGGGGGTAGGCACTACTCTGAGGTGGCGCCGCTTGACACTTTGCTCTGGTTTTTGGTGCAGCTTTCGGCTGAAGGAGCGTCCCCTTCCATAGTGGATAAAGCGGTGCCAGCTTTGTACTTTTTGTTTAAATTGCGAGGGGAGGTGGACGTTTGCAAGAATTTTTTGGTCAGGCAAGCGCTAAAGGGTTTCCGGGAGGGCAAGAGGCAAGCTGACGCTCGGCGCCCGGTGTCTGTGGCATTGCTGCGTAAAATGGTGGAGGTATTGCAAGTTATTTGCATATCGAAATACGAGTGTCGGTTGTTCACTGCAGCTTTTTCCTTGGCCTTTTTCGGGGCACTCCGTATATCGGAGCTGGTTAGTCCTTCCAGGGCCCGGTTGGACGGCATCTGGGCGGTGGATGTGGTTTGTGAGCCAGGGAAGCTGCTGGTTTGGCTCAGGTCATCTAAAATGGATACCGTATGGTGGAATTGTTTAAGGTACCAGGTGAACGGGTGTGCCCGGTACGTTGCATCAGGGAGTTTTTGGGGGTGCGAGCGCAGGGGTCTCAGTCCCTCCTGGTCCATGCAGATTCTTCTGGTTTGTCAAGGTTCCAATTCCTCAGGGTGATGAGGATGGCTTTGGAACGCCTGGGTGTGCATGCACACGAATTCGGCACCCATTCCTTCCGGATTGGGGCTGCCACGGAGGCTTCACGGCTAGGCCTGGGGCAGGAAGTTCACAGGAATGGAATCCAGCTGGGCTTTCCTCCGGATCGGGTTCGTTTGAAGTGGTTTGGAGTGAGGGGGATGCTATGGAAAGCAGTTTTGTCCAATGTTGAACAGAGAGTGTGTCGGAGCGGCCGCCCTGACATACTCCTTATTCATGCCGGGGGAAATGATTTGGGGGTAGTGCCGCAGAGAGACCTGGTGAAGATTATGCAACGGGATGTTTCCCGCTTGCATACTCTTCTACCAGGTATCAGGATCATTTAGTCCGAAATGGTTCCCAGGTCGGTTTGGAGGCACGCCAGGGATTCGGCGGCTTGAACCGTTGCCGGGGAAAAGTAAACAAGTTGATGGCTAGTTTTATGAGGAAAAATGGCAGTAGTAGTGCGGCATTCTAACTTGGAAGGGAAAATTGGGGGTTTATTCAGGTTTGATGGGGTACATCCGAATGAGCTGGGGTAGGATTTCTTCAACCTGGCTCTGCAGGAAGGAATTGAGAAGGCCACAGTTTTGTTTGGGGGGGAGCCCATCCGGGGTGATGGCCTTGTGGCGGAAGTTGCAGGGTATCCAGGAGGGTTAATGGAAGAATGGATTGGGGATTGGTTTGGTTTTCTGTTTATGGATTGTTTATGTTTATAACTATGACTATGTTTTTAGTCATTGTCTAATTATGGATATATATGTGGAATGTATATATGATTGTAATGCAATGACTATTTAAATAAAGTGCTGTGGCCGTTGTTTTACCCCACAGTCTGGTTTTAAGTTTAGTTATTTCTAGGCAAATACATATACCCAATGATAGAAGCTACCATGTAATGTAGCCCCCAGACAAGGTCGGGGAGGGGCAATCAGGACAGGGTGCTGAAGGGATATGTCAGCCTATAGTGGGAATTAGTGGGAGGAGTTGGGAGTGTATAAGAGTTAAGATTTTTTCTCCATACCTGTTGTCCCACCCACCCTCCCTCCCTAATTCTATGGTTAATGAGCCTTTATTTATTTATTTATTATTTATTTATTTACATGTCACAGCGTTGGCGGAAGGTTGCAGGGTATCCAGGAGGGTTAATGGAAGAATGGATTGGGGAGAGTCAATCGGGACTCTGGTGGGAGGTTTGAGGGAAAGTGGTACCTCAAACCTCAGGTATTGGGGGCATTGGTATATGCCCAGAACATGGACTGATTCGGCAGCCACCTGGATACTCTTGCAAGCTTAGTTGGTTTTCTGTTTATGGATTGTTTATGTTTATGTTTAGTCATTGTATAATTATGGATATATATGTGGAATGTACATATGATTGTAATGCAATGACTATTTAAATAAAGTGCTGTGGCCGTTGTTTTACCCCACAGTCTGGTTTTAAGTTTAGTTATTTCTAGGCAAATACATATCCCCAATGATAGAATCTACCATGTCATGTCAAGTGAGTGTCAGGTGCACACCTCAGATTCCCCACAAAAGGTCTATATTGTGAAGCCATCCCTCCACCTCCTTCCTCTTATGGCATTCTGGCCTTTACCATATGGCACAGGATGCTGTGAGCATTTAGAAACTAGTTGGGCTGCATATCATCCAGGCCAAACATTTTATGGTATAGTCACAAAATAAAGTTTTATTTAATTGTGCATGCTAGATAGTCTCATTGACTTACTGACCACTGTTTCTTTCTTAAAAAAGATTTGCGGGGCGTAGCATTATGACATAACTGCCCTTCATAAAACATACACTGGCTATTTTTGAGATGGTGGGAAATCATGGCAGCATGAGGAACAGGGTCATACTGCACATAGTAAGCAGAAACAAAACTTGCTGGAGATTAAATATGGAAGCTGAATAATCTATCTAAGAAAATGTATAGTTCATGATCTTAAGATGTGATTAGGGCAGTGCCTGTGAACTTTTGGCAAATGTGCTACCTCTAGAACTCAGGAGCCTCCTAGTTGGCAATTGGCATGTGACTATATTGTGGTTAGAAACATTGTACAATGTCTATTAGAGCACCCACTCAATCTTTTCCTCCTTTCTCTTCCCTACATCACCCCTAAATCAGGTATTGGATATATAGCTTTGGCACTCATGCTACTTAGGAAAAAAGTTCAGCTGGGCTTCACTCTGGTTGAAAGACTTGAACTAGACTTTAATTAGGAGGCTCATCAGTTAGTGGAGGGTACTATAAAGACATTGGTGTGTCAGCTGGCAACAAATATGATAATCAAAGATGAAAATGGACTTGGCACTCCATTCATTTGTCCGCCACCACAAAAATAAAAGTGTAAAAATTGATAGAGCAAGTAAGCTTTATGAAGCTTTAGGCGTTTCACGCCTATCTTGGATATTACTCACAAGTAAGCATTAAGAAGCTTTAAGCGTTTCACGCCTATCTTGGATATTACTCACAAGTAAGCATTAAGAAGCTTTAGGCGTTTCATGCCTATCTTGGATATTACTCATAAGCTCATTCTAAACTTCTTATTTTCCTCCATTGGAAAAGACTAAGAGCTAAACGAGATGTTTTGTAACTGTTTTAATGATGGGTACAGAGATTACATAATTGGGACAGGATAAAGCGAACTTTCCATCCACAAATAAATGGATGGCCACGTCTACCTGGAGCAGAGAACAACAAATAAATATTTTGTGCTAGCTGCATTTGTAGCACATGATCAATAATATTAACCCAAGGTTTTCCGCAATATGGTGAACAAATTAAGGTTTATTTGTAAAACTTAATTCTGGGGTAGAATTCGACAAGTGGTACTGCAGGAACATTCCATTTCATTCCATTTGTTTCTGTGCTTCACTTTTAGAACTTATCCTCAAAACTGACTCTTATAAATAAACCCAAATATGTGCACCATATTGATGAAAACCTTGGGTAAATAATATCGATCTATATCCTATTGTGCACAAAGCACTTGTCACATCCGAGAATTCATTGCATAGAACCTTCATTGTGAAACTCTAACTTTAAATTCTCTGATGGTATTAAGAAACTAATTTAATAACTTTTTTGAATGATGAGCCACGAAACATTTAATTGATGACCACGGCACTGGTTTTATTGCTGACCAATCTCTAATCAGAATCATCCCAAGCCTCTGACCTTGCAGTTCAGTTCTTTCTCAGATACTACATATCATCTGTAAAGTCTTGGAAAAAATGTGCAAGTAGGGAAAAGAAATATGCTGGAGCGCTAAGCCTGTCGTAGGCTCAAATAATATACATGTGTAAATGAGGCCTACCAACAGGAAATGCGCTGCAAGTACAGTGTAATCGGCTATACAGTCTATACAAAAAACAAAACCTGTCTGCGTGTCTAATAAAGTTGGAAATAATTATATAAACATATTTTTCCTTGCTTGCATATGTTGAGGTCGTTGGCTCATCTTGGTCTGGTTGCAGGTTGCTGTTCAGGGCGGATTGGGAGGAGCCTTAATTGCAGCTCCAAAACATTTATAAGCTTGTGTGCCCACTATATAGTAGGTGAGTTTAGGTTCTCACATACTTGTCAACATTCTCCTCCCTTTTGTGCTGCCTTGCTCCACAGAACACAGTTCTAACCAATAGAATCCAGCATCTTTCGCACGTGCTGCTCCTAGCGTATGCCTTTCTGGAAGCCTAGCAGAATTGGGCCATCACTAACTTAACCATAGAGCCATAATGACTCAGCAAAATACCTTGCTCTAACTAAACCAACGTTCTCTCTATTGTTGTGTGATGAATCATGATTTTAACTTCAAATCACTGATTTCAGTCAGGTAAAAATCCACTGCTGATGGGAAATAGCATCATAGAAAGTCTGTGATATTACGACCCAGAATGCAATGCATGGGTAATTAATCATGTTATCAGCACCATGCTGCTGACAGCTCCAGCTGTGAAGGATTTAGAAGGTTAACTAACACATGACATACCAAGTTGTCCCAGACCTCCCAAAATCTAAAATCAGCATTGACCTTATTCACTAGTCTACACCTTTTCTTACTTATTTGTTCAATAAAACTTGTGTGCCAAGAACCCAAACTGGTTTACAAAAACCCAAGCATACAAAATCCAAACTGGTTAATGAGTTGAAGTTTAACAAAAGATACTGCAAAGTATACAAAAGAAAAATCAAATTTATACATAATGGATGATTTAACAATAAAAAGAGTTAAGAGTGCACAGTGGGGTCCCGAGGGGGTGTGGGGGTGACACCCGTGCTGCCGGCATCCCCCCGCACCGCGCTGCTAAACTTTTTTTTTTTTTTACTGGCGGCCGCATTCAGCGGAAAAAAAAAAATCACCGTGGCCCTCCTCCGTGCAGGAGGGAAGACTGCACGGAGGAGGCATCTGTCCGGGGACACGGAGCAGCAGCCAGGCGGTAAGTACTGGGGAAGGGGGGGAGGAGGGAGGAATAACTAGCAGGGTAATAGCACAATATTACTGGGCTCTGAGTGGCACAATATTACTGGGCTCTGACAGGCACAATATTACTGGTATCTGACTGGCACAATATTACTGGTATCTGAATGGCACAATATTACTGGTATCTGACTGGCACAATATTCCTGGTATCTGACTGGCACAATATTACTGGTATCTGACTGGCACAATATTCCTGGTATCTGAATGGCACAATATTACTGGGCACTGACTGGCACACTATTCCTGGGCTCTGACTGGCACAATATTACTGGTATCTGAATGGCACAATATTACTGGGCTCAGACTGGCACAATATTACTGGGCTCTGACTGGCACAATATTACTGGGCTCTGAATGACACAATATTCCTGGTATCTGAATGGCACAATATTACTGGGCTCTGAATGACACAATATTACTAGCATCTGAATGGCACAATATCACTGGGCTCTGAATGGCACAATATTACTGGTATCTGAATGGCACAATATTACTGGTATCTGAATCGCACAATATTCCTGGTATCCGAATGGCACAATTTTACTGGTATTTGAATGGCACAATATTCCTGGTATCTGAATAACAGAATATTACTGGTATTTGAATGGCACAATATTACTGGTATCTGAATCGCACAATATTACTTGCATATGAATGGCTCAATAATACTGGCATCTTAATGGCACAATGGTATTGGCATCTGGCACAATAATACTGGCATCTTAATGGCACAATGGTATTGGCATCTGGCACAATAATACTGGCATATTAATGGGCAAATTGGCTGTGGCTTATTAATGACAAAATGATATTGGCATATAATTGGGTAGATTGGCTGTTATAGAGAGAGAGAGAGAGAGAGAGAGATGTCCGTATGTATAGATTTGTATTGTTTTATAATTGTACATATGTCCCCTCGTGGGGCTCCTGTGTGTTGCATAATTAATGGTGGTCCCATGTGTGCATAATTATGGGGGGCTTGTGTGTGGCATATTTATTGGATTGGGCCCCATGTGTGGCATAATAAAGGGACTCTTTTGTGTGGCGTAATTAAGGGACTCTTTTGTGTTGCATAATTATGGGGCACCTGTGTGTGTGTGGCATAATTATGGGGCACCTGTGTGTGTGGCATAATTATAGGGCACCTGTGTGTGTGGCATAATTATGGGGCACCTGTGTGTGTGGCATAATTAATTGGGCAGAGGTGAGGCATAAATAGTGGGGCTCTGGTGTGGCATAATTTATGGAGCTCTGGTGTGGCATAATTTATGGGGCTCTGGTGTGGTATAATTTATAGGGCTCTGGTGTGGCATAATTTATGGGGCTCTGGTGTGGCATAATTTATGGGGCTCTGGTGTGGCATAATTTATGGGGCTCCTGTGTGTGGCATAGTTATGGGGCTCCTGTGTGTGGCATAGTTAATAGGCCATTTAACTGGCATTACTAAGGAATCTGTTTGGCATTGTATTGGAGGAAATCCAGGGGGGTGACACCATGAGTTTCTGCACCGGGTGACACCAACCCTAGTGACGCCCCTGAGAGTGCACCAAACTAATGCTGCAGCAAGGTTGTGTAGACCAGTCTAAGATGCAGTTTGATTTATTTGGTCTATGTAGCCACTAGCCAATGAGAAGCTAGTTAATGCACCAAATGTATAACTGTATAGTCTGTTCAGTTCTTATGGGTGGACTTGACCAAATCAGTGACTGATGTGCAAGAGTGTGGGCCTTCTGAATGATTAGACCTCTGTCTAGAGGTTGGCTACAGTCCAGTGCTGAAACATCCAGTCTGGATTTGTTATATCGTATCTCACTTTTGTCAAAATTTAGACATACTATTGTTTGATCGGATAGTCATACAGTTAGACAGTAAATTGGGAGATCTGGTTTTCTTCGAACATAGATTTCATCAGTAGATTAATCAATTGGCATATCAATCCTGTCAATTGCAAATCTCAAGTTCCAACCTTAATGATTTATTTGAATTCTTTCTTAAGGCACCTGTGTATCTATTTTAAACCTCTGTCTATGCACAATTGTCTTGTTTGTATGTCTGTGAGCCATAGCTTCTAAAATCCTTACTGCTGCCGGACACCAAAATTGGTGCACCGAAGCTAGTTTAATTCACCACCTGGTGCAACCATAGACAAGTTTGCAGATGAGAAAGCCTTACGTGTTTAATGCTAGGCTCAGCAATTAATCATAGGCTATGGAAGAACCATTTCTCTGGCTCCTAAAATATCTAGGCTGGTGCCTGAATTGGTCTAGTCTACAAATATTTGTCAGGCCCTTTATGTATGTATAATTAAATTATTGTTCAATAAAAAATAAAAAAATGTTTTTTTTTTAAAGGGATTGTATCACCTGAACATTGTTTTTACTGTGCATGTTGAGCATAGAAAAACACTTGATAATGATCTATACATTGTATTAGCAAAATGCAAGGAAATGCCTAAATTGGGGGGGGGGGGGGGGGGGCATGTGGTTTAATTCTGTCTGTGTAGTCTCCTGCTTAGGACATCTCCAGTGGCACGGTATGCAAATAAACTGCTGTTTAATGGGAAATGTGTAATTTGCATACCGTGCCACAGGTGATGTCATAAGCAGGAGACTCCACAGACACATTTAAAACACATTTTTCTCATAATTTAGGCATTTGCTTGCAATTTTGCTAACACAATGTATAGAGTAAAACTTGGATGGAACAAGTAAAAGATGAATCATAAAGCTATAACATATAATACATTTTTATTTTAGGGCTACCAAATCACTTATTTCTTTGGACTCATTTGATTTATTAATAAATACCTGTTCATTTTTGAAGGAGGTGGTGTCTGGATTTCAGTTCTGGAGTGAAGCCTGGAACACACTTGGCACAACCAAGTGCCAGAATTTATGATTGGAAAACTGTGTTATCTGATCTGAATTCATAGTTCTCTTAGAGTCACGTCGCGAGCCTGACCCAGCAATGTAACGGTCCTAAGCTTTCTAGATGTGCTTGATGTTCTCCTCCTTCTCAATTTAATGTTAGGTAACGTTCTTTCTACCATACCAGGATTGGATTACTACCAGAGGACTTGCTAGAGGACAGTTTTTTCCACTATGCTTATTTGGTGAGTCTGTGCTAGTTACATACATTACAGTTTCCTACTAAAATGTCTTCTGTTCCTGGTGCATCTGCTTACTTGTGCTTAATTATCGACGATGCTTTGCTGATACTGACAACTTCTATAATGGACTGCCTGCCACTGTACTAATCGACGAACTGTAATTAAACTTTAAACTTTTTCCAGGACATTGGCAAAATGCAGGGATTTTTTATTTGTTTTTATGGTCTTTTTTTTTTAGTGTGGGTTATTCACATTTTCTAAATATACATACACCTATCCACACATGGCTTAATGGGGTTCTATTTATGTATCTTATATACTAGTATATCACCTCACTGGGAACATTGTACATCCATTTGGGAGCATTTGTTTTTTTTCTCTAACGTACATTTTTATTTACATTGCTTATTTTCTAAAAATTACTGGTATTGACGTCTAACCATATTCAAGCGTCTACTCAATATAGACTGATCTGGCCCATAATGGATTTAGATCGGGCAAGTTAGCTGAATTTCAGAAATCTCCAAAATCCGGCTACTCAATAACCCTGAATTTGGGACCAAATCAGCTGTTTGGTCAGTTCAGAAACCGAAGCATTCATTATACCCAGTATGCGTTCATCACCCTCAAACACAGTGTATTTTTCACATGGGCATGCTTACATATATGCCCTGATATCATTTGTGATACAAATATCCATCACTACAATATTTTTCAAAATATGATATTTGGACATGTATAGAACTATGACCATGTCTAAAAGAAAGTGTTATTCTGCAAAATACATGTGCAGCATAGACACCAAATAGTAACTACAAATAAAGGGAATGATTACCCATGTAGAATGACACAACAATGTGGAATTAAAAGGGTACCAGGAATTGTGGAAGTGTGTTAGGTGTTGATTTATTTATTAGTTTCTTTTTAATTTCTAATTCCATTCAATAGAATTTTTTTTTTTATATAATTACATGTACTGGGCAAGGAGGGGACATTTAGAGGGGGTGCAGAGTTTGTCAGCGGAGGAGTAACTAAGGGTTTCATGGGTACTAGCAAGATGCCACAGTGTGATCTACTCATCATCATTTGATGATGATCAGGATGATAAACTAGGTAAAAGGAAAAGACAGAGACAGGGAAGTCTCTCTCCAACACCGGCTCCACTCCAAATGAGATAGATAATGCTTCCGAAATGGTAAACCATGTAGTTAGGGGTGCTCTATCTCGTTGTTGAAACGGAGTAACAAGAGAAAAAAGAAAGAACGATGTCTGCACTCCCAATTCAAAAAATAATAAAATAGTGATTTATTGGCAGGTGATCAAAAATACAGAAGATAGAGGCAGCAAGGCATAGAGTGGAAGTAAATGGCCTTACGCGTTTCACGTGTACTCACGCGTAATCATAGGCTGATGATTAAGCGTGAGTACACGCGAAACGCGTAAGGCCATTTACTTTGATTCTATGCCTTGCTGCCTCTATCTTCTGTATTTTTGATCACCTGCCAATAAATCACTATTTTATTATTTTTGGAATTGGGAGTGCAGACATTGTTCTTTCTTTTTTCTCTTGATAAACTAGGTAGCTGCATGTTTAGCTTGTTTGTACCTCTTGGTTCTGCTGCTCTAGCCTCACACATCAATCAATTCAATCTCCTCAAGATTCTCAATTACCGCAACGAAGTGACTAACGATCTGATACAGCCTCTTCATCATATGTGCATAGAACCATTCTTGGTAGGTAACCATCATGGTCAGCTGCTGGCCCATTTGTGCCACATCACGCTGGGTACCAGCAATCAGACCAAGGACAGCTTGGCTGATTACAACCTCTGGGACCCACTGCCTTTGCAGCTTTTCTATGTGTGGCAGCCATTTTAACAAGTGCAGCCACATGAAACATGAAATCTAATTCACATTTTAAATGAACTACAGTTATGTGTCAGAGCCTGCTGATCGCTATTCCCCAGTGTCTTCCGGGTTTCGCGATTCGTAGGCTCCTTTCTGTGACATGGTCTTCCCTTGCCTTATAGGGAAGCTGCGCCACGAAACTCACTCTGAGTTATATTGTTGCAGTCTCTGTTAACAAGAGCCGGCTTAGCTCTCAAACCTACAGTGTAAATTCCCTGTGTACCGAACGTTACCTGTTGAATACGAGCTTATTTCTCCAACCCTTGACCGCAGACCTCTATTATACCTACCTTGCTGACTTCTTTACCCCTGGACCTCGGATTGTTTAAACGTACTACTCTTTTTCTAAAGCCCTTCATGTTTGGTTGCTTACAAGTAATCAACAGCAGGTAAACAGTTCCAATTACAGCATCTGCTCTGAATTATATGCATAATGCCATTGCATGCTTAACTGCATATTATTATTTGCTGCTCTTCTTGCATCCCTGCTCACAAACCTTGCTTGCTTAACTCACTAAGGCATTCTATCACCCTGCTTTAAACACTGGTCTCTGTACACATATCTCTGCAAAGTAAACCAACTTTCTACTATTATTGTATTATATCCAAAACCTGCATAACAACTGTTACCCTCCTTTTTAAACCAATTAAGAAAAGGGTATACCTTTATTACCAATTACAAATCTCACCTAAATCCAGTGGTATTCCTTAAAGAGATCAACACCCAATATTTCTGCCGGTGAGTTACTTTATTTATTCTTCTAAACCTATATCTGACAGTATGTGACTTCAGTGTGTGGTGAAATATAACATGCTGCCTATGGTGTACAAGTATTTTAAATGCACTTACCTTTTCTTCATCACCTCCTCAGACCTGTTATTCTTACCAACTGCATTCACCGAGTCCTCTTTTCTGTTGTCCCTATCGCCTTTGTTGCAATTTTGGCACAGGTTGTGTATCAGTGCCATGTTCTCCTCCGCTGACAAACTATATTGGTAAGTTTTAGGCCTTGACTTCCCCCTTCTCCTGCTACCACTGTCCTGGTACACCATCCTGCCCTGACCTCTGGCTTGCCATTTCTTTTTTATGTTCCAGTCTGTAAATCCTGCTGTTAAATGGTGGTCTTGACATGCACTCATTATTTATACACACATTATTTAACAGTGATTGTGTTTCAGTTGATTGCACCTATAATTTGTATCAATTTTATGAACCTTGGCCTATTTCCCATGGGCAGTTATTTTTTTTAAAAAATCCTATTTTTTCTTTGTGCGGCAGGATGTAATAGGGCATTTGAGGCTATCACATTGGTTCAGTGTGGCTCAGCAGACATATTTTGGCTGCTTTCGGTTTAAGCAGATATCGGTGTGGATTCGGATATGATGTCTGATTTGCAGACGCATTCAGAGGCACATTGGAGCTACATGAGCAGCTCGAAATTCATTTTCTTTCATGCCACCAATCTGATCCGTATATATCTGCAATTCTGAGGCACCATTTTGGATCTGATTATCAATGCATCTTGAGTTGACTCTTTATTTTTGGGACTGTTTAGGCTTTGTCGGTGATAGGCAACAAGTAGGATTGTTGTGTGCTCTCTACGTTTTTTTGTCTATGCAAAAGCTTTCTTTTTCTCTAGTTTGTCGTGTTCCTTTGATGGTATAGTGTTGGAATTGAATGACTGGGTTTGATGATTCAAGTTGAATTTTAGTGGTTAACTTTCAATATTTCACATTTCACTGGATTTACATTCAAGATACTACCTGACGCAGTGCATGTGGCTTTGGTAGAAGGTGTGTGAGTTGCCAAGCTGTGTCCATGTGTTGTGTCCTGATAAAAGTTCTGTTAATACACAGAATGTGTTCTCCTACAGTTCCCCAGAAAAATCAAGACGCTGGGGGATGAAGCAATGTCCTTGCCTGCTTTGAGAGTTGCCACACAGTCAGATTTAACCCAATATTAAGTCTATGGAGGCAATAGCTGTAACGACTCTGAGGAGGACCAGCGATGCAGAATCTGATTTCAAAGGAAACTGTCGTACGGCAAAAGATTAAACCATCGGAAGCGTGTATTGTGGAGAAGAGTGCGCTGCGTAGGCGCATGCGTCCACTCTCCGAAGTCCCAGCAGCAGATCTTCATGGACGGGACACCGAGGTAAGTATTATAATAGCGTGGCCCTTGTTTTTTGGAGTAAAAAGTGGCAAGTTTACCGGATGTCAACCTACAGAATTTATAACATTAGTAATATAGACATGGAAACAAAAAGTCAATTATTATTGATCAATAACTCACGACATTTACCCTGGAAAAGTGGGACACCAAAGGGCGTGGCTTAGGAGGGGAAGTGTCAGCGGTTACGATGTCACTCAAAATAAAAAAGTATTTATATGCGGTAAACTAACACAGGGGATTGAAAACTGACTACGGAATAATCAGGACTGTCCTGCTTAACAGGACATACAGCATGGCCGCATCTTATGCAGTGATGTACAACAGAGTTAACATGACATTCATATAATAGTGGAGACAAATTAGATATACTTGAAAAAATGGTGCATGTTCCCTGCCCAAATAGGCTTACATTCTAAAAGATAAACAGTGGTTATAAATGAATGCGTGAAAATAAACAGTAGACAACAAACTGATGCTGTTCCTGATAACACAAAATTACTGCTCAGAATGTCTTAGTTTGTTGATCTCTAGGTGTCAGATAAAGATTCATAGATTCTCATACGGCAGTAGAATCATCAGGGGGGCCTGACTTTAGTGCTTTGATGGGGAAAGGCAGAAACAGGCTCTTAAAGAGACGGCAGGAGTCCCTCCATGCTGCTATTGCACATCAATAAAACACTTAGCTCTTACATTTGCGCTAAAACCAGACTTTATTACCATGCCATAGATTTAACCTGATACATGCCAGATGGATTAGCAACACACACTACCACTCAAAACATTAAAGGTAAAAACCCTCAAGCATTTTCCTTTTAGACTCTTTTAAACAATAGATTGCGCAATGGTGCATTCCAATAAAAAAGCGTAACCTAATATAAAGTAATAACTTCATGGTAAATGAGAATTTTTTTTCCCATTGATTTGTTTTTCTTTCTCCATTTTAATTGGTTCATTAATCGTATCATTAAGTTATCGTACAAGTTGTAGTGTACATATGAGCTGCCTTTGTTCAGGAAAGTACTGAGGCTACTGAAATTGGAGGTGAAAATGAATAACTGGCCATCCACGCAATAAATGAATGGGTAAAATTACTAGCAATTGCACCCATATTGCAACCAAATTAATTTAATAATGCAACCTCATTTACAAACTATAGGCTTGCCACTGCACCCATATTACACCAACAGGACTTGCTACTGCACCCAAAGACACAAAAAATAAATTGCAGCTGGACCCATATGACTTGCAATTGAACTCACAGAATTTAATTAGCAACTAAAATTACCACAACAACCATATTACTTGCCATATTGTACCGACAGGACTTACTAGTATACCGATATTGCCCCCTATAATAGTTGTCACTGCACCCACATTGCTACCCAAATGACTTGCCACTGCACCCAATGCCTCACCCAAATGACTTGCCAGTGAACCTAAATTGCATTATAAAATCCTAATGTACTCACACACTCTCTCCGTCTCTCTCACACTCTCTCCGTCTCTCTCACACTCTCTCCGTCTCTCTCACACTCTCTCCGTCTCTCTCCGTCTCTCTCACACTCTCTCCGTCTCTCTCCCTCTCTCTCTGTCAGGGTTGGGACCTGGGAGCGTAGCGCAGGGGTGTTGGCACTAGGTGGTGCGCACACTAGAGAAGTCCGGAGTGGCAGCAGTACCAAGGGGTAAGGCAGAACAGTGTTCGAGGTAGGTAATGGGTAATCCGGGGTCAGGAGTGGAGAGGTAAACGTAGGTGAATGGAGAATCCGAAGTCAGGAGTAGAGAGGTAAACGTAGTCGATAAACAGTCCAAGGGTTCGGTAGCCGGGAGATCAATAATCACAGGGTAACAAGGTGCAAAGGTATGGGTAGGAATCACTGTAGAGGGAGTATCCACACTACAAGCTTGAAAAACGAGCAAGCACTGAATGAACAGTGCTTGCTGTTTAAATAGGGTGCCAGGACCTTTGCTCCGCCCACCATCCTGCAGGTCGCCGCCCCCCTCTGGCTTTAGCCAGATAGTGAAGGCAGGAGTAGGACCTGCCCCCTCTCCACACCTCCCGTGCATCCTCCAATGGGAGCACACCACTGGGCCGCAGGCCACGCCCCCTGCCATCAGAATGACACCTGTGCTTGTGTTACACGAGGCAGGTTGTACTACAGGCCGGGGATGCGGCCTACACTGCTATCGCGTGCCCCCCCGGCGGGGTGCACGGTACCTGGAGTCTGCTGGACCAGGTAGGGGATCCCTGCAGGAGGCATGGGATGGAACTGGGGTCTGACAGACCCCCCCCCTTACGCGCCACCTCCGGGGGCGCCTAGGGGCTGGACGGTCTGGATGGGATCTGTGGAAGGTACGAATCCTGGCAGGTGCATGAACCCCATTATCTGGTTCCCATGTCTTCTCTTCAGGACCATATCCTTTCCATTTGACTAAATATTCCAAACGCCCTCTGCGGATCCTGGAGTCGAGTATCTTCTCCACTTCATACTCCTCTGTACCATCTACGGTGACAGGAGGTGGACGAGGTTGATTCCTCCCTACAAATGGATTATGGAGATACCTCTTCAGAAGGGAGACGTGAAAAGTGGGATGGATGCGCCATGAAACTGGTAGTTGAAGACGAACAGCAGCAGGACCGATCAAGGTGGTAATTTCAAATGGACCTAGGAATTTTGGGCCGAGCTTTCTGGCCGGGCCTGCTGTTTTGATGTGAGCAGATGAGAGCCAAACTTTGTCTCCAACTTGGTATTGGGGAGCCGGGGTTCGGCGACGATCAGCCTGTTTTTTGTAATCTTGTTGTGCTTTGGTGAGAGTTGTTCGCAGAGTAGAGAAGCTCTGTTGCAGAACACGAAGACGATCAGTAGCTAGAGGCACCATGGAGGTACAAGGAAGATCAAAAGGAAAGCCTGGGTCAAAACCGTAGTTGGCCTTGAAGGGTGACATGCCCGTGGAACGTTGGATTCGGTTGTTGTAGGCATACTCGGCTAGAGGTAATAGATTGAACCAGTTGTCTTGTAGATGGTTAGTATAGCATCGAAGGTACTGTTCCAGAATTTGGTTCACTCTCTCGGTTTGTCCATTTGTACTGGGAT
Source organism: Pelodytes ibericus (assembly GCA_036172795.1). Taxonomy (NCBI): domain Eukaryota; kingdom Metazoa; phylum Chordata; class Amphibia; order Anura; family Pelodytidae; genus Pelodytes; species Pelodytes ibericus. Next base: position 233,032,205 of record CM069857.1, on the reverse strand, counting down.
GATAGGCCGATGACAGAAGGCGTTGGAGACGAAGACCTTGACAGAATGCTTTCCAGAACCGAGAAGTGAATTGGACGCCTCGATCAGATAGGATGGTGCGAGGAACCCCGTGTAGTTTGAATACATGTTGTATGAATAAATCGGCTGTCTCTGCTGCTGTGGGAACTTTGTGTGTTGGGATAAAATGGGCCATCTTCGTGAGGCGGTCTACCACGACCATGATTGTGGTATGTTGTTTTGAAGGTGGAAGATCGACTATAAAGTCTACTGAGATCTCTTCCCAAGGTTGAGTAGGGATGGCCAATGGTTGTAGTAGCCCCGAGATCTTTTGGTGTCGACTTTTGGATCGGGCACACGTTTCACAGATGTTGATGTAGCGGTGGATGTCTTGGGCCATTTGAGGCCACCAGAAGGTTTTACGGGCATGGTGGAGTGTTTTTTGAAGACCTCCATGTCCTGCCAAAGGATGGTCATGGATAGCTTGTAAGATGGTCATACGGACTGGTTTTGGGACAAAAACACGGTGATCTTTGTATAGCAGTCCCTGTTCGGTTCTTAAGGTAGGAAATTGGTTAGATACAGAGGGGTCCTGGGTATGTTTTCGGATCTCCTGTACGAGTGAGGTTTGAAGAGCTAGGAAATGGTCGGGTTGGAGGATAGTGTCTTTGGTGAAGGAGTCTTTAGTGGAGGTGTCAAAAACACGGGACAGAGCATCGGCTTTAGTGTTCTGAGTTCCTGGCCGATAGGTGATGTGTAGTCTGAAGCGTGTGAAGAATAGTGCCCATCGAGCTTGACGAGGACATAAGCGTTTTGCGGTGCGTAGATATTCAAGATTACGGTGGTCCATAAATACCGTGATGGGATGATGTGCTCCCTCTAGGAGATGTCTCCATTCTTGAAGAGCCAATTTTATGGCCAGAAGTTCTCGGTCTCCAACATTATAGTTCATCTCTGCAGGGGAAAGACGTTGCGAATAAAAAGACACCGGGTGTAGGTCCTCTTTTATCCCATATCGTTGTGATAGTATGGCCCCCACAGCTGTTTCAGAGGCATCTACCTCCAGAAAGTATGCTTTCTCTGGGTTTGGTAAGATGAGGATGGGAGCAGAGGTGAATCTCCGTTTTAGTTGGTCAAACGCTTGTTGTGCCTTGGAGGACCAAAGGAAGGGAGTGTCTTTCTTGGTAAGGTGGGTAAGGGGTTGTACGACCCTGGAAAAGCCGTTAATAAATCGTCTGTAAAAATTGGCGAAGCCCACGAAACGTTGCACCGCCTTAACGGATGTAGGGGCCGGCCATTGAAGAATAGCGGAGACCTTTTTGGGGTCCATCTCGATAGACCCTGGTATGATCACGAAACCCAGAAATTCCACAGATGTTGTTTCAAAGTAGCATTTCTCTAATTTGGCATAGAGTTGGTTGTCCTGTAACCGTTGGAGAACTTGACATACATGTTTTCTATGTTCAGGTAGAGAGGAGGAATACACGAGGATGTCGTCCAGATAAACGACCACATAAGAGTCCAACATATCACGGAACACATCATTCAGGAAGTGTTGAAAGGTTGCGGGAGAGTTGCAAAGTCCAAAAGGCATGACCCGATATTCATAGTGGCCGTACCTGGTTCGGAAAGCCGTCTTCCACTCATCCCCATGACGAATGCGGACCAGGTTGTATGCCCCTAGGAGATCGAGCTTCGTGTAAATGCGTGCTCCTCGTAACCGATCCATCAGTTCAGGTATCAAAGGAAGTGGATACTTATTTTTGATGGTGATGTTATTAAGTTCTCGGTAGTCGACACAGGGCCGAACCCCTCCATCTTTCTTTCCTACAAAAAAGATGCCTGCTCCTGCGGGTGAGCTGGAGGGACGTATAAAACCCTTGCGTAGATTGGTAGTGATGTAGTCTTTGAGCACAGCGAGTTCGGGTTCTGATAGTGGAAAGATACGGCCAAAGGGGATAGCGGCCCCTGGGAGTAGGTCAATCGGACAGTCGTAGGGTCGGTGTGGTGGTAACTGTTCGGCCTCTTTCTTGTCGAAGACTTTACTAAACGCAAGATAGGGTTCGGGAATGATGTGTTCTGATGGTTCGCTGTGTACCGCATGAATGTAATGAGGTTGAAGACATTTGTGAAGACAGAACTGAGAAGCAAAAGTGATTTCTCCTGTGCTCCAATGAACCTGAGGGTCGTGTTGGCGAAGCCAAGATAGTCCAAGTATGAGGGGAAACAGTGGGGATTGAACTAGGTTAAGGCAAATCATTTCGTGGTGTTTTGTGCCAACGGTGAAGGTGATAGGAGTAGTCTCTTCTATGACAGGACCAGACTGTATGGGATTCCCATCCACCAGGTGAACAGTAAGAGGCTGCTTCTTAATTTGGATGGGTATACCGAGGTTACGAGCCCAGGTGATGTCTATGAAGCTGGTACTGGCCCCGGAGTCAATGATGGCGTGGTGAGATATGGTCTTAGTTCCCCACTGTAAAGAGACAGGAACGGAGAGATGAGGAGCTGAAGTACCCAAGAGTCGTGAGGCGTAATGAATTGCTGGCTTACCTCTGGAAGCGAGGGCAGGACAGTCTGATACGGTATGTCCAGGTTTCCCGCAATACATGCAGAGGTTGGCCTCTTTTCTGCGAGTCCGTTCGGTGGCTGTTAGGCGACCTCGGGTGACTCCAATCTGCATAGGTTCCTCCTGGGAGGAGGTAGAGGGTACAGCAGGTGTAGGGTTGGTAAGCAGGTAACGTGGCATAGAACCTGATGATGTGGCCCGTTCTTGCCTTCGTTCTCGAAGGCGGCGGTCCAATTGTGTGATCAGTTGTACAAGGCCCTCCAAGGTGTCGGGAAGCCCAACTCGAGCAATTTCGTCCTTAAGTTGTTCGGAAAGACCCAACCGAAACTGATGAAGTAGGGCTGGTTCGTTCCAGTGGGTCTCAACTGCTACTCCCCGGAACTCTGCCACATATTCCTCCACTGGCCGACGACCCTGTTTCAGGGCTCGGATGATAGATTCAGCGGAGGAGGTTCGATGGGGGTCATCGTATAGTGTATCCATTGCTTGTCGCCGCCCCCCTCTGGCTTTAGCCAGATAGTGAAGGCAGGAGTAGGACCTGCCCCCTCTCCACACCTCCCGTGCATCCTCCAATGGGAGCACACCACCGGGCCGCAGGCCACGCCCCCTGCCATCAGAATGACACCTGTGCTTGTGTTACACGAGGCAGGTTGTACTACAGGCCGGGGATGCGGCCTACACTGCGATCGCGTGCCCCCCCGGCGGGGTGCACGGTACCTGGAGTCTGCTGGACCAGGTAGGGGATCCCTGCAGGAGGCATGGGATGGAACTGCGGTCTGACACTCTCACACTCTCTCCGTCTCTCTCTCTCTCTCTCACACTCTCTCCGTCTCTCTCTATCTCTCACACTCTCTCCTTCTCTCTCTCTCACACACTCTCTCTCTCTCACACTCTCTCTCTCTCTCTCTCTCCGTCTCTCTCTCTCTCTCACACTCTCTCCGTCTCTCTCTCTCTCTCACACTCTCTCCGTCTCTCTCTCTCTCACACACTCTCCGTCTCTCTCTCTCTCTCACACACTCTCCGTCTCTCTCTCTCTCACACTCTCTCCGTCTCTCTCTCTCTCTCTCTCTCACACTCTCTCCGTCTCTCTCTCTCTCTCACACTCTCTCCGTCTCTCTCTCTCTCTCACACTCTCTCCGTCTCTCTCTCTCTCACACACTCTCTCCGTCTCTCTCTCTCTCACACACTCTCCGTCTCTCTCTCTCTCACACACTCTCCGTCTCTCTCTCTCTCACACTCTCTCCGTCTCTCTCTCTCTCTCTCACACACACTCTCTCCAAAAGAGTTGCAACTGCACCTATATTGCAACCAACGTAATTTAATAATGCAACTAAAAACTTGGCACCCATGTTGCACACAAAGGACAAGTCACAGCACCCATGTTGTACCCCAGGGGGCGCCGCCCGCCAGCTAAAAATAAATAAATAATAAAGTTTAAAAAAAAAATAAAAAGTTTAAAAAAAATAAAAACCCGGTAGAGGCACTGGATGGGGGAGATCAAAAGATCCCCCCTCACCAGCCCTCTGCTCGGCATGCTGTGCTGGGTCCCGGGAGGGGGCGGAGCTAACTGGCTCAGTGGTGTATCTCCGCCCAGGCATGGGGAGCCGAGCAGCACTTTCTATTGCTGCCCACAGCTCCCCGTGAAGCAAGAGCTTCTCTGCTTCACAGGGTGGGGGCGGAGATACACCACTGAGCCGGTTAGCTCCGCCCCCTCGCCCCCTCCCTGGTCAACATTTTCAGGCAAGGGGGGGGGGGGGGGAGAGAGGCAGACTGAACAAGGGGAGAGAGAGACAGACAGAACAGGGGGAGAGAGAGACAGACAGAACAAGGAGAGAGAGAGTCAGATAGAACAAGGGGAGAGGGAGAGAGAGAGAGAGAGAGAGACAGAACAGGGGGGGAGAGAGAGAGAGAGACAGAATGGGGGAGTTAGAGACAGAACAGGGGGAGAGAGAGAGACAGACAGAACAAGGGGAGAGAGAGACAGAGAGAACAGGGGGAGAGAGAGACAGAACAGGAGGAGAGGGAGAGAGAGAGACAGAACAGGGGGAGAGAGAGACAGAACAGGGGGAGAGAGAGACAGAACACGGGTGTCTGGGAGGGAGAGACAACGGGGGGGGGGGGGGGGAACAGAACAGGGGGAGGAGAGACAGAACAGGTTGAGGGGGGAGAGAGACAGAACACGGGGGTCTGGGGGGGAAAGACAGAACAGGGGAGGGGGGAGAGAGACAGAACAGAGGGAGAGAGAGAAAACAGGTATGGGGGAGTTAGAGAGAGACAGACGTGGCAAGGAAGAGGGAAGTGACACATACATGCAGGGCCGGCGCTACCGTAAGGCAGCACAGGCGGCTGCCTTAGGGCGCACCAATGGGGGGGCGGGAAAATCGCCCGCTCCCCCAGACCCCAGTACTTACCTCCATGCTGCTGTTCATGTCTGTGGCTGAGAGGGGAGCGCACAGCGCTTCCCTCTCAGCCACGGACATGAACAGCAGCATGGAGGTGCCGGCTTTAGAAACATACCGGCAATGCAGAAGCCTGTTTTCCCCCCTCTCCATGTGGGCGCCGCCCCTTTAAATGCCGATAGCTGAGTTTCCCCAGCTATCGGCACTGATAGTCTCTCCCTGCCAGTTTCAGCAGCAGGAAGTGGCTTCTCACAGCCATTTCCTGTCTGCCCGGAGAGAGGGAGAGACGGACTGCAGACATGCCTGTCACAGCTATCAGCACTGATAGCTCTCCCTGGATGGATAAGGTAAGCTGGGGAAACAGGATCTGGGGGGGGGGGGCTGGGCAGACAGAGCATGTGTGTTGGGGGCTGGCAGAGCATGTATGGAGGACTGAGCTAATGTCTGGGGGCTTGACTGGCAGAGCATGTTTGGGGTAGGGGGGAGAGCTGAGTGACAGAGAGAATTTTTGGGCTAGGGGGAGAGCTGGGTGACAGAGAGCATTTTTGGGGAGGAGGAAAAATAAACAAAAAGCAGTACACAATAGGATAACCTTAAAAAATATTAAAAAAAAACTACATAAACATATAAGTATGCCTAAAACACTGCCATGCTCTTATGTGTATGATAGTACTGTATATTGTCAGAGTACTGTATTTTAATGTATGTTTTATTTAAAAAAAAGGGGTAAAATCCCTCCAAAAAAATGATCTACAGCATTTTGTTTAGGATAAGTTACCCTTTTTATTTAATGTGGTATTTACACTTTCTAGCATGCTATAAAATTTGTAGGTTCATATTGAATTAGGTTAATTTAATTTAACTACTATTTTTTTGGGGGGGGGGGGGGGGGCTGGGTGACAGATTTTTGGGGGGCTGGGATAAGCTGGGTGACAGGGGCTGTTTGAGGGGAGCAACGGTGGCAGAGACTGACTGTGGGTGGGGGGGGGGGGGGGGGTTTGGCAGATGTTGATTGGAGAGATCTAAATATCCATTTCCCCCCCAGCAGCACTAACCCCTTCCGCTTTCACCAAACATTCAGGCTGACCACCAGACAGTGGATCCTTCAGCAGGCAGCTTCCAGGCTGAAGAGGATCCAGCTTCCACCTTCTTTACAGTGAGGTAAGGGACATGATATGGCTATAGACTGTTGTGGACTACATTTCCCATGATGCTCAGCATTTTAGAAACATAGAAACATAGAATTTTCTAAACTAACTGAGTACGGTAAATGCAGACTACAACAGTTGCAGTGATAAAACCGACCTTTGGCACTTAAGCTCTTTTTGGAATACAATCCCCATGATGCTTAGCCAACAATAAGGTTTGCTGAGTATTATAGGGTCTGTATTCTCCAAGAGCTGTGATACCACAAGTCAGCCAGAGACAATTAGCATTCCACATAATGTGGAATACAGTTTATATCATGCTCAGCTAAACATTTGATTGGCTGAGCATAATGGGAATATCCATTCAGGATATCCTTCAGAATATTCAGTGCTTCCTCTTTTTGGCTCCACCTGTTGTGGCCCCGCCCTTTTGTGGCTCCACCCTTACTGATGACCGGTATTTTTTTGAGGAAAAGGTGGCAACCCTAGTACTGGGGTCTGGGGAAGGGGGGAGGAGGGAGGTATAACGAGCATCTGACTGGCACAATATTCCTGGGCTCTGACTGGCACAATATTACTGGGCTCCGAGTGGCATAATATTCCTGGGCATCTTAATGGCATAATATTACCTGGCTCTGACTGGCATAATATTCCTGGGCTCTGAGTGGCATAATATTCCTGGGCTCTGAGTGGCATAATATTCCTAGGCATCTGACTGGCATAATATTCCTGGGCATCTGACTGGCATAATATTCCTGGGCATCTGAATGGCATAATATTGCTGGGAATCTGACTGGCACACTATTCCTGGGCTCTGACTGGCATAATATTCCTGTGCATCTGACTGGCATAATATTCTTGGGCTCTGACTGGCTTAATATTCCTGGGCATCTGATTGGCATAATATTCCTGGGCATCTGAATGGTATAATATTCCTGGACATCTGACTGGCACACTATTCCTGGGCTCTGACTGGCATAATATTACTGGGCTCTGACTGGCATAATGTTCCTGGGCATCTGACTGGCATAATATTACTGGGCTCTGACTGGCATAATATTCCCATTGAAATACTGGTACGTTTGTTGATTTAACTTTACTTCATTTTAAATATTGTATTTGTTCCCATTTTGTTTCTTCACTTCAAAATAAGATATATGCAGTGTGCATAGGAATTTGTTCATAGTTTTTGTTTTTACTATAGTCCGGCCCTCCAACGGTCTGAGGGACAGTGAACTGGCCCCCTGTTTAAAAAGTTTGAGGACCCCTGGGCTAAATACTGGCATATTGAGTGGCAAAATAGTGTGTCTCAGGTTATGTGTGAATTGGTGTAAATGTGTGTGTGTAAGTGGTAAGGGTGTCTGTGTGTGTGACTGCAAGGGTGTCTTTGTGTTTAAGGGTTTCAATGTGTGACACATTTAGAGCATGCGAGTTGAATATTTAGATGTATTTATTTTCTACACTATACATTATATATATATATATATATATATATATATATATATATATATATATATATATAATGTAAGGAGGCTTAATGGTGTGGGAGGCGTGGCGGATCAGAGCAGGGGGGCACCAAAATGCACCTTCGCCTGTGTAGACGAAAATCCTTGCACCGGCCCTGCATACATGGGGGGGAGACGGGGGGCACCACGGGGGAAGCCCGCACAGGGCGCTGGGACACTTAAGGCCGGCCCTGTTTCCACTGCACATATATTGTACCAACAAGAACTATTCATAGTCATAGTATGCATCTAACACCCAGAAGGACTTGTAACTTTAGCCACTAGACTTGCCACTGCACCCATATTAATTCCCAATGCACTCATGTTGCGCCAAAGGATTTGCCAGTGCACCCATATTTATGTATATTAGGGGGTGTGGAGGCATTTGGCCTCGGGACCCCGGGGGGATTTTTTTTAATTATATGGGGGACCAGGACCACAGCCCCATTAATTGTCAGGGAGCCAGGGCTACATACCCATGTATATTATGTTGGAAGCAGTGAGTTACAGTTAGCCAGGGCCGGTGCTCCTGTAAGGCAGCACAGGCGGCTGCCTTAGGGCGCCCCAATGGGGGGGCGGGAAAATCGGCCGCTCCCCCAGGCTCGTTTACTTACCTCCATGCTGCTGTTCATGTCCGTGGCTGAGAGGGAAGCGCTGTGCGCTCCCCTCAGGCCGTGCGCATTCAATAAAGTGTGTTGAAACTTTTTTTTTCAACACACTTTATTGAATGGGCACAGCGCTTCCCTCTCAGCCACGGACATGAACAGCAGCATGGAGGTAAGTACTGGGGTCCGGGGAAGGGGGGAGGAGGGAGGTATAACGAGCATCTGACTGGCATAATATTCCTGGGCATCTGACTGGCATAATATTCCTGGGCATCTGAATGGCATAATATTGCTGGGAATCTGACTGGCACACTATTCCTGGGCTCTGACTGGCATAATATTCCTGGGCATCTGAATGGCATAATATTCCTGGGCATCTGACTGGCATAATATTCCTGGGCATCTGACTGGCATAATATTACTGGGCTCTGGCTGGCACAATATTCCTGGGCATCTGACTGGCACACTATTCCTGGGCATCTGACTGGCATAATATTACTGGGCATCTGAATGGCATAATTTTCCTGGGCATCTGACTGGCATAATATTCCTGGGCATCTGACTGGCATAATATTCCTGGGCATATGAATGGCATAATATTCCTGGGCATCTGACTGGCACACTATTCCTGGGCTCTGACTGGCATAATATTCCTGGGCTCTGACTGGCATAATATTACTGGGCTCTGACTGGCATAATGTTCCTGGGCATCTGAATGGCATAATATTCCTGGGCATCTGACTGGCATAATATTCCTGGGCATCTGAATGGCATAATATTACTGGGCTCTGACTGGCATAATATTCCTGGGCATCTGACTGGCATAATATTCCTGGGCATCTGAATGGCATAATATTCCTGGGCATCTGACTGGCATAATATTCCTGGGCATCTGAATGGCATAATATTCCTGGGCATTTGACTGGCACACTATTCCTGGCATAATATTCCTGGGCATCTGAATGGCATAATATTCCTGGGCATCTGACTGGCATAATATTCCTGGGCATCTGAATGGCATAATATTCCTGGGCATCTGACTGGCATAATATTCCTGGGCATCTGAATGGCATAATTTTCCTGGGCATCTGACTGGCATAATATTATTGGGCATCTGACTGGCATAATATTCCTGGGCTCTGACTGGCATAATATTCCTGGGCATCTGACTGGCACACTATTCCTGGGCTCTGACTGGCATAATATTACTGGGCTCTGACTGGCAAAATGTTCCTGGGCATCTGACTGGCATAATATTCCTGGGCATCTGACTGGCACACTATTCCTGGGCTCTGACTGGCATAATATTACTGGGCTCTGACTGGCATAATGTTCCTTGGCATCTGACTGGCATAATATTTCTGGGCATCTGACTGGCATAATATTCCTGGGCATCTGACTGGCACACTATTCCTGGGCTCTGACTGGCATAATAGTACTGGGCTCTGACTGGCATAATGGTCCTGGGCATCTGACTAGCATAATATTATTGGGCATCTGACTGGCATAATATTCCTGGGCTCTGACTGGCATAATATTCCTGGGCATCTGACTGGCACACTATTCCTGGGCTCTGACTGGCATAATATTACTGGGCTCTGACTGGCATAATATTCCTGGGCTCTGACTGGCATAATATTCCTGGGCTCTGACTGGCATAATATTCCTGGGCATCTGACTGGCACACTATTCCTGGGCTCTGACTGGCATAATATTACTGGGCTCTGACTGGCATAATGTTCCTGGGCATCTGACTGGCATAATATTCCTGGGCATCTGACTGGCACACTATTCCTGGGCTCTGACTGGCATAATATTACTGGGCTCTGACTGGCATAATGTTCCTTGGCATCTGACTGGCATAATATTTCTGGGCATCTGACTGGCATAATATTCCTGGGCATCTGACTGGCACACTATTCCTGGGCTCTGACTGGCATAATAGTACTGGGCTCTGACTGGCATAATGGTCCTGGGCATCTGACTAGCATAATATTATTGGGCTCTGACTGGCATAATATTCCCATTGAAATACTGGTAAGTTTCTTGATTTAACTTTACTTCATTTTAAATATTGTATTTGTTCCCGTTTTGTTTCTTCACTGCAAATTAAGATATATGCAGTGTGCATAGGAATTTGTTCATAGTTTTTGTTTTTACTATAGTCCGGCCCTCCAACGGTCTGAGGAACAGTGAACTGGCCCCCTGTTTAAAAAGTTTGAGGACCCCTGGGCTAAATACTGGCATATTGAGTGGCAAAATAGTGTGTCTCAGGTTATGTGTGAATTGGTGTAACTGTGTGTGTGTAAGTGGTAAGGGTGTCTCTGTGTGTGACTGCAAGGGTGTCTTTGTGTTTAAGGGTTTCAATGTGTGACACATTTAGAGCATGCGAGTTGAATATTTAGATGTATTTATTTTCTACACTATACATTATTCATATATATATATATATATATAATGTAAGGAGGCTTAATGGTGTGGGAGGCGTGGCGGATCAGAGCAGGGGGGCACCAAAATGCACCTTCGCCTGTGTAGACGAAAATCCTTGCACCGGCCCTGCAGTTAGCAATTATCTTCTATTTTGCCTAGTTAATGAAAACTATTTGTGCTTAGTTATAGATAAATATTAGTGATAATCAAAGGAATTATTATTTAACATTTTCTTCACATAAGTAGCAAACTTAATTGTATTATTAACTTCTTCCTAACCCTCTCAATTAATGATCAATAATGCTTTGCAGACCCCTGTTGCAGCCATAGCAATCCTGGTTAATTGTTAGATACAGCTGCATCTAACCATGTTAAAAAATCATTACAGCCTCTCCGATGACAATCCGAGTCTGAGCACAGGTGTCTCCTTGCAGATATTGCTATATCCCATGAGGAATGGGCACACACTAAGCACATATACACTTGTAAAGCTGTCACACAGGGAGAGACAGTTTGAGCAGCAGAAGCTCACACTTGGAGGAAGATGTAAGTCTGAAACCCAGAAAAACTGTAATTAATATGCTTTTCAGAGATACATTCTTCTCCCTTGTACAATATTAACAGGTTTATGCAGACCTTTTTGCACCATAGGCAAGAATAAGAAATAGGTTCATAGCAGCTATTTTTCAGAAAAATGAGAACAGGTACATCAATAAAAAGAAAAATAAATATTAAAAATGAATTATATCTGTCAGCAAATTCTGGACAAACATAAAGGTAATTATCAGGGCTGGCCTTAGGGGTGTGCAACCTGTGTGATTACACAGGGCGCAAAAACAATGGGGGTGCCATAGGCGCTGGCAGGGGAGAACACAAGATCACTTGTGCGGGTGGAGAGGGCAGGCAGCCAATGTCTGTGCGCTGCCCAGGCACGCAGACATCCTCTTAGGCTGCCTCTCAGTTTGCACATCAGAGCATCAGGGATCACACGATCTCCCGACGTTCAGAATCCACAGCGGCGCAGAAAGTGTTCAGCAAGAACCACGTACTGGGGTAAATCCTTGGTGCAATCCAGGTGTTTGGGTAAGTCCCGGGTACAATATGGGTGCTTTGGTATGTCCTGGGTGCAATATAGGTGCTGGGGTAAGTCCTGTGAGAGCAAATGGGTGCTGGGGCAAGTAATGTAAGTGTAAACTGGGTGCGGGGACAAATCCTGTGAACGTAATCTGCAAGCTGGGGTAAGTCCTATGTGCAATCTGGTTACTGCGGCAAGACCTGTGGGTGCTGCAAGGTAGTACTATGGTAAGTTATATGGATGCAATCAGGTGATGTGGGTGAAATTGCAAGGGATGTGGGAGCAATAATAAAAGAAGGGCATGATCAAAGGAGTGAATGGGGCAGAGGAAGGGAAAAAAACAAGGAATGCAATTTTATTATCTGATAAGTATACCTTACCATTGCCTGTAACACCTAAAGCCGGCCCTGGTTGGAAAAACAAAGGGAATTGAATATTGGGGATTGCTTAGTACCTTTATTAAATATGCTTATGTTATTAAATGTAGTTATTTATTTTTCGAGATGCCCACTGACAGTGCCCACTGGTAATGGTCCTTTTTTGGTTCAGGTTTATGTCAGGAGTTTTTCAGAGTGAGCTTAGAGGAAACATTAGGATTTTCTGTTACTCTTCACCTCTTGGTGATTTGAAGCTGTTGACTTAATCTGATCAGACTTAATGTTGTTTCTCTCGGGTAAAAACTTGAATTCACTGTAGTAAAAACAGACTGAACGAGGTAGGGAGTGTTGGATAAAAAACATTAGTCTGGCAGCAGTGTTCATTATTGATTTTAACAGGGAGAGGTCGAGATTTGGGAGAGCATTGAAGAGAACGCTGCCTTAGACCTCTCGTGGAGAATAAGTGCCTGCATTTGAGTAAATTTAAAATGTAAGTTGCAGGATTTGGAGATTGACAAGCTTTAAGAAATTAAAGATAGGTTGATTCAGTGACACTACTGAGTAGGGTGACCACATATCCTGGATTTCCTAAAGCAGACCACACAATGGGACCTTATGTCCTGGGTCCCAGGAAGTCTTATTCCAGGACTATGTAGAATCCTGGATTGACAGCTTTGAGTGAAGGAGGTCTTAGCCAATCAGGAGAGACTTCTCAAAAGACTTCCCCAATAAAGAAATTACCATATGCGGAATGTCAGAAGGGTCTATTTCATCTGGTTCACTATGCGTGCCATTTTCAAGGGAAACGCCTTCTTTCCTCAAGCATGACTTGCGCGGAAGTAAAATGTTTGATCGATGTGTTGTATTGTCTAGGCAACCAGGATGCCACAGCTAATAAAAAAAAATACCCAACGAACCCACTGGCTCACACCCTGTCTAAAAATATCACTGGGAGGAGACACAACAGTGGAAGGAATATATTCTTAATTATAGAATTACCCCAACAGCAATAACACGGGGAAGACATGGGATCCAATCCCAAAGTAAGCTTTCTGGTCCTATTAGCCTACAGAATACATAGCTATAAATACAAATTAGAGAATCTAAAATATAAATAAATATTAATAAATAACAATTATAATAAACAGTATGCAAATACATAAATAATCAAATACATGAGGTGTATATATAACATGCAAGAGGCAAGTATGATTCTGGAGTTGCACAAATTATATTGGAGGAGTGATCCAGAAAATATCTGAAATATGGGAAACATGTATTAGAATATCATATGGTTAACCAATCAGTAATCAGATAGTTGGAAGGACCAGAGTACCACATCGAAATGGTTTAGTAGGAAGAGGGGACATTTAAATCATTATTAGGGATCTCACATACAAATGGACATATAGAAACAGACACACATTGTAACAATATGGCTTTAGTAATTTCATAAACGTTTTCTGCTTCCGCTCATTTACATTATGTTGTTCTTTTTGCTTACATTTCCCACACTTGTGGAACCTGCAGGTTTGGACACTTGGTAGTTGAACAAGAATTTTCTACATCTGATTGATGGGCCTGTTTTCTAAGACCTTCTTGTTAGCACAAAATTACCCCTCAACACTCACCCTTGCCTTTAATTGTATTACACTATTTTGTTTTTTGTTTTTTTGTCTTCCCTACATATCTGTGCCCCCAGTCACCATGTATTAAACTCATCCAATCTTCATTTGCTCCACCCCTTCCTGTCCAGGCCACATTTCCTTCCCAGTGTCATTGTTACCACTGTTATGCCCAAACACCATCCCAGTACCATCTTTATGCCCAAACAGCATTCCAGTGCCATCTTCGTGTCCAAACACATTTCAGTGCTACCTTTGCGCCCACATTCTCAATGCCCCTGTTGTCCCCAAAAAGTGCCATCTTTGTACCCAACACCATCCCAGTATCATCTTTGGACCCAAATACCATCCCAGTGCCACCTGGTAAGTTTATGGAAGCAACAAAATGGCAGATATTCTTTGGAAGAAAAGGTGGCGACTCCAGTGGGAATGAGATTTTCAATAATGCTTAATTTGTTTTTGTTTTTGCAACAATAATATTAATGCAAATGTTTGAGTTTAGTATGAACTGATCAGTTTTTTTATTTTGGCTGATTGAAGAAAGAATAGCCATATATTCCATCAGATGCTAAATCCTGCCTGAAAAATATACACTATATGGATAAAAGTATTGGGACACCTGACCAGTACACCAGCAGGGACTTTTATTACATTGAATTCAAATACATAGTCATTAATATGTAGCTGGTCACCCCTTTGCAGCTATAACAGATTTCTCTCTTCTGTGAAGGCTTTCAACAAGATTTTGAAGTGTTTTTGTGGGAAGTTTTGCCCATTCATCCAGTCGAGTATTTGTGAGGTCAGACACTTATGATGGACAAGAAGGCCTGGCTCGCTATCTCTGTTCCAGTTCATCCCATAGGTGTTTGATGGGGTTGAGGTCAGGGCTCTGTGTGGACCAGTCAAGTTCTTCAACATCAAACTCATCCAACCATGTCTTTATGGACCTTGCTTTGTGCACTGGGGCAGTGGCGGCTCTAGACTTTGTGAGGCCTTAGGCGAAAGTCGAACATGAGGCCCTCACGGACACACATTATTAAATAAAATATATGCAAGTGATAATAAAAATGAACTGTAGAAATAGCATATTTCAAGATCAGACTCAAATCCCAGCTTTTAGAAATGAACAGCTCCTAGAATTTTATTTGTCTCATAATTATTCTACAAACATCTATAAACATTTGGTATAGATAAAATTGTGTGCGGCTGACTAACTCACATTGTTATTGCTGTGTCCTAAATGTGAACACTAACACATATCACACAGTCATTCATAGACACACTCAGTGAGCACACACTGACTCACAGACACACTCAGTCAGCACACAATCACACTCAGCCAGCACACACTCACAGATACACTCAGCCAGCACACACTGACTCACAGACACACTCAGAAAGCACACAATCACACACTAACAGAAACACTCAGCCAGAAGGAAAGGTGCTCAATGTTGAAAGTGGTCTCACAGACCACGTTGTGCTAGAAGATTGGCACTTTGTTCTTCCTCACAGCACCGGATGCACTGTAATTTAGCCATTCAAAATGCCAGAATTTTGCCACTCAATATGCCAGGAGTTAGCCATTTAATATGCCAGGATTTAGCCCCTTAATATGTCAGGATTTACCCCCTCAATATGCCAGGATTTAGCCCCTCAATATGCCAGGATTAAGCCATTCAATATGCCAGGATTTTGCCCCTCAATATGCCAGGATTTTGCCCCTCAATCTGCCAGGATTTTGCCCCTCAATATGCCAGGATTTTTCCACTCTATGCCAGGATTGTGCCCCACAATATGCCAGGATTTTGCCACTCTATGCCAGGATCTTGCCCCTCAATTTGCCAGGATTTTGCCCCTCAATATGCAAGAATTTTGCCCCTCAATATGCAAGAATTTTGCCACTCTATGCCAGGATTTTGCCACTCTGTGCCAGGATTTTGCCCCTCATTATGCCACAATTTTGCCCCTCACAATGCCAGGATCTTGCCCCTCAATTTGCCATGATTTTGCCCCTCAATATGCAAGAATTTTGCCCCTCAATATGCAAGAATTTTGCCACTCTATGCCAGGATTTTGCCACTCTATGCCAGGATTTTGCCACTCTGTGCCAGGATTTTGCCCCTCATTATGCCACAATTTTGCCCCTCACAATGCCAGAATTTGCCTCTCAATATGCCAGGATTTTGCCACTGTATGCCAGGATATTGCCCCTCATAATGCCACTATTTTGCCCCTCACAATGCCAGGATTTAGCCTCTCACTATGCCAGGATTTTGCCCCTCACCTCATTATGCCAGGATTTTGCCCCACACTGTGCCAATATTTAGCCACTCATTATGCCAGGCTTTGCTAGTTTGTACCACCCTCCTCCCTCCCTTCCCTAGTACTTACCTCCATGCTGCTCTCCGTTGTTTCCTCCGTGCATCTTCTCTCCTGCATGGAGGAAGGAAGTTCCGGTCGCGTTTTTTTTTTTTTTTTTTAAACTTTATTGAAGCTGCGCGGGTTCAATAAAGTTTAAAAAAAAAAAAACGCGATCGGAGATTCCTTCCTCCGTGCAGGAGAGAAGATGCACGGAGGAAACGTCCCAGGTTAGTGTAACAGGGAGCTTAACGGCAGCGTTAAGCTCCCTGTTACATCAAAGGTAATAAGGTGAGTTAGGCAGCCGTGAGGCCCCCGCGAGTGCGAGGCCTTAGGCGGCTGCCTAACTCGCCTAATTAGAGAGCCGCCTCTGCACTGGGGCACAGACATGCTGGTATAGAAAAGAGCCTTCTCTAAACTGTTCAAACAGAAATGGAAGCATAGCATTCTCCATAATGTCATGGTATGCTGAAGCATTAAGATATACCTTGACTGGAAGTAAGGAACCTAGCCCAAACCCTCAAAAACAGCTCCATACCATTATCCCACCAAACTTTACAGTTGGCATAATGCAGTCAGGCAGGTAACATTCTCCTGGCATCTGCTGAACCCAGACTCACCCATCAGACCAACCAGTGAAGTGTGATTCGTCACTCCACAGGACACATTTCCACTGCTCCAGAGCGCAGTGGCAGCATGCTCTATATAACTCAATCTGACTCTTGGCATTGTACCTGGTGATGTTAGGCTTGCATGCAGGACTAAAGGGGGGGGGGGCGGTCCGCCCTGGGTGCCACTCATTGGAGGGGTGCCACTTTCTGGGGTGCCCAGGGTCTAATAGAGACCCTGCATACCCCACCAAATGACACCCCTCCAATGTGATGCAGTGGTTTTGGAGGTACGGCCCTCGTAATGCCTGCAGCGGTAACCACACCTCC
Organism: Pelodytes ibericus; assembly: GCA_036172795.1. Lineage (NCBI taxonomy): Eukaryota > Metazoa > Chordata > Amphibia > Anura > Pelodytidae > Pelodytes > Pelodytes ibericus. The sequence continues at coordinate 233,015,176 of CM069857.1, read as the reverse complement.
GTCCGCAGGTCATGTTTATACGAAGCAGTCCAACACTGCACACATCATCCGTCAGATTATATTTGAGAACATATAATTTCAGAACTGCTTTAATGCAGGAAAAATATACATGCATTTGCTTCTGGGAAAAACACTTCCTAACTAATTATTTTATAGGAATAACCTGCACTCTGCAGGCCACCACACAGTGTCAGAAGAATACATGCATTTTATTGACACAGTGGCCTGCAAGTTAAGGCACAGGGGGGGAAAAATAACTCTCCTGTCAGTTTTTGTAACGTGGGACAAGCCAATGACAGCTGCAGGAACCCTGAGTGAGTCAGTTTATCTTCTTCATAACCTCCAGCTAGATAAATCAGATTGCAATCTCTGTCAGTCTCAGATTGCTATGGACTTCATAATGTACTCTGCCATTGTACATAATATTAGCTTATTACTCTTGTCATGGATATAAGTAAGACACATGCTTTGTTGTGAATGTATGGTTTTATGAATGAGCTAAATATTCAAACATTGAGATGGGTATGTCTGTCAGCTCCAGACTGGAAACTCTTTGGTAGATTAATCCACGCGTAACTTGAGTATATGCTAATAAACTTAGCATCTTTTACTTTGTGTGTAAAACTCTAATCACTGTGCAGCCACAATCTTACATGCATATAAGGTGACAATATAAAGATTCACTTTGGCACCCTCTTCCACAAGCAGCAGGTGATGTATTCAGGTTTTATGGTGCCCTAGGCCTGTTGCAACACATGCTGTCATGGTCCTCCCCATTCACACACCATCCGCTCCACATGTACAAAACAGTGCCAAATTTTATTGCCAACACAGCCTTTTCCAGGTAGCCAGAGTGCACCAAAAAATCCAGTTCTCCATGGTGTGCTAGAAATTGCTTTCACCAATGCCAGTCTACCCCAAATCCCTTTCAGCAACGCCACAAATCCCTTTCAATATTGCCATAGTGTGTCACAAATCCTTTTCAACAATGCCACATTGTGCAACAAATCAATTTTCACAGTGCAACAGTGTGCACCAAATCCCTTTCAGTAATTCCACAGTGCCCGAAATCCTTTTCAGTAATGCCACAGTGTGCACCAAATCCTTTCCAGTAATGGGAAAGTGCTCTCCAAATCCCTTTCCATAATGCCAGTGTAAGCTCCAAATCCCTTTCAGTAATGCTACATTGTGTCCCAAATCCTTTTACGTAATGCCACAGTGTGCCCCAAAACACTTTCAGTAATGTCACAGTGTGCACCAAAACCCTTTCCACTGCCAGAGTGTGCCCCAAATCAGCGCTGTAGTTAGCACGAGGCAAACAAGGCAAGTGCCTAGGGCGGCACTTGCCTTATTTGCCAAGGAGGCGGAAGACATTTTCTTTTTTTTTGTTTAAACCGACCCTTTAAAAAAAATACCTTGCTTGCCAGCAGAGACGGTAGAAGATCTCCCCTCACCACTGCTCTGCTAGAACAGCAGGCCGCATGGTGTCCGGAGCTCGGGGGGGCCGAACAGGCAGCACAGACAAACTTCATTGCTACCTGCTCCGCTCCCCATGCGGTGTGATGGTGGAGTGCCGACAAGTTACGTGTCCTGGCGCACTGACGTCAGACACTCGCTGTGATACATGACCTGTCAGCACTCACCTCGCAGGTAGTGGAACAGGCAGCATGGTAGGACACCATGTTGTCTGCCACTAGACATCAGGGAACAGCATTTCCCAGGGTAAGTCCTGGGGTGCTGGGGCCATGTAATGTTGGTTATGGGGTCATGTAATGGAGGTGATGGGAGCATTTAATGGGGCTGATGGGGGGTCATGTAATGGAGGTGATGGTGGGCATGTAATGGGGGTGATGGTGGGCAAATAAGGTGGTGATCGGAGCATGTAATGTTGGTGATGGGGTCATGTAATGGGCGTGATGGGGTATATAATGGGGTAGTGGAGCATGTGATGGAGACATGTAATGGGGGTGATGGCGGTATGTAATCGGGTGATGGGATCATGTAATGTGTATGTAATGGGGTCATGGGGGCATGTAATGGGTTGATGAGGCATTTAATGTGTAAGCAATGTGGGTGATGTGGCATTTGATGGGGCATGTAATGGGGTGATTGGGCATGTAATGGGGTGATTGGGCATTAAATGTATGTTCAATGTGGGTGATGGGGCATGTAATGGGGCGATGGGGCATTTAATGTGTGTGCAATATTGGTGGTAGTGCATGTCCTGGGTGTGCAACGTGGCTGAGGGGGCATGTCGTGGGTGAGCAATGTGGGTGGGTGGGGGCCGAATTTTGTCTGCCTAGGGTAGCACAAAACCAAGATACACCCCTGCCCCAAATCAATTTCATCAATGCCCCCTTGTCCCCAAAACATCGACATCAGGAAAATAAATCAATATACCTTTTTCCCAACAATTACGGCTAGCTTTGGCATTCATGTTCAGTGGACTATAATTTTATCACATGACAGGAGGCTTCCTATTTTGCATAATCTCTCTTTACTAACTCCATAGCAGCAAAGAAAAAATTCTCCTAATTATTTCATTTATGTCATATGTGACTGTTTATTATATTGCTCATTATATGTATTTGATGTTTAGCACTAACTAATGTTTTAACTCATTAGTCCCTAGTTTCATTATGGTTTTTTAATCATTATTTTACCTCAGATTTTGTTGAGTTAATTTGCATGTACTGTTACTTTTATTTGTTCAAAAGCTCTCACTTTTGTTTCTCCCCTACTGACCACTGACATTGGAGTTTTTTCTCCAAAGTCTGGTTTGTGTTTCAGCGCTCAGATGCGCGTTTTTTCTTTTCTCTCATGCCGGCCGCCATCTTGGATCTCGTTCATCGCGAGATTCGCGGCCGCCATTTTAGGATACCCGCGTTTTCCACACATTCAGTGAGATATTTCATTCCGTTGGTGTATTTCATGCAAACAACTTGTTTTTCATATTGTCATCATTGGATATCAGGCAAGAGTCATTTATGATCGTTTTCATTCATTATCTGATAGCTGTAGTGTGCATTTAGGGCTCAGCTTCCTATGCATATTTTGGGTGTGTAGCACCTGTTATTGCTGCTGAACTGGAGGGCTGCTTTTGCAACCTCTTTTCTGGTTGTTACAGATAAAAATCCCAATACAGCCTGTTTACCCTGCTGGGGTTATTGTTATTATTTTTGTTATTATTATTATATTTTTTATAGTACTGATAGTACTTTGCTCAAAAATTGTTCAGGCTATAATACCCTGCTGGGATTATTATTATTATTTTAGTACTGCTGGTACTGTCAATAAAAAATCTACAGCTAACCCTGTGCCATACGCTCTGTATATATATATATATATATTAAATCATGGAAGACTCCCAGAGTATCCCTGTGGACTTCCAGGCCATGATCAATGCGGCTGTATCCGCATCAATGGAAAAAGCCATGGCTAGAATTATGACGGTCCCAACGGATCAGACCATACCCTCAAAGCCTATACGTCAGGACTCAGATTCTGACGATTCGGTTTCCAAATCTATCAGGGAGAACCACCCTGAAAAACGTCATTGGAAAGGGGAGAAAGGGCAACCCTCGAAGAGCAAGGGCAAAGCACCTGCCAAGAGACACAAACCTGTTCCAGCTGTTACATCTATCCCACAGCAGGACTATTCCTCGGATGAGGAGGATAGGCCGCACTACGCCATGGCCACTTTGGATGAATGGAATGCAGATTCAGAAGATGATGCATGGGGATCAGAATCTCACCCCCCTGATGTCCCAGATACTTTTCTGGGGGAAACACAGATGATTGGGGACTTAGCTGTTCCATTAGAGGAAGAGGATACCATTCTAGACCCGACGGGCCAGAAGCTTTTTGATCCTCGAAACATTAGACACCCTAGATCAGGAGACTGGACACCTCCAGAACACCTGGCTAAATTTATGCATCGGTGGTTACGCAAACCTCTAGATAAAGCGGTACGTAACAGACTAAGGTCAGAATGCCCTCGCCCTTCTCTGCCTGATAACGTTGCCCAGACCCCGGAGTTTGATCAGGTCATGTCCACCTTCATGACAAGGGGCGGGCGTGACCCCCGCAGAGGGGTGGAAAAAGGATTCAGAGGAGTCCAAGATAAACTTTTGGACTCAATCGGGCCTTTATCTCGAATTATGTATTTGGCAGACGACGCCTTTATGAGAGCTGATGAATTTGATACCAGCACTATCAGAGAATGGGCTCACGATATCCGTGAATGGGCACAACGCTGTTTCTGTTTTGTCGGAAACACGAATGTAGCGCTCTCTTCTGAGAGACGCAAAGCAGCGTTACTCCGCATTGACGGAAAGTTGGTGGATTTGGGCACCAAGGAGCTTGGACCTATGGCACAGGGCAAATTATTTGGTGACTCTTTTCTCAAAGAACTCAACAGACATGTGAATGTCTTCACCTCTTTAAATAAAGCTCAAACTTCTTTAAAGAAGGTCTTTAAAGGCAATCCCTCAAGAGAGGTTTTTGGACGGGCTGGTCGCTACAGGGGTCGTGCGGCCAGCCGTTTCTGGCCATCTGGTGCCCGTTCCTCTAGACCCCAACCCTACTATCCAGAGACTGGCTACCGACAATCCTTTTCCTATTCAAGGGGATCTGACCGAGGCCGTGGATATCGAAGTCGTGGCAGAGCACGCTCCTCGGCAGGTAAGCTACCATTTAACTCAGTTTCCTTCCCATATTGCAGGTCGCATTTCTCTTTGCTTTCAGGTTTGGGCGAGTATATCCACCGACGCTTGGATTCTACAAACGGTTCGGGGTTATGTCTTGGATCTCACCGAGACCCCTTTCCAATCAGAACCTCCCAAACCCATCATCTGCTCCGCGGACGATTCTCTTTTTCTCGACAATGAATTACGGGAACTCCGCTCAAAAGATGCGATCGAACCCGCTCCGGAGCTCCAAAAGGGATTCTTCAGCAACATCTTCTTGGTAAAGAAGAAGACTGGGGAATTTCGTCCGGTAATCAACCTAAGGGAACTCAACACCTACGTTGTCTACCGTCACTTCAAAATGGAAGGAATTCATCTTTTGAGGGACCTTTTACAAGAACGAGACTGGTTCACCAGATTAGACCTCAAAGACGCATATCTTTCGGTACCTGTTCATCATTCTTGTCGACGTTTCCTCAGGTTCATGTGGCAAGACGCCCCGTGGCAGTTCACGTGCCTTCCGTTCGGCCTCAGTTCAGCCCCTTGGTGTTTCACCAAACTACTGAAACCGGTGATTTCTCATCTTCGAGAAAGAGGTTTTCGCTGCATTATCTACCTGGACGATCTCCTGCTGTTTTCTTCCGACAAGCCCATATTAATACAGCACACTCTATACACGGTGGACTTCCTCTCAGATAATACAATTTCTGGGCTTCGAGATCGACTCCACAACCAGCACACTTCGTCTTCCCGTGTCAAAGATCTCAAAGAATTGCGCAAAATCCTACGATGCCATACCATTCCACTCCGTGGACTCGCTCGAATAGTGGGCCTTCTCTCGGCATCTATCCAAGCCATCTTCCCAGGACCTCTCCACTACCGAGCGATGCAACGCCTAAAAGCTTCATTCCTTCACCAGAACCCAACCTACGACCAACCGGTGCCGGTGACGGAGGAGGTCAGAGAGGAACTGCAATGGTGGTTGGACAGTATGCAAGCATGGAACGGCCGAGCCATATTCGGCGCCAGTCCGGATTTCATCCTAGAATCGGATGCCAGCCTATGGGGTTGGGGAGCAACGAGTCAAGACAGATCAACAGGAGGTACCTGGACATCTCAGGAACTCAACCTCCATATCAACTGCCTGGAACTCCTAGCAGGCTCTTTCGCCATCCGCAGCCTAGCAAAGGACAGGACCGATTGTTGCATCCTTCTCAGGATGGACAACATCTCAGCGGTCCGTTATATCAACCGCTTAGGCGGAGCCCGGTCCAGACTGTTGTCGGAGATTCCGAAGGAAATTTTCGATTTTTGCCTCCCTCGCAACATCTCCCTGACGGCAGAGTATCTGCCGGGAGAGACAAATCTCACTGCAGACTGGTTCTCCCGACACTGGAGAGACGGCAGCAATTGGATGCTGGATCGCCCGATCTTCAACCTCCTTTCGGCCCAGAGAGGCCCTTTCCTTTTGGATCTTTTTGCCTCTCGCATCAACAGACAGACCCGGGACTTCTTCAGCTGGCTCCCAGATCCGGAATGCCTAGCAGTGGACGCCTTTTTACAAACATGGCCACAATCCGGGGCATACGCTTTTCCCCCTTTTGCTATGATCGCAAGGACACTCCATTATCTGAAAATGCATCAGATATCTCTACTGCTCATCACACCCCTATGGAGGAGTCAACCGTGGTTTCCGGACCTACTAGCGTGGTCACACGAGGATCCACTCCTACTTCCATCGTATCCAACTCTTCTCACGGATCCGCAAGGAAATCCTCACCCACTTCTAGTAAACGATCGACTAACCCTGGTGGCCTGGACTCTTTCCGGGGTGCCTGGCAGGTCGGCGAACTATCGCAGACTGCTAAGGACCTCCTATGGGACTCATGGGCTCCAGGAACAAGACGTTGCTACCTATCTGCATGGGCTTCATGGTCCGCTTGGTGCATGGAACGGAATCTCGATCCCTTTACAGCCCCTAGGGCATCTATTTTGAACTTCTTATCTTCCCTGTTCTCCTCGGGCCGTTCTTATCGGTCTATTAATGTAGTCCGTTCGGCTATTTCAGCAGCTCACGTACCGCTTCAGGGTATTACAGTGGGCAAGGACCCTCTGGTGTGTCGACTTCTAAGAGGCATCCGTTTACAACGTCCCCCAGGTCCCAAATATTCACATCTATGGGACGTGGAGGTCGTACTCCGTTTTTTGAGAGACTGGCCTCCCAATGACAGGTTATCTCTCCGGCAACTTTCAGCGAAATTCACCGTTTTACTTTGTCTCGTTTCTTTTCGACGCGTTTCGGACGTAAGAGCTTTCGAGATTGGGGCCTTCTCGGTCTCCCCGGACGGGGTCACTTTTCATATATCTCGTCGCACTAAATCTGATTCTTCATCCATTTTCTATCCTTTCTTTCCTGCTGATCCTCAGCTATGTGTGGTCTCTACTCTTCAGAGTTATGTTGAGGCTACAACCTCTCTCCGAACTTCTCCTTCGGGACAGCTCCTAGTTTCCTATGTACGACCCCATAACCCTGTTTCAGTTACTACCCTCGCCAGATGGGTTCGCTGGCTTCTGTCTCTAGCTGGAGTGGAGGCTTCATTTGGAGCTCATTCTATTCGTGGTGCAGCTGCATCGTCGGCTTTTACGGCTGGGGCGTCTTTGACCGATATTCTCCGTATGGCAGATTGGTCTCGGGAATCCACGTTTCGTACCTTCTACTATAGGCCGGTTCCTAAAGCGGTCTTCTCGTTTATACATCAGCGTTAAAAATGCAAAATAGGAAGCCTCCTGTCATGTGATAAAATTGAAGATTATGCTAGCTTTAGTGTACTTATAATCTTAATTTTAATAATGACAGGAGGCGACTATTTTCCCTCCCTTCCCTCCCTTTTGAATATTCTTGCTCAAAGCAGTCCTTTTGTGCTTACTATTATCTAGTACTTATATGGTCAGATGTATGGGTTTTTCATTTATATGTTGACAGAATTTTATTCACATGATTATTTATATAATTATCATTTTATGATTGCATTATCAGTTTTTCTCACTAATTACATTGAAGGTTCAATACGTGTTTTTTCTAATTTCAAGACATGTTCCTAACTATCCCTACACTCTCGTTTCAGTTTAATTCTAGATGGAGCTCTTTTTCTTCCAAGGAGAAGATTTCTTCATTGACTGGTGTTTCCAGAAGTTCTTGGTCCTTAGTCTGTTGGATCCTGCCCGTTGGCATTAATATGGATTTCGTATGATCGTTATTTGAACTGTCCCGTCTGTGATGTCGCTAGCTGAAAGAGGAGGAGGAGTCTGATCACAGTGGACACTATACCTATTGTTGCATTTTGATTGGTTCTTGTTTCAAACGTTTTTTCTTTGCTGCTATGGAGTTAGTAAAGAGAGATTATGCAAAATAGTCGCCTTCTGTCATTATTAAAATTAAGATTATAAGTACACTAAAGCTAGCATAATCTTCAATTATATAATCAAATCCACTTAATAAACAAGCATAATCCAGGATCTGTAGTTTTAAATGTGTATACTAAATATACTATATATATATATATATATATATATATATATATATATATATATATCTCAAGGCCTTTTAATATAATGGCAACTGAGTGGCTGATGGGGTGACCATATTTCATTTCCAATATTCAGACACGTACATAATATATTTACATAGAACTGCAGTCTTTACATGGCGCTCTAAGTCATCACTATGCGGGGGGGTCACAGTCCAGCTCTGACTGACATCTGTCACTTTCAAATACACAGCAAGCTGACATTGCGTCTCCCACTGGTGCTGTGTTGTTAGATGGGTGGGCTTACAAGCTCGCTCTTGGCACCTGAGGCGGACCACCCCTTGTATTCCCTACACACACACACAAAAAACTGCTACCTGGGTCAATAGACCCACCAGGCGCTATTGCAGGTCCAGCTCAGCCCATGAGTATACTGTTAGCCAGACACAGACAGTGGTACAGCAATAACTGTCATTATTATTTATATAGTTAGATAGATAGATATTGACAGTGGTATACCATATATCCCCTCAGTATATGTTTAACTAGACAGTTTGTATAACATACTTCCCATCAGTATATAGTTAGCAAGAAAGTAACAATGATACGGTAGTTTCCAGTAATAAATGTAGAAGGCTAATAAATTACAATAATTAAATATTAATTGTAAGAGATGTGTTTATCAGTACATAGTTGTCCAGATTTTTCAGTATAGTACAAGCCCATGCACCCCAGCTTACCTAACATTAGGGGGTTACAGTTTCACCTCATGCCTTCATGTACAAGGTTACATTGTGTTAGTATTAGGAATTGGGCATGTTCATCCATGTTTACAGGGATTATTAGGTCACTGTTCAAAGGTTCCTGACCTGAAACGTCCAAGGGCATTTTGGTTGTCAATAAATCTACATTTGTATTCTTATTAGATATTTTGTTAATGTGACCTTTGTTAAATCAGTTACACTGCTGTAAGTGGAAAAAGAAGAATGTGCACAGCGCTTAAATGTAAAAAACCAACCACAGTGTGAAAAGATAATAATAAAATATAAAAATGAATAAAAACTAACCAGTATGTACTCCACACATAAAAAAAAAAGGGGAAGAAAGGAAGGGAAACCTTTCACATCAATAGAAAATTTCTCAATCTCGTAGAGGAGGGGGGGCAATCCATTTGCAAATAGTGAACACACCCACCCATGCACACACACCCACCCATGCACACACACCCACCCATGCACACACACCCACCCATGCACACACACCCACCAGCTGAAGAAGTTTTCAACGAAACGCGTCCTGAGGGGTGAATAGTTTTTTTATGTGTATGTGCAAATAGTGTATATATTATACCTAGCTTTCTGTGACCTGGCCAGGTGAACAGCACTATACCAGCAGTGGGTAAGATTGTATTATATCATTTTATTCATTTTTCATTTATCTTTTCCTTTTGGTTATTTTATGTATATTTATATATATGTAGATTGTATTTTCCCTATTCCCATGTTTATGTGACCACCTATGTACATTTGTTTTCTGGTGGCATCAGACCTTTACACAGGTCCTTTTAGTTGTATAATGTATAATAAATTATTCTTATTTTTCATAATATATGTCTTGTCATTTCTGGGGTATATATTTTAGCGCTGTCTCTTCCCTCCCATAACTGCTGTAAGTGGGTTGTCACAGTCAGCCTGACTAGTCCCCCAGTGCATATGTTACACACAAACATTAACACTGTATTGCAACAGGGGAAAATGTTACCACTGTCCAATGAAAAAAAATAAGGGAGATGAAAGATTTTATCAACAGTGAAGCTGGCTGTGGATCATAAGGCATCCTGAGACCATGTTAATGTGCTTGATGAAGTCTTGACAAGAAATGGGTTGAACAGAGAGGTGCAAGGAGAAGAGTCAATGACAGATTCCAGATGGTTCAGAGATGAAGTTGCACACCTACAGTGTCAGTCTGGTTTGTACACTGGAGTTTAAGAAACTGCAGCATAACACATCTTGCAGATTGTAGGGTCTACGCAATATAGATAGAGCTGACCCGAAATGGGGCCAGATTGGTCAAAGTAGCCAAATATAGAATTTTCTCTATTAAATTTGGCTATTTAATTGAGCCAATTTTCGAAATCAGCCCTGTGTATCCTATGGATTCACCCTACTCAATATGGGCCAAATTCCCCTGAAAAGAACATATATTCGGCTAAAACAGCCAAGTCTCGGGGAGTTCAAATCCCCAGTTAACAACTGAAAAATTATAATAGAAAAAATAAGAAAAACAAAATAACAACATATGCCCCCAGGGCTAGCAGCATCCTCCGCTACACCCCTTTGGGGCTAGCAGGCTCCCATGTCACACCCATATAATAACATGTCCCCTGAGGCTAGCAGGCTCCCCCGCTACACCCATATAATAACATGCCCCCCTGCGGCTAGCAGCATCCCCCACTACACCCATATAATAACATGCCCCTTGGGGCTAGCAGGCTCCCCCGCTACACCCATATAATAACATGCCCTTTGGGGCTAGCAGGCTCCCATGTCACACCCATATAATAACATGTCCCCTGGGGCTAGCAGGTTCCCCCGCTATACCCATTTAATAACATGCCCCCCTGCGGCTAGTAGGTATAACATGCCCCCCTGCGGCTAGTAGGTTCCCCTGCTACATCCATATAATAACATGCCCCCCTGCGGCTAGTAGGTTCCCCTGCTACATCCATATAATAACATGCCCCCCTGGGGCTAGCAGGCTCCCCTGCTACACCCATATAATAACATGCCCCTTGGGGCTAGCAGGTTCCCCTGCTACACCCATATAATAACATGCCCCACTGGGGCTAGCATACTGTTATTAGTCCTTGGCCTTATCTTATATCTAGGATAGCCTAATGCTTATCCCATGCATGCTTAAACTCCTTCACTGCGTTAACCTCTACCACTTCAGGGGTGCCCTCTTCCTCCTCGCTCCTTTAATATAGTACCTCCTTTAATATAGTACCAGATGGAACCTTTGATCTGTATCATGGCATCGTCCTCCAACATTCAGGACATTGGCATTGGGAAATCCTCTTATTTTCCAAATACTCTGGGTTTGCAATGGGAGTATTCTACATTACTACCCCTTTCATACAATTCTGTATTTCAGCATGAGAAAGTAGATGGAATGTTTCATACATTACATGCACAAGGAGGGAGAGTTCTAAATCCTGGCATATAGAGTGGCAGAATCCTGGCATAGAGGGGCAAAATTCACAACACTGGCCAATCAATGTGGACAGTCCGTGGTTTGGAGGTGAAGTGAAGCTGGGGCAGCTGTGCAAAAGATTCCGTCTCAGCTATGCATCCATCTGTAAAGGTTTCAGAGACTACATTGATAATGGTGGTGCAGAGATTCCTGAAAATCTGAAACCAGTGGTGACAGCAGTTAACAGTCTTCCAGTGACATCCGGTGATTGTGAAAGGGGCTTCAGTACAATGAATATGGTGATGTCAACCATTAGGAGTGGGCTTGGCATTGAACGCCTGTCTTCTCTTTTGTTTATTAGTCTCATTGGGCCTCCTGTGCATTTATGGGATTCTTTACCATACGTCACAAAATGGCTGACCACACATCGCACCGCAGATGATACTAAATCTCGAAAAGTTGATAATCTTGCACGGCAAGGGCAACGCTATTCCAGTTTGTGGAATATTTTCTAATGGGCTGTGTGTTTAGTTTTTATACACTATTTGTTTTAGAAATTCCCTGCGAGGGAAAGATCACCCATTGTGGTGATTATTCTGTTAGTATGACTAACAAGTTAACTCCCTCACAAACAACACCATTCACTTTATCACAGTTGTTAGAACTGTTCTATATTAATTTGTTTATTGCATAGCTAATTTAATTTGTTTCAACTGTTCTATATATATTTGTTTATTGCATGTGAATTTTGCAGTTGTTTGTGTAAAAATATATATTGGGGGGGGGGGGGGGGGGTTTAGTGGATTTTGGGTGAGTTCCCACACTTTTTTTCCCAGGACTTGACTTGTTATTCTGCAATTTCATAATCTACAATTCAGTGGCTATATTACAAAGGACATATCACACCTAACTGAAAACAACTTAACCAATCTCTGTGTGGTTAGCAAGAAGCGTCCATGCAATATCTCTATGATCTATATCTGTCTAGATTGACATTAAATTTGGGAACCCATGGGAAAGTTCCAGCAGCTTGGCCCTCAGAAATCCCCAATATTCAAGCTGATCAAATTATAGACATAGACACAACCGTCATTGCATCAAAAATGTTAGTCTCAAGATCTTATAGTGAGATGCTTCAAAATATTTTACATAGAGCCTACTTGTTGCCCAAACTTAGGTTTCATATTGGCGATAAGAACCATTCCAAATGTGCTAAGCGTCAGAGGGATGAGCCAGACTTACTACATTGCCTTTTGGTCCTTCCATTTAATTAATAGTGTGGCATAACTATGCCACCCAAAAGATAGGATTACACTTTAATCTTTCACTATCTTGGGCGCTTTTTGGTATTATCCTTGCTGGATGCTCACTGCTCTCTGCAAAAGAATCTATAGTGCTAGATACCATTTCAAGGTTAAGGTCTATTTTTCAAAAGGACTGGATTGCCAATCATCCTGCAGTGAGGCTAGAGCCAGGGCATTATTTAGCAGATGGTTGCCATTCATTGCAACCTTAGACTACCTGATTACATCCCCAACCATAGAACCTTTCAGCATGCGGGGGGTGGTGTCAATGGTCATAACATTTTAACCACTGACAGGTGGCAAACTGGTGAAGGCAGTGTGATGCTTTGGGCAATGTTTGGCTGGAAAAACTTGGGCTCTGCCATTCATGTGTATGATACTTTGACACGTGCCACCTACCTAAGTATTGTTGCAGATCATGTACATCCATGGAAATGGGAATGGTATTCCCTGATGGCATTGGCCTTTTTAAGCAGGATAATGTGCCCTTCCACAAAGCAAAAATGGTTCAGGAATGTGTCCTCCAAATTCCCCAGATATCAATCCAATCGAGCATCTGTGGTATGTGCTGGACAAACAAGTCCAATCCATGGAGGCCTCACCTCACTACTCTCAGGACTTTAAGGATCTGCTGCTAACGTCTTGGTGCCAGATACCACAGCACATCTTCATAGGTCAAGTGGAGTCCATGCTTCGATGGGTCAGGGCTGTTTTGGCATCAAAAGGGGACCTACACACAGGGCCGGACTGGGAACAAAAAACCAGCCCTGGAAAAAAATTGTATACCAGCCCCATAGCATAACACAGGGCTCGACAAACCCCGGGCGCCAGGTCGCCATGGCGACTAGGAAATTGTACCTGGCGCCCGGGTAGGATCAGCAGCACATGGAGCTCCACCGTCCTGAGGTTAGATAAAAATAAAAAAAAGTATTATTCTTTTGCAGCGCGAGGGTAAGCAGAGTGTGCGCTTCCACTCTCTGGATGTGTGTGGATCTGACTGACTGTCTCTGGATGTGTGTGGATCTGACTGACTGACTCTGGATGTGTGTGGAACTGACTGACTGTCTCTGGATGTGTGTGGAGACTGACTGACTGACTGTCTCTGGATGTGTGTGGAGACTGACTGACTGACTGTCTTTGCATGAATGTGACTGTCTTTGTATGAATGTGACTGACTGACTGTCTCTGTATGAATGTGAATGACTCTGTGTGTGTGTGTATGTATGGTTTCGTGAATGTGCCGTTGTCTGGCTCCTAGATTTTTTTTCTGGCTTCTAAAAGTAAATAAAATTTGTCAAGCCCTGGCATAACATTTTTAAACCAGCCCCATAGCATAATATAATTTTTTTGTTCATAAAAGGGGAAACCATGCATGTTTTAAAAACACATCTGAACAGAGTATTATTTATAGATAAGACTGATATATAAGCCTGCCTAGGGCAATATATATCTCCAGTATGTACACGGAGTTATATGAATTGCCGTGTGCAGAGGTATATATCGGAGCAGTGTGTGAGACATATCCTTGTGTACATATTTCTGTAGCCTCTCTCTCTCTCGCGTAGCGTCTCTTGCTCTCCCTCGTAGCCTCTCTCTCTCTCGTAGCCTCTCTCTCTCTCTCGTAGCCTCTCTCTCTCTCTCTCTCTCTCGTGGCGTCTCTCTCTCTCGTAGCGTCTCTCTCATAGCGTCTCTCTCTCGTAGCGTCTCTCTCTCTCGTAGCGTCTCTCTCTCGTAGCCTCTCTCTCTCTCACTCGTAGCCTCTCTCTCTCTCGTAGCCTCTCTCTCTCTCTCTCTCTCTTAGCGTCTCTCTCTCTCTCTCTCTCTCTCTCGTAGCGTCTCTCTCTCTCTCTCTCGTAGCGTCTCTCTCTCTCTCGTAGCATCTCTCTCTCATAGCATCTCTCTCGTAGCGTCTCTCTCATAGCGTCTCTCTCTCGTAGCGTCTCTCTCTCTCTCGTAGCGTCTCTCTCTCGTAGCCTCTCTCTCTCTCACTCGTAGCCTCTCTCTCACTCGTAGCCTCTCTCTCTCTCGTAGCCTCTCTCTCGTAGCCTCTCTCTCTCGTAGCGTCTCTCTCTCTCTCTCTCGTAGCGTCTCTCTCTCTCTCTCTCTCGTAGCGTCTCTCTCTCTCTCTCGTAGCGTCTCTCTCTCTCTCTCGTAGCATCTCTCTCTCTCTCTCATAGCATCTCTCTCGTAGCGTCTCTCTCGTAGCGTCTCTCTCTCAGTTCTGTAGTGTCTCTCTCACCTCTCCCCTTCCCCTGTAGTGTCTCTCGCTCTCCCCTTCCCGCTGTAGTGTCACTCTTACCCCCTTTCCCCCTGTGGTGTCACCCTTACCCCCATTCCCACAGTGGTGTCACTCTTACCCCCTCTTCCCACAGTGGTGTCACTCTTACCCCCCCCCCCCTTCCCACAGTGGTGTCACACTCCCCCCCCCTTTCCCCTGTAGAGTCACACTCCCCCCCCTTCCCCTTGTAGTGTCACTCTTTCCCCCTCCCCCTTGTAGTGTCACTCTTTCCCCCTCCCCCCTTGTAGTGTCACTCTTTCCCCCTCCCCCCTTGTAGTGTCACTCTTTCCCCCTCCCCCCTTGTAGTGTCACTCTTTCCCCCTCCCCCCCGTAGTGTCACTCTTCCCCGTAGTGTCTCTTCCCCTTTCCCCCTCCCCGTGCTCTCACTCACCCTGCTGTCTCTTCCTTTTCACCGCATCGCGCAGGAACTGCTGCTGCAACATCCGGCGGCAGCAGGCGAATTTCTTAAAGAGGCGGCAGCCTCCGAACTTCTTAAAGTGTCCTGCCGCCACTTTAAGCAGTTCGGCGGCCGTCGCCACTTTAAGAAATTCGCCAGCTGCCACCGGATGTTGCAGCAGCCGAACTTCTCATAGTGGTGGCTGCCGCCGCTTGGCTATAAGTGGCCAAGGCGGCCCCGGAGCAGGCGGCCCACAGGGATTTTTCCCGGTATCCCGGTGGGCCAGTCCGGCCCTGCCTACACAATATTAGGCATGTGGTCATAATGTTATGGCTGAGCAGTGTATTTATTCATTGTGAGATGAGACTCTGTGTGACCACATACAACACAGAACTACATATTGTCCCCATGTCACTCATAATATGCTATACTTTCCAAGTATGTCTGTAAGTACTTTTGATATATTAATCTGTCAGGAAAGTTTTAATCTGATGACCATACTATATTTTGTGTTGCTCATGTACTCTTTAGACGAAAAGAATATAAAAAAAGAGAAAGAAGAAGAAAAGGGAGCACAGAGGATACTGAAGATTCATATGTAACCTCTACCACCACACAGCAGAGGATGCTGAAGATTCATATATAACGTCTACCACCACACAGCAGAGGATGCTGAAGATTCATATGTAACCTCTACCACCACACAGCAGAGGATGCTGAGGATTCATATATAACGTCTACCACCACGGAGCAGAGGATACTGAAGATTCATATATAACGTCTATCACCACACAGCAGAGGATGCTGAATATTCATATGTAACGTCTACCACCACGGAGCAGAGGATGCTGAAGATTCATATGTAACCTCTACCACCACACAGCAGAGGATGCTGAAGATTCATATGTAACCTCTACCACCACACAGCAGAGGATGCTGAAGATTCATATATAACGTCTGTAACGGACCGTCTACCGGACGAAGTAGACCCTCTGTCCGTTGTGGGAAATCAACTCCTTAGCCCCCACTTACAGCTCAGCATTCACCCAGCAAGTCTTTCGTGGACCCTTGCTCTTTGTACCCAAATAGACAGGACATCTAGCAGTAAGGTACAGCAAGATTGAACAACTCCTTTATTTGTGTTTACAACACAGACTTATATAAAAAAAAAACATACACATGACATCACAGACATTAGTATCCAATGGGGGGATGGAACTAAACATAGTTCTCCAACTAACTGGGGCTAGGAAAACATTAGACATTCAGACTGCAAACCAAATAGGAATTAACATAGAGTGAGTAGACCTAATTACAATACACACAGTAATGTACACAACATAATCAGTTTACCAGTTAATACAGAACAATGGATGTTGGAGTAAACTATTGGAGTCACTGTCACATTATAAACCTTCAGAGTGGTCTACTCATAGAATTAAATATTACACATAACCAATATACCAACCGAATATAACTAACTAACAATATTAACGTATAGTGTTATGGCACATCCCTTACCCAGGTGGTCCGTTCATTCGTGAGTTGGTTCGGTAGATTCAATCTACCGAACACCCAGGCAGAAAGGCACGAACAAGCCTTTCTGAAGGGGAAAATACAATCTTTTACCATGGGGCCATAGTCCAGAGGCAGCAGGCGAGCAACCAGGCTTCTCCAGAACATAGTGGCGAGGTTGGTTCCGCCACATCTCTCCCCTTTTCCAAACAGACTAACAGGGTATCTGACCTCCTGCCGGTCAGTGCCCTGGTTAGTCCAGCAGCCCACCCTCAAAACAGAAACAGCAGTACAGCCTATCCACAATAAATGGTTACTACACCCCAGTAAGGGAGAAACTTGTCCATGTCCAGGTGCTTCACCACGGCTGTGTTCGGGGCTGGTAGGCTGCCTATGTGGGTTGCTGAGTGGGCAGAGACCAGCAGTACTCTGCCCTGGTGCCAGCACTACCACAGAAGTAGCCTGGTTGGAGCCTGGTTGCTGGAGGGGGAGACCGACTGTCTCCCCTTTGGACAAACCACCATGCTGCTGTGGGGGGAGACTGACTTTCTCCCCTTTGGCTAAATAGCCCTGTTGCTGGGGGACAGGACCGACTGTCCCTACCCCCTGTGCTGTAAGTGCAGAGACCACGGTCCCATGTGCACGGTTGTGGGGCTTACTGTCTCCCCCTGGTACGTTAAGCTGTCGCTGGGGAGAGGGGGTAACAAGCTCCTCTCCCATACATACTACCATCCGCTGGGGAGGGAGACCGACTGTCTCCGCTCCCAATACAGTTTCCTGCTGCTGGGGAAAGGAGACTGGGCTCTCTATTCCCTGCTGGACACTCTGCCGCTGGGGAAAGGAGGCTGGGCTCTCTATTCCCTGCTCTATCTGCCACTGGGGAGGGAGGACAAGGCTCTCCTCTCCCAATAAAACACTCTGCTGCTGGGGAGGGAGAACAAGGCTCTCCTCTCCTAATAAAACACTCTGCCGCTGGGGGGGGAGGACAAGGCTCTCCTCTCCCAATAAAACACTCTGCCGCAGGGGAGGGAGGACAAGGCTCTCCTCTCCCAATAAAACACTCTGCCGCTGGGGGACAGGACCAACTGTCTCTGCCCCCTGTAACTCAGCCTGCCGCTGGGGAAAGGAGGCTGGGCTCTCTATTCCCTGCTGTATCTGCCGCTGGGGAGGGAGGACAAGGCTCTCCTCTCCCAATAAAACACTCTGCTGCTGGGGGACAGGACCGACTGTCTCTGCCCCATGTAACTCAGCCTGCCGCTGGGGAAAGGAGACTGGGCTCTCTGTTCCCTGCAAATCACACTGCCGCTGGGGAATGGAGACGATGCTCCCCTCTCCCTGTGGGGCCAGTGGAGAGACCTCGGGTCCTATCTCCACTTGCCGTCTGGAGGTTTTCCCAGTACATCTCGACGATATCCTCCCAGCTGAAGGGCTCTGGACCTGGGTCTGCCGCGATGCTCTCCTGCTGGGTATCCTCAATGGAGCGGAACAGGTGTTTGTAATACTGCTCCAGTTCCCATTCCAGGGATACTAGGTGCGTCAAGTCTGGTCTCACTTCGTGGGGGTCATCCCAGACTTGCATACCCTGCCTCCAGTCAAAAATATCTTGGAACCGGGTCTCGTCAGGGCTCCCAAAGTCAGGTTCTGTGAAAGCCTCCCACAGCAAGCCAGGGCCATTAAACTCTTCTCCCTCCGGGTGATCATGCTCCACTGTCCAGGGTGTATCCCGAACTGTATACCACCAGAGTGCCTGGTAGGCATCCTCTAGCCATAGCTCCTGCCAAACCCGGTGCTCGAGCTCCTTTACCCATTGCTCCAGGGGCTGCTCTCCCAGGAAGGGCATCCGCAGTGCCAGTCGCGTCTGCTGTCGCTGCTCCTCTCTGGGGAGTCCCTCGCCCCGCTCATACTGTACGTTATCCAGTGCCTGGTACCAGATGCCTTTCCTTATTGCATCCCGGCTATCCAGGTCTTCCTTCTTATATGGAACTGCTGTTTGGTTCCATCCTGCTGCTGTCAGGGTCGCTGTACTGAGACATGCGTTGCCCTCAAATTATAAATCCAGGAAATGGTGTTGCCTTGTAGCTGTCCTTGTGGGCTGTGGCAACCATCCCGTCGCTTGCCACCAATGTAACGGACCGTCTACCGGACGAAGTAGACCCTCTGTCCGTTGTGGGAAATCACCTCCTAAGCCCCCACTTACAACTCAGCATTCACCCAGCAAGTCTTTCCTGGACACTTGCTCTTTGTACCCAAATAGACAGGACATCTAGCAGTTAGGTACAGCAAGATTGAACAACTCCTTTATTTGTGTAACAACACAGACTTATATAAAAAAAACATACACATGACATCACAGACATTAGTATACAATGGGGGGGATGGAACTAAACATAGTTCTCCAACTAACTGGGGCTAGGAAAACATTAGACATTCAGACTGCAAACCAAATAGGAATTAACATAGAGTGAGTAGACCTAATTACAATATATTATATATTATAAACCTTCAGAGTGGTCTACTCACAGAATTAAACGTTACACATAAACCAATACACTAACAGAATATAACTAACTAACAATATTAACTTATAGTGTTATGGCACATCCCTTACCCAGGTGGTCCGTTCATTCGTGAGTTGGTTCGCTAAATTCAATATACCGAACACCCAGGCAGAAAGGCACGAACAAGCCTTTCTGAAGGGGAAAATACAAGCTTTTACCATGGGGCCATAGTCCAGAGTCAGCAGGCGAGCAACCAGGCTTCTCCAAAACATAGTGGCGAGGTTGGTTCCGCCACAACGTCTACCACCACGGAGCAGAGGATGCTGAAGATTCATATATAACGTCTACCACCACGGAGCGGAGGATGCTGAAGATTCATATATAACGTCTACCACCACGGAGCGGAAGATGCTGAAGATTCATATATAATGTCTACCACCATAGAACAAAGGATGCTGAAGATTCACATGTAACTTGTTCTACCACGGAGCAGAGGATGCTGAAGATTCACATGTAACTTGTTCTACCACGGAGCAGAGGATGCTGAAGATTCACATGTAACTTGTTCCACCATGGAGCAGAGGATGCTGAAGATTCATATATAACGTCTACCACCACGGAGCGGAGGATGATGAAGATTCATATATAACGTCTACCACCACGGAGCGGAAGATGCTGAAGATTCATATATAATGTCTACCACCATAGAACAGAGGATGCTGAAGATTCACATGTAACTTGTTCTACCACGGAGCAGAGGATGCTGAAGATTCACATGTAACTTGTTCCACCATGGAGCAGAGGATGCTGAAGATTCACATGTAACTTGTTCCACCACATTGGACCAAGAGCAAAGATAAGTCAAAATATAGAAAAGACAGAAATATACTCTCCTTATAGTGTCAGTGAGGACTCCTCAATATCCCATATAGAACAGCAATAAGAAACTGACATCAAACAAATAGCTGAAGTAAATTGCTGGATGTCTCCGCAGAGACTCGGTGGACAAAAGGAAAATAGTGTAACACCGTTATGGAAAAGATAATAAAACTAACTCACAAAAACACACGCACTGAGGGCCAGCTCAAGGGAAATAAAGCGCATAAAAGTATGTTCAAGGTTACCGCGTCACCATCCCCACTATTACGATGGAATTGCCACGTGGAATAAAGTGCAGGAGAAAACGTCACTTATTTTGATGCTGTTTCGGCAGTGACATCCACTGAGTCTCTCTTTATAGAAGCACGAGTAAAACCTATACATTTCCGTATTCACAAATACATAGTCTAAAAAGGTCTAATTTCACATTGAAGTAGACTTTCATTTGGTCATCAAGTGCATTTAAAAGTGAAAAAAAAATCTTCCGTTATGACAGTGCCAACAGTGACATTACCTTTAACCACAATAAACCAAACAAAACAGGTTGCAAATTTTCTTAAAGCTATATATGCACACATTGGGAAAATTGAAGACACAATATATAGCTTTATCATGCTCAGCTTCCAAGTACATCAAAGAATACAAGTATTATAGTCAATTTTAATATTTTAAGCTGGCAAGATCTTGATTTTGACATTTAAAGTAATAGGAGATGGCCTTTCAGGAATTTGCTGATTTGGTCAAATAATTATCATTTGTTGGTTGGACAAAGCCACAGAGAACAACAGAACTAAAGCCAATTTTGAAAGCCTTGCAAAAGCAAATGTTTTTAGGGCATGCCTGCTAATAGCTCGGATGGCATGATCTAACTTAGGTAAAATAATACTCTTATCCTGGCCTAGCAAAATGTCATTTGACTTCAGTGTCTGCACATTACAACTAGAGCCCTGTAACAAATGAACAATGGTTTGCATACTCATGCACTGAAAGATTGGCTTCATCAAACCTGTAAATTTAAAGGTCAATTAATACAGAAATGTGGGTGATCTTGGAAGACAACTACAGTACTTTATTTACGTAATTCTGCATCCTATTGTTCTTATAGTTTCATTTTACTATATTTGTTTAAAGCTATGTTTATTTGTAATCTATCTTTCCTGTATTTCTTTGTCCATATCGTGGGCTTATATTTTGGTAATCTTAACTATTTAAAAAAAAAAAAAATATATATAATAAAAAGTTATTTGTTTCAATGATCGCAATATTATTAGTGGGGTTGAGCATCTCCCAACTGTTCAAAGGTTACTGACCTGAAATTTCCAAGTTTAAATTGAAAATTAAGCTAATTTTGCATGTTAAAGAGGGGACTAAACCCTCTCTATGATCTTTAATCACAGATAAGACAACTTCTGTGTGAGATTCTGGATGATGTCCCCATGGACTTTGGAATTTTGACTTATTTTTGAAGTTAGATGCAGATACCTTGTCTACCCATTCAATAGTGTGAGTACCTGTGAGGTTCGTCCATCCCCTAAAATTACCACCAATCCGTTCAGACCCAATAAACATTGTAAATAACCTTCACCTCTTTAACAGAAGCAAAACTTTATAAATGAACCCATGAGGTCTTAGGGAAAAGAAGCAAGCACATCTCCTCAGCACCAACCATAGAGGACAGCTCATATTGAGGTCACCATGGCTCATTCAGTCAATCAGCAGGAGATGAAAAGTATTTTCTTTCTGCAGATAAATGCATAAGAGTAGATGTATGATAAAACCATACAGGTTCTAGATAGAGGGACAAATTACTTCCAAAGTACATGCTCTCGGCCTC
Source organism: Pelodytes ibericus (assembly GCA_036172795.1). Lineage (NCBI taxonomy): Eukaryota > Metazoa > Chordata > Amphibia > Anura > Pelodytidae > Pelodytes > Pelodytes ibericus. Next base: position 232,993,064 of record CM069857.1, on the reverse strand, counting down.
CCCTTTCCCACCAGATGCAGTGCGTTTGCATCGGTCATAATTCAGGGGCACTTCAATTCAGAAATAATGCCGGTGAGATAGACTGGAAGGCGAATACACTTAGCCCTTCATCATTCAGACATAGATGAAAAAAAGTACTGTTAAATTGTATGCTTGACCAAGGTTATACCACATACAGCAAAAGACTGGGTTCCTTTTCCAGCAGGAGAGAGATTTTTGTGGAAAAGTGTTTGCGTATAGGATTGCTGCCCAAGAGGTGAATCAAAGCATAACCCAGTTATTGATCCTGCAAAAGTGACCAATATTTCCTCCCCCCACATCTCTTCACCAAGAGCCAAGCTTGTGAGCTTCTGCTGCTAGAAGATGGCAATGGATAATGTAGAGTTACATTTTTACAATGTATTCAGCAGGACCAACTCTGCTCTTCTAGCAAGAGGACCTCACCAGGTTTGTCACTGGCCAATGAGTTGAGGAGTGCATCTCAATTCACCTTTCAGTTAACAGACCTCTCTATATCTAAAGATAAAATATTTTAAAAGATTTCCTGGCTAGTGGAGCTTGGATTCTCTCTAGTTTGGTAGATGTAGTCATGCTGCTGTATTGCAGCTGCTCTGTAGTCTCTGTTGAACCTTCATGACTTGCCACGGTCACACACAGAATATGAGGCTTGGTAGATCCAGCATTGGCAGGTATTATATTCTAGGATAGAAATTAGATCATTTTAACCTTTGTGCACTGTTCTGCACAGACATTACTCTATCCCTTAACTACATTGCAAAATATTTTGCAGTCTTCACAGTTCGTGTTCAACACATACATTAACAGCTTTTATGTCAGGGTGATTTTCAAAACACATTTGATCTTGGTCTAGTGTGAGCCTAAGCAAAAATGTATTTCAAACCTTGCAGGAAGAGCTGGGACTACATAGTTTTGAAGTAGAACAAAAAAGAAGGCTGGTGTCCTGTATGTCAAGTATTTTATATGTGCTTCCATTTCTGCTAGAAAATAGATTATCTTTTTAGGCATTTAAGCTGACATCTTTGATTACCTCTACTAAAACAATCAGTTGCCATACTGTGACCAGCTGCTTCTCTCAACACCTTTACAATAGCATAAACAAAAAAAACCCCAAAACATGCATTTGGCGAGCCATACAACATTAAAAGCTAGCCATATTTTTTTTGCACGTACAAAACATGCATAGCTTTTGCATTATCAGGCAAGCAAAAAAAAAAAAACAAACAACATGTCTGTATTTTGACTTTCCAGTCAAACATGTGCATGATGTTTTGGTAATCCCCATTTATCTGTGACACCCTTTCAGCCAGGATGGAGGATCCAGAGCAAGTGGTGGGGGGAGAAATTAGGGAGGGAAAAAAACAAAAAAAAAAAAAACAAAAAAAAAAACACACCACATTTAACTGATCTCCCCAGGCTGTGGTTGTATAATCTGCCATGCAAAGTGCACAAAAAGAACCCGCAAAACACCCCTTGCTTCTCCAGTTAGATCTGGTCAAAAGAAAATAAAGCGTTCCTTTTTTTTTTTTTTTAAATAGTGTAGCATCTATAAAATGAGGAGATTCTGGCCATATTTGTTCTGAGCCTGTGTTCTCCAAGCAGCAAAAGCCTGTTTGGCTGAGCGCATTACTCGTGTCATTGACAAATAAAGGTACAATCAATTTCCAATCCAGCAGATTATAAAAATCACAGATCATGGGGTAGACATGTAGTCTTGTGACAGTCTCCTAATTTTTTTTTAAAATATCCTAAATTCCTGCACAACTTGCGGCTAGCGATGACCAACTGGAAACAAGAGATTAGAGATGGTCTCTTCATTGGCTGAAAATAAAACTGGCAGAAATAGCCATAGCATAACAAACCATAGAGGCACTGATTTCTTGAATTATTCTAGCAGTGCCATAAATAGGGATTAATCTCATTAACAATTTGCCCCCCATAATCCTATTGGGTTTGGAGCGCAAATGAATGAATACATAGTACTATTACAGCATATTTTTTATTCAATATATTAAATATATATTAATCAGAAAAAAAAAAAAACACATACTGTAAATCCAGTAAGATACACAAATATAAAGGTTTTCTTTTCAAAAAAATGACACATATATACACACAGCCCAGTAGACTGTGGGATCCATAATCACCACTGCAGAGGGTACCTTTGCATCTTCAGTCTTATGTACAGTTTTGTTTTCAGGTTATGTACAAGTCTTTACAAACTGGCTGTGAAATGAAATGCTTCCATCTCTATGTCCTGCTGGAGTGTGTGTGTGTGGGTCAGGAGAGGATTCTCCCTCCTCCCCCCATCACGTAAGTTTTAGAGTCAATGACACAAAAGTGCAGGCCCATTTCCAAAGAACTGGGGGGGCCAGATGAACTCTGCATGTATTAATAAAAATATTTTTCAAAACACAGAGATGAAGAGATACAATGGATAATGTCTATCTCGGGCCAAAGGCACATCTGGATTGTCTATAGTAACAAAAAGATACAAAGTCTACAAATAAGATCCAGTAGCTCACATTGTGATTTGGATCAGTCGAACGAGGCACCTAATATCAGAGGAAAAGTTCCAAGAGTTTGCCAGATGACATGCTCCCTCTTCATTGCACCTTTGAGCTTCCATTTCTCTGGCCTGCTTCAGAAAGGCAAAGTGTCCATGAAAATCTTATCCACAATAGGAGGGGGTGGAACAAGGTCCTCGAGCTTCAAATAAAAGATGCGTTGAAGGCCCTGTGTGCAAAGAGTTCGGAGTTCAGGGAGCTTCCCCAGCAGTTTGGACAGACAGTTAGGCCTGTTCAGCTCGCTCATACTGGATGGCAGATGCTCTTTAAGGCAATTAATAATCCGGTTTTGAAGTTCTTCTACTTTTTTCAATTCTTTCAATCCATGTCTATCTGTTGGAGGAAAACAAAAACTGGTTAGGCTTTATTCATTGAATCTTGTTTACATACTAACTTTGAAACCTACTCCAGTGACTTGCCCACCAACAGATCCCCTTAACATTATGAGGCCAACTGTACCATGCTAAATAAACATGTTCTCTCTAAGGTGATCATCTCTCACCTTTTACTAGTAACTCAAGGAAAATATACAACGAAACCCAGCTGCCCTTCTAGACGCTCTTCTTATAGGGGCTGTATAGTCACCATTAGCTATACCACAAAAATATAGTTGACATATCAACTCCATAATGAGGCTTATGCAATACAATCTAATTTGGTGCAATAATTATAGGGCAAACATAGTATTGCCATGACTACATGATTACTTCTAGGCTAAAGTGTGTAATCAAATGTCAGGGTAGCCATCTGAATGCAGTCTTCTATTCTACAATCTGGGGGGTGGAGAATGTCATTTTTGTGAGACAAATTAAGCCTGGTATAGTTTGTAATTTCTTATCAAGAAATTGCCATTGATGCACTCAACTACACTGACAAGGTAAAAAAAAAAAAAAAAAAAAAGTTTCAATTAATCCACACAGTATGTAATATATTTAGTATATTTTGGAATTATGCTTCCTTATTTAACTAGAACTAGTCAGTGGCTGAAAAAAATAAAAAGAAATGCATCTGGAACTAGAGCTATTATATTAACACAAGTTATCCCTAACAGAGCCGGATATCTGGAGTAGGGCATTAGATTAATCATACTGTGTCAAGATCTAGTTTCTCACGTATCCCCCTAATTTATCCCAATGTACTTTAAGCGGCAAGTCTTTACCTGTGATGAGGACCAGGGCAGAGAGGCAGGAGAAAGATGGTACATCTATGTTCATACGTTGCAGATTGTGTGAAAATTCAATGATGGAGTCGATCCATTCTCCGAAGCCCCTGACACACTGCATGCGGTGAAGCACCACTCCATTACAAAAGATCAGCTTTCCTTCCTCAGGCTTTGATCTAATTAAAAACAGAGATCAGACTGAGAATTAAAAAATGTGCAGTGAGAGGACAGGAGAATACATAGAAAAAATGAAAAATACGTAGTTACAGGAAAGGTAATGCGGAGCATGCAATCTCTCCAGACAGAATACAAGCAGCAATGCCAGATAATCATACTGCTATCCTGAACATAAGAAAAGGTCAGTGACTAATTAAGGTAAGAAGATTTTTACAGCCGGTACAAACATGGATTGAACATCTCATCTACAAACACATCCAATGTTTTATTACTGCATGGACATGTAAGCCAAACTCATTTGCCGGAGAGACTGTATGAGGAACATGGTAATTGTAATAGAGCAATACTGCACTTCTCTTACTCATTTAATAAGTTGTACAATGTTACAAAATTACAAGACTGGTCTGGATTTAACTTAAACCAACATGGTAATAAACTATATAGTATTTGTAACAACAAGACTGTTAGAACTGCTTTCTGATGCAGAACCACCGCTGGTTTGTTAGAAATCTCTCTTTCAAAATACAAAAACAGCTAATTTGAGTTAAAATAAATAAATAAATAAAAAAAAAATTGTGATGGTGCAAATAAAAAAAAAATTCTGATGACTGATAGTTTAGGATCTTCAGCACTGCATCAGTACCAAGCAGCCTGTCTTTCTGTCTAGGGGGTTTTATCTGTTTTGGCTTGCCCACTAGCTAGAGAATCTGATTTCTCTAGTAGGCGGGTATCTGAGCTCACTCACTTTATTACTGCACGTCCTGTACAGTATTTAGAACAGGATTACTAGCACAGTGTGACCCTGGACTGCAAGTGACACCAGGCTTACCTGTAAGCCAGTCGCAGGATGAAGAGTTCCAGAAAGGAGGACTCGAGCAGAAGATCCTGATCTTCCTTGGGGAGCTCCAGAAACCCCTGGATTTTCTCTGCCCACTTGCGGATCACTTCCAAGGAACCCGAGAGTAGGTCATAAAACTGCTGCACATCAACAGCATTCTCCTTCTCCAATTGGACAGGCACGTTTTCCTGGAACTAATGTATACGCACAGAAACAAAAGTTACGTTTATTAAAGGGGCACAGATTATAGCGTTAATTTCTAGTTTTTCCCCCCACAAAGAAAATGCTAAAAAGTGAATACCTTTAACATTACTGCTTAAAGAGTCCATGCTTTGAACATTAAAGGAGAACATTACCCAACAACCATTTTTAATACTATTTTAAAATGCACAGCGTTGAAAATAAATAAATAAAAACTCCTAAGATTTTGATTAAGTATATTCAAAATGTCAAATTTTAAAAAATTACAGCTGTCCAGGGTAAAGCCAGCATTTGAAATTAAAACCTGTTTAATCCCATCCAGTCATATTTCTTAAAATAAAAAATAAAAAATATTGCACAACAAATAAATGGCTCTGGAAACTAGGCGTCTATTTACCTTGGAATAATCCAGTTTGGTCGAGCTGGGAATTGAGTCGATGTGTGCCCGCACAAGTGAATTGATCAGGCTGACTGGAGAAGAGTCTGGGACTTGCCTTGGTTTTGATGGAAGTCGACCCCTTCTGCCTTTCAAGCTGTCTGTCCGCACAACTGAGCGGAAAAAAAAATAAAAAAAAAAAATTAAAGTTACAAATCAACTGCCCAAGTATGAAAAATATAGAAAAACAGGAAAATAATTCAGTGCCAGAATTTATATTCTTTATATGCTTGACTGAGGTGGGTTATTTGGTCAGTGAGCTATGTGGGTGCCATTTATTGTAGGAAGCCATTTGAGATTCATTTTTTTTTTTTTTTTTTTGAAGGATCAAATAAAATTACATTACAATAAGTCGCTAGTACAAATCCCTCATGCTGACCCAATCACCACTATGAAAATAAAAAATTAAAAAGTGGATGCGATGTTTTTGGCAGAGAAACAAATATTACTAATTTAACAATTGTCTTTTTTTTTTTTACTGAGCACATAATAAACCCAATTAAATAACTTTTACTCAAGATATAACATACCTTCCTTTACCATTCCCACCGCTAAGCATTTCTGAAAACGGCAGAACTGGCAACGATTCCTGCGCCTTTTGTCCACCGGACAGTCCTTGTTAGCCAAGCAGATGTACTTGGCATTTTTCTGTACAGTCCTCTGTGGGGAGAAAAGGGAACAATTGTCAGGGGAAGCAAGATGCCAGGCTGAAACAAAGCCTCTTCTGTTCCCATTTATTTTTGTAACATTTCTCTGGTGTCGAACTGTTCCTAATATCAAGTTGACATTTGGCTCGTAGCAAAAGAGAATAATTCACCTATCTTAATTAGCAGAACATCTCTACTAAATCACCCGATTTGCCTACAACATGGATGGATCTAGACCAAAGATGTAACGTGTGATGGGGAGAGAAATTATTTGAGGAATGAATGTAAAACTGCAGCCAGCTCATTCATGCTAGAGATATTGATTACTGCAAATGTGAGGGATGCTGGCCAACACCCAGTTTTGGTAGTGGGGGAACACTGCTCAGACCCAGATTCAGAAGGACCTAGGGGAAGTCAATATAGGTCTGCTGGCATTTTAGCCATGAAATACTAGATAAAAAAAGTTTGGAGGGTAAGAATGTGCTTAACCAATCCAGTTATCCCTCTGGTACTTAAAAGGTTAATTCAATCATGTATATATGCCATTTTAAGCCTTTGAGGGACAAGTTACAAATTAAAGAACAGGTCACCTTATAGGCACACAGTGACTAGGAAGCTGTGGATTATTAACTATTCCAGACAGCTTATTCGTAAGAATATCAACATGAATAATACACAAATAAAAAAATTGTTGGAATAAAGTTTGGTAATTAATGGAGATTTAAATTCTCATGTTTGCATTTCTATATAGATTCCATTTGCTAGACAACATAATGAAGGGATACTAGAACAGAATCAATTAGTCAAATGTCCCAAAAAAAAAAAAAAAATCTAAGTTTCAAAGAAATGACCCAAAGGTCAAAATTTCGCAAGCAATATAATGGCATAGTACCACTGCATGGCACGTCTATAAAAGTTGCAGACGTTAGACCAACAAACCGCTACACTTAGGTATATTTTATGCCCTTTTTAAATCGTGACACATGGCAACACATGGTCATCCTAGACTAACAGATACATAGGAACAAGTATACCATGAGAAGAGCTAAAATACAGAGCTGAACAAGAACTTATCTTTAATACAAACTGGGTGTACCTAGAGATGGCATGAAACATCGTATATACATTTAACTAAACATGGTACAGTAGTTGCCATAGTTAAACGGATGAATTTGGAATCAGAAGATCATCATGCCTTTTAAAATCTAACTGAACGTGGTTTTGGTTTGTAAGCAAACATCAGCAAGCATTGCAGGTATACATATTCTAAATACATGGTACTGCACAACAGGAGTTGATTCTCCTTTTAATTCCGCAAAAATGATCAAAACTACAGTAGGGAACACTGGGTCTGCAACAATGTCAGCATATGCAATTGCAATAAAACAATGGTTTCTTGGGAGCCATAAAGGCTTTTTTGGTGGGCCTGGCCACTATATAAAGGGTTAAAGTTGCAGTTTATTTCAACACCTGCTGTCTAATGGAAACTTTTGGTGCCCTAGCTGCGGTTTAATTGGTGTTGGGTTCCTCTTTATCCCCAGTTTGCCCGCAGCTCAATCCATCCAGTTGACGATCGGAAAAGGCAGCAAAACTGATCAACTGCTGAAGCAGTGGGCCAAGAAACTTTACACGGGGAGGACAGCTGCTACTTTTTAACACCATGGGATGGTTTTGGGACGAGCCCCCTTTCTGTATCCCAAGGAACGCGTATCAGCTAAAGCGCAAAGACTGGATGGCTTGAAATCAAATGAGTATGCCAGAACTGCCTGCCAAGTCTGCAGGCCAAGCAACACCCTAGGAGACCAACAGGTGAGGCAACCAGTGTCTAGTCTGAGTAGAGATCGTGAAATAGAGCTATAAAAATTTAAAAAAAAAAATTTAAAAAAAGTGTACTGTGCCTACCTTGAAAAAACCTTTGCATCCTTCGCAGGTTCGTACCCCATAATGCTGACATGAAGCATTGTCACCGCAGACAGCACAACGCCCCTCATTCGAGCTGGGACTTCGTGCTTTTGAAGGGGATAATGGACTGTCCAATAATACAGAGGTGTCCAACACCACAGAGCCCTGACCAAGTGACACAGGAGGAAAGCCAGCAGAAGAGTTCTGGGCCAAAGCAAATACATCAGTATCCACAACTTGGTGCTCAAGTCTATGTTGGGTTGGGGCCATCTTTAAGGGATTCTGAGCCATATTCGGGCTGTGAGCTGGTGTCCCAAAAGAGAAAAAAGAAGGTTGTGGAATACTATTTTTCTGCTGTTCAGTCCATGGTCTCATGCTGTCATAACCCTGTGTTGGGGAATATGCTCCATAAGAGCTCTCCCATGTAGGCATCTGAGGATTCTGGAATCCTGGTGTTGATGGAGAAGGGATGGAGCAAGGACTGCCATAATAATCCGATCCGCTTGAAGACATGGTTTCGTCCAGTTGGTTTGTGAATGAACCAGGATAACAGCCAAATACCTGAAATTCCTCCACTTTTACGGAGGTCTGTGGATTTGAAGAAGGAATCTGGTAAAGAAAGGCGTCAAATTCTCCAGTGTAACCGTCCATGAAGGTGCTGAAACTGGGCAAGGAGGTGGAAGCTGTAATTTCACTGTTAACAAGGTCCATGGTGAATTTGCCGAACTCTGAGTTTAAGATGTCGGACATGTAGCTATCGCAGGGGCCTGCACACTGAGACAGACTTCCATGCTGGGCTTGAATACAGGGCATTTCTAAACCGAAGGAATAAACAGAGAGGTAGGAAAAGGGTTAGTTTTCAATAAAACTTAACTTAAGTAATACTTGGCATCGAAAATATTTAATAAGATTTGCATTTAAAGTTCATTTTGCAAAGCACTAAAATGGTATTTTATGCAAGAGCAAATATGACTACAGTAGAAATTGTTTAAACTAGTTTCTTTAATTAAAAAAAAAAATAAAAGTCTGAGCAAGAGGAATTCAATGATCACAGGAAAGGATCCTAGCCTTGAAAGCTTGCAATCAAACACAATTAATCAATAAAGGAAATTATTTTAACTACTTGCTTTCCCAGCCGTGTTAACACTAAGAATACCCAAGCCAGAACTGTAAAATGACCATACAAATCCTGCAGCAGGGTACACTTGCAAGTAGGCTGGGAGGCACCCAATGTATTTCTGCAGCCATATGACAGTCCTACAAGCCCAGTTTTGACATACCAAAATACTAGCGAAGACTTTTTTGGGCACATGATGACATAAATTTAGTTATCACTATAAGCAATTGACTTTGGGCCAAGGAGTATCAAGTTATCCCTCAGAAGTTGTTTTATGGAGAATTACACCTAAGTGACCAAGAGGTGAAAAAATAAAAAACACACACCTTTATCTAAGACATTAAAGCATACACGACCCTAGCCTACCAATGCGCCTTTATTTACATAAACAAAAAAAATCCATCCCATGGGCCTCAAAACTTAAAAGTGAAGAAGCAGCAGCCATTTTAAATCTCCAATAATCAGACATGGAATAGACAAAATGAATGGCCAACCTCCCCCTTTCCCAATGCTATTGCAGCAAATCAAAGACACTTTTACACAATAAGTGCAATCAAGATTTTGGTTATTCACTAGATTATAAATAAATTAGGATTTATTATCAGGTTAGCAATTTAATATTGTAGCGGTTTTAGTGCAGCCCGAAATTAGTTTTGCGTTGGAGAATTTTCTGAATGTTCACCATGTTTATTAGAAATGACCAAAGAAAATCTGATCAGCGTGAAGAATTAAACTAACCCAGCTGCAGAGGAACTATTTAAAAAAAGGATGTCACAGTGCCAGAGAACGGACTAAAATTTGTTTTGTTTTTTTAAAATGGGAACTTGGATTCAGACACCAATAATTTATATTTGCAATAAAAAGTTACAAAGATCAAGATTAATAGATTGAAAACCAGTACTGCATTAATGCATGCATGTTCTTCTGCATGAAATACTAAACAAAGAATATATAGCACTGAAGAATATGTTGGTGCTTTGCAAATAAGAAACAAAGATCCCAGAAGATTACTAGCTTTATGGACCACAGAATGGTGAACTTTTAGATAGATATTGAAGCAGGTATATTATAGAGGACTTGAAACCACTCTGTAGTGGGATACAATATAGGGGGAAATGCACTTGGAAAGTTTAGTAGCTGACAAAGACCAATTTAATAGAGCACAATAAAACCGTTTTATGAAGCTTATGGGCTAGACACTTCCCTAGAGGAAATGCAACCAGTAGTATAAGATAGGAGACTGCACAGAGCCAAGAAAGCACTTTGCACAAGAACACAAAAGCACTGCAGAAGATTTGTTTCCGATAGGCCACGTTGTCCTTTAAAAACACACGTTTGCCATTTAAATTGGATCATTATCTCATAGCTGTTCTTTTGGGTGAATCACAGTCTATTGAAAAGAGAGCTTTGTGAGCCTATGCAAGGTGTCCAATCAAAAATCAAAACCATGCAAAAAAAAAAATAAGCTTAAATGGATTGGAAAAACATTACATATATTATGACAAATACATCCAAGACCAGAGTTATTATATACGCAAAACGTTAAAACCAAAAAAAAAGTACTAAACTGCATATACATATTAACATGCATATTGTAAATCAGTTTAGTTCCAGTTAAACACACAGAATAAATGATATAACACAACTAGTTCACAGCTGCTAACCATAACCAGGCTGTGATGTATTCTGAAGACACTAGTGGATTCTATAGGTGAACAGGCACCAACTATCAGCTGGTGTAAACATACACAAAAAAATAGGACTTACTTGCGAAGTCACATTCATTTCTGTAATATGGAGCAATATATCCTTTATTATTAGTGTATAAATAATATAATGTATGGTTGCTTAATCGATGTACATTACTGTATGTATACAGGTGCAGTTTTCTTTCACCAATAAAAGAGATTATAAAGTGTAAGATGCTAGCATGAAACCTGTCTGCATGACAGGGTGTATGATATAGTTGGATCAATCTGCACCTGTTGCTACGAGAGCAGCTCCAAGCTTGTTACAGCCTTGTCTGCACATCATCACAAGTGGATATTCTGCAAAACTTGGATGGTAGAATAGACATGGTAACAATTTTACACACCAAAGTGGAAATCAAGTAAAAAAAAAAAAAAAAAAAAGCCAAATCTAGGATTACAGAACACGTCCATTAACAAAAAAAAAAACACTAATTTATACAAATGATAGGTCTAAAAATCTAGAAATAAAAACCAAATACTACGTTTCAGATTAAACGTGTATGCATATTTGAAATAACCACAGAAAATACTGCAAAATGCAAGAAGAATAGGCAAACATCCCAACAGTGTTAGCATTAAACGTGATAAATAGCAATGTGCTGCACGATTCTCTTAATAAAAATGCATGCACCAGTGTGTGATATATCGCTGTATTAATGGGGCAGAATATCATATAGTGACATACCAGATCTGTCAGTAGTGTCCCCCCGGTGCGGGCTGTCCGCAGGGGTCAGCGTGTTGTAGTGTGGTGGTGGTGGTAATGATGATGAGGAGGATAGCCAGTCAGTGCCCTGTCTGTCTCATAAGCCCCTTCACAGCTCACTGTGCTTCTATCCCCTGCATGTAAAGTCTATTAAAGCCTCCGTGACGCACGAGGGCGTGCCACCAGCGCAGGGGGTGTGACGCACGTTAGTCATTCTGCTTCGCTCCCCCATAGAAGGCCTGAGTGGGCGTGGCTTTTCCGGTAGCCGGAGCAGCTCGCTCACTGGAATGTGTCTCCAGTGACGCACGCAGTTTCCTATGACGCAGGCCCGCATTGTTTGATCTATTCATAGCACGCGCGCTATTAATAGCACCCGGCGGCTGGAGGGACCCGACTCTGAAATAGCAGCTTGGGGGCATGAACGTCATCAGCCGTCGGATATAGCACGGGGCAAGGAGGTTTCCCGGGGATCCTCTACTTATTGACGGCTGAAAGGGGATTCCATGTTGCAGAATGTTTAATAAAGAATGAGAGAAAGCCGAGCCTGGTCCGTCATGTGCCAGTGATGTAACACTCACCTTCACCTCCTCCCCTGTCATACATGACACGTAACGGCATGCTCCTCTTACTATACACGCAACCTATCAACCCATGCACTGCACTTGTATAAACTACGACTCTCATGATGCTTAGCCAGCTGGAAAGTTGGTTTGGCGTCATGGAAACAGTGTCTCATATTAGTTATCACTCCCCTTAACACGAGGACCAGGCGTGCTGTGTCCTGCTAATCAGATTGTGTATGTTATTGCGTGTGTGTGCACGGATACATAGCATTGCAGAGTCACAGTTGTAACTGGGAATAGTTCAATACTCCAGTAGAAACACATGCTGTTATTCTCCTAGTGCCCGCACTCAGTGCTGCTAAATATACATTATATGAAATGTTCTCTCTGAATTATAATACAGATGCACAATGCCCTCTGCGCAGGGGAGTTAAACGGGCACTTGTTAGAAATTACTTTGCGTTCACATGGGTCTGTTTATGTAGGATAAACACATTTTTAATCAAGATCATTTCACTTCCTAAGGAAAATATGTATTTGTCCATACAGTATGTTTGACAAAATAAAAAAACAATGTATGTGAGAATAATAAATATTTCACGTGTGGTTGTATATTGGATAAGAACATAAATGTACCATGATATACTGTATAAGCATAGGCAAGGAAAGGAGAGGGGGAACCATATTTTTTCCTACGTACAGACCCTCCTTTCACTATGCCCTGGTTTTTCTGTGCTTAGTTTATAGCGAGAAATTATACAAATTTGTGGTGAGTCACAAATATATTTTCCCTATATTTCGGCTAAGCAGGCTGCAGTATTTTCAGTCTACTCTGAAGGGGTGGCGAATATAGGTGCAGATTGTAGATGCATATTTGCAATTAGAGGTAGCATAGGCTAAAGCCATGAATTTTTCTTTTTAAAAATAGTAGCGAAGCCAAAAATTGATTTTATTTAAAATGAATTGCCACTTAAATAGCAAAATGTGTTTATAATTTCATTCCTATGATTTATGATTGCTTAGATACTAAAGTTTTATTGCAAATTTTTCTTCTTGAAGGGCTTAGTTTGACAGCTTTATATAGCGAGTCTGTTTATCTACAATGTTGGACCTTGCCATGTGTTAAAATTCACCATTTCAGCTGGAGGTACTTTTCTACATGAAAGATGAATGCCTTTATATATTTTTTTTCAAGATACATTAGATTGCCTTTTGAGATACCAATGTGCTTGTGAATATTGAAATAGCCACTGGGGGATCATGAAATCTCTACGCAAGCAAAGTTTTTAAAACGAAACCACTGGTTAGAAGAAGTGCTTCATACTACAAAGTATACAAAATCTATGATTTATAAAGTGTTATGAGACAGTTTCTGTGTGAAACTAAACGCATTGGGCTTCTTTCACTGCCATTGGGATATTTATTCCTTTGAGGATTACATTTTATCCAGTGGTTCTCATCCCAGTCATGGTATTATTTATGTGGGAGTCTGTTATTCTTAAAGGGATAGTCTAGTCCCCAAACTCACTTTGGTGCAATATGAAGATTACTGCTTGTATAGTGCACAGGCATTTTTCCAGTTTGATTTGATAGAGCATTCTGCATAAATCACATTTTTAATATTTGACTCAAGCCCTCCCTACGCATTGCTCTGCATTTTTACGAAAGGTGCGGCAGCACTGATTATATAGACACTGAGGATATAAAGTTTTGTTTAATTTAGTCACTTTCTGTGCTCCTCGAATTGAATACATTGTGTGGACTCTAAGTGACTCTGCTCTTGTACGCAGTAGGATCTCTTAACAGTGCAACACATTGTCTGATGACATCACTAGAGAGACAGGAAATTCCATTCATCTGAATGAAATTATTCTCATTGGTTCCTGCAGGGGGAAAAAAAATGAAATTACTTTTACTGTAATTTCACAGTTTCCTCTAGCTGTAAGTATTTTATATTTTAAGCAATGCAACATATGCATCTTAAAGTACTTTAAAAGCACATTAATATTTGGAAGATGCATTGTGAGCACCAGACAGCCCCTTTAATGCTGTTGTACCTTGGAACGTCATATCTCTGGTGACAGTGGAGGTTTTGGCGCACCAGGAACGAACATCATAAACGCTATTTTGGACTCAAATACCGGTGACTGTGGCATTTCATATTATGGGTGAGGGCTTTGCAACTGGGCATTAATGCACTGAAAAGTGTCATTAACATTTCTGAGATGTTCCTATTGTGAGAAAGCTTTTAACATTAAATATTTGATATTTTATACTATATATGGTCCACATTATAATCTTTCCTTTTGTGTATTGTTTCAGTCTATAAAAAGGCACATACATCAACTGGCCAATTTGATGATTTCTATTATATCTGTCTCATTCCATGATCCCAGTATACAAAACTTTTCCAGTTAGAATGATAAAATTGTAAAGAATCAGCTGTCCAGCCGCTTTAACCGTCATTGTTGCATTAAATAAATTACCTAGTGGCTATTAGATAAGTTAGATGGGTGTAGAGCTTAACCCATCCACTTCTTTGGATGGCTGCTTTTTATCCACACCAACAATAATAGCAGAATAGATCAGGAGCCAAAACCAGAAACAGGTACCCCAAGTTATTTTTTTTAAATTTTTAATAGAACTCCTAATGTAATTTACTTTGTAGCCACTAGGAATATGGAATTAGTAGTATAATATTGTGGGACTGTCATGTTATGCAGCATGGCAGAGTAGGAATGGATCCATTGTGCCTCAGATCAGGATTTCAAATGACCGTAAAAGCTAGCTCCAGTGAGTATATTCTCCTCTCCCACCTGTAGTGTCTCCACTACTCCTCTCTCTCTGGACTCGGGGGAACAGAGAGAAATCCTGATCCGAGGTACACAGAGGTTGAGCAAGACTGCTCGTATGAGACGCATATTGTATATTTGATATACCCCTGCTCCCGTGGATTAAAGTTTTGAAAATATTCCATACAAAAAGCAGGGAGTCCCTGTATATCATTTCAAGTGACAATTGAGGGGGCAAGACTGAGGGAGCATCATGTTTATCAACAGCAAGTACGCCCCCCTGTGTACGCCATCTTTGCTCCTAATTGTTGGTCAGTGGTTTTTACCATAAGCTTATATCCATCATAGGATGTTTCTATCTATATTGAACTTATTGCACCTCTGTTTTAATGTGGAAGTTATCGCTAGATCCGGTGCCATGATGTCTCCGTGGGAGCCAATCGGATCACGGTAATATAACAGAAAATGCGTTACAACGGGGTTTACCAGTCTTTGTTTGCAATTCTTGTAACAGATTGTATAGAGCAATTGGTTTTTTTTATACAGTACTAACAATGTTTAGGTAAAATAGTTCCTTTTACTCACAATTTAAATGTGTGACCCCCACATCATGGCACCTATGCATTGATTACAAGAATTGTCAGCTAGGAAAATGAATATGATAAATAACTCATTTTACTTTAGGTTAAATAATGAAAAGGTCTTTACTATTCTTTTAGTTTCCTTTTTTTGTAACCATAAATACCGATGTCGAAATCTCTGGTTCATAAAATAAATAATGTCATTTTTTACTAAGGTGAACTTGTAGTCTGTGTTTTACAATTGTTTAAGTTCATGTTAGAGGCTTAATTCCAACACCATAAACACTGGATTTTTAAATGGACTCAATAATGAAAACCACATAGCCAAGTGTGCCCTACAACATGGCACGTTATAGGTATATATGTACTTATGAAGCTGCAATCTGATATACAGAAGCAGGGAGAAATTAAAACATGCTGTTTTACAACATAGACCGATTATCCTCTCATGATAGCCTCATTATTACTAGGCAAACAAAATTCACATTTAATTGAAACCGTCTTGTCTGTTCCATGCAGTGCAGTCTCTATTTATTTTGTGTATGTATGAGGGTGTGTGCTTTTGATAGCCGTCATAACTCCACGGCATATAAAAAAAAAAAAAAGTCTAACTTTTATTACATTTGGCTTTAGTAAACAAAGTAAGTAAACATTGGCCCAGTACCTTTATCAGTAATCATTCTTTTAAATATTGCAGAAAATGTCTCTCTCTCTATATATATATATATATATTATTATTTTTTTTACATATGTTTACCTCATAGACCCATGTTCCACCAATTCATGGGTCATTAGACAGCTCAAGTGTGTAAAGAAAAAAAAAAGGAAAATCCATATTTCATTTACTTAGTAATTAGTCTCCATATTACATATGGCCAAGCTGTCAAGCATTAACAGTAGCAATCAATACAGATAATATCCCAGCTACGTGAATAGGAACATCTGACAATGATGAATGATGTACAGACACAGTTCCTAGGGAACTGTTACTAAAAACTGTTACAAAGAAAACCCCAAAAAAGATTATAGTATAAACCCCAGAGATAGTTATTCCCAAATTATTCACAACCAATGTTTAAACATACCCCTTTAAGAGGTTTTTGTTGGGGTTATACTTTACAACTTTTCCATTTATTGATATTGTTTATTTATTGATGCTTGTTAAATATTGACCTTTTTTAGAGCACTTCCATTGATATACAATTAGTCAGAAGAGTGCTAATTGACAAGTGGTTAGAACACTGGTGAAAATGTAATGTATTGCATACTGTTATACACAGCAAAGCTCATGGCATGAGTGCCTTTGTGCAAATCATACGAGTAAAGACAACATCATGGGGCAAAAAGGATGCAAGTTGATAAACTAAGCAAAGGAAGTTTCTGGCCTTCAAGATACAGGAATATAAACACAACTTATTTCTACAATGTCTCACAAGCTATGGATTGCATTACATTACCATTTATTTATATAGCGCCAACAATTTATGTATCGCTAGATACAGAGCACAGAAAGGAACTACATACTAAGTTAGACAAACTAGAACAGACTGGTACATGAGGTAGAGAGCCCTGCTTGCATGGGGTACATGAAAAACATAAGAGAGTGAAGAGGACAGAGGGAATGTAGTTGTAGTAAGTCTTTTGGAAGGTTGGCAGTAGGCGAGTTTGGCCAAAGAGTGCACGTTCTAGCTGGATCAGTTTTAAGCTACTTGATCTTAACAGAATTGAGGACAGCGAGAGCTACATGGGAATAGCTAGAGGTAAACCCATCGGTATGCTAGTTGGATAGGTAGTAACCTTCATTAAAGAGATGAGTTTTGAGGAACTTTTTAAAGTTTGAAAAGGAAGGAGATAGCTGGATGCTCTGTGGAAAGGAGTTCCAAAGAGTGGGGGCAGCTCGGGCAAAACCTATTTAGGAGCACAGAGGACGTGAAGGGAAGTATCGGTTCACGAGGGAGGTAATATACGGAGGGGCCAAGGAATGGAGGTTAAAAAACATATAATAATTTTAAATTTGAACCTAGAACAGACAGGGAGCCAATGGAGGGCACAGCAGAGGGGAGCAGCCAAATCAGACCAACAAGCAAGAAAGATGAGTCTGGCAGCTGGAGAGAGACGAGCCAGAGGTAGTCCAGTCAGAAGGCTGTTACAATAGTCAAGGTGAGAGATCACAAGCGAGTGCAGTAGTATTTATGCGGTCTCTTTGCTGAGGAACAGGAGAATGTGTGCAATGTTCCTTAGGTGCAGCCGACAGGATTTGGCTAAAGACTGAATATGAGGAACGAAGAAGAGAGCAGAGTCACCAAGACATCGGACACTATCATCTGGTACGATTGCAGCATTTTCAACTGTGACTGTGACCTCAGCTGAAGGGACGGAGTTTGAGGGAGGGAAGACAATCAGTTCTGTTTTGGAAAGGTTAAGTTTGAGGTAGTGATCAGACATCCAAGTGGAGATGGCCGACAGACACTCAACTACTCATGACGCTACAGAGGGAGTGAGGTCCGGGGAAGAGAGGTAGATCTGAGTATCATCCGTGCTATGGATAACAACTTGTCTAGCTCAATGTAGAAGTTAAATATTTTCTTTGCACTTAATATGTGTATAAACTCAAGAATAACTACAAGTAATAGGAAATTTGAGTTAAAAAACAACAAAAACACCCGTCCCTGTTAATAAAGTACATTCAAGGATAAAATAATGGACTACAGTTCCATTAAATATTTATACAAGTGTTGTTAATATCTATTGCACTGTTTAAAGAAATGACCTGCATCATTAAAAGAACAAATTAGAGCTTAGTTAATCTTTAGGTAGCCTAATTGAGTGGCCAGTCACATAGTACAGTAAAATTGTTTAAAGTTCATGTCTATACTTAAAGTGTGTGTTGTGTTATCAGTCGCCTCAAATCACAACAGTATAATGTTCCCCCTATAACCGCTGTTTGAAAAGGAGAAACATTCCCCTTATAACCGATAAACTACAGGAAGTGAAGGGCGGCGGGAGAGATGATAAAAAATCTAGATAAGTGGAACCCTAGAAATGGCCAAGGCTGGAAAAGCTGACTTAAGTCATATGGCATAAAGATAGCTGGATTGCATCTCAGCGACTATGTTATTGGTAGGCTTAAAAATAAAAACATTTTTAAAAAAAGACTTGAGGCCAATATAAAGTCTGGTCTCAATAGTATAATTAGTATACTAATATATAATTAATTTATTTTTAAGAAAAGGTGGCAACCCTAGTGACCAAGCAGGAGACATCAAGGTAGTGTACTAAAGATTTCATAACATGTCAGAAGTCTTCTAATCACTAGGTATACAGAGAACATCTGACTATCAGCCACCTACCATGGACCCTTTGGCGGGGAGGATCTTTGAGTTATGACAGTATACACAGTAGCTCATAATACGTATGGATACTCTGAGGTGCAATGTACTTGTTTCAGTGTATTCATTAAGAGGTGTGTCCATAAGGAAATATAATAATGTGTGGGCCGTTTCATTTGTTGATGGAATATTTGAAACTTTTGTATAATATCAGCAAACACATATATTACTCTTAATATTCACATCATTTCTCAGGTGAATCATTGCAGCATACCGGATACACAAAATTCATAATTGTTTCATAGGACCTTTGTTTAGTTATTACAATAGCTTTTGTGTTTTACAGTAGCTATTCCATTTGAATATTCTGTTGCGTTACAATAAAATACTGTGACTTATGAACTGAATCCTACTTTGTAGTCTGTCTACTTTTCAGGTCATCTAAACATTGCTTATACTGTTAATGAAGACACTAAAATATGAAAGATAATCTATACATTGTATTATTAGATTTGCGTGCAAACCCATAGAGAAAATGTGTTAGTGGTGTATATCCCATTTACTGTAGCATGTTATGACAATTACACATTTCCTATAGAACCACACATGATGTCATAAACAGGAGATGCCACAAAACACTAGTAATGCATTTGCTTGGAATTGTTCCTTTATATCAGGGGTGTCCAAGTTTGTTCTGCGGTGGGCCATCCATGTGTGTGGATATAGAATATATATCTATAAATCTATATATATAGTATATCACACTTACAGACACAGTCACACTTACCACACACAGTCACACTTATACACACACACCCAGAGTCACAATTCCACACACACGGATTCATACTTCCACACACACTTTGCTTCATCTTTTTGTAAAAATTTTTTTAAAGAAAATAAAACCCCCACGTTTTGTTCCCCCTCAGTTACCTTTTAGCTGCAGTGAGTAGGGGAGCACATCTGGTGCTCCAACAGAAAGCTCCACCCCCTCACGCTCTGACGCTGTTGGAGCACCGGGTCTCAGGGACATCCTGGTGCACACTTCGTTGCAGAGGCTTAGAGGTGCGGCTAACGCTGCAACTCTCAAGCTGGCTGCACCTCTCTGGCCGGCAGGCCCCATTTGGGCATGTTGGACACCCGTACTTTACATAATACAGAATTAAATTATGGAGTGTTTTTGCAAAATGTGCTTCACTTGTACAGTAAAAAATAAAATAAAAAAAATTCAAATAGATTTTTTTAAAACGTTAATATTTTGCGGTAAAAAAGAATAAATAAAGCCTGAAAGGGTGAAACCAAAATGTTAAAAAATGTTCAGTGTGCCCCCACTGCTGAAGTGGCCCCTTATACTAATAAAAGTATTTAGAAAATTGGGCAGACTAGATGGACCGAATGGTTCTTATCTGCCGACACATTCTATGTTTCTTAAATGTAACTGCATTTGCATGTTACATGGGGCCAGAGGTTGGCATAATGCGCCTGGACCCCCTCCCCATTAGTGAATCGGATCCTGGGTGGGCCAAATGCCCCTAAATAAAACAAGAGGCCAGCCAAATGGATTCAAGACATCCAGGGCACAATGAAATTACAGCCCAGTAGGCATGGGATTTCAAATGCCTAAGGAAGTATCTGACTGGCTGCAACTCAAGAGCCTCGCTGGTCTCAGCCCTACCATTGGCTGGTTTCCAAAATGGTTTTGACAAAAATCAGCCAAACAGAGATACATAAACATGGTAAAAAAAAAAAAAAAAGGTCCCAAAACTCATTTAGCATTAACACTCTGGATGAACTGAACTAACCAAAATCATAAAATATTAATTTCTAACCATCCTATACAATTCCACCAACTAAGGAACAAGTTAATGAAAGGCACTCACAAACTCTAAGCACTACTTGACTTAGTAATCCCCCCCCCCCCCCCCTTCACAGACCTCTGATACCTGGAACACTGCAACTCTTCCTTTTTCTTCCCCCTATTTTTTTCTTTAACCCATTCTTGATCTTGTTCAATGTTTTATGGTTATTCTAATTTTATGGCTATTGCAAAAATACAAATTATTTTTTTAAAGTGTGACTGTACTGAAAGTGTATGCCAAATTGGCAACTGTGTGTCTTTAATATATATTCTGTGGTACAACAATGGAATTATGAATTACTTCATCAGCAAAAAAAGGAAGTAACATTTCCTCACCACAAGTGAAAAACGATATATTTACCTCACGTACTTATCTGAAAGCTGGCACTTCTATGTTTGGGAGTATTACCCTTCTAAAGAAAAACAAGTCACATCTTCATTTATTCTTCTATCCCTGTGGGTCTGAATCTAATCGTGAGCAATCATAAAGGGCGAGATGACTTTACCATACAATCAGCAAGAAGAACAAAGTCACCAGTGGTTCACAAGAGCATGCACAACCAACCTTGTCTTAAAAAAAAAAAAGTTAAGCCCTATAACACAGTATTACTCTTTTAGTGGCAGTACAACTGTAGACAACATAGAAAAAAAAAATTCTAAGGGTTGCTGTGTGTGACACAATGTTATGCTGACAAAAGTTGCCTAGACGTGTGAATGATTTCATGCCAAAAAAACAAAAAAAACTTTCTACAAAAGGCCATGGTTTTAATTTACAGGTTTTTTTTTTTTTTCCAAGCATTTGATTTGTAGACAGAATCCTGGTGAAGAAAAGTAGCCCAGCTCTACAAATAAAACGTGGTAGTACACTGTCAACAGCTGCCAGTGGATAAAGGAGGATATGGAAAGCCACCAATGCAATGAGAAATGCAAACAGAAATAGGTTATGCACTTTTCCTATTGTTAAATGCTATTTTTGGAATTGGATCTGGGTTCAGTTAAGCAGGTCCACACACATGCGTAATTAATACAACTTCATGGCATGTTTGCGTTGGATTCTTGGAACATGTCCCAGGGCTGCTGCTTCGTTTCGGAATGTGCTAGTGGTTATTATTGCGAGCTGCTGTGCCAGCAACTTTCTGGGATCCCAGCCACTGCCTAAAGAAGACTTTAAATTACTTGCATTAATCATATAACAATAGGTTAAGAACAGGGGTACACAGATGGTACTGGCAGTTTAAAGATGGGAAAAGATGTTTGTCTCACAGAGTTTTTTTTTTAGTCTTCCATTGTATAGCAATCAAACATTTATATCATACGATTATAAATATAAAATTGTTTGTTAACTAGAATTTGGAATTAAATGAGCCTTGGAATTAAATTAATCCTTAAAAAAGTAACAGATACAGCGCGCTGCTGGTATTTTGGAAGAATGGATTACAAATAAATAATAATATGCAACAAATAGTAAAAATTAGAATAATGAAGACCACCTAAATAGCACAATGGAGCTATAAGTAATAAGGCTACTACAAAAGGATAAATATATAACAAATGTTCTGGGTGACCTCTTATACACTGATATGGTGAAGTGTAGCCTTTCAGTTTGCTGACTGTTCAGCACTGCACTTTCATCGCGGACGGTCCATTGGGAGAAATGCAGCGCACTCACCTTCAGTGTGGCACATTCCCGACAGTATTAGGTCTCAGGTTTAGTCTTAGGGTTGGTATAATATTAGTGTTAGTATTAGGGCTCAGGGTTAGTTTTAGGGTTAGTTTTGGGACTCCTGGTTAGCTTTAGGGTTAGGAGAATGATAGGGGGTTACTTTACTAGTGGGGCTACTACTTGCTATAGCTCTGAAAGTGCCACACTGAACTGTGCTGAAAGTGCCGCAGTATACGGTCACAAACCTCTGGACCGTTCATCGCTGAAATTGCTGTGCTCAACTGTCAACGGTGAAATGGCCACGCTGGACGGCCATGGACCCAATAGAGAACATTCTCATTGACAAAGTACCCCAAATGCTACAGCAACACTCATTTTGTCTTGTCAAGTGCTCACCACATCCCTTTCTCCCAAAGCCCAGACAAAACCTCACCTAAAAAGCGAGGGGCAATTTTTTCTCCAACATAACAAATTTAGTTAAGGTCGACTTAGCTTAGAGTCAGAGCTCAATGTAAAACCCATCTGCAAAGTTACTATAGAGCAGGGGAAGGCAACCATTGGCACTCCCATAGTACTCTTACAGCCATAATGCTGGCAAAGCATCAAGGGTCAACATCTGGAGTGCCGAAGGTTGCCTATCCCGGCTGTAGAGAAAGGGCAATCATTTTAAAAGTTGCTTCTTTGACAGAAGCAAACGTTTTACACTTCGTGCCAGTTCTCCTATGTAAACTAAGTGTATATCTTGCAAATATATAAAGCACATGCCATTTAATTCTGATACAAGGGTCACTGAACTGTTCACTTCTACTTTTATAAAAGAAGCACACGTGAGGGTTAAAATGTATTGGCTTTTTAAAATGGCTGTAAAAATCAGTCAGGATTCACTTCACTGATTTCAGAAAGCCAAACAACGTTTATCCTTTAAAAAACACCATACATGCATTAGAAACTAGGTAACCAACAGCATTTAGATTCTAAAGTGAAGAAAATAGACTATTTTGTCCTTCCCCCCCTCACACTGTAAAATCGTATACAAAAGAGAAATATCCTGAAGCACATCAGTCAAACTATATATATTGGAAGACAAATTACTATGCACATCCTGAAAACAAACCTTAGTTCTGTATAATACTTACATTAACTACAATTACATTAACTTTTATTTATATTGCGCCAACAATTTTTGTAGCGCTTGGTACAGCGCATGGAGAGGGAATACATATTAAGTTAAGACAAAAAAGAACAGACTGATTCATGAGGTAGAGAGCCCACCTCGCAAGCTTGTATTCTAGAGGGAGTGAGGAACGGAAGACAGAGGGAAGGTGGCGGTAGTAACAGTATTAGGGATGGATGGAGCCAGGTGGGTTTGGCCAGAGATTAATTGTGTATGTTTTAGTTGGATGAGTTGTAAGCCTCTTATTATTAATAGTGTTTGAGGATAGTGAGAACTAGGTGGTATTGGCTAAAGGTAAATTAACGGGTATTCTAGTGGGATGAGTAGTAAGCTTCGTTAATCACTAATGCTCCTTTAAAGAGTCACTCCAGGCATCAGACTAAGTTTGATCTATTTGTAGACTGTACAGTTGTTTTGTATCTAAATGCATGCAGACATTCCTTGCTATTTATATTGTAAAAGGACAGTTTTTCTTAACTGGAAAAGCTAGGGCAGAAAGCTTTTTTTTTTTTACTCCAATGATTGGTGGGGGTGGAACAGTTGTGTGACATCACTAGTGACATCTTACACATGTGCAGTTGGCATCCCGATGCATCTCTATGGGAGCCCTCAGCAAATGTGTAGGACCCACATTTCTTGCTTTGGGTAGAGAGCGATCATGCATACGTTTAACAGAAACACTGTTTCTGGGTCTTGTTTTTGAACATGGCAGATGGGAGCTCCCTCCTGCCAGGGATGCAATCATTGCTTTCAGGCATAGTTATGAGCGAAAATAATTATATTTAAGAATATTTAAGGAAGAATTCCTTCCTTTTGCCGAGAATCAAAACAAGTAAAAAATTAGCAAACAGGTGTGAAGTTGGAGAAAGTTTATTACCATGATACGAAAAAATAAAAAAGTTACTCTTTGTAACATCATTACATGGACTAATGGGTTCCATATTTGGCCGGCTTATGGTGCTCCTCATTATTGGACCTGGATCTCCTATCATTATACAATGGAACTGTATCTTTGGTCTGATAACTGGGATTCAAGTCACACTCACATCCTGCCCATCATACACCTTTGTTACACCCACTACATGTCTATATACAGGGACTCAGAGTACCGCCGTACCCTGAAAACCCACCAGGCACATGTTTTGCCACACTGGCAATACAGCATTTGGTGACAACATGTTATTCCCACATATAGCTGGTGAGTGAAATGTAGGATTCATTCTGGAGCCAACACTTCCGGATATTAAGTAGGGGACATTATTTGCAAATAGAAAAGCTGTGGGAATCTGTTCGTTTCGCACAGAGCTGGCAAATCATTTCAAAGCTACAGAGGAAGTGGCACTATATTAATAATTGGAAAAAAGAAAACCAAACAGTTCTTCAGAAATTAAACAAACATCATAAAACATGGATTGTGACAAGTGGTTACATTTTGTCACCTGAACAACAAATACAGCTTACCAGAACAGAAGATTTAATGAAGTTCTTTCAGAGAAAAGACGTGGGCAAGTTGTATGTTTCACAACTGCAACTGTCTTCAAAGTAAGTATCTTTGGCCTATTCTTTTAAGGTTTCAATCTTTATATTTAATGAACTGGCAAAGTTTACCAGCACCAACCAACTCGGGATTTGTTGAGCCCTGGAACAAAGGCAACTAAAAAAAATGCAGATGTATCAGTATTAGGGTTTTCTTATCCGGGCCAGTCATTCTTGGACCAGCCAGAGTTTTAACACCAATTTATTCCCAGAGACTACAAACAAAGGAATTTCTGATAATTTGTTGAATACAAATCTGAGAATTTATTTCCTGGCTAGAAATCCTTATTATTTTCGTTCTCTAACAAATTGTGCCTGGCGTATCAAATAATATGAAATCAGCATTGTTAAAAGCCCCAAACTAGGCTTATACTAAATGTTTGGAGACCCAAAATATGCCTCGGATGTGACTTACCACTGTGAAGGTTAGCGGTTTATTTTAAGATAGCTTACATGTCTGTATTGTTTGGGCCACCTTAAGGTGGAAGCCCCAATAGATTTTGATTTAATTGTAATAATGCCTGCAAAAGTGGTTAAATTATGTATACTATATCTGTGTGTATTACCTCAGTCAGAAAACTAATAAGCCAATATCTTACTGCAATGAACTAAAAGTATTATGCCTGGGAGGCATAAAAGGACAGAACTCTTGCACTCAAATTCTCACTTGGCCAATAAAAAGTATCATTCTACATATGACAGATTTAAGTGGTAACTAAAAACTATTGCAGTGTTTTTATATTATCTAATGGCTACTGTCAGAAACAGGGAATAACACTTCCTACTCAGCAATGAGGTGTGCTGCATTGATATTCCTGCTCAGCCAACTGACTAGCGGAGTATCATGGGAATCATAGCAACAACAGCTGTCAACTCTGTTGCCGACAAAGGACGTGTGGTGGAACAAGCGGTTTTCGCAATCAATGATCGCGAAAACCGTTCTTGTGGTGCTGCTCTATTGCCTCAATGTTGAGGCATTAGGCAGCAATGAAAATTTTAATTGGCATGGGCGCCATATTGGAGAGCAAAATGCTCCTCCAATATGGCTGCTGCCCTCTTGTACAGCATCGGAAGTGAAAAAAAATGAACTTCCGTCGTAATGATGCTGTTGCTAGACTGCCCTATTGCAATGAAAAAAATACTTAATTGGCTAAAATCTAGGGTTAGGGTTAGAATATTGGTTAGGGTTACAATTAAATTAGGGTTAGCATAAGAGACAGGGTTACAATTAAATTACAATAAATTAAGGGTTACCATAAGGGTTAAATTCAGAGTTCAGGTTGGGGTCAAAAGGTCACTGAAGGAAAAAACAAAAAACACAATTTTTTGTTATTGTTTTTGCCCTATAACTCGCAAAAAAAATGCAGAAAAACATGGAAACAAGCATATATCTGAACTCAGGACAAAATTTAGAAACTATTTAGAAGGCGCCATTTTAAATAATTGTATTTGTGTATATTATTTTTTAGGTCAAAGTAAAAAAAAAGTGTTTTTTTTTGTAAAAATTTCATCATATTAAATTCTTTTATTTTTTTTTTAGTAAATGATAAGATATGATGGTATCTAATGAAAGCCCTTCTTATTACGATAAAAACAACATATAATTTGTGTGGGTACAGTATGTGAGAAAGAAGAAAATTACAGCTAAACACAAACACCCCAGAAATGTAAAAACAGCCCTTGTCACCAAGGGAAAGACAGTCAAACGGTCATGTCACTAAGGGGTTAATAGACCCCTTTGTGTTGAACAGGTAGTAGGCCGGCAGCATACAAGGAAACTAAGAAATGGCTCTGGATACCATTATTGAAAATACAGAGTTTATTACTACAAACTATGCTGCAGAACAAATTACTACCATCTTTCCTTCTTTCATATCATATTAGTAATGCTCTTCTAACAGTCTAAAAAAAATAAAAAAGAAATACAGAAACAACTTGGAATCTACTGTAGAAAACTATCAACAAAGTTCTGGAGCAATGAAGGGCTGTTCTTGTGACAATTTACAAGTGGTTGGATGTTCTCCAACCCAAGTGATAATAGAAAAAGATTAAGCACATTCCTTCCATAACCAAAAACCAGCAAGGAAAGTGAGAGGAGGGAGAAAACCTCACTGTTAAACAATAAAGAAATATAATCTATTTCCACATCTTTTGATCTTCATTTTAGTTTTGTTTACAAAGACATACAGTTAGGTATCTTCATAATAAAAAAAATAAAAAAAGAAATCACCGGATTGTATTGCTCTGCACTCAAACCTTTAAATTATCCTGCCGGTTTAATATTACAAAGACTGAAATTTCCAATGTGTAGATATTTTGGTCCCAAACACAGTGATGCAGTCTCAGAAATGTAATCCTCCCACAGTCTTAAGCA
Organism: Pelodytes ibericus; assembly: GCA_036172795.1. Taxonomy (NCBI): domain Eukaryota; kingdom Metazoa; phylum Chordata; class Amphibia; order Anura; family Pelodytidae; genus Pelodytes; species Pelodytes ibericus. The sequence continues at coordinate 232,965,675 of CM069857.1, read as the reverse complement.
CAAGGAATCACTCCTACACATATACGATGCTTCAGGTTTTAATATAGCTGCACTTCTATAAAAAGCTAATCACTACGAATAGACTTGGTGCCAAGTTGCTAAAGTCATAGTGACATCAATCCCGACTACTTAACACATAATTAACGTCTCTCAACACAAATATCTCCAACCTGTTGCAGCAGTAAGATGGTTAAGGGGCAGCACCATGGGAATATTTGTGGGTAGTGTAAAGATTTGCACTGCTTGAATAGTTTTATTAGGCAATGATGCTGCAGGAAGAGCTGCTGTATTATTTAACAGCTCAACAACCTACAACGTATAGAATAGCAGCAAAGCATCCAGCAAGAGCACATAAGATAATCAGGCCATTTAAGAAAGAAGAAAAAAAAAACACCTTATGGTTTGTAGGGCCAGATTTATTAAGGCAAAACAAGTGCTATATTTAAAAACAAAACAAAAAACGTTCTAAATTTAGAGCAAACTGCCATAATAATTGGTTTCCATGGTTACTACTTCTAATAGCACTAGTTTTGTCTTGATAAATATGACCCATAGGCCTTAGTTATCAAGACAAAACTGGTGAAATTTTAGGAAAAAGTGCTAAAATAGTAGTAGTAATAACCATGGAAACCAATGGAATTCTATAGCAGTTTGCACTAACTTAAGCCTTTTTTGCCTTGATAAATCTGACCCATAGTTTCATATTTGATGTATTTTTGTATTAAATAAGAATATTTATAATTCTGCTTATAACTTCAGGGTTCCAGTTCCAGACAAAATGACAAGGCATTGGTTAAGTATGAAGGTAACATACAATGTAAATGGATTAATGATATTAGGCTTGCTTTGTAATCTGAAAAGTGCTCTATGTCGGTATCATGAACAGTTCTGTTGTATTTGGAAAAGTTCAGACAGAAGAGCCATAATGTGCTTTGCACATACATGGAATGTGCTTAAATTTGGCAGAAGAATATGTTTTTAGCAAGTCTACGGACATGAATAAAGTTTACAGCTTTTAATCTATAGATATTTCCCTGTGTTACAGAGTTATTGCTGACACTGTTTTTATGACATTCACATAAGGGCACTTTACTTTTGTCCTGGAGCAGTTTATATCATTAAAACATTTTCATAAACTCATTAGGTTCCAGAATTTTTTTAATTATTGTCGATCTTCAGGTACATAAATGCACTTCCACGCAGAATTGTAAAATTAAACTTCTTAAACTATACTAGATATGATAACTAAAGAAGTAAGGCACATAATCCCCATTTCACATGGCCTTGTGCCCCAAATGATTGAATATGTTAACCAGAGGCGTAACTAGAAACTACTGGGCCCCGCTGCGAAAAGTACCCTGGGGCCCCCCCATGCATCTTCCCCCACCCCTCCATTAGCATAACACATACATAGACTGACACAAATGGTAATACACAGACACACAAAATGACACCTCTACAGATACAAACATTGACACACATACAGATTCACAGACACACACTGATACACATACACAAATACAGACAGATACACATATAGACACACATGAAGACGCACATACACCGAATGACACTCATACAGATATAAACAGCAACACACATACAGGTACATAGGGGCACACACTGACACATGCAAACCAACAGATACACATGCAGACACGCATGCAAATACACAGACAGACTTACTGACAAACATTCAGATACACATACAAACAGATACCCATACAGACAAAGATACACATACAGACCCACATGCAGACATACAGAAACACACACAAACTGTTAAAAAAAAAAATAAATAATTAGTCACCCTCCTGTTCCCTACCTTTTAAGTGCAGGAGGGTGGCTTCCCTGTGATCCAGTGGTTGCCTCATGATGATGGGAGTCAGAGCTCCCACTGACTCCCTCCTCTCCTCCCCGGCGCTTTGTTAGGGTTGCCACCTGGCCAGTATTTTACCGGCAGGCCGGTATAAAATTGGCATCAGGCCAATGTTAAGTCTGTGGAGACAGTACCAAGGACGGTATTTTTTTGAAGAAAAGGTGGCAACCCTACGCTCTGTTAGTTGGGAGGAAGAGGAAGTGACAGCTTCCTCCCAACGCTGACGTCATCACTGGGGCCTGGTCATGATCCTCAAGCGCCGCAGCGCTGACCAGACCCCAGGAAATCCATTGCCATTGGGTGGCCCCAAGAGCATGGGCCCCCCATGACACTACCACTTACATACAGTGCCGTCTTTCTGCACGGGCAGACTGGCGACTGCCCAGGGGCCCCCGAGTTCTAGGGGACCCCGTCCAAATATGTAAAAAAAGAAAAAAAAATTACCTTTTTTTCCCCCCTCGCATTTTTCGCTCCATAAGACGCACTTTTTTCCTCCTCAAAAGTGAGGGGAAATGCCTGTGTGTCTTATGGACAAATGTAATACTTACCTCCATGCTGCTCTCACCGTCGTTTCCTCCGTGCAGTCTAACTTCCTGCACGGAGGAAGGAAGCTCCGGTCACTTTTTTTTTTCCTTCTTAACTCTATTGAGTGGCTAAACCCTGGCATATTGAGTGGCTAAACCCTGGCATATTGAGTGGCTAAACCCTGGCATATTATGTGGCTAACTCCTGGCATATTATGTGGCTAAACCCTGGCATATTATGTGGCAAAAACCTGGTATATTGAGTGGCAAAATTCTGGCATACTGAATGGATAAATCACAGTGCCTCCGGTGCTGTGAGGAAGAACAAAGTGCCATGCCTCCAGCACAACGTGGTCTGTGAGACCACTTTCAACATTGAGCACCTTTCTTCCTGGCTGAGTGTTTCTGTTAGTGTGTGAGTGTGTATGTATGTATGTATGTATGTGACCGACTACCTGAGTGAGTGTGACTACGTGTGATTTAGTGTAGTCTAGATTTTTTTGCTGCTTCCTTAAACTCTGTTAAGTTTGTCAAGCCCTGTTAAGTCCTTTAGGTGCAATGTGGGTGCAGAGGAATGGAATAAAACCAAGAAATGCAATGTTTCAATAACCTTTTTATTACATATGAAAATAGTTGAATATTAAAAAACTCATAATCAAAAAAGTATAAATGCAACTAATTGTATTAATAGATATATATTATCATATATAGAGAGAGAGAGATGTCTGTGTGTATAAATAGGCTTGTGATATGTGTGTAAATATATATTTTCGTTGTTTTATAATTGTACTATAGATGAATGTGGCCTGCAGTCACCTCACGGGGCTCCCGTGTATGGCATATTTATTGGGCTCACATGTGTGGCATAATTAAAAAGCTCTGGTCTGTGGCATATTTAATGGCCCTGTGTGTTACTGAGAGGGTAGTGGATGTATGGAATAGTCTTCAAGAAGTGGTAGAGGTTAATACGGTGAAAGAGTTTAAGCATGCATGGGATGGGTATAAGGCTATACTAGATATAAGATAAGGCCAGGGACTAATGAAAGTATTACATTACCGAGAGGGTAGTGGATGCATGGAATAGTCTTCCAGTAGAAGTGGTAGAGGTTAATACAGTGAAGGAGTTTAAGCATGCATGGGATAGGTATAAGGCTATCCTAGATATAAGATAAGGCCAGGTACTAATGAAAGTATTACATTACTGAGAGGGTAGTGGATGCATGGAATAGTCTTCCAGTAGAAGTGGTAGAGGTTAATACAGTGAAGGAGTTTAAGCATGCATGGGATAGGTATAAGGCTATCCTAGATATAAGATAAGGGCAGGGACTAATGAAAGGATTACTTTACTGAGAGGGTAGTGGATGGATGGAATAGTCTTCCAGTAGAAGTGTTAGAGGTTAATTCAGTGAAGGAGTTTAAGCATGCATGGGATAGGTATAAGGCTATGCTAGATATAAGATAAGGCCAGGGACTAATGAAAGTATTACATTACTGAGAGGGTAGTGGATGCATGGAATAGTCTTCCAGTAGAAGTGGTAGAGGTTAATTCAGTGAAGGAGTTTAAGCATGCATGGGATAGGTATAAGGCTATGCTAGATATAAGATAAGGCCAGGGACTAATGAAAGTATTACATTACTGAGAGGGTAGTGGATGCATGGAATAGTCTTCCAGTAGAAGTGGTAGAGGTTAATACAGTGAAGGAGTTTAAGCATGCATGGGATAGGTATAAGGCTATCCTAGATATAAGATAAGGGCAGGGACTAATGAAAGGATTACTTTACTGAGAGGGTAGTGGATGTACAATGCAGCGAGTGAGAGGCTAACATTTCTCAGCAAGAACCATGTAGTTCTTGATGAGAAACATTAGGTGACCAGAATTATTCTTCACAAAGTTTTAAACATTATAAGGCCTGAAAAGCACACACATTTCAACATATATATGGTAATGACAACTGCTCGCCCATAATGAAGTTCTGTTACATTGAAAGATTGCATAAAGCAAAGACATTTAAAATAGAATGTTGTAATGAAAGAATATAAAGACAGCACCAAGACCTCTTTGCTCCATTTAGTGCCATTAGGGAGCAGGCATGATAGAATATTTGGAGACAGATTTCTAGTTGCCCTAACATGCCTGCTCCCTAATGGCACAAAATGGAGCAAAGAGGTCTTGGTGCTGTCTTTATATTCTTTCATTACAACATTCTATTTTAAATGTATTTTCTTTGTGCAATCTTTCAATGTAACAGAACTTCATTATAAGCCAGCAGTTGTCATTGCCATATATGTTTAAATGTTTGTTCCTAAACCAACTTTCTGATGATTAATTGTTTAATATACGCAATTAATAAATAATTACAATTCAACAATTAAACTACATCGTTTTGGGTGATTTTTCTGTGATGCACATCCATTGTGGGCGGGGTCGTGTTGTTATGGGCGGGGTCTTGTTGTTATGGGCGGATCAAGGGGAGAGGCCATGGGGGCCCCATTGGCTTGTTTTGCCCAGGGGCCAACACAGTTCAAAAGACAGCCCTGCTTACATAAGCTGTAACTAGATTATCTGTGCATTTGAAGTAAAACTATGTGTAGAATAGATGCCAAGAAGTTATTTTGTGTTTGTTTCAATATATTTCAGTAACAGGGAAAAAAATAGTTGAGTGTTTATTGCCTGGAGCTATTTTGTGAAATGTTCCCATGATGCAACAGCCTCAAAAGATCAGGGCTCCCTTTACAGCTGGTGGCAAACCCTACACATGATGTCATAAGATATACCCTCTGTAGCCCTACTGGCTCCTGCTTATCAGTGGGGCAGGACTAGGTGTGTCTATATAGTATCTTCTTCTTTTTTTTGTTTGCTTGCCTTCTAACACATAGATAAAACATTCTGAAAAGGTGACCAGGACACACAGAGCTATTCCACAATTTATAAGACATGTAAAATATATATATATATATATATATATATATATATATATATATATATATACAGTGGTGTATCTTGATTTTGTGCTGCCCTAGGCAGACAAAATCCGGGCACCCCCCTACCCAAGCTGCACACCCACGTTACACACCTAAGACATGCCCCATCATTCAGACTCACATCAAGCTCACACTCCCATCACACTCAGTCACACACTCCTACTCCCATCACACTCAGTCACACACTCCTACTCCCATCACGCACACTCTGACTCCCATCACACACACTCTGACTCCCATCACACTCAGTCACACACACTGTCTCCCATCACACACACTCTGACTCCCATCACACTCAGTCACACACACTGTCTATCACACACACTCTGACTTCCATCACACTCAGTCACACACACTGTCTCCCATCACACACACACTGTCTCCCATCACACACACACTGTCTCCCATCAGCACTTACCTTTCCCTGGCAGGCAGGCAGGCAGCATGGTCCCTCCATGCTGCCTGTTCGGCTTCCCGGCGATTGTGCCGACAGGTCACATGACCGGGTGCGCGTATGACGTCAGCGCGCCCGTCACCTGACTGTCGGCACTTCCTGTCGGCACACTGCACGGGGAGCCGAACAGGCAGCACGGAGGTTTCTCTGTGCTGCCTGTTCGGCTCCCCGTGCAGCCTGAGCGATGGTGAGGGGGGATCTTCCGATCCCCTCTCACCTCCATCTCTGCCTGCAAGCGCGGTGGGGTTTTTTTTTTTGTAATTTTTTTTCCAGTCCTGGGGGGCGCTGCCGCCCCCCAAAATTTGCCGCCATAGGCATCCGCCTAGGATGCCTCACGATAAATACAGCACTGTATATATATATATATATATATTTTTTTTTAGTTTTGGTGGGAGTATCCCTTTAAATTATTCAAATCCTGGTTATAGTTACTATACTAGGAGTATTGGAATTAAGTAAGTTCTGAATGTTTGCAAATACTATGCCACACTGCAGCAAACCAATCCACTGTTTGTTTGAAGGGATTTCTACCCTGACCTACATTTATAGGGAAAAATCTAGGGAATACAAACCAATATACAGATTTTCCTGGCACAGAAATGTGATGTCACAACTACAGAGTAAACAGTATTTAGGATTCAATCCTTTCTGATTAAGTTGTAAACGTCATAGCTCACATCCCTATGTAAATGCTGTAAATGACTAAGATATTTGGGGGACTTTCACAGTTATTGTAACAGTGTGTAACCTAAAGATTCACAATTCTGTTCTAAAACAGTGTTTCCTGTAGATTGTTATATTTTGGGATGGAATATCCTAGTGCTCATGGAAAACAAAGAAATTGGGGGGTTTCCACTGGTAAAATTTAGGAGATACTGTACATGGTACACACTTCAACTGTTCCCAAACTCATAAGATTTGCATCTACCTTAAAGGCAGTTCTACCTTATTTTCTATATGTTGCATGTGATTATTATGTGCACTTATTTTAAATTTCTAATAGTTTACTGTTTTCCACTGTAAACTATAAATTAGAAGACTTCCTTCTGAACTAAGCCACGTTAATGATTTTTTAAAATCTGGTATCTATAATGCACGTCGAAAGAATTAAGCATACTTTGTCCTATTTAATGTGTTTTATATGTGTCTGTGGGGTGTCTGGCACAGTGCGTTCGTATATTATATGTTTAATACATTTTGTTTCTGTTTATCTCATTGAGTTTTTAACGTCTTAAATTCCACAGCGATTGGTAAGGTTATGATTACGGTAAGGAGAAATAAAGGAGGCCGTCTTACTGCCGTAAATGAATGTTCCAGCAGCACACGTATTATAAACGGCTCCAGGATCTTGCTGTACTTGTCCGCAATGAACAAATAATAATTAGTAGAAGAAAAGGTTAGATCCTGATGCTAATGAACTCCGGACAGCGACTTGCAATGTAAAAGTCCTTTTTATTACGCCCAGGCAAAAATATACCAAACGCGGAGCGGGCCACCCTATGACAAGCGGAAACTGATGCCTTACACGTTTCACACCCTTACTTTATGAATAAGTGCATAAGGCGTCTGTTTACGCCCGTTATAGGGTGGAACTCCCCAGGTTTGGTGTATTTTTGCCTGGACATAATAAAAAGGACTTTTCCATTGCAAGTCGTTGTCCGGAGTTCATTGGCATCAGGATCTAACCTTTTTGTCTACTAATTATTAACCGTACAATTGGTAACTGGCATTGAAACAGACATATTTTTACATGTTGGATGCTTGTTACGTGACTACTGGAGCAGGACTCTACATATCTATATCTATAAGATACCGAAATCTATATTCTTTCTACATCTTGGAGCCTCTGTGGATATACCTCTTGGGACAACTCTTGATGTGACTGCTTATACTACGATATATATGTCAGTGCAATAATTCACTGACAGAAATAAGCACTTTGTTACACAGTGTACACTATAATTATGTGGTTTTCTTTTTGTATTTACATGCTTATGTTCATAAATTACCACAAATAGAAATCCTTCTTAAATAAGCTAGGCTAATGTGTTTTGGAGGAATTGCATATCAATCTTTGCTGCTGCTAGTGCTCACTAATTGGTGCTGGGATCCAGATTATTACGGTCTACATTGAAACACAATCTTAAAGGGACAGTCTAGTCCCCAAACTCACTTTGGTGCAAGATGTAGATCACTGCTTGTATAATACACAGGCTTTTATCCCTGTGTGATTTGATGCAGGCATTCTGTATAAATCACATTTTTAATATTTGACTCAAGCCCTCCCCCAGTGATTACTCTGCATGTTTACTGCAGGTGCGGCAGCACTGATTCTATAGACACAGAGGATATAAAGTTTTGTTTCATCTAGTCCCTTCCATTCCTCCTCAAATTGAGTCTTTTGAGTGACCTTGCTCTTGTACACAGTAGGGTCTCTTAACAGTGCAACACATTGTCTTATAACATCACTAGAGAGACAAGATATTCCATTCATTTGAATGGCATTATTCTCATTGGTTCCTGCAGCAACAAAACAAAAAAATGACTTTTACTCAGCTAGTATGGGCAGTCCTTGTTTTTTGCAAACTGCTGTAATTTCACAATTTCTTCTAGATGCAAGTATTTTATATTTTAAGCAATGCAAAATGTAAGACATGAATTTTAAAGTACTCTGAAAGCACATTTATATGCATTAATATTTGAAGATGCATTTTGGCCACTAGACAGTCACTTAAACTTTGTTTGTAATACTACTAAGATAAATATGGGTCTAAAATGCATCTGTGGTGAGACTGGTTAAAATACAAATGAATTATTTTCGATGGGAAATGTGTGTTTTGCATATCAAGTCACATAGTGATGTCATAAACCAGACACACCACAGAACCATTTAAAACACATTTCTCTTAACTTTTGCATTCACTTGCAATTCTGCTAGTATCTTGAATAGGTACATTTACATCATTTTGTTCTCTACATTCAAAGTATATGTTTAGGTGACTGAATTAATGAATCATATAGCCATATAATTTAGGAGAAAACTACAGATACAGAATATAATGAAAACTTTCTAACAAGCAGAGGCATTTCAGAGTTCAATATAAATCAATTCTTTATTATATTGCACTTAGGCATGGTTCCAGATTTGTTTCAAGGATATAATTATGTATCATCAAACTCACAATGCTAATTAATGACAACACAATGGGAAAGTAAATTACAAACAGAAAGAGGGCAAGGACCAGGGGAGGGCTGGGATGGGGGTCATAGGGGTAACTGCCCCTGGGCTGCACTCCAAGCTGACTCAATGGACTGGGGTTTCAATACTTTTCAGTGCTATATGTGCTATTCAGTGCTCCAGTGCATAGACCAGGCTGCCATCTTTCTCAGATGAGACTGTCTTGGATCAGTAGATTCAGATAGAAACCCTCAAGATCAGGTATGCTCAGTGTTTTGGCCTTCCACGCAGACCCCATAGACAGGCACTTGTGTGAGACCCTCACAATCTCGAACTTCACAGCCTCTCTAGCCCCCTTCTGGATCGGAGTTAGAGAATTGGTGATAAAAGACCAATGTAAACTGCATTTGGTCCCACCTATTTGTCTTTCTCCTTACCTAATCTGTCAGCACATCTGTTTTAACTGTTTATCTTTGTCTGTCTCTGATTATAACTGATCAGATCAAAAATTGTTTGTGCCCGGGTCAAAAGTTTCCAGCGCTACCCTGGTAAGGACCTTACCGTATCATATCAAAACTGGAAGATGTATTTGAGGTTTAATCCTAGATTTATGCTATGTTCATATCACTTTTACAGGATCAATATATCAAAGCCACTAGCTTCAAGTTTAATATAGAAAAGTAATATGGAGCCCGTTTGAGCCATCAATACAACTAGAGATGGGCAAAGAAGAAGCCAAAAAGTGTCAACACAAACACATATTTTCACTATAAACAGAAAGTCTAATTCTAGTTCTTGTGATAGTAAAAATTAGTTGTCACTCTTCACCAACAGTGCAAATATTTACAATGTCTCAGAATGAGCTCAAGCAGGACAAGCAGTATATTACTCATCCCATAGATCTACAAGTTCTCATGACAAAAAGCCTGAACATGGCTGCTGTTGCCAAAGCCTGACTATAAATACATACCATAAGAGACATAATGAACCCTAAAAGCCTTACTTGAGACATACATACTGCTGTTAATACTAAAAATACCGGTAATGTTTATTATTTTTACTTAGTCATTGGTGCTATTCTGCTTCAGGTGAGGAACTGTGGAAGTCAACAGGAGCCAGATAGACTGATATACCCAGAGGCCCTTGCACTGAAGGTTCAGCTTCCCTGCTGATCACGCTCTTGCAAGCAGCAGTAAAAGGAGTGTATAAAATGGCCTCAACATGCGTAGTGAATGCTGGCGAATCCACGGTCATGTATTTTTCTGGTGGACCTCAAATATCTCTCAAAAACAAACAGAGGCTTACTTATCATACCACTGTTTTTTGGGTTACTCTAAGGTACAACTTTTATGCAGCAATTAAAAAGATGTACTTAACTATAAAAATAATTATTTATTCTTCTATAGGAACACGTTATTTTTAATGTGCATTCAGTGTTGCTGAAGAAAAATGCCATGTACTTTAAAGGCTTACCAACGTATCCCTATGTGGAAATTAAAGTGAGGCAAACAAACTAAATGGTATGCTCAATAAAGAGAGAACTGCTTGGAATGGAGATGGGAATTTCAAACTTAAGGCCAAAGTAGAGGAGTTTGCAGGAGCCATGATAGCAACTACATCCAAATGGATTTGGCAGAGATACTTAGCCACTTTGTAAGCGTGTTTCTGATATTATTTTCTAAACATGGGATGTGCGCGCATTAAGTGCACCAGCACAATACAGAAATGTGTTTCATATCACATTGTGTTGGGAGTTAATATTATACATTGATGCACACAGCAATATTGCTACTTGTTGGTGCTATGCACCAGGCACCTATTGATACATAACCCCAAGAGAGAGGTTCTAACAATAACTTAGAAGCTCCCGAACTGGAAAGAATGCCATATAGCTCCCCTCCACCAACTCGGTGAAAACACTAAGGTATCGTATGCATCCTACCTACCCACCCTTTCCTTTATACAGTTGGTTAAAAATATATATTATTTTTCTTGAGCTGAGGCTTTGTGGACCACAAAACCTGACATAGCTAAAAGTTAACTAACCCCATATCTCTTTAGAAAAGAGTTTACCAACATACTTTGAATCTCTGAGCAACAGATTTCCAACAAACTGTGCCCTAAACTCTGCAGTTTCCATCTATCATTATCAACAGCATTCTTCACGTACTCACAAAAATCCAGGTTGTATCCTTAATAGTGTAAAATGGTAAGTAAATGAATTAAAGGGACGGTATGACCAAAGCATTGTTTTTACTGTGAACATGCTTTTCAATGGGAAATGTGTAATTTGCATACTGTGCCCCAGGTGATGTCATAAACAGGAGACTGCACAGATATTTTTATCCTAATTTAGGCATTTGCTTGCAGTTTTGCCAATATAGAATAGATCATTTAATATTTTTTTTATTCTCTACATACACAGTAAAAACAATGTTCAGGTGATACAATTAAGGATTTCTTACAGATCTCCCAGTGTTCCCCATTGGGTTGGTATAAACAAGCACTGAACTATAATATAGATCACATACATATAGCAAGTGTTTTGTGCCAGGTGATAACCAGATTGAGAAGCAAAGTTGTGTACAAAGAAACTGCACAAAATTCCAGCATTGCAGAAATGTATATATATGTACAAATACATATGGTGGCCAAACTTCTGTTTTATTCAGGGACACTAATTTAAAACAAAAATTCTACACGTTCCTTACAAAACACAAATTGTGATAAAATGTTATAGCAAAAAGTGAAAATAACTGTTTTATGGTGATTGTAGGTTTTACATTTACTGTTTATGCTCACTTGAGGTTTACTTCCATTTAGGTGACATATGGGGGTCAGTTCACTCTATATTGAACCGAAACTGCAGTACATAGCTTCCTACATAGGCATGTGTGCTTTTAATCTTGTAAGCAATACCATAATGCAAAGGAATTAGAGTTTGGAACAGAACTGATACATGCAATGCAAAAACATTTCCTGCAAAACATCAATAGAGGCAATGCACTATATCTGACCTCATAATATAGAATTATTGTTGTCTCGCTCACCCAAGCCTTATTTAATCGAAATGCCCCACTATACTTAATATAGTTTAAAAATTAACAATCTTTTTCTCAATTATGCAATTATTCTTAAAAAAGTTGAGCTCAGCTAGTCACCATCCCCAATCTACAACACCCCTGAATCTTGCCCAGTGATGATTAACCTTTCATGCTTTTTCTCATTCAAGTGGCTGGCCTTCCATGATGAGAACTGTGGTCCATAACAGCTAGAGTGTCAAAGGATAACCATCACTGATCTAGTCACACGTAGCAACCTCTGTACTTACACAGTGGGGACTGTCTGTGCCTCTCTCTCTCTCTCTCCAGTCCTGAGTGCTGTGATCAGGTTACAGCATTCAGACACATCCACCTGCTCTTGGGGGGGGGGGAGAGAACCAGGGATCACTGGGTAACTTATAGCACGTCCCCCCTCCCTGTACCCTCCTCCTATGGCTCCTCATCTCGGGAATCTTGTGCACTCTTTCTGTGGGCAGCCCATCGCCAAAGCTGGGAGACAGGCATGGAAATCTGATGCTCCTGTGTGTCTGCTCTGAACACAGCTTTGCTTGCATTCTGCTGCCAGGTTCTTCCTTCTCCAGAGCGGGGGGAGGAGGCCAGATGACGGCAGCACGGAGCCCGATTGACGTCAGTGGAATCCCTGTATCTGCATCAATGAGCTAAAATTAGCTGCAGAAAAGAAAAAGCCTAAAATAACTCTCATGCCTTTTGTGTCACAAGCTCCAGCAGTTATTCCATAAACAATAATGGGGGTAGACACCGAGCCCAGGTTATATTTATAGGCTCCAACGGCACAAGAAGATCTAATTAGAGACTCCATGTATTTTAGGTGTTTTTTTTCTCCCCTTTCCTAAATATAAAATTCTAGACGTCACCTCATAAAATAGTACAGATCCTCATGTGATTTCACTAGTACAATCACCACGCGGTCTTTGGAGACATGTTTTACGTTTGTGTGAAAATAGCACCCACGATAATACTATAAATGTGGAGTTTTAGTAAGAGGGAATATCTGCATGCAGCACACTGGGTATATTCATACAGTGAGCTTCCTGTCTACCATAGCAGGCACAGAATACAAAATGTCTGCAAGGCTGCTCAGTTAAAGTTTCACTTATAAACAGGTCTGACTTATCTTTAACGCTAGTTACCACTTCCAGTTGTGCTCTACTAAGACAGAGGCTGGATGAGCATCATGGGAACTGTAATCCATTTCAATTGGGTTTATACATTCTTAGCAGATTATTTATGGCAATGGTGACTAACCATAGCACTCCAGCTGCAGTTCCAAAGATGTTCAATCAGCCAGAGGTTGAAGGTCACTGAAGCTTGCTCATTATATAACATAATTGTTGCCATTGCTATATTATCCGACCCTGAGATACTTGAAAATATTTACACTTATATTCCTCACTGATGTACAGCATAGTTTAAATTCTTTACAATACATGATATGAGGACAGTCACACAACTAGAAGAGGTACCTTTTTTTTTTTTTCTTCAGAAAACAGACAGGCCCCTTTAAGATGTTAACAAGTTTTATTCACAAAGGAAATGACGGCATAGCAGTAAATAGAGCACCACTTGGGAGGCTCTAGTATAATCAGAATACAGGTGCGATGTAAAGGACAGTGAGAATCCGCCCATACACCTGAGGCTTTCAGAAAACAGTCTTTTCAAACAGTCACACAGGGAAAGTTCTATTCAGCCAATCACATAGTGAGTATACATTCCAAAGGACAAAAGACAAAATAATGCTTCCATATTACATACCTTGATAACTACTTACCAATATTTTACAGTGCTGAATGTTGTAGCTCGAGTTACCGTAATTATTTAGCATCTTAAGTATAAAACAGAACATTTCTGTTTGTTAGTTCATCTAAAGCTCTAGAATCATGAATTTTGCAAATGCGTATTCATGCTGGAATTTCTAGGTCAACGTGACTATTTTCATCTCTCAACATTGTTCATTTCCTGAGTTAAGCGTAAATTCATCTTTGAGAAGAAACGTATGGACATTGGGAATGGGCAAGAGGAAATTATGACATAGAAACATAGAATGTGTCAGCAGATAAGAACCATTAGGCCCTCTAGTCTGCCCAATTGTCTAAATACTTTTCTTAGTCCCTGGCCTGGTCATGTAGAGTTACTGGTGGTGTACAAAAATGCAGCTAAGCTAATTGGCTGAAGGTCGGAAAGATTCGGGGTACATCAGAGTTATATCGGTGGCCGAATTTCGATCTAAACAGTATATTACCCCGAATAACCACGCAAATTGGCTATTATGCCAAATGCTTTAGAAAACCATAATATGCATAGCATACCAACCAATCAGAAGAGGAAAACTCAGCAACTTGCAAAACAACGATTGGGAATTGCTACAAGAGAGAGCAACGAAATTACTGAGGAAACAGACATGCTACTTGCTGTTTAGTGTTTTAATATAAGGGAATCTGACATTTCTATACACAAGACTCTAAATCCCTGGTGAAACCAGGTAGTAAAGCTATAGGGTTTTATATATATGAATAACCTGTTAATGCGTTTGTACTAATAGTTCTGTCATACATGCAGGGCCGGCCTTAGGGGTGTGCGAGCGCACAGGGCGCAACACCCCAGGGGGCGCCGCCCGCCAGCTAAAAAAAAAGTTAAAAAAAACGGTAGAGGCACTGGCTGGGGGAGATCAAAAGATCCCCCCTCACCAGCCCTCTGCTCGGCATGCTCTGTTGTGTCGGGGAGGGGGCGGAGCTAACCGGCTGAGCGGTGTATCTCCGCCCCCACCCTGTGAAGCAGAGAAGCTCCTGCTTCACGGGGAGCTGCAGGCAGCAAAATAAAGTGCTGCTCGGCTCCCCATGCCTGCATTAAGCATGGGGAGCTGAGCAGCACTTTCTTTTGCTGCCCACAGCTCCCCGTGAAGCAGACGCTGCTCTGCTTCACAGGGTGGGGGCGGAGCTACACCGGTTAGCTCCGCCCCCTCCCTGATCAACATGGGGGGGGGGGGAGAGGCAGACTGAACAAGGGTAGAGACAGACAGAACAAGGGGAGGGGGAGAGAGAGACAGAACAGGGGGAGAGACAGACAGACAGAACGGGGAGAGAGAGACAGACAGAACAGGGGGAGGGGGAGAGAGACAGAACAGGGGGAGAGAGAGTCAGACAGAACAAGGGGAGTGAGAGACAGAACAGGGGGAGAGAGAGAGACAGACAGAATGGGGGGAGTGAGAGACAGAACAGGGGGAGAGAGAGACAGACAGACAGAACAAGGGGAGTGAGAGACAGACAGAACAGGAGGAGGGGGAGAGAGAAAGACAGAACAGGGGGAGAGAGACAGAACACGGGTGTCTGGGGGGGAGAGACAACGGGGGGACAGAACAGGGGGAGAGAGACAGAACACGGGGGTCTGGGGGGGAAAGACAGAACAGGGGAGGGGGGGGGAGAGAGACAGAACAGAGGGAGAGAGAAAACAGGTATGGGGGAGTTAGAGCGAGACAGACGTGGCAAGGAAGAGGGAAGAGACACATACATAGGGGGTGGGGGGCGCCTCGGGGGAAGCCCGCACAGGGCGCTGGGACACTTAAGGCCGGCCCAGCATACATGTGCAGAAACCATTTTATTGTATATTTTTTTTATTTATAAACAGTCCTATTCTGCAAATGTTTACAATAGCACACACATATACATAGGCGGCATCCCATATTTAAACATCCTGGAACATGAGGTGTGAAGTGTCCTGCTTAAAGGGACACTATACATTTTTTCATGTGTGTTTTTATATTAGAAGCACAAGTGAAAAATGGAGTTCCTCTAGTATGAGGAGAAAACCAGCATGTACTTTTAATAGTACATACCAGCTTATCCTCTGACTAGCAGCTAACATGCTTGCCTGGGAAGCAGGCAGCCTGGTCTGGTTGGCAACTGCTTTCTCTTCTAATGCTGATAGAGACATGGCATCAGCAGAGGAAACCTCTAAGGAAGCAAGGGCTGCATGAATGTACAATGCACCATTATTATGAGAATCTGCAAGAAACCTCCCAGGGAGTTAGGGGCATAATACTACCCCCTACTGGTACCTCCGTACTCCCATGCTTTGCACCTCCAATTGCCTACTGATTGGAGGGGGAGATCCCTGGTGTTCCAATGCATTAAACAGAATCTGACATTCCAGTACTTTCTGGTTCGGTTATGCCATTGCGACGTCACAAGTGATCTTTCTGTGTTCCTGGCTCCTGATCATTCCATACTTGGGGCCAGGAAGTAAAAACCATAATTTTGGGGTATTAGTCCTTAAGGACAAATGCACCTTCCAGCATCAAAAGGTTAATAAAGTGGAAACACACAAACAAAATAGATCAGAAATAGTCTTGCAGGAGCACAAGGGCAATTGAAAAAACACATTCCTCATTTTTACGTGTCCTGGAAATATTTATACATCTTATTTAAACTCCTCCCAACTTATTATTTTCTGAATCTGACTATGTTTGGGTAAATTTTATTTGTTTATAAAATAAGTATCTCTGTCATGATTACGAGATAAGGTTTCTGTTTAAACTAGACTGGAAGCAGGGCTCTCTACCTCACGTATCAGTCTGTTCCTGTTCATCTGACATGCTTAGATATAGTAGTCAGGGCCGATCCTGGGCGGGTGCACCGTGCACAGGAGGAGAGCCGCTGCCACAGGGAGCTCTCTCCCTAATCCCTTCTCCTAGAGGTGCAGCCCACAGGTGAGTGCAAGCTCCGCCCTGTCATGCTCTGCGATTGTCGGCGACTGAATGGCAGTGTTCTGCCTCTGCAGACACCGTTGGAAATTTCCTCCTCCCTGCAAATTAGGGTAATTAACCCTTTGAGGACCAGGGATTTTCCTAGGCCAAAGACCAGAGCGTTTTTCAATTTTTAATATATGTTTTCTGAAACATAATTTTCCTCTCTCTCATTTAACGCAAACATAGTTTTTTAAAGGACAATTAGAGCTTTCTTTTGATACCCTATACATAAAAATTATTTACATTTTAGTATTAAAAAATACATATAAAAGAGGAAATTTTGGTGAAAAAAAAGTTTTCCCCCATTATTTTCCCAATAATAAGCTACATAACTAGTGCAACACTAACCCACTTATCCCCCCTAATTAACTAACTAACAAAAAAGAAAAATATTGGGTTCCAAACCCCCCCAAACAAAAAAAACAGAAAAAAAACTCTGAAGAGTGCGATGTCAGATCCGTAAAAATAATGAAACAGGCATGTAGGGGTTAAATTTTATTAAATACATATATTACAATTACATTTATTTATTAAAAAAAATTATGAATTGCAAAAAAAAAATGAGGGCCATAAAGTGGAAGGAAACTGATCAGCAATGAAAGGGTTAATTTTTAAAAAAAAAAATGTTTCCCTCAGGCAACATTCTTAATTTATTTATTTATACTTGCAGGTCACTCTCTGTGCTTTACTATAAGAACGTGAAGCACAGGGAGTGAATTAGAGGCAAAGTCGGTGTATGAACACATTGACTTTGCCATCTAATTTGCAAGTTATTGCGTTGATCGCTCAATCACCGCGATCACATGCCCGGATATCCACCGATCAGGTCCAGGAGCTTTGCCTTGGGTGCGAGGCTTAGTCCTGGACCCGTTGCAGACTGGCTGGCGGTGCACGTGCGCACCGCCCGGCTAGACTGCATGACGAGTTAACTCGTCATAAGGTCGCTAATGCTGCGGCTCTTATGACGAGTTAACTCGTCATAGGGTCGCGAAGGGGTTAAGCAGGGAGGGGGACCAAGAGTATAACAGGGTTTTTTTGTAAAAATAAAAAAAAGGGTGTGTGTGTCAATGTGTGTTACTGTGTGTGTGTGTGTGTTTTTCAGTGAATGTGTGTGTGTGTGTGTGTGTAAGAATATATACAGCTAGTAGATGAAATAAATTAGTCCTATCCTGGTATGATGTGATTACAAGAATAAATAAAATATATATAAATTAAAAGCTATTGAGTATTGTGAACAACAAATACAAGACATTTCTAAAAATATGGATACCGTGGCTTTCTACCCCCTCCTGTTATTAATATTAAGTTGTATATCTGATATCATATACTTTGTAATTCTGATAAATTCTATAATCTGTTAAACAATTTTATAAATGACACATTGACTCAAGGTAATAATTAGAAGATCAGTTTATAATCTAATAAATCCAAATAACGATATATAGTATTAAACAAGTGTGTGTGTAAGTGTGTGTATTTGTGAGTCGATGTGTGTGTTACTGTCTGTGTAAGTGTGTGTACATAAGTGTATTTGTGTGTGTCTAAGTATATAAGGGTGTCTGTGTAAGTTTGTATGTTTATGTGTGACTGTGTATTTCTGTATGTGTAACGGTGTCTAAGTGTGTCTGTGTAAGTGTGACTGTATTTATGCATGACTTTGTGTAAGTGTTACTGTGTCAATTTGTGTAGACAGGGCCACTTTAACTAATGCGCAAATTGGGAACTTCCCAGGGCCCACAGGTTAAAGGGGCTACCACTGGCCACATCATGCTCCCGCTGCCTGCATGACTGTCTCACACAGAGGACAGCAGTCCGCATCCAGCCGGCGGCTATTTCCCACCTCCTGCACTAAGTGTGCATGGAGGGAGACACGAGAAAGCAGCAGCAAGGTGAGTACTGGGGAATGGGTGAGAGGGGGTAATGCTTTTATTTGGAAAACTGGTGGTGGCATATTAATGGACAAAATATCAGTGGCATATTAATAGGCAAACTGGCACAAACATATTAGTGGGAAAATTGGCTGTGGCATATTAATGGGCAAACTAACTGTGGTATATTAAAGGGGAATTTAGATGTGGCCTATTAAAGTGGAAACTGATAGTGGTATATTACTCGGCAAATTGGCTATGGCATATTAATAGGCAAACTGTGGCATACTAATGGGCAAAATAACAGCACCATATTAATGGGCAAACTAACAGTGGTGTATTAATGGGCAAAGTGTCTGTGGCCTATTAATGTGGAAACTAACAGTGGTATATTAAGGGGCAAAGTGTCTGTGGCATATTTATGGGCAAATTGGCTATGGCACAATGGGCAAATAGAAGGGGGAGACAGATACATGAGGGTAATGAAGGGTGAGAGAGACACATGTGAGTTATGAGGAGAAAGAGACAGACAGACATAGGTGGAGAGGAGGAGAAACAGAGACATGCAGAAAAAGAGACCAGCATGGGGAACAGAAAGTTAGACATGGAAAAATATATGGGGTATGAAGGGGAAGGAAGTATGTGTGGAGAGAGAGATATACATGAAGGTATAAGTGGAGAGAGAGATATACATGAGAGTATCAGTGGAGAGAAAGAAAGCCATGAGGGTATGGGGGAGAGAGAAAGACATGGAGGTAATGAAAGAGAGAGACATGAGTGACTGACATGGAGAGCATGGTGTAATATTATTTATCACTCCTTGTGTACTTCTTTTCCAGTGATGCTTGACCAGACTAATGCAAGACTTTGGCAGTTTGGGCATCATGGGACCAGTAGTTAAAACTCACTCTGCTAGTCATCACAATGTCTCCTATGTTGCTGGCGGAGCATCATAGACCTAAACAAAACCACTACACCGTATTATGGCCAAATAACTATCTTTATTTAAAATAAAAGTTTGTGTTGGTCCTTCACTTCAAAATAAAGTTTGGGCTCCCTGATTCCCACCCCCCGGGCCCTGCCCCCCAGAGAATTGGCATGTCTGGAAAAGACATGTGTAAAGGGAAGGAATTTATAATATTGCCAAAAAAAACCTGCACTCGGTAACCCTAGGATCGGCCCTGATAGTAGTTCCCCTCATGACTTGCTCAGAATAGTCAGTAAACATTTTATTGTCAGTATACTGGCTGCTGAAAGCAGGACCGCCATCAGGTGGGTACAAGCCTTACAGGAGTAAGGAACAGGGGGCCCAGCTTGGGGCCCCTCTTTAAAACAGAACAAAATAAATCTTACTGGCAGAGGCACTGGTCAGTAAGATTTATCTTACAGATCTCCCCTCACCAAGCTCTCACTGAGCGAGCAGGTAGCTGATGTCTGTGCTGTGTAAGGTGCACAGTCATCGTCCCGGGCTGCATCTCGCGATCCCTGCACGTGTTCTGAGGTGAGAGACACGTGTGAGGAGTAAGAGGCAGCATGGGAGGATGTCTGGCCATCTGGGTAGTGCATCGACGTCCAGGTCCTGCATCTAGACTCCAGGGAGTGCTGGAGAAGTACATTGAATGGGGTGTGGGTGCTGGGGTAAATCCTGGGTTTTCAGTGTGCATGCTAGGACATGTCCTGGGTGGGGAAATGTAGGTGCTAGGGGAATGTCCTGTGAATGCAATGTCTGTGCTGTGACATGTCCTGTGAATGCAATGTGGGTGCTAGGTGGGGTCTTTCCTGGGAGTTCAATGTGGGTGTTTGCTGGGTGTGTCCTAGGTGTGCAATCTGTTGCTGGTTGGGGCATTTTCTGGGTGTGCAATTTGGTTGCTGGGTGTGGAATGTAGGTGCTCTAGTAAGACGTTTGGGAGAAAGCTAGGTGCTCTGGCAAGAACTGTGGGTGCAAGCCAGCTGCTGTTTCAAGTGACATGGGTGCTGCAAGCAGCTATGACAAGGGATGGAGGAGGGCAATACCAAAAGAAGTGCAGGAGAAATTAAGGGGGTGGACCAGACCGTTTGTTTTGTAAAAGAGCTAAAACATTCTGATGGTGGCCTCTATCAGGAGGAGACAGGATGTACACCCCTCACTGCTACAGATAAGAAGTAAACTTCTCCAAGTCTCTCGCTGACGTCTGTATATGCATGTGAAAGCATGGGGGCGGGAGCACAGTGACAACATCTTGCGCTGAGACCCATCAATTTCTAGTTACATTCCTTGCTGCCTGAACAAGCACAACAGTCATGATTGCCACTCTCAGACACAGTTCAGCACCTTTAAAGGGATATTGTCATTTAAAAAGTTTTTTTATTTTTTCATTTTTAGTTTAGAATGTATTTATATTTAGATAATTTAGGTGTAAATATTCAGGACTGAGCTCTGTTGCAATAGGAAGTCCAGAATCAAGGAGAGTGAACTCTCAGTGATTACATCTCCTGAAATGCTGTTAACCACTTTAGTCAGTGTGCTGGAGCTTGCAAGTGTTAATGTAAGCAGGTATTATTCGTTGTATATTGTGAATAAATCAGTTTTACTAACACGTTGCTTCTCTCCTCCTTGGTCTGTTTTTGGAGTTGCCTTTTGGGAAGACATTCTGACCTGAACTTAACAGTGCTACTTACTATACATTTATACATGGGGGGGTTGTGTCAAAAAAGAGACAAGTCTAATTCTATTGTTCTTTCCAATTAACCCATTAGTGTTTGTAACAGACTTACAATATTCTGCTATTTTCATTGGGTTATTTCTGCATGGGATGTACTCAAGAAAGTATTCCTTTATGTTTCTTTGCGTACACACCACTGGGACTTTGACAACAATTAATCTATTTGGTTTCTTTTGCACTACTTGGGATACGTAATTGTGAGTTTATGACTTCTCTTCCAACTTGCCAAACATTATATGCACTTAAAAGTCACCTTTTTATGTACTGTATATACTCGAGTATAAGCCGACCCGAATATAAGCCGAGGCACCTAATTTTACCACAAAGAACTGGGAAAAAATATTGACTCGAGTATAAGCCTAGGGTGGAAAATGAGGCAGCTACTGGTAAATATTGCCCCCAATATGCCATTTAATATGCCAGGATATTGCCCCCAATATGCCAGGATATTGCCCCCAAAATGCCAGGATATTGCCCCCAATATGCCAGGATATTGCCCCAATATGCCAGGATATTTCCCCCAATATGCCAGGATATTGCCCCCAATATGCCAGGATATTGCCCCAATATGCCAGGATATTTCCCCTAACATGCCAATATGCCAGGATATTGCCCCCAATATGCCAGGATATTTCCCCCAATATGCCAGGATGTTTTCCCCAATATGCCAGGATATTGCCCCCAATATGCCAGGATATTGCCCCCAATATGCCAGGATATTGCCCCAATATGCCAGGATATTTCCCCCAATATGCCAATATGCCAGGATATTGCCCCCAATATGCCGGGATATTTCCCCCAATATGCCAGGATATTGCCCCAATATGCCAGGATATTTCCCCCAATATGCCAGGATATTGCCCCCAATATGCCAGGATATTGCCCCCAATATGCCAGGATATTGCCCCCAATATGCCAGGATATTGCCCCAATATGCCAGGATATTTCCCCCAATATGCCAATATGCCAGGATATTGCTCCCAATATGCCAGGATATTTCCCCCAATATGCCAGGATATTGCCCCAATATGCCAGGATATTTCCCCCAATATGTCAGGATATTTCCCCCAATATGCCAGGATATTGCCCCAATATGCCAGGATATTGCCCCCAATATGCCAGGATATTGCCCCCAATATGCCAGGATATTGCCCCTTAGTATGCTCGTTATGCCACCCTCCTCCCCCAGACCCCAGCACTTACCTCGTTCCTGCTCTGTCCCCCGGTGCTCTGAAGCTGCGTGGCTGTGAGGGAAGCGTTGTGAGCTTCCCTCCAGCCGCGCGGTCAATAAAGTGTGTTTAAAAAAAACACACTTTATTGACCGCGCGACCGGAGGGAAGCTCACAACGCTTCCCTCACAGCCTCGCAGCTTCAGAGCACCGGGGGACAGAGCAGGAACGAGGTAAGTTTTAGATTTTTTTTTTCCCCACCGACTAGAGTATAAGCCGAGGGGGGCATTTTTCAGCACAAAAATTGTGCTGAAAAACTCGGCTTATACTCGAGTATATACGGTAATTGCTCAGAGAAAATTCCTTTTTTGCTAAGGCCAAAAAATGTGAGTTTGAGAAAAGTAACCATATCTGAAGGACATCTGGAGATAGATCCTAAAAAATTATCTGCAGTCACTCAATGGCCCTTCCCTTCTGATCTCAAAGGAATCCAAAGATTCATAGGGTTCGCCACCTGTTGGAAGATTCACCAGAAATGTTTTGCTCAGCATTGCCCACATGACCACCTTAACTAAAAAGGGGTCTAACTCAAAGTATTGGTCACCTGCAAACATCTCTGCATTGCCCCTTTTTTTTAAACGTCCTGATCCATTCATTGTAGAAGTTCATGCCTCAAAATGTTGGTGCCTTGATTGCTCAGACTGGCGCTTTGTTCACTCCAAGGCTGGGACATGTGTTCTGATCCTGTTCCAGTTTCCGTTTTTGCTGTCCTGGTGCTTCTTCCTGACTATGGACTGTTTTCTTTATGTGCTGTCTTGCTTACTTCTGAGCCATCAAACACTGTAAGTGGTTCTACCTGCATTTTAGGGTATAATGTGCAATACTACTCTATGTTGCTCCCTTCAAAAGCAGAAATGATAGGTAGAAGGGTTGAACTTGATGGACTTAGGTCTTTTTTTTAACCCATATTAATATGTTACTGTGCACTTGATCAGGACGTGGTGCCTCTGCAAAATAGGGGCGTCAAGGACTGCAGCTGAAGGCCCATGCCTTAATCTGGCCAATGGGGGGGAAAAAAAGCTTGCCTCAGAGGCACTAGCTGGGGAGATCAGAAGCTCCCTGTCGGCAAGTAGGCAGCATGGAGTCTGTGCACTGCCCTCTCTCACATCCCCGTCGCTCTCTGTCAATCACGTGACCTTCCGCGATGAGCGTAGCGGGGATCGCGGGAGACGGCTGGGGACAGAGAGAGCAGCAGGTTATTACTGGGGCAGGGGGTAATAACTTTTTTTCGGTGAACTGTCGGTTGCATATTAATGGGCAAATTGGCTGTAGCATATAAATGGGCAAATTGGCTGTTGCATATTAATGGGCAGATTAACAGTGGCATATTAATGGGCAGACTAATAGTGGGATATTAATGGGCAGACTGGCTGTGGCATATTAATGGGCCTACTAATTGTGGCTTATTAGTGAGCAGACAAACAGTGGAATATTAATGGTCAAATTGGCTGCTGTGGGTGCAATACAAGTGCATGGCAAGTGCTGTGGGTACTATATGGTTATTTAGGCAATCTTTCAATAACATTTTTATTACATAAATAATATAAAAATAGTTGAATATAATATGAAAATAGTTGCATAAAATATTAAAATGTTTACATTTACATACAGTTTACATTGCGGCTTTAGAAAAATTGGGTTGAGCAGGACCCACTGCTAAATATTTTATATACTAGGGCAGGGGTGTCCAAGTTTTTTTTGCAGTGGGCCACTTCACATAAAATGTATGTGTTCGTGGGCCACATTCTTTTTTCATTGAGAAAAAATTATAAACACACATATATATATATATTTTTTTTTTTTTCTTGTGTGTGCAGTGTTAGGGCATCACAGACTGTACAGCAACACAACCCATACATACACAGCCACACACAAATACACATACATACAGTCACTCTTACACACACACACACAGTATCACACTTACACACACATAGTCACATTTACACACAAATAGATCTGTAGCCCAGGGTCCTACAATGTCTTAATCCGGCCCTGCACTTGATACTGAACTTGCCATTCGTTAGCTAACATGAATCCTGTATTCCTTATATAGGCTAGAACAGGAAAGACTCTACCATTAGGACAAAGGGTGCGCAAACAGACAGAGCATTCCACAAGGAGAAAGTACTTTATTGGAAAATCAAGAGTAAACTGCCATGAGGGCTATACAGATCATCAATATATTACATCATACCTGAACCCTACATAATCACATCATAAGGGATGAGTGCAAGAGATCTGTCCAGAAAGGCAGAGTCATGCTGCTCCTGCATTTAATGATGACTGGAACTGTATATTTGTTTTTTATATTGCGTATCAATAACCTGAAAATGATAAAGAAGGTATTTGTTAAGGCATATAATACATTATATGTGTTGTTGTTTATTATACTTCATACAATACCTGGGATGCCAACAAGCCAGTGACCAGCATTGGCAGGAGCTGCAGTGTCACAGTTTTATTAATCTAAATAATGTTGTTTAACCGGTACCCTTCTTACAGCAAGTAAATATCTTAAGGGCTATTACTGAAAGTGGCCCAATTCAGCTCCTGCAGAGTTAGTTTGACTCCATATCTTCGTAACTGAAAATACATGTATTTTAAACTACGGTATATTACTTTGATGTATTTCTTTGTCTTCATATTGTACATCAGATGCTGTAGCTGTATATTTAAGAAGACTCGTGGGTTATTTCCTCCCATGGAACATTAGTGACAGAAAAGGCCAGGAAAATGTCTCAGAGCTTAATGTTAGTTTGATGGGTGGATCTTCCCCTTTTGGGAAGGGCTTCCTCTTTTATTCATTATCTTAAAAAAAAAAAAAAAAATGCTGACATTTTACGCACGCTGTTACCTCTACTATAATTTATAAATAGGAAAAAATGCTGATCTGTTAATCGTCTAGTTTTTTTTGTATCTAAAAATAGGGGAACTATATTAAGATTTGTAATAAAGTAAAACTGCAAGTGTGTTACATGTTCCTTAAAACAGATTCAGTTTCTTTCACAAAACATGTATATTTTCCACACATCATAGGAAAGACCATAAATCAAATTACTACCGTAACATTTTATGGCATGGGTGGAGATATGGGCTTTTTTCAATGACGTCAGTTAAAGCATCTCTGGTCATAGCAACATAGAACTAGTCTGCCCAATAAGTCATTGAATACCATAGACGGCAATGGAAAAGTTAAAAGCCACTATACTAAATAGAGCACACATATGTTTTTTATGGTACTCAGTGATGTAGCTAGGGCCCCCCACTCATGGTGGTCTATCCACTAAAAGGTGACTTTCTGGTCAGATGAGGTGAGTTGAAATGAACATTTAATCTCACCATTTTAACTATACATTGTGTTGGGACAAACCTTGCAAGATTCCCGCGGTAAGCAAACTCGCCAGGATTGTCCCTGCACAATGTATAGAGAAATTGGTGAGATTAAATGTTCGTCTCACCTTAACGCACCTCAAATCACCTGCAACTCACCTTTTAGTGAATAGCCCCAATGGAGTGTCAGACAGTCAAAGAGTAACACATTCACAGTGTTACACACATATACACATACCCACATAGTCAACAACCACTTCTTGACTTCATGTCGGGGAGAGTATTTATTAAAAAAAAACAACAACTGATAAATTAAACTAGAGTAGACATGGTGGCCCAGTACATGGCAGCAAAGGTCCAGTACAAGGATTCAAAAGATCCCTTGAAATCTAGTGTTGGGCATCAATGGGATCAATGTTCCTCCACCTGGGGTCATGTTCAGCCATATAGAAGAAACAGACACAGTCTTATAAAGTAATTATTATCAAATTATACCAAACAGTGAAAAATGCCATATGAAACAGATACACAAGCCACCCTCTAAATGCTTCATAAGAGACAGAGAATTTGGCTTTTTCAAACTTGGGCTGACTTTTTAGTTCACTAGCCACTGAAATTCTAAGCATGTAAATGGTAGTAAATGAAACAGAGAGTCAGGGCCGGTGCAAGGATTTTTGCCGCCCTAGGCAAAATAATAATTGCCCCCCCCCCCCCCCCCCCACCATTATCAACCGCTAGAGGTGCTTCTGTAATTCTCACTGTGAAAATTACAGTGGGAAGACGTGGAACATCCATAGAAAAGCATTCGCAGCTGAGAGGAGGACAGGGGAGGAAAGTTTCCAGCGCTGGGGCTGGAGAAAGGTAAATGGCTGAAGGGGTTTTAACCCCTTCAGCTCAGTGGGAGGGGGACACGAGGGTGCCCCACTCCTAAAGAATATATAGTGCCAGGAAAATGAGTTTGTTTTCCTGGCACTATAGTGCTCCTTCAACACCAGTACTGCACAGTGTCTTTTCTCTGCAGCGACAGGCTATAGACACCAGTACCACTACATTAAACTGTAGTGGTTCTGGGACTATAGTGTCCTTTAAATGTGAGGTAAATTAGTTTCCAATGTAGTATTAATAACTAAACAACTAAATAATAAACATATTGAATTGTCTACTTACCACCAGGACAATAAGATGATCTGGTCTGGCTCTTGGTCTGGCTCTGGGGACTCTGGGGACTGAAGACAAACACCAATGGATTTTGTCCCCCAATATGCCAGGATTATTATGCCCCTCAATATGCCAACATTTTGCCCCTCAATATCCCAGGATTATGTCCCTCAATCAGGGCCGGCGCTACCGTAAGGCAGCACAGGCGGCTGCCTTAGGGCGCACCAATGGGGGGGCGGGAAAATCGCCCGCTCCCCCAGGCCCGTTAACTTACCTCCATGCTGGTGTTCAGGTCCGATGCTGAGAGGGAAGCGCTGTGCGCTCCCCTCAGGCCGTGCGCATTCAATAAAGTGTGTTGAAACTTTTTTTTTCAACACACTTTATTGAATGCGCACGGCCTGAGGGGAGCGCACAGCGCTTCCCTCTCAGCCACGGACATGAACAGCAGCATGGAGGTAAGTACTGGGGTCTGGGGAAGGGGGGAGGAGGGAGGTATAACGAGCATCTGACTAGCACAATATTCCTGGGCTCTGACTGGCACAATATTACTGGGCTCCGAGAGGCATAATATTCCTGGGCATCTGAATGGCATAATATTACCTGGCTCTGACTGGCATAATATTCCTGGGCTCTGAGTGGCATAATATTCCTGGGCATCTGACTGGCATAATATTCCTGGGCATCTGACTGGCATAATATTCCTGGGCATCTGACTGGCATAATATTACTGGGCATCTGAATGGCATAATATTACCTGGCTCTGAGTGGCATAATATTCCTGGGCTCTGAGTGGCATAATATTCCTAGGCATCTGACTGGCATAATATTCCTGGGCATCTGACTGGCATAATATTCCTGGGCATCTGAATGGCATAATATTGCTGGGAATCTGACTGGTACACTATTCCTGGGCTCTGACTGGCATAATATTCCTGGGCATCTGACTGGCATAATATTCTTGGGCTCTGACTGGCTTAATATTCCTGGGCATCTGACTGGCATAATATTCCTGGGCATCTGAATAACATAATATTACTGGGCATCTGAATGGCATAATATTACTGGGATCTGAATGGCATAATATTCCTGGGCATCTGAATGGCACAATATTACTGGGCTCTGAATGGCATAATATTCCTGGGCATCTGAATGGCATAATATTACTGGGCATCTGACTGGCATAATATTCCTGGGCTCTGACTGGCATAATATTCTTGGGCTCTGACTGGCATAATATTATTGGGCTCTGACTGGCATAATATTCCTGGGCATCTGACTGGCATAATATTCCTGGGCATCTGAATGGCATAATATTCCTGGGCATCTGAATGGCATAATATTCCTGGGCTCTGACTGGCACACTATTCCTGGGCTCTGACTGGCATTATGTTCCTGGGCATCTGAATGGCATAATATTCCTGGGCATCTGAAT
Organism: Pelodytes ibericus; assembly: GCA_036172795.1. NCBI lineage: Eukaryota > Metazoa > Chordata > Amphibia > Anura > Pelodytidae > Pelodytes > Pelodytes ibericus. The sequence goes on along the minus strand of CM069857.1, from coordinate 232,937,111 downwards.
GGCATATTCCTGGGCATCTGACTGGCATAATATTCCTGGGCATCTGACTGGCATATTCCTGGGCATCTGACTGGCATAATATTCCTGGGCATCTTAATGGCATAATATTTCTGGGCTCTGACTGGCATAATATTACTGGGCTCTGACTGGCATAATGTTCCTGGGCATCTGACTGGCACAATATTACTGGGCTCTGACTGGCATAATATTCCTGGGCATCTGACTGGCATAATATTACTGGGCTCTGACTGGCATAATATTCCTGGGCATCTGACTGGCACACTATTCCTGGGCTCTGACTGGCATAATATTACTGGGCTCTGACTGGCATAATGTTCCTGGGCATCTGACTGGCATAATATTCCTGGGCATCTGAATGGCATAATATTCCTGGGCTCTGACTGGCATAATATTACTGGGCTCTGACTGGCATAATGTTCCTGGGCATCTGACTGGCATAATATTACTGGGCTCTGACTGGCATAATATTCCCATTGAAATACTGGTAAGTTTGTTGATTTAACTTTACTTCATTTTAAATATTGTATTTGTTCCCATTTTGTTTCTTCACTTCAAAATAAGATATATGCAGTGTGCATAGGAATTTGTTCATAGTTTTTGTTTTTACTATAGTCCGGCCCTCCAACGGTCTGAGGGACAGTGAACTGGCCCCCTGTTTAAAAAGTTTGAGGACCCCTGGGCTAAATACTGGCATATTGAGTGGCAAAATAGTGTGTCTCAGGTTATGTGTGAATTGGTGTAACTGTGTGTGTGTGTGTAAGTGGTAAGGGTGTCTGTGTGTGTGACTGCAAGGGTGTCTTTGTGTTTAAGGGTTTCAATGTGTGACACATTTAGAGCATGCGAGTTGAATATTTAGATGTATTTATTTTCTACACTATACATTATTCATATATATATATATAAATATATATATATATATATATATATATATATATATATATATATAAATATATATATATATATATATATATATATATATATATATATATATATATATAATGTAAGGAGGCTTAATGGTGTGGGAGGCGTGGCGGATCAGAGCAGGGGGGCACCAGAATGCACCTTCGCCTGTGTAGACGAAAATCCTTGCACCGGCCCTGCCCTCAACATGCCAGGATTATGTCCCTCAATATGCCAGGATTATGCCTCTCAATATGCCAGGACTTAGCCACCCAATATGCCAGGATTATTATGCCCCTCAATATGCCAGGATTTTCCCCCACAACATGCCAGGATTTGCCACTTAATATGCCAGGATTTTCCCCCACAATATGCCAGGATTATGCCCCTCAATATCCCAGGATTTTGCCCCTCAATATGCCAGGATTATGCCCCACAATATGCCAGGACTTGCCACTTAATATGCCAGGAGTTCCCCCCACAATATGGCAGGATTATGCCCCTCAATATCCCAGGATTTTGCCCCTCAATATGCCAGGATTATGCGCCTCAATATCCCATTATTTTGCCCCTCAATATGCCAGGATTATGCCCCTCAATATGCCAGGATTTAGATATCCAATATGCCAGGATTATTATGCCACTCAATATGCCAGGATTTTGCCCCTCAATATGCGAGGATTATGCCCCACAATATGCCAGGATTTGCCACTTAATATGCCAGGATTTCCCCCCACAATATGCCTGGATTTTGCCCCTCAATATCCCAGGATTTTGCCCCTCAATATGCCAGGATTTACCCCCACAATATGCCAGGACTTAGCCACCAAATATGCCAGGATTATTATGCCACACAATATGCCAGCCAGGATCCTCCCACCTTCCCTCTTACTTACCTCCTCGCTGCTCTGTCTCCGGTGCTGCAGGTCCGTGGCTGTGAGGGAAGCGTTGTGCGCTCCCTTCCAGCCAATGCGCATTCAATAAAGTTTGTTTAAACTTTTTTTTAAAACAAACTTTATTGAATGCGCATTGGCTGGAGGGGAGCGCACAACGCTTCCCTCACAGCCACGGACCTGCACCGGGAGACAGAGCAGCAGCAGGGGGGTAAGTAAGGGGGAGGATTTTTTTTTAATGCAGAGTTCCGGCGCCCCCTGCTAAGTTGCGCCCTAGCCAGCTGCCTAGGTCATCTTACTGGTGGCGCCGGCCCTGCTGAGAGTACATAGGTTTGTTTTATTTGCTTGTATACTGAGGTAATAAATACATTGTGGAACTAATGCATTATAGCACATATTCCACAGAGGTGATTTGAAGGTAATTGTATCACTATAATGGTATATTCCCAAATGTTGACTAGTTAGCCTTGTATCCTATACTGCAGGAGGCAGAGGAGTATATAATACAAAGATGCCCCAGGCCTCTATCCACTTGTAACCAACTTCCTGTCTATGACAACCAGTGCTGTATTTACCGCGCTGCCTAGGGCGGCAAATTTTGGGGTGCGTCACGTGACTTGTCGGCACAACCGCCTGGGAGCCGAAGAGGCAGCATGGAGGAGACCATGCTGCCTGCCACTAGCCACCAGGGAAAGGTAAGCGCTGGGGAAATGGGGGGATTTGGGGAAATTAGCTGGGGCTTATTAAATGGCACATAACATTGGCATATTATTGGGCAAATAAGCAGGGGCATATTAAATGGCAAATAACACTGGCATATTATTGGGCAAATTGGCAGGGGCATATTAAATGGCAAATAACACTGGCATATTGGGCAAATTGGCAGGGGCATATTAAATGGCAAATAACACTGGCATATTATTGGGCAAATTGGCTGCGGGATAAAAATGGCAAATAACACTGGCATATTGTTGGTCAAATTAGCAGGGGCATATTAAATGGCAAATAACAATGGCATATTATTGGGCAAATTAGCAGGGGCATATTAAATGGCAAATAACACTGGCATATTATTGGGCAAATTAGCAGGGGCATATTAAATGGCAAATAACACTGGCATATTATTGGGCAAATTAGCAGGGGCATATTAAATGGCAAATAACACTGGCATATTATTGGGCAAATTGGCAGGGGCATATTAAATGGCAAATAACACTGGCATATTATTGGGCAAATTGGCTGCGGGATAAAAATGGCAAATAACACTGGCATATTGTTGGTCAAATTAGCAGGGGCATATTAAATGGCAAATAACAATGGCATATTATTGGGCAAATTAGCAGGGGCATATTAAATGGCAAATAACACTGGCATATTATTGGGCAAATTAGCAGGGGCATATTAAATGGCAAATAACACTGGCATATTATTGGGCAAATTGGCAGGGGCATATTAAATGGCAAATAACACTGGCATATTAGGCAAATTGGCAGGGGCATATTAAATGGCAACACTGGCATATTATTGGGCAAATTGGCTGCGGGATATAAGATGGCAAATAACACTGGCATATTGTTGGGCAAATTAGCAGGGGCATATTAAATGGCAAATAACACTGGCATATTGTTGGGCAAATTGTCAGGGGCATATTAAATCGCAAATAACACTGGCATATTATTGGGCAAATTGGCTACGGGATATAAAATGGCAAATAACACTGGCATATTATTGGGCAAATTGGCAGGGGCATATTAAATGTCAAATAATACTGGCTTTATATTGTGCAAATTGGCTGGGGCATATTAGAGGTAAATGGCAGAATAACACTGGCATATTATTGGGCAAATTGGCTGGGGAATATTAATGGCAAATTATACTGGCATAATATTGGGCAAATTGGCAGGGGCTGATTAAATGGCAAATACTGGCATATTATTGGGGAAATTGGCTGTGACTTATTAATGGCAAATAATACTTGCATATTATGGGGCAAGTTGGCTGGGGCATATTATTGGGCAAATTAGCTGGGGATTATTATGGGCAAATAATATTGGCAATGTGTATGTAATGGGGTGATAGAGGCATGTAAATGGGGTGATGGGGCATGTCCTTGGTGTGCAACGTGGGTTATGGGTCATGTCGTGGGTGTGCATCGTGGGTAGGGGGGGTTCCCAAAATTTGTCTGCCTAGGGCAGCACAAAACCAAGCTACACCACTGATGACAACAACATGCCCAATAATACAGGGAATGATGCACAAAAAAGAGGGCTCTCATTAATTATAATGTTATAACGTCTTCACAATTAATATCTGTTATTAAATAATAAAAACATTGTATTTCACAACTTATGCTAGTAGCATACATCAAAATTTCCCTTTCCAAATCACTGTTAATGCCGCTTGTAACGGACCGTCTACCGGACGTAGTAGACCCTCTGTCCGTTGTGTGAAATCACCTCCTTTGCCCCCAATTAAAGCTCAGCATTCACCCAGAAAGTCTTTCATGGACCCTTGCTCTTTGTACCCTAATAGACAGGACATCTAGCAGGTAGGTACAGCAAGAAGAACAACTCTTTTATTTGTGTAACAACACAGACATAAAAAGACATAAACATGACATCATAGACATTAGTATCCAATGGGGGGATGGAACTAAACATAGTTCTCCAACTAACTGGGGCTAGGAAAACATTAGACATTCAGACTGCAAACCAAATAGGAATTAACATGGAGTGAGTAGACCTAATTACAATACACACAGTAATGTACACAACATAATCAGTTTACCAGTTGACACAGAACAATGGATGTTGGAGTAAACTATTGGAGTCACTGTCACATTATAAACCTTCAGAGTGGTCTACTCACAGAATTAAACATTACACATAACCAATATACCAACAGAAAATAACTAACTAACAATATTAACGTATAGTGTTATGGCACATCCCTTACCCAGGTGGTCCATTCATTCTTGAGTTGGTTCGGTAGATGCAAGCCTTTCTGCAGGGGAAAATATAAGCTTTTACCATGGGGCCATAGTCCAGAGGCAGCAGGCGAGCAACCAGGCTTCTCCAGAACATAGTGGCGAGGTTGGTTCCGCCACATCTCTCCCCTTTTCCAAACAGACTAACAGGGTATCTGACCTCCTGCCAGTCAGTGCCCTGGTTAGTCCAGCAGCCCACCCACAAAACAGAAACAGCAGTACAGCCCACCCACAATAAATGGTTACTACACCTGAGTAAGGGAGAAACGTGTCCATGTGCCTCACCACGTCTGTGTGGGGGACTGGTAGGCTGCCTTGGTGGGCAGAGACCAGCGGTACTCTGCCCTGGTGCCAGCACTACCACGGAAGTAGCCTGGTTGGAGCCTGGTTGCTGGAGGTGGAGACCGACTGTCTCCCCTTTGGACAAACCACCATGCTGCTGTGGGGGGATACCGACTGTCTCCCCTTTGGCTAAACAGCCCTGTTGCTGGGGGACAGGACCGACTGTCCCTACCACCTGTGCTGCAAGTGCAGAGACCATGGTACCATCTCCACGTTTGTGGGGCTTACTGTCTCCCCCTGGTACGTTAAGCTGCTGCTGGGGAGAGGGGGTAACAAGCTCCTCTCCCATACATACTACCAGCCGCTGGGGAGGGAGACCGACTGTCTCCGCTCCCAATACAGTGTCCTGCTGCTGGGCAAAGGAGACTGGGCTCTCTATTCCCTGCTGGACACTGTGCCGCTGGGGAAAGGAGGCTGGGCTCTCTATTCCCTGCTGTATCTGCCGCTGAGGAGGGAGGACAAGGCTCTCATCTCCCAATAAAACACTCTGCTGCTGGGGGACAGGACCGACTGTCTCTGTCCCCTGTACCTCAGCCTGCCGCTGGGGAAAGGAGACTCGGCTCTCTGTTCCCTGCAAATCACACTGCCGCTGGGGAATGGAGACTGGGCTCCCTATTCCCTGCATATCACACTGCCGCTGGGGAATGGAGACTGGGCTCCCAATTCCCTGCAGATCACACTGCCGCTGGGGAATGGAGACGATGCTCTCCTCTCCCTGTGGGGCCAGTGGAGATACCTCGGTCCCATCTCCACTTGCCAGCTGGAGGTCCTCCCAGTACATCTCAACGATATCCTCCCAGCTGAAGGGCTCTGGACCTGGGTCTGCCACAATGCTCTCCTGCTGGGTATCCTCAATGGAGCGGAACAGGTGTTTGTAATCCTGCTCCAGTTCCCATTCCAGGGATACTAGGTGCATCAAGTCTGGTCTCACTTCGTAGGGGTCATCCCAGTCTTGCATACCCTCCCTCCAGTCAAAAATATCTTGGAACTGGGTCTCGTCAGGGCTCCCAAAGTCAGGTTCTGTGAAAGCCTCCCACAGCAAGCCAGGGCCATTAAACTCTTCTCCCTCCGGGTTATCATGCTCCACTGTCCAGGGTGTATACCGAACTGTATACCACCAGAGTGCCTGGTAGGCATCCTCTAGCCATGGGTCCTGCCATGTGCTCGAGCACCATTACCCATTGCTACAGGGGCTGCTCTCCCAGGAAGGGCATCCGCAGTGCCAGTCGTGTCTGCTGTCTCTGCTCCTAGCTGGGGAGTCCCTCGCCCCGCTGATACTCTACGTTATCCAGTGCCTGGTACCAGATGCCTTTCCTTATTGCATCCCGGCCATCCAGGTCTTCCTCCTCCTCATATGGAACTGCTGTTTGGGTCCAGCCTGGTTCCATCCTGCTGCTGTCAGGGTCGCTGTACTGAGACATGCGTTGCCCTCAAATTATAAATCCAGGAAATGGTGTTGCCTTGTAGCTGTCCTTCTGGGCTGTGAGAAGCATCCCGTCGCTTGCCACCAGTTGTAACGGACCGTCTACCGGACGTAGTAGACCCTCTGTCCATTGTGTGAAATCACCTCCTTAGCCCCCAATTAAAGCTCAGCATTCACCCAGCAAGTCTTTCCTGGACCCTTGCTTTTTGTACCCTAATAGACAGGACATCTAGCAGTTAGGTACAGCAAGAAGAACAACTCTTTTATTTGTGTAACAACACAGACTTATAAAAAGACATAAACATGACATCACAGACATTAGTATACAATGGGGGGATGGAACTAAACATAGTTCTCCAACTAACTGGGGCTAGGAAAACATTAGACATTCAGACTGCAGACCAAATAGGAATTAACATAGAGTGAGTAGACCTTATTACAATACACAAAGTAATATACACAACATAATCAGTTTACCAGTTAATCCAGTTAATACAGAACAATGGATGTTGGAGTAAACTATTGGAGTCACATTATAAACCCTCAGAGTGGTCTACTCACAGAATTAAACATTACACATAACCAATATACTAACAGAATATAACTAACAATATTAACGTATAGTGCTATGGCACATCCCTTACCCAGGTGGTCCGTTTATTTGTGAGTTGGTTCGGTAGATTCAATCTACCGAACACCCAGACAGAAAGGCACGAACAAGCCTTTCTGCAGGGGAAAATGCAAGCGTTTACCATGGAGCCATAGTCCAGAGGCAGCAGGCGAGCAACCAGGCTTCTCCAGAACATAGTGGCGAGGTTGGTTCCGCCACACCGCTTATATTTTATCCAGTGTACTAATAGATTCATGCATTCTTAGAATCTAGTTGCAAACCTTGTTACATATAAATTAGTTCCCTGTGCTTTGAATTCCATATTAAAGGCCAGATAAGATCTCGCTACTGCTCCTCTCTGAACTATTCCTCGACTTACACAGGTATAAAAATCATTAAGATTAGTTTGACACAATCTTCTTTAAGGAAATCAATGCTGTGTTAGATCTGGCAAATTGCATAACTTTTATTGTGAAACTTTTCTTTTTCTCAAGTACATACCTACTAACTTTCCCATTACTCACATTAGCGTCACAAGCCCTTTCAGATTCTTTCCTATCCTTTTTATGGAGGGCTATTACATTAGCAATTTTCCAATTGTCTGGGACCACTCCTGTTTTGAGTGGTTATGTAAATACTCCAGTCAAATGACAGCAAGCATGCGTATAGCACCTTTCCTATAACCATCATTTTATTCCATTTTGATAAAGATAGGTCCAATAGAACCACATTCTCTAACTGGTCACTCTGCACTACCATGTGTGTTTTACCTGACCTGACAGGAACATTTAAAGGACAATTACATGTTTTTTTTTTAACCCTTGTTTCCTTCAAGGATGCATGGGTTAAAAAAACATATGCTGCTTCCACGGAATAAACCCAATGTGTATCTTAATAGATACAAACGGGTTAACTCTTGGCTGTGTCTCACAGCTGAGACACAGCCAGTCTGGCACAAACTGCGATCAGGCACAGTCAGTCAGAACTGGTCAGGGTTGGCAGTGTGCGGTGGTCTTTCTCTGCTAGCACAGTTAGCAAGTTAAGGTCCCCTCTGCTGACCCCATGAAAAAACAAGGGTCTCTCAATGCATTAGCAGATAGATGCAGTCACCGACCAGAATGGGCTGCCTTTTTGAGGATGGCAGCTGCCGGACTGAGGATAAAAACTGGTATATACCATCAAAAGTACATGCCAGCTTATGCTTCAAATTAGGGGCAACTCATTTGTCCCCTGTGCTTCTATATCAGAAGCAAAAGTGAAAAATAACGTTTAGTTCTTATTTTATATTATAAAACTTTTTAAAATCAGCTTTAACATAATTAACATAATTTGTCCACCTAGTTTTTTTCTTAATTTCCATCATACATTTTTTTTTACAACCAAATAAAACAATGTAGCAGTAGTACGTACATTCTATATATTATATTATTAGTGTTTATAAAGCACCATACTCTGCAGCAAGCAAAACATTATAATATGGCAATTTACCGAATTTAAAGTTAATAGTCTGGCTGCAAAGACGATTAATATTGGCAACCTACCCGCTACCACAATGGGCAAGAAAGGGAAAAAGCCGGAGAACCTGCACTGTGGCCAAAAATCAGATATAGCCACTTTACTATCCAGGCATGCGAAGCCTCAGCTAAATGTGGCGGCAGCAACGTTTACTCCCTTGAGTCGGGCCTCAGACTCTACTTCAGACGATTCTGACGAAGCCCCACAACCAGAGCCAAGAATTGCAGGACTCAGTACCCCCGGCGAGGCATACGCCACGAAGGCAGACATTCAGAAATTTTTCACTGACTTCCAGGCCACGTGGAGATCTGATATACAGGCAGTACGGGCGGATATCTTAACGGTCCGAAACAAGGTGGCGGAGTTGAAATCCACAACGGCTGAGGTGTCACAGAAACAGGCACAGGCTACTGAACTTACCAACTCACTAACCCTGCAGATGGGAGACGCTGCCAGGAGAATTGTAATACTGGAGGCCAAAATGCGTCACACTAATGTGAGGGTGAGGGGCATACCGGAGGAAGTAGGGCCCACTTCGCTCCGCTTGTACCTCATACAATTACTTACCCGGATTAATCCGAACAGTGGCTTACCATCTCACAAGGAAATTGATTTTTTCCGAGTGCGCAAGGCCCAAAAAGCCCCCTCTGCAGCTCCAAGGGACGTTATTCTCAAACTGCCGAACGTGATGATGAAGACGGAAATACTAGCGGCCTACCGCCAACTGAACCAGTTTGTGCACGAAGGGGCTACTATCCGCATATTTGAGGACCTTCCATCTTCCGTGGTGCTTTGGCGCCGAACGATGAGTCCGCTTACTACACACCTGAGGTCCTTGGATATAAAGTACAGATTGGGAATACCATGCAGCCTAACTGTCTCTAAGGATGGTAAAACACTATCTATTGGAGACATTGGCGATACTAAAATATTTCTGCAAAGTCTGGACATACCACCGATCCCACTGGTTCCCCCACCTACCCGGACCATTGCCAATAATCTGGAGTAAAACCTATGAGCCGGAATCATCTGTGCCAGTTACAAACATTCACTGAGTGTTTCTATATGTACATTTTCTTATTTTTCTCATGCATCATTAATGTTTAATTGCCCAGAGATGGGAGAGATGTGTAGTTAAGCGTTTTATACAGTACTTCTCTGCCACTGTAAAGAAGGTTGTAATGTTATCCCCCCCACAGGGCACTCCTCATTCCGATCTGGAGTAGAGGTTTTTTAGGCTGGCCACCTAAAGTGTGGTCCAGTAGCCCTCCTTTTGGTTAGCTCTCCCTTGATGCTACCGGTATCCCTCCCTTGGGATACCCTTCTCCCTCCCCCCTTTTTATATCAATTTCTCTTATAATCTTTCTTATCCCTTCTTCTCCTAACCCCTTTCTATCCAGTATATATCATGTTCCTCTATATATTTTTCAGTAGACAAGATATTATAAATGGTACGGGGTAATTTTTACTTCTGACGTTTCGAATTACCGTTAAGGGCTATGTTACATGTACTAAGACTACTGACCACTGTTGCCCCAATTTTGGCAGACTTAATGGATTCGTTTAGAGAGTGATCCGGGCTCCAGTGGTTCAGGTAGCCTCCATACGGGCACTAGTTATCAACAACAATTTAGTAGTTCTGTATATATTTATTATCTATGCCCTTTAATGTTTCCTATGCACCCGGACGTCCAACTACGTTCTTGTTCTTTTCTATTTTTATTTTTGTTTTGATTTTTGACCCACACAAGAGAAAGCGGAATATTTTACGAAAGGTTCTTTGGTCTGATTTGATATCATTATTTTCATATGCCTGCGAGGCCATGAGTGCCTCTTGTTGGATTTCTATACAAAAAAAAAAAATCAAAATGAGTCATTTTTGGTACTATTCGTTATGTCATGTATCGGTAGATACACATTTCTGATTTGGATTTTTTTTTTTTTTGTCTGTACCTTCAGTTATTTGTACTGTATATTTTTCTTGATGGCTCAATAAAATCATAATAAAAATAATAAATAAAAAAAAACATTATAATATTAATAAAACAAATTGAGTTATACTGGAACAAAAGAAGAGAAGGGTCCTGTCAGGGAAAGGCAAAGTGTCTGTATTTGTGAAGGTCCATATAAATAGTTGCCACCTGGCTGGCTGCTATATTACCGGCAGGCCGGTAAAAATTGGCATCAAGCCAATGTTAAGTCTATGGAGACAGTAGCAAGGCCGGTATTTTTCTGAAGAAAAGGTGGCAACCCTATCCATAGAACATAATTAAATTGTATGTTACAAAGTGCGTTAAATATCCACCATAAACCACAATGGTGCCCTGCTAAGTAAAGGTAAGTAAGTCATGGTCTAAGTAATATTATGAACAGTTCTAAAGGAAGTATAATGGTGAGAGAAAAGCTCAAACATTTCTGTCCAACAAGGATGGAGCCAAAGCCTAGTCCTGTCCCTTTAAGAGAGTGTACTTTTCAACAATAATGGGTTTGGGTATTTAATAACGAATACTTATTAATTTGTTGGCATAGCTTCTGTGGAGGAGGTGGTTCTCAATAAGACAAGTAAATGCTTCCTGTTTTAAATGGAGGGAGGGCTGCTGCTCTTTTGATTACTCAAGCATTATGCTTCAAAAAAATATCCAGAGATCTATCCATTGACACATCTAACAAACTGAAACAGTAAAGTTAGCTACAGTCTGTGAACACATTTGAACAAATAGAATAAACAGTATGGTATATACAGTATGTGTATATGTGTGTGTGTATATATATATATATAATGTTTAGGTGGAAAGGTAATTTTATTCAGAAATATTTATATAAAAAAAAACACTTCAGGATTGCATTGGGAAAAATAAAGACAACTGGAAATGATTACAATAGGGTCTACTCAATAAAGAGAGAATTGAATTACAGGGAATTGAGATGGAAATTTTAAACTTAAGGGCAAATTTTACAGATTTAGAAAAATTCTCCCATTGAGCTGCATTAGTAGATCATAATAGAAAACAATATTTGGTCATATTAAAGGAACATTGAACCTTTGTTAACCCTTGCATCCTTGAAGGAAGGTCTGGAATACACCCAGGGCCGGTGGAAGGATTTTTATAGTATAATATTCTTTATCAAGTATTTAATTTTTCTGACCCTCTGTATTGCATGTAGAAAAATAACATTTGAGTGCAAATTATCACCTGCACTTGTGCACTGATATATTATAATTTTTAAGTAATGATGTATTGAAATGGCGAACCATTCATTAATAGCACCATAAATCTAATTTAAGTGCAGCATGGTAATTTAACTCTTCCACTGCAAGTCTGCAGCCTCCTGCATCTGTGTAAGGGTTAATAAGATTTCCATTGTACGGGACAATGCTGTGTCTTCCGGCCTGTGAACGTGTACAAGGCCCCTGTATCAAGGTTAGGAAACACACAGGGGATTAGTGGGATCTGGTCGCATACAGGTTGCTAAGCAGCCAACCTTCTCTTATTCCCAGCTAATTCCTCAACGTTTCCTGAGGCCAGGAGAGAGTGTATTATTTCCAAGAAATTCATGCACCTGCTTGTTGTGAAGCAAACTGTATTTGCACCTTGCAGTCATGTCAGTACCCAAGCAAAGGTTTCAAAATGGTAATGAGAAGATCATTGAATTTAGGCTGTTTTTTTGGATCTGGTTTATGCTCCATCTTCACATCGGGGTCATTATGTCACCATTTTATACAGGAATACAAAAACCAAATACTTCAGGATTGCATTGTGTAAAATAAAGACAAGTGGAAATGGTTACAACATAAGACATTACTTGCTCATAAAAGGTTCCTTTCTCCTCTTAAAATGCCCAGAGAATAGTTTGTTTTGATATCACCCTTAATTATTTGGGATTAACCATTTCAGAATTCAGAGGGTTGAGCAACACATTGCAAAGTATTTTTTGTTTTTGTTTTGCTTTATTCCATTATTACTCTCCGCTCCTTTATACATTCCCCAAACAGATGAAATTAAAACTAATGTTGTGCATTCACTCGTATCCTATATATAAAATAAATTGCAAGGAAAGGGGTTAAAATGGACAACAGTGAGATTGAGATTTCCTTCTGTGTGCAGATATTTTTATGTAGCTTTAACTACCCTTCTTATTTTATTACACGTTCAAAAATGAACAATTTGTTTTATTTGCAATCAAGCTCCCTGTTTGCCATAATGTATAATGTTATTCAGCAATATTCCCGCATTACTATTTAGGTTTTTGAAAGGATAAGTGAACAAACAGCCATCTTACACGCTGATTTCTGTTATGTGGTCTGTTCATTTAGGTCAGTTGTTCCCAACCTTTTTGAGGCAAGTTTTCTCTTTTTAGCAAGTGTGTTCTTTGTACAATGTATCTCCAAGTTCCAATTTTCCCTTTTCATCAGTCTCATGTCTCTAAGCTTCCCACCCAGCCGTTATGTTTCTGTCCGGTCCGTAAAAAACTGACTTGAGCCCATGCAAGGTTTTGCAGAAATGGTGCAAATCCTACACGTTCCCCTCTGCATTTTGAGCTTTTTTGGTTGTTGGTCATCAGTGAGTTTGGTGTTTGTGTTGTTTAGTGAGCCTGTTCCAATATAGTTTATAGAATATAAAAGCAGACATTGTGCACGGATTGCTCATGCCCATTTTGGAGACCTCACATGACCTCACACAGGGGTATGTCCCCAGGTTGGGAATCATTGGTTTAGGTTATGACTTCTAACCTATTATTATTTTAACAATTGCAATTTGCAACTGAGAAATTGTGTTTAATCCATGTTCCCTAGCATACTGCTTTATTTTTCTCATTTTTTACTTTTTTTTAAATTTTTTGTGCATTTAGGTTTCTGCGATTAGCTAACTATAGGGAACTGGGGACTAATATAGGGAACTGGGGACTAATAAAAGTATTTAGAAAATTGGGCAGACTAGATGGACCGAATGGTTCTTATCTGCCGACACATTCTATGTTTCGATGTTGACTACAACACAAATGAGCCATTTATGTAATGTGGTTTAGACTATTGATTTATTCCCAGTATGTTAAAGTACTGAGCTAGGTACAGAACGTCAGGTGTATCCTGAGCGACACTCTAATTTACATAGCTTCAACTTAAGACCACTAGGTGCTTTCACTATTTGCTGAGTAACCCTAACATTTACAATACGCAGTCCACATTACTTTCATTTACCTTCCCTATTGACAAGTCAATTAAGTAGAGAGTATTGAATTTAGCATCCTCAGGCAGCTGTCAATACTCAGGTACTCAGGAATTGGCTAAAGGGTGGACCGAAATTCTCTGAATTCACAGGTAATAATAGTTTTTGATTTTTATAGCGGGTTTCTCCCTGTGAGACTCAAAGCACTTTAAACAGATATAAAGGTTAATAGTTTCTGACGGTCAGATGAGCTGACTGAAAAAGAGGTGGTTCTCTAGATTTTTCTTTTTTTGAGCATCTGTAAGGATGTTGCCTCTCTGATTGAGAATGGTAGAGTTTCAGAATGTAGGGGCAAAGTGACTGAATGCCCAGGAACCTGAGTTTGTCTTTATTCTGGAGGGAAAATCCATTGGCTGACCGTGAGCAGGATAAAATATAGGTTGTCATGACCTATTTCAGTTACTGTGGGCTTGATTGTTTAAGGCTTTGAAGGTTAGCACTCCAATTTTAAAATATGTTCACCATTTAATAGAAGCCAGCGCAGGGAGTGGAGAACAGGTGTAATGTAACACAAGCAAGTTTGATTGGTCTATAGTATGGTTGTTATATTTTGTATTGTCTGTAGGTGATGGAGTTCTTTTTCTGGGAGGCCCAAGTATAGTACATTGCAGCAATCTAGACGGGAGGACACGAATGCATGGATTAATGTTGGCATATCATCTGCTGGAATTAAGTGTTGTAAGTGGTAAGGCATAAAAATATATAGCTCCATGTCTACAAATATTGAGCCATTATCATTGACTGCTCTTATGTATAAAGGAGATTTAAGTAGGTGCACTGTCACTTTTTATTGGTTTTATTGCTTGTTTTCCCATGTAATAGTTTAGAACATGAACCTAATGTTTATAAACAGCTTAAGCTATGCATTAACTAGAATTATTAGTATGCATTACTGGCTAAAGCTATATATATACATTGGGTACATGTTCTAAATTATTACATGGGAGATTCAACAATAAAACCTTAAAGTGACAGTGCACCTACTAAACTGCGACATTGCAATAATTTCAAGCTGACCACCCCATGTCCAGTATGAGAAATTACTATTGAGTATGTTTTATGATTTCCTCCAGCACCAAGTCTAGCATATAAACCCTGACTTTTTTGTTATATTCACTGCACTTTTGTCTCACCATGTCTTTATATGTATAATTAGATTAGCCTTTTAATTGAATTATTAATAAAATTGGGACTTTTATTCCTGTTTTCTTTCTTTTCGTGACTATTAATAAAATGTACCTTCTTCAGCCCCTTCTAACCTTTTGCTTAATATCGAATTCTTAGATAAGAGGGGATAATACCCTTGCCCGGAAGTGGAAATTTATTGTCATAGGGGCACCTATTTACAGCTTATATACTTTTTCATACTGTGTACAGGGGAAATTTACCTGCACGCAGTATTAAAAACTATATAGTTACCTCAAATACAAATGAGAAGTACAGTAACTCAGTTACATAGCATCAACCTTCCTGAGCATATATATTATTTTCAACTATCATGTCTGAGTATGAGGAACTGTGCTGGGCCTACCTTGACTAGGGTATAGTCAATTCTCGGGTTAATGCCCCCTTTAAACCCCCAATAACGACAGACACCAGAATTTATGGAAAATAATTATGGCCATACCTTAAAATATGGCCATATCTTTATTAAAATAACATCATCTGTCATTGCCTAGTATAACATTACCCCACCCTTTATTCACATAAACTTGGCAATGACACCCCAAAAGATATAAAATAATTTGCATACTGATAACAAAACTTGTAATAACAATATTACAACCAAACACCTAAAACACATAACACACATAAACACATATAAAGGAGGGGCATACCGAGATCCCCCTCCCACCCGGTTTGAGCTACCAACTTGCTCAGAACCACCAAACACACCAACAACCAACTGGATATCATATCCAAACATACATAAAACTCTCCCTAAAGTGCACTACCCTTGCAATCTACGCATAAACACTAACCTACTAAATTAAAATTAGGGAGGGTGGGCAGGAAAATCAAGGTAGGTGAATCTTTTAACAAAATGACTGATCCTTAAAATGGCTGCTATCCCTTATATAGGACCTAACTCCTCCCTGTTATAACACCAACCCACTTCCTTACACTCAAGCCATTAACCCTTTCCTAACTCAGTCAATGCCCCCTCAGGTTGACTCTGCTGCCCCCCGGGGGCTCCCCTCTTCCAAGCCTAGTCAATGATGAAAGATCAAGGGGTCTATCAGTTTTTCTTCATTGTTCTTTTAGTATAGAAGCTCAAGTAGAATGTTTAGTATCCCTAATATTTGGATAGACTGGCATATACATTTAATGGTACATGCCAGCTTATCCTCTGGCCACCGCGCACCATGCTTCCCCTCTGTGACTGGCTGTGCTTGAGCTGACAGTGTATAGGATTTGCCAGCCTCAGGCAGAGGTGTGCCCAGAGCCAGTCAGAGGCACTGGCAGGGGAGATCTTTCCCCTCCACTCCTCTTTGGAAGCACGTGATCTCCTGACGCTCACGCTCCAGAGACATGCAGGGAGCACAACTGGGCAGCTGGTTACAATTCTGGCACTAGGGTAATTCCTAAGTGCAATATGGGTGCTGGGGGTGATGTGGGTGCCTGGGGTCAGTGCTGAGTGTAATTTGGGTGCTGGGTTAAGTCCTTGAGTGCAATGTGGGTGCTGGGGTAATTACTGTGACTGTAATCTGGGTGTTAGGGCAAGTTCTCAGTAGTGAGGCAAGTCATGTGAGTGCCATCTGTGTGCTGGGGCAAGTCCTACGTGCTGGAAGAAGTTCTGGGTGCAATCTGGGTGATGGGACAAGTACTGTAAGTGCAATCTGGGTGCTGGGGCAAGACCTGTGAGTGTAATCTGTGTGTTGAGGCAAATTCTCCAGAAGCCGGAAATGCACAACATCAGCGTTGAATAAAGAATAATTCAGGTCTTCACTTGTAAACATGCAGCATGTTAATGAGTTATGCCGAACATTACAAAAACTGCTGCCTGCAAATCCGGACATCATTGTAAAATAAAACCTGGATTTACTAAATGGTCCCCCAAAAGATGACATATCCGGGCAAATGCAGAAGGATGGCACCCCTACAGAAGAAAATGTTGATTTGGGCATCCTAGATTTCACTTCAGCTATCTAACAAATATAATTCACCAATATGGAGGCTCTTGTATCATGAAAAGACAATGAAAACATTTATTAAAAAATTGTAAGGCTGAGCTGTGTTAAAATCATTACTGCCTGTAGGATGCACCTGCTGTAAATGGCTTTAACTGAAAGGACGATTTGACCACAATACCAAAGTGTATCCATTACCAGGGATAGGTAAATGCATAATATTTCTCCAGTACAGTGATATTTTAAGAATTATAGTGAGGCTAAATTACATTCAGGTACCTCATCACATCCTATCTAGCTATGTACTGAAGTTGAGTTTTCTGAAGATAGTGGGAATTCAGATGTTTGTGCAGAATATCATATAATGCCGACCAACGTTCAACCAACGTGAACACATGTGGCGTATTTTAAAGTAGGTGGTGCTAGTACAACACAGAAGTGATCTTCTCCAAGGGGTTAAAACCATTCTGGATGTAGGAGAACAGCACTCCTAGGGGTGGACATGTGAACTTAGCTCTAACCAATTTAACATTGCAGACAAGTTTAGATTTGTTGAAACTGCCCTAGTTACAAGTAAGTGTGAGCTGTACTAATCTCACAATGTGTTAATAATGGCTACCCTTGTCGACTTTAGCTTGTTGAGCCATGTTGCTCAGTAGGTAATTTGTACTGTAGTTTAGGCTATAAGCCCATTTCTGGGTGACTGTCCTCACATATTGCTTCTCATATTTGTTACCTTCCCCATTATTTGTATGGTTTGCTTTCAACATTGTACAGTGCTACTACAGAATATGATGATTTATAAATATAATCATAATACATAGCATCCAAACTGCTTATTAGCCATTACATCTATACACAAGTTAATCACTAGGGGCAGTGTTGTAACATGAATGTATCATATACAGTAATACGGTAGTAATAACAAGCTCTCAAGGATAGTAGATAGCTGGCAGTGATACACACAATGTTCCACATAAACACCCACCCACACACTACACATATGCTCTGGTTCCAGTTAATAAAGTTAACATTTACACAGTGTGTGTTAATACAATGAAGAAAAGAGTTTTTATGTGGTCTAATGAAAAAAAAAAACTGTTTCCAAAAGCAATTTGCCAAGATATTAAAAATAATTATTTATTCACTATAATTAAAAAATATAATTAAGGAGAAAGGAAATTTGGTTGTACACGCATACATATATAAAATGTGAAGTATTTACTACACAGCTACTGCAATATATGGACAAAATCCATCATGCAGGAATGCATGTAGTACTATGTTTTGCCTGTATAGAGCTTTGAAATGTGCTTGATAATGATGCATAACGTACAGCCACCCACGCTAAACCAGAGATTTGGAGAAATAGTCAGAAATTCACACATTCCTTAAAAACAGGGCTATGAAATAAACACCGTGGAATTTTCAGATCAGTACGAAGGTGAATCACAATTTTAATCAGTTGGCTATGATAATTTAATTAGGGAGGGCATATGCCTTGTTGTAGTGCAGCTGTGCCCAATTTCCCTGAGAGAGAACTGGTGCTTTTTTCTCATATTAGACCTCTGGACTGTTTTTCCACTGTTAACCTCAGGCAAAAAATAATCTGTATTTTGTTTATTTAAGCCCTTATATTTAGAGACAGTTGGACCACAGGGAAGATCTAGGCAACCACCCACCTATAGCAAGCCCTGTGGGCAGCCTGGCAATGCCAATGATAGCTGTGAAAAGAGTGACCCAAAATCACGGCTTGGTAAACTCTAACTTTCTACCATACTAAATGTTCTGTCTCTCTGTCTCTGTACCTTATTTGTCAGTGTATCTGTCCTGTTTGTGTATCAGAATTTTAGAGTCTAAATTAGCAAGTCTTGGAATGCAATGACAAGTCTGGGGGCAAAATTGGCAAGTCTGGGGAAAAGAAATGGCAAGGCTGGGAATGCATTGGTAAGTCTGAGGGGCAGAATTGGCAAGTCTGTGAATGAATTGGCAAGTCTGGCATATTTAATGGACCCCTGCATGTGGCAAATTTAATGTGTCCCTGTATGTGGCATATTTAATGTGCCCCTATATGTGGAATATTTATATGGCATACAAACATATAGTTTACAAATGTGTGCAATAAATATTCTTGAAAACATAATAAAAAAAAATAGTGGTTTTTCTTAAATTTTAAAGTTAGGCTCGTGGAGGATCCGCCCTGGGTGCCAAATACTCTGTGTACGCTCCTGACCTTATTTGTCAGTATATCTGTCCTGTCTGTCTATCTTTGTGTCTGTCTATCAGTCTCTCTACCTTATCTGCAGTATTTCTGTACTGCCTGGCCGTTTATGTCTATCTCTGATGATAATGGGTGGGCTAAATTGTAAGCTATCTCCAACCATATCAGCTGTGCTTTTCAACCTTGGTATCCACTTTGTTTCTACCACAGCCTCACCAACTCTTCACTAATCATATCAATTCAGCATCACCTCACCTCCTCTTCCACATAACTGGTCTTTATTTTCCCATGATTACCATGCTTGTTCTCTCTTCCTTTCTGATACATTTAACCATGAAGGAAAACAAGACTGATGGTGTTGTGTCTCCTCAAGGGCCTCAGTGTGCAACAGATGCCACAGACTGTCCATCACTAGTGTAGGCCTGGACTTTCCGTCCTATAATTTTCTAAAGACCTTGCTAGATTTTGGATGTCCATGGGTATGGAAATATTTAAAAATAAATTCTATGTCACAGGTTTGCTTAGAAAATAGACAGATTTAGGCTTTTAAGCTTCTAAAGTTAATTTTCATGCCAACATTTCTTCACAAAATTATATGATATCTCCTCTACAGACTTAAAGGGGCACTCCCACCAAAAAAGGAAAAGGTTTTATTTATTTTATTTTGTTGATTTCAGATGTATTCTGTTTTTGTTATGTGACTGTATTTAATAAAATATGTAACTAAACAAGTGTGACTGGGTGCCGCCCTTTTTGTGAAATATAGTGTTTTTGGGTACCACCCCCTGGTGACTCTACATCACAAATTTCTCACTTTGGGGCTGGGGACACAGAATGCAGTCTATAATTCTGAATTCTGACCATAAACTTGCATTGTATGGGAGGCTTATGTAACTATTACATCACAAGGAGGCGGAGTTATAATCCTGTTTGATCAAGTCAAGCTCCTCTCTTTGTGTTGGAAGGCAGTTAAAAAAAGGTTGTACACAGCCACCTAGTCCTGTCCACTATGATACACAGGAGCCTGTAAGAAAGCAGTGGAGTATCGTATGACATCATCCTGCAGCTTTTGGTCACAGTTGTAAAGTGAGACTGGCTGGAAGATTTTGGACAATGTTGCATCATGGGAAATAGTCATAAAATGGAGCCAGAAGATCACCTAATTTTATTTTTCCTTTTATATGGAATTAGTTTTAAATGACCAAATTATCTAGTTACATCTTATGTAGCTGGTAGTGTCCCTTTAACATTGGCTGGGTGGCAACCCTAGCAGTCTACATGGGCACAAAACTATGACCTTAAAGGGACACTGTCACCCTTTAGTAAACATGAAAATATGTAATTTAATAAAGATAGAGCAGGTGCCAACAACAATAGAGTGCACGCAAGGAGTCTTCACATCAGCTCAAATAGTTCATGTATCCATCTTATATGCATGTACACAATACAGAATTGTATGGTTGTTTGTTCCATATGCTTGTAAACTTCACTGAACAAAATTTCAGAATCATAAGTTGGGCCCAGATCTGCTTGTTTTGCTGGCCAAGTTAGTCAGCGCTGCACTATGTACCTATGTCCATGGTGATTTAAAAGGCAAGTCCACTGAAAGTGGATACGGGATTGCACTAGGTTCCGTGAGTTTTTGCCACAAAACTAGGGGTTTAAAGCTCAGTAACTATGAATTGTACTCATTGCAAATAAATCATTTTTCAGCATAAATAAAACGACATGTGCTACATTGATATGCCGCGATGAAGGCTGCCACGCTAGTGCCTCCATAGACTTAACAATGCCTGCCAGTGAAATACCTGCATTCCATTAATGAGTTAATTAAAGTGTGTACACCATGGCAAGTTCTTAAACTTCAATAAAACGCTGACGCTGAACAAAACAAACAGATGTTGCTTGCTTTCCAGTGGATTAACATCACAGATTGCAGCAAGTGTGCAAGAGTCAAAGCGCTGAGCTCATTCAGCCTCATATCTTACAGAAGGAGTGACCTTGAGATTATGTCACAGAAGGAATTGAACTGGTGTCAGATGATTGTAGCCTTGGAGAGGTCATTGAGTCTCTGGGAGAGGGAAAAAAAAAACATTTGGAAAGGTTTTTAATGGCAGTACTCTCCTGCTGCTGCAAAAATATGCTGTGTTTTAAAATGAAAAGATATTGGATTAATTTGTTAATTTTTTATTTCAGAGTGTTATTAAATGATCACAATCCCATTTTGTTAAAAGTTGCTAATGACAAATGTATGCTTCAGAGCTGCATGGAATAAAATGAACACAGTATACTGATTGCAGTCATGGGGTATACTTTTTTTTTTATGAGCATCCCTGAATAAAACAGCGACGTATGAACTTTTAAAGTTGATCTATATTTAAAAAAAAATGGCAAACACCTCTTGCCAGGATCCACCAGGCTGACCCAGTATCATGGGAAAATGGGAAAGCCCTCCACCAGCAGAGGAAAAGACTCGAGTCAGATGAACCTCTTGTTACTTGGCCTATGCTAGGATTTTCTGTTTGGCAAGTTTACAGTGCAGAAATAATTTCTTTGGTCTGGATATAGCAATGTCCTTGACTGTAAAAAGAAAATACAAGTAACCCATACCATAAATGTCCAGACACAAAGTCATTTTGGAACTGGGACAGGATATCTGAGCTGCCATGAGCAGACACGATGACACACCCCCCTCCCTACCCTGGCCCATGGTCTTGTGGTTTGGACGAGCTCCCTTCACTCGATCTCCCCCACCTGACACTGAGTGTTGCTGGGAAGCGTGGAGACCAGCGGTGGTGTAACATTATAAAGCATGGGGTGGCTTCACCATAGCAACAATTTATGTGTCAGCTGATGTGGGGAGCGAGGACGGGACATTTCTGAGCATCAGGCTGGCTTAAGAGATGCACATGCAGGTCAGATGATTTCGTAGTCTGAGCCAATTCTGAACTGCTAGGATGACAGAAAGGGATCTCCCATAAATTCAAAAAAGCCACCCAAGCTGCTGAAGTCATTATGTCACTTGCTTTGTGACATATGTCTTTAGATATCTGACTGACTGCATACAGAAAAATCCCTTTAACACTATAACTACCAGAGAGGGCTAATCACACAGAGCTAGCATGGGTGTAGGAACCCCCAAAAATCTGGGGGGGACAGCATTTTTGCTCGCCGGGTATAGCAGCAGTAAAAATAAAGCTTGTCACAGTGTATATTATATCACCAAGTTCCCACCAACATTACCAGGATCCTTGGTATACAACAGATACATTCACAGCACAACATCTACATCAGGCAGGTGCATTTTATCACTTTTACATGAAATATAGTCAGCGAGCTGTGTGAACACCATAAAACATACATCAGTATGAACCTACCACTTCTGCTGGAATGCCATTCCATGTATCCACTACCCTCTCAGTAAAGTAATACTTTCATTAGTCTCTGACCTTATCTTATATCTAGGATAGCCTTATACCTATCCCATGCATGCTTAAACTCCTTCACTGTATTAACCTCTACCACTTCTACTGGAAGGCTATTCCATGCATCCACTACCCTCTCAGCAAACAAACATTACATTTCTGACCAGAAAATAAACTGTAAAATATTAAATATTTCCAGCATTTCCAAAAGCTTAAGGTGGACCCCAAATATATGTATATAACTAGTAACATTTATACCAGGGCTTGACAACCTTAACTAAGTTTTAGGAGCCAGGAAAAAAATCTAGGAGCCAGACAACAGCACATACACACAATCACATGCAGTCATATACAGTCAGTCACATAGACACATATACTCATACATACAGCCTGTCACACATATACATACTGTCACATAGACACACACTCATACATACATACACACAGTCTGCCAGGCACACACTCACACATACATACAATCTGTCAGACACACACACACTCATACATACAGTCGTTCACAGACACACTCATACATACAGTCGTTCACAGACACACTCATACATACATACATACATACATACATACAGTCTGTCGCAGACACACACTCATACATACATGCAGTCTGTCAGACACACACTCATAGATACAGTCTGTAACATAGACACATACACTCAGAGTCAGTCACATAGACACACACACTCATACATGGTCTTTGACATACACTCATACATACAGTCTGTCACAGACACACACACTCATAGTCAGTCACATATACACACAAACTCATACAGTCAGACACAGACACACAAACTCATACAGTCAGTCACAGACACACAAACTCACACTGTCAGTCACACACACTCATACAGTCTGTCACACTCCCTCATACAGTCTGTCACACACACACTCATACATACATACATACATACATACATAGTCTGTCACATACACTCATACATACATACATCCATAGTCTGTCACATACACTCATACATACATACATACAGTCTATCACATACACTCATACATACACACAGTCTGTCACATACACTCATACATGCACACATTCAAGTGAGCAGTTTTTTTTTATCTTAAAAAATACATTTAAAAAAATGTAGATCAATAGCAGGGATCAAAGCTATATCTCATTGCAGGGAAGGTGGGCATTTCCGTTCCAGGTTTGTCTGTGCCTCTTACAATCATTACTTATTAATTACATTATTTTTCCCATTCATTTGTCAGTTTTATTTTGCCCACATTCATTTGCCAGTGGTTTTTTTTGCCCAAATTCATTTGTCAGGGTTTTTTTTGCCCACATTCATTTGCCAGGTTTTTTTTTTCCCACATTCATTTGCCAGGGTTTTTTTTTTTCCCACATTCATTTGCCAGGGTTTTTTTTTTTGCCCACATTCATTTACCAGGGTTTTTTTTTTTTGCCCACATTCATTTGCCAGGTTTTTTGTTGCCCACATTCATTTGCCAGGGGTTTTTTTTGCCCTCATTTTTTGATAACCTCATCATTAGTAGAAGTCATTGGCAGATTTAAGAGACATGTTATTATGGCAGCTTCGGAAGTCATTGATTATTGCAGCTCTAAGAGACATTTTTTAAATGCCCCTAAGAGCTGCAATAATCAATCACGTTCCGAAGCTGCCATGATAAAAAGAAAAACGGTACATTATTGGCAGTGACACAGTCACTGTTCCTACCTCGTTCCTCCCAGTGTGGGGCTGTGTGACTTGTGGAGGACGCGCACAAGCCGTGCGCATGATCACACATGACGTCGCGCAATGAAGTCACGTGATCAGGTGACCTCCGTGATCGCTGCAGAGCTGATTCTCCCGGGAAAGTCCAAGGATCAAAAATGTTGCGGGACTGTCCCGGGTTGGCAAGTATGCTCAGGGCCATCTTTAATAGTGATTGGACCCTGGGCAAGCATTTGCTTGGGCCCCCTGGACCCTGCCCCCTTCCCCTGCATGCAATCCCGCCATCCATCGCAATGTTAACCCCCCCCCCACACACACATATGCCATAATTGTTGTGCCATTCAGATGCCAGTAATATTGTGCCTTTCAGATGCCAGTAATATTGTGCCATTCAGAGCGCAGTATTATTGTGCCAGTCAGAGCCCAGTAATATTGTGCCATTCAGAGCCCAGTAATATTGTACCATTCAGAGCCCAGTAATATTGTGCCTTTCAGATGCCAGTAATATTGTGCCTTTCAGATGCCAGTAATATTGTGCCATTCAGAGCACAGTATTATTGTGCCAGTCAGAGCCCAGTAATATTGTGCCATTCAGAGCCCAGTAATATTGTGCCATTCAGAGCCCAGTAATATTGTGCCAGTCAGAACCCAGTAATATCGTGCCAGTCAGAACCCAGTAATATTGTGCCAGTCAGAGCCCAGTAATATTGTACCATTCAGAGCCCAGTAATATTGTGCCAGTCAGATGCATGTAATAGTGCCATTCAGAGCCCAGTAATATTGTGCCAGTCAGATACCAGGAATATTGTGCCAGTCTGATGCCTGTAATATTATGCCAGTCAGATGCCTGTAATATTGTGCCAGTCAGATGCCTGTAATATTGTGCCAGTCAGATGCCTGTAATATTGTGCCAGTCAGATGCCTGCAATATTGTGCCAGTCAGATGCCTGTAATATTATGCCAGTCAGATACATGTAATATTGTGCCAGTCAGATGCCTGTAATATTGTGCCAGTCAGAGCCCAGTAATATTGTGCCAGCCAGATGCCCAGTAATATTGTGCCAGACAGATGCCCAGTAATATTGTACCAGCCAGATGCCTGTAATAGTATGCCAGTCAGAGCACAGTAATATAGTGCCAGCCAGATGCCTGTAATATTATGCCAGCCAGATGCCCAGTATTATTGTGCCAGTCAGATGCCCAGTATTATTGTGCCAGGCAGAGCCCAGTAATATTGTGCCAGCCAGATGCCCAGTAATATTGTGCCAGCCAGATGCCCAGTATTATTGTGCCAGTCAGAGCCCAGTAATATAGTGCCAGTCAGATGCCCAGTAATATTGTGCCAGACAGATGCCCAGTAATATTGTGCCAGTCAGATGACTGTAATATTATGCCAGTCAGAGCACAGTAATATAGTGCCAGCCAGATGCCTGTAATATTGTGCCAGCCAGATGCCCAGTAATATTATGCCAGCCAGATGCCCAGTAATATAGTGCCAGCCAGATGCCTGTAATATTATGCCAGCCAGATGCCCAGTAATATAGTGCCAGGCAGATGCCTGTAATATTATGCCAGCCAGATGCCCAGTATTATTGTGCCAGTCAGAGCCCAGTAATATTGTGACAGCCAGATGCCCAGTAATATTGTGCCAGCCAGATGCCCAGTAATATAGTGCCAGTCAACCCCCCCCCCTTCCCTAGTACTTACACTTCACTGCTCCGTGTCCCCCGCAGATGTCTCCTCCGTGCAGTCTTCCCTCTTGCACGGAGGAGGGAAACAGTCACCGGATGTGACGCGACGTCACATCCGGCGTCAGTTTATTTATTTATTTTTTTTCCGGCCGTCGCATCCATCGGATGCGGCTTGCCGGAAAAAAGCGTTCACAAGCGCAATGCGCAGTGAACGCGGCAAGCAGGGGCTGGGGGCCCCGTTTGCCCCGCGTTCCTGGGGTGTGATTTCACCCTACCTGTCCCCCCCACATTTTTTCCTGGGGGGGGATCCGTCCCCCCAATCCCCCCCGCTTCCTACGCCCATGAGAGCTAGTCCGCTTGTTATATAGGTGATAATCTAATTTTTAGGAGACTTGCATGTTGGATTTTTTTATGGGTTAGACTGAGGTCTCTGTGACTGTGTTGTATCATCATAATGCCAAATTATATTTGCAGACTTATTAGCGCTATTTGTTTAATTGATTTTTTTGTTTACAGAGCAAATTGTCTGGGCCCCCCATTAATGCACCCCCCCCCCACCTGACACTTACACCCTGGTGGTCTAGAGCCCTGTAAACATAAATCTGAGTGCACTCACAAGCGACCATGTAAAACAGGCATCAAATGGGATTTAGGTAAAAGCTTCTGTTTTTAATCAGTAGAAATGGAATAAAACGAGAACATACATAGAGTAGTACAGTAAAAACATTTGGGGTCTGCGCGTGGCACTGCACTTACAGAATCCAAATGTAAAAAAACGTCTAAGATAAGGTCCACAGGGGTTACTGGCTGAAGTCCCAGTCTGGTGTAGAGATTCTCAACGCATTTCTCCGGGGAAAGAAATTACAAGTCCCGGCTTTCTCAGGAGTACTCCTATTTGATGCCTGTTTTACATGGTCGCTTGTGAGTGCACTCAGATATATGTACTATCTCACACAATATATACTTTTACTCTGTTGCACTATATATATTTTTATTCTTTACATGTTCCCTGCGTAACTCCCAGCGCCCTCATCCTTTCATCATACTCTATGTGTAACACCTGACAAATAAGAAACAACACCAGGTGTTCTACATATTCTGATTTAAACACAACTGGGTAATCCCTAAATCCTGGACGATTGGGGGGGTCACCGAGGACAGATTTAAGAAGCACTGGTGTAGAATACTGCTAAATTGGCTGATGCGCACCAAGCCGGACAGCGGTGTTTAGAGCTGCCGCACTGACAAGAAGATATTGTTGTGCCCAGCCCATGTGCCATGCCTTTTGAAGGGATAATGGCTCCGGTCACTTGACCAATCACCACATTGCAGCACCCACGGGACTTGACCCTGAACCACATTATAGCACCAACAGGACTTGCCCCCACACCACATTGCAGCACCCATTGGACTAGTCACCGCACAACATGGCAGCACCCATTGGACTTGTCATTGAACCCAGGACCGGTCTTTGGGGTGTGTGACCTATGTGATCTCCCCACACCAGTCCTCTCTGCAGGTAACGGGGAGGCGGCTAAATGTCTGACCAGGCACAAAAACATCCTCTGAGGCTGCCTCTTGCACTCCCTGGCCGTGTTGAAGTGACATCAGGGTTCATGTGACCTCCCAATGATCGGACTTGACCTGCCCACCACTAGTCACCAGGGAAGTAGATGCAATCTGGCTGCTGGCTGGTGGTAAATCCTGTGTGTGCAATCTGGGCGTTAGGCCAATCCCATGGATGCAATCTGGGTGCTGGGGAATGTCCTCGGTGTCCAATCTGGTTGGTGGGGCAAGTACTGTGGATGCAATATAGTGCTGCGACACGTCATTTGTGTGCAATCTGGTTGCTGGGACATGTCCTGTGTGTGCAACCTATGTGTTGGGGCATGTCCTGTGTCTGCAATCTGGGTGCTGGCACATGTTCTGTGTGATCAATCTGGGCGTTAGGCCAAGCCTGTGGATGCAATCTGGGGGCTTGGGAATGTCCTCGGTGTGCAATCTGGTTGGTGGGGCAAGTACTGTGGATGCAATATAATGCTGCTACAAATCATATGTGTGCAATTTGGGTGCTGGGACATGTCCTGTGAATGCAAACTATGTGTTGGGGCATGTCCTGTGTGTGCAACCTGTGTGCTAGCACATGTTCTGTGTGAGCAATCTAAGTGGTGGGCAAGTCCTGTGGGTGCAATCTGAGTGGTGGGGGAAGTCCTGTGGAATAAATATGAGTGCTGGGACAAGTTCTGTGGATGCAATATGAGTGCTGCAACAAGTCCTGTGGATGCAATCTGGGTGCTGGGCAAGTCCTGTATATGAAATCTGGGTGCAATGTGGGTGCTGTAAAGGGGTGCTTTAGCAAGTTATGTGGGTTCAATTAGGTGCAGTGAAGCAATTATGAGGGATATGGTGGCGATAATGAAAGAAGAGTAGGAGAAATGGAGTGAAGAGGGCAGAGTAAGGAAATAAAAACAAGCAATGCATTTTGTTCAGAAACATTTTTATTATCTGATACCTTACCATTTCCTGTGACTGGCAAAGGGGTGGAGCCTCAGGACTTTCCACTGCCCCAACGGACTTCTCATTGCACTTGCCTTGCAGCTATTCCTCCCTGGTGTCTGGGGCGGCTGGAGGATAACTGTGTGCTGCTTGATGTGGTCCTGCTTGCAGGTCTTCTGAGCAAGAGCGCCAGGAAGTCATGTGATCCTGGGGTTCTGGCTCCAATGAACAGGTAGAAGTGCAGGGCAGAATCGGAGGGTTTTTATGCTCAGACATCATCCCGCAGCATTCAAGGAGACTTTGTCACCTTCATCTGGTCCCCCAAGGACAACTGGGCCCCTTATTGAGGTACTAGGTGTACCGCCCTAATCGCAGCCCTGCAACCAAGTGTTACTAGCCGTGTCAGGATGCAGCCCATTCTTGGGGATAGTAGGATTGCTCATAGCCCTCTTCACCCTGTTGAACGACAGTGGGGGTAATGTATAAACATGGTGTATGCGCAGATGTTGGGAGTCTATGCTGCCTCTACTGGTACACACCAGACAAAAACAGACAAAAAAAATGTTTAGAAAGATAGGAAGTGCTATGCACTGAGGCATTTACAAGAGAAAAGTGGTGCAACCCCAGGCCACTGTGTCATTAGGGATGTGCCGAAATGAAAAACTGGAGGAGAAGAGGTAACAGAATTGGAGGAGCAGAGCTGGAGAATGGGGAGAGGTGAACAGGTGTAGAAATGAAGAACTGGTGCAATGGAGACAGAAAAAGACAAGGGAAAAGCAATTAGGTTAATCATTAGTTGTAGTGGAGGCCACATGCATTTGGAGGGAGAGCTGAAATTTGCTGTTAGTCTGTCCTTGTATACTGTCCTCCCTGTTAAAAAAAAGTTGGATTACAGGCTGTCACATGACATCAACTGTAGGACACAAACATACAACTAGTGTAATGCCACTTATGCCACAAACCTTATGATTAATATATAGCTATGCCTTTACTATAGGCAAACGGGAGTTGATTTTATTAATAAAACATTTTATTCTAACAATATGAGAAATCTCCAGATTACAAATCAACAATTAAAAATTCACTTCAAATGTATTTATTATTAATTTCCATTAATTGTTAATTATTTGTAAATTAAATATAAAGGTAGGTAATGTGCCATGACAAAAGACAAACAACCATTGTAATTTCTTTTTAATGGGATAATGTGGTTGTAACCCTTTCACTGCCAAAATGACCTTTCTTTCCAATGCATCTGAGACTCCCTTACATAGAAGAGTTCACATTTCTTAGTTTTGTAAATAGTTTGTTGTGTTTTAAATATTATGTGTTTCAGATGTGGAGGATTTGGCGAGATTTCAAGCTGTTGCATCTAAAAGGGACATCTCCACCTAGAGTATTTTCAAATGTTGTACATTTGTTTAATATATGTGAAATGTACTTATTTCTATTATAAATTTGTTTCCAGTTCTCATGTCATTGTACAATGAATTAATTTCACAGAGTCAAATAGGGAGTGACCTAAGTGATAGGCAGAACTGTTGCTATAGAAACAGCATTAAATCTGTTATACTGTGTTTGCGGTCTTTTAGGAGATAAGGAGTGTTGAGGAAATACCTGATAAAACAGATCTGTGTTTTTCTTTATCTCGCTTTCCCTCCATGCCATCCATGGCTTTCTGTTCCCATGTCTCTCTCTCTCTCTCTCTCTCTCTCTCTCTCTCTCTCTCTCTCTCTCTCTCT
Organism: Pelodytes ibericus; assembly: GCA_036172795.1. Lineage (NCBI taxonomy): Eukaryota > Metazoa > Chordata > Amphibia > Anura > Pelodytidae > Pelodytes > Pelodytes ibericus. Next base: position 232,906,781 of record CM069857.1, on the reverse strand, counting down.
ATCTCCATGCCATCCATGTATGTTTCTCTCCCCCGTGCCATCCATGTCTGTTTTGATCTCCTTCCTTACAATCCATGTCTGTCTCTCAACCCCCCTCTTGCTATCCATGTCTGTCTCTCTCCCTCCATGCCATCCATGTCTGTCTATCGTTTCCCCATGTCATTCATGTCTATCTCTCCTCCCCATGTCATCCACGGCTGTCTGGCTCTCTGTGCTATCTATGTCTGTCTCTTCCTCTCTTCATGCCATTTATGTCTGTTTGTCTCCCCCCTTTTGTCTCTCCCCCTCCCCCATATATCTTCCCCTCTTTTGTCTCTCTCTCCCCATGTCTGTCTTCTACTCTTTCCATATCTGTCTGTCTGTCTTTCTCTTGCCCCATGTCTGTTTCTCTCCCTTTTCATGTCTGTCTCTCTCCTCTCCCCATGTCTGTCTCTCTCTCCACTCCCCCATTTCTGTTTCTCTCCTCCCTTCCCATGTCTGCCTTGCTCCTTTCCCCCTTATCTGTCCGACTTCTACCCCCATGTGTGTGTCTCTTCTCTTCTCCATGTCTGTCTCTCTCCTCTTACCCCATGTCTGTCTCTCTGCTCCCCCCATGTCATTCTCTCTCCTCTCCCCCCATGTCTGCCTCTCTCCTCTCCCCCCATGTCATCCTCTCTCCCCATGTCTGCCTCTCTCCTCTCCCACCATGTCTGCTCTCTCCCATATCTTTTGTCTCTCTCCTTCCCCACCGAAGGTCTGTTTCTCTCCCCTCCATTCCTTCCATGGCTCCCCCAGTTCCATTTTTACCTGACACTGGAAGCTCAGACCTTTGTCATCTCTGCACGAATTCCCTGTGCATAGTGACATCGTATTCCGAATGCTCTGAATCATTACTGGTGATGACCACTGGTCCCAATGATCCACGTACTGCTTCGCAGGTTGGGGGTGGACTGACACCCCCATTCACCTCTGCACCTGGTGCTGTACCCCGACTATAAATGACACTGATTGGAGTTAGGTTTATTTCAATTCTATTATTGTAACTATGAGGAGTATGTGTCAGGTGTTTAGAGGCCTATCAGTCCCCACACTCCTCAGTGTATATGTAGGTTATTAGTGTATTTGAGCATTTGGTTAATAATAGTTTTGTGGGATGCTCTATTAAATAGCCTTTTACTTAAAAAATACTGTTATTAGCAATGACATTGCAAACATACAATTAAAATGTAAACGTAATATACATTTTGCATACACACCTATAGTATACCAGAAACCTTTCATGTAGGAAGAATTTATATTGTGTTTCTAGCTTCCCTTTAACCCTGACCTTGAGAAATGGAACTAGACTCATCATATGCGCTCTTCCTTCTCTCTGAGAAAATTGTCTTGTAGACACAAAACACTCCATGGCATATTGCCCTTCACATGTCTCTTTATCTGTTATATTTCTTCTTCTCCAAAGCAATTTAATCAGCACCATTGCATTATCACTGCTAGCAGTGCCTAGTCATTCCCTGCTAGATAAACTCCCACCACCAACGTCTCAATAAAGACATAACGCATGACGTTGGTTGTAACATAAGAAAGGCCTCAGCGTTTATTAATATTATATATATATATATATATATATATATATATATATATATATATATATATATATATATATATATATATATATATATATATATATAAATATAATGTGTGTGTAATGCATCACAGTGAAAATGGCCCCAAAGTAACTTTATACTTAACACAAATATTCTATTGGTACTGTGCAGATTTGTATTCTCTCATAATGTTCTTATGTTTATAATTCCCCCAAAATCATGCCAATTATTATCCTCAGTGATGTCTAGGTTTCTTAAAACTATCCTCCTCCAGTCTATTTTTTTTTTCAAGGCATGTATTTCAAGAACATAACAAAATGTGTTACATTGAAAACTCTGTATATCTCCTTCATATATTTGCTATCCTGACAAGTTAAATGGTTGTAATACCTAAACACTATATTCTGTGACTGTAAAAAATGGAAAATGATCTATACATTATGTTAGTGCAATCATCAGAAGTTAGGGCCGCCATCAGAAATGTTGATGCTCCTTTACAGAACAAATGGTCTGGGACCCCATTTCCCCCCTTCATTTCTCCAGAACTCCATTCATTATCGTCCCCACATCCCTTGCCATAGCACCCAGCTTGCATCCACAGATCTTACCAGAGCATCAAGATTGCATTTACAGGGTCTTGCCAGAGCACCTACATTGCACAGGGTCCTTGCTGCTGTCTCCCGGTGCAGGTCTGTGGCTGTGAGGGAAGCGTTGTGCGCTCCACTCCAACCGCGCGGCTTCAATAAAGTTTGTTAAAAAAAAAAATTCCACCAAAGTTACTCTGATCGCATTTTTTTTTAAAACAAACTTTATTGCAGCCGCACGGCTGGAGGGGAGTGCACAACGCTTCCCTCACAGCCGCCGACCGGCTTTTAACAGATTTTTTTAACCACGCCACCTGTACCCGCCGGGCCTGGGATGTCAGTATCGCCCGTCACCCCCTGATGGCGGGCCTGCACTCCACTAACAAGTGTAAGGGCCCACTCCACTATCAAGTGTTAGAGCCCACTCCACTATCAGGTGTTAGAGCCCACTCCGCTAACACGTGTAAGAGCCCACTCCACTATCAAGTGTTAGAGCCCATTCCACTGACAAGTGTAAGAGCCCACTCCACTAACAAAATGTTAGAGCCCAATCCAGAGCCCACTCCACTAACAAGTGTGAGCCCACTCCACCTGGCCACATATACATTGCATAATCTGCCTTATCAAGCCTTTTAAACTGAACCATGGTGTCCATATATACCCACGATGGTTTCTAACGATTTTTCCCACAAACCTCCCCTTTCTGATCTGTCTTTAATATTAATCTAAAGATTTCCCATAGATGATACCGAAGAGTCTCAATGACCTCATTTTGAACTCTTGGGTCATATGGGCTATGATCGAGACTTTGCAAAACCAAATAGCTTAGCAACTTTATAACTAGCATTGATGATGTTAATGGGATATTTATAGCACAGACCACAACTGGCATAGCCCATGCCCTTGGACTATTAATAAAACAAACCACTGTCATATTGCCCAAGTGGAAAATAAGTATTTAGTTCTGCTAAAGACAACCACATATCTTGTCGCCAACAGCAATGAGAAGTATAGTTTTAATATAAGCCAATCTTTATCCCAGTTATCAGGCAAACAATTCTGTGTAACCCAATAAATAATAGGAACACTATTTTAGAATCAAGTTAAATATTTGCTTAGGAGCCCAATTTCTCTACGGACACCCCTTCAGCAGCCCTGCAGTATAGTGTGCACACAGCACCGTCACACAGATGCTCTGGATGTAACAAAAATGTAAATATGTTGTTGAAAGCCAGTGAGGACATTGTGGTCCCTTTTTTAGTTTGCACACATTAATATACTATGTTTGTCTTAGAAAAGGGGCCCTTGAATTTTACCTTCTTAAGCAACATACAGTGTTCCCTGCACTAAAGTAAGCTCCAAATATCGTGAATTCAGCTGTATGGATAATTATACACAATGCCATAGTAAATAAAAAAACAACAACTACACAACAGTAAGTACAAATGTATAGTATTCTATAAAAGATAATTTATCTTTTTTTTTTTTTTTTTAATGCAATCTGCTCCAGTTGTTTTAAATTTGGGTTTTAATGGCAAATAAATATATATGTTTGCATTATGATGACCACGTGTCCTGAATGGGACTTTATGTTCCTGGTCCCAGGCAGCCTCACTCCGGGACAATGCAAAGTTCTGGATTGAGAGTTCTGAGTGAAGGAGAGTTCAGCGAATCATCAGGGACCTCTCAACTCTGCCGATTGGCTGAGAGTTTAGAAACCTCACCAGAGCAGCTGAGTCTCTCCTTCACGGAGCTCAATGTAAGCTGTGGCAGTCTGAGCCTGTATCCGGTAAGAGACTGTGTGTGTCTGTATAGCATGGTAATAAAGGCATTTATTATCTGCAACTGCTCAGGTCTGCTTGTGAACGGGTTAATTTTCTGCAACTGCTCAGGTCTGCTTATGGAGGGGTTAATTCTCTGCAGCTTCTCCGATCTGCATGGGGGATGTAAACTAATTAGGTAGGCTAAATAATATATATAGTTATAATATATTACAATTATATAATATAATTAGGTAGGCTTCCTATATAAAATAACAAATTTTAGAAACAAGGTAGGGGCTGGTAAGTAAATTTATAAAAACCTGGACTGTCTTCTTGCTGTGAAGCAATGCCCTCTTGTGGACAAACACAAAAAGTTTAACGTATAAAAAAAAATAATAAACAAAGATGAAAAGAATAGTTTAAAATAAAAAAAGGTTATTGAGGGAGGAAAAAGGAGAAGGGGAACGAAGAAATAAAAGAAAAAGCAAAAAAAAAAAAGGTGTATCCCAAAAGAGGGAGTGACAGCAGCTACAAGTGGGAGCTGCTAAAAACGGGGGCCAAAGACCACTTTGTGTGGCCGAAAATAGCCCACTCACAGGGGCATTGCTGGGTCTCCAAATGATCTTGGGCTAGAGCCCAGATGGGCTCTCTCACACACACTCGCTCCCTCTCACACATACACACATTCTCTGAAACACACTCGGTTTCTCTCTCACACACACACACTGCGTCTCTCTCTCACGCACACTCCATCTCTCTCGCAGACTCCGTCTCTCTCTCTCTCACACACTGTCTCGCTCTCTTTTTCACACACATCTCGCTCTCCTTCTCACACACACCGTCTCTCTCTCTTTCTCACACACCACTCTGAGACACACACCTAGACACATTGACACACACACTCACACACATACACTTACACAAACACCCTTACCAACACATCTAGACACACACTGACACATACACTTACGCAGACACCCTGACACGCACACCTAGACCCTACACCCACACTGACACACACAAACAGTTACGCAGACACTCTGACACACACCTAGACACCCTGACACCCACACCTAGACACCCTGACACCCATACCTAGGCACACACTGACACACACCTAGACACCGTGACACACACACAAACAGTTACGCAGACACTCTGACACACACCTAGACACCCTGACACCCACACCTAGACACCCTGACACCCATACCTAGGCACACACTGACACACACCTAGACACCGTGACACACACACATACACTTACGCAGACACTCTGACACACACCTAGACACCCTGACACACACCTAGACACCCTGACACCCATACCTAGACACACACTGATACACACACCTAGACACTGATAGAGTGCAACTTAATTTAACTCCCAGCTGTCGAAAGGTGCAGTGGGTCTTACAGTCTCTGGCACGCCCCTCACTTTGATGTTTGAGTGTCGCATTTATGAATCCAACAAGGGTATCTGTTGGTCAGAACCTGGAACCTGTTGTATCAGATTCTCTGTGTGGCCGGCGGTGTCCATTTGGCTGTGCTGCATTGTGGCCGAGTCCTTCTCCAGCATCTCCACTTCATGCTGCAAGGTGTTAATGTCCTTACAAACATCCCCCATATCTGCCTAACAAAAAGCCTGTAGGATTAAGTTCTTAATGTCAGCTTTGGTGACTGGTGTGTCATCTCGGCTATGTATTATAACTGTACTGCTGCCTTTACCATGCTGCGCGTCTTGAGTCTTCCAAACCTTCTTGTTGGGAATCTGGTCCACGCGCACTCAAAGAGGCTGTGGACTAGGTGTCCTTGATAACAACATGCTGGGAAGGTAGCACTTGTTTCTCAACCTTTTCCTTTGTCTTGCCCATGGTAGCATCACAGTCTTTAGGGTCGTATCTGAGAAATTTAGCGGATGTTGCCATAAATTTGTCTTCAAAATAAGCCTCAGTTTGAGGACATTTTTTGCCGCTCCATGGCTCCAATAGACAGAAAAGTATTTTATAAAATGGGGCCATGAATATTTCATCCCAAGTGCCACTGGGTTTTATTTTATCTAAGGATTAATTTTGATAATAGAGGGACCAGGGACATTGTGCCTGGCCTTTGGTCCCCAGGGGGGTGGCATATAATTTATTTATGGGACATGGAGCATTTGGACAAGAACCTTGTTGGTAAAAACTGGAGCCCTGACCCGTTTCGCTGTCAGGCTTCCTCAGAAGGTTCCAATTTCCATTCTTTTCTCTTTTCTTTCGTATTTAAGGTGTTCATTTTAAATTGGAACCCTCTGAGGAAGCTTGACTGTGTCAGGGCTCCAGTTTTTACCAACAAGGTTCTACTACAACATTCTACCTTTAAGTTTTTTTTATTATTTATGTTTATCCATTGAGTTAAATGATATAGTATACTTTTTACCGGTCTATACAGTCTTTTCCTCTGTCTCAGTGCTTATACCACTTTTTATCAAATGTAACCGATTGGACCGCTGCAGTATGCTTGTTCCCAGGACGGCTGCCCCTTTTGCCCTGTGATTAAGATGGTCCCTGTTAAACCTACCATTTGTATGGAAGAGAATAAATATGAGATAGGCCTCACTACAAGGGTTAAATCCTTGTCAGTATTTTCCCAACATGGTAAATCAAGGGAGAAAACAGCATGGCTGGTGTATTTAAAAAAAAAAAATGTAAGAAGAGGTGTCAACCCCGATGATAAAAGGCCAAGGAAAGAAAAGACATTGAAAAGACCTGAAAAAGACAAGTCTTCATCAACAGAGGCCTTCTATCTCCATTTGCAAGACTTGAATAATGCTGGTATTTCAGTGTAAGGCTTTAGGGAATTCCTCAAAATCAGCCTAAAATCTACATCCCATTTACGGTAATAGCCGGCTTGTGTATTATAAACAGCCAAAGTACGAGGTTCTTTCAATTAAAAAAAATCTCTAAACTGTTGCATATGTCTGATTTACTTGGTCACAGTTACATAAATCTCTGGGTAAGTCCAGTCCATAATTCCTCTTCTGGTGGATCTCTGTTGGTCATGTGATGGATGAATATTGCGGCACTTTTGGCAACCATACTTGTTTGCGGCTTCCGTGTGTCCACCAGAGCTGCACGCATCTGCAATGTCCTCTGTCTGATCACTTTTGGGGAGGATCAGCTACAGTGTTTTACGCCCACATTAAGGGGAAACATTTTTATCGCCATCCATCTAATATCCTGAGGGTGTGCTTGGTAAAGTGAAGAAAGTATTGGACCTGTCAGTCACTCTAGCTCAGGGGCGGCCAAGTTTTTTCTGATGTGGGCTACATAGTCAGAAATGCATGTGCCTGTTTCATCACATTAATTTTTCTTCGTTACAGTTTTGGTAACGAAGAAAATATAGAAATATAGAAATATATTTGCTTATTTAGCAGCAATATAAATGCAGTTCAAAACAAGTTTAAATTAATTTTTATTTAAATCAATACATTTGATTCAAACAAAAGTATATATTTATAGGGATAATGAGAATATGGACAGTTAAGTCAGGTGGCCAGCACTTTGCTGTCAAACTGGCCACACGTTGAATATTTTTTTGTTTAAACTATTCTTTCTATTCAGTATATTGCCTGTGTTTTTGATACAACGTATTCTGACCCTGCTGCCTTTTCCTGTCCTGACCTTGGTTTGTTTCTGTTATTGATTTCTCACTGCCTGCCCTGACTCTGGTTGCCTTTATGACTATATTGGGGTAAAACCATTATTGATGTTACAAAAATGACTCACAGCCTTAATATACATGAGCATGTTTATAAGGTGATGCATCAGTGGTACCTTACACCTACCAAACTCCACAAATTCAACAGCCAATCCAAGGTTTGGTGGAGATGCATGAAAGCTGTGGGAGCAATGTCTAAGTCCGGTGGTAATGTGAGGACGTAACCTCACTTAAGGACCACGTTTCATGACCTGGTAGCTTTCTATCATTGAGGATATGTATTAGCCTAGAAATAACTCAAACTTAAAACCAGACTGTGGGGTAAAACAACGGCCACAGCACTTTATTTAAATAGCCATTGCATTTACAACCATATACACATATATATATATATCTACATTCCACATATATGTATATCCATAATTAATACAATGACTAAACATAAACATCAAAACTTACACATTAAACATTCCATATACAAGAAAACCAACCAAAGCTTGCAAGAGTATCCAGGTGGCTGCCGAAGTCCATGTTCTGGGCATATCCCAATGCCCCCAATACCTGAGGTTCGAGGTACCACTTTCCCCTCGAACCTCCCACCAGAGTCCCGATTGACTCTCCCCAATCCAAATCTTCCATTAACCCTCCTGGATACCCTGCAAGCTTCCGCCACAAGCCCATCACCCTGGATGGGCTCCCCCCCCAAACAAAACTGTGGCCATCTCTATTCCTTCCTGCAGAGCCAGGTTGAAGAAATCCAACCCCAGCTCGTTCGGATGTACCCCATCAGATCGAAACAGACCCCCCAATTTACCTTCCAGGATAAAGTGCCGCACCACCACCCTGCCGTTCTTTCTCATGAAACTCGCCATTAGCTTGTTTATCTTTCCCCGGCAACGGTTCATGGCCGCCGAATCCCTGGCGTGCCTCCAAACCGACCGGGGAACCATCTCTGACCAAATGATCTTCATCCCTGGTAGAAGAGCATGCAAGCGGGACACATCCCGCTGCATGTTCTTCACCAGCTCCCTCTGCGGCACCAACCCCAAATCATTCCCCCGGCATGAATAAGGAGTATGTCAGGGAGGCCGCCCCGCCACACTCTTTGCTCAACATTAGTCACCACAGCATTCCACAACATGCCCCTTACTCCAAACCACTTCAGACGAATCCGATCCGGAGGAAAGCCCAGCTGGATTCCATTCCTGCGAACTGCAGCTCTCCTCTCAGCCCAGTATACGTATGAATGGCCGATGATCCACACCTCCAAACCGGAACCTGTAACAGAGAACATCGTGAACAACATTGCACTATGTACACCGCTCACGCGGAAACAAAATTCCATCAAACACCACTTCTCTCCCGGAGATCTGGGGGGAACCCTGGCATTCCTGTCCCTACCCCCGACGTGTCCGCCAGACCTAACCATGCCGAAATCGCCACCCATCATCCCGTCCTCCTCACTATCTTCCTCCCCGTCTTTTTCTATAGGCGAATCTCCCCGGATCACTGGGGACGCCGACCAGGTTGGGGAACCGGGAGGGGAAAATAGCTCTGGGGAGCCCACCCCGTACCTATCCTCCTGGGGGGAACGCTCGCGCGGCGAGAGGGACCTACTTGCGCCGGTACCCGGCGCCGACTGGCAACGCTTAGCCGGGGCCTTACCCTGACCCGCCCTAGTGCTTAAACGGCGTGGAAGGGGATCTACTGCCACCCTACCCCCTGGATTAATAGGGGACACCGATGTTTCTGGGGATGAAAACCTGGGAGAAGCCTGTGGAGGCCTTGCGCGGCCTCTGGAGCGCCTAGAGGAGGTAAGTGGGGCAGGAGGGACCACACCAGTGTAGGGGGGACAACCAGGGGCCTTCCCCCCCCCCCACCAGACCTGCTCACCTGATGCACTCCTGCTGCAGCCACCGCTCCTGATCCTCCTCCTGAGCTCCGGATCCGGCCTTCTCGCTTGTCCAGGCCCCCCACCATCGATGAGGTGCTGGGGCTAACGATCCCCGGCCTCCTGGTCTTCTGGCCGCTGGGCCCGCTCACCGGGGCCTCCGGATGCGCGATTGCATCCCTCACAGGCCCCACTTCCGGTGCGGCCTTCCTCCCGGCCGTCGACTTCCGGTTGCGGCCTACACTTCCTCCCGTTGCGGCCGCATGGTGGGTGGGTGTCCTCGCCGTTCGGGCAGTTCGAGTCCCGGTCCTGGGTGGAAGAGCAGCGCGGCCCACAGCTCCTGGAACTCCACTGGGCCCAGGGAAGATGTCCTCTCCGGGGCTCAGGCGGCGGGGAGGCCTCACCGAACGAGAAGCTCCAGGTCCCTGCTGCAGCTCCAGGTCCCTCCAGACGTCCCTTCAGCCAGCCAGGTCCCTTCAGCAGCGCAGCAGCCTTCATCTCCGCGAGAATCCTGTCAATCTCAGCCTCCATGATCCTGGAAAAGAAGAAGGGAGACAGACCAGACACACAACAGGTAAGGGGGAAAAAACTTTCCTAAAATGGCCCCCAAACTTCCTGTTCCTTTCTTTTATACTATCCCAACTCCTCCCACTAACTCCCACTATAGGCTGACATATCCTCTCAGCACCCTGTCATGATTGCCCCTCCCCGACCTTGTCTGGGGGCTACATCCACCTTGATCGAGCTGTGTTTGCATGAAGAAGTATCAACCCCACAGTTATTTCTTTCCCTCCCGGATGTTCCATCATGCACTCAACATGGCTTCCAAACTGACTATTTTGAGACATTGGAAAGCCACTCTACACGTAGACTTTAAATAAGTATTATTGCACATAGAATATCAGCAAAGGATGGAAGAAGGATTCTTTAAATCAAGGAATAAATGTCCCCAATTTGCTGAAATTTGGTCCAGTTCGAACTCTTGCACGATATCAAAGAGTTAACAATCTTTGGCTAAGTGTTAAGCCTTCTGCAGTAGCCTTTAAATTCCTACAGTGGTGTTTCAGTGGTGTTAAACAGGTCTAATTAGTAGCCATGGGTGTTGAACACATCTGTTTGAGTGGGGTTGACAGCCACGCCTGCCTTCTGATATTAGTTTCTGTTGCTGTGTTTTTTAAAATAAATTATTTAATGTTTAATATCAAGTGGCAGTTATGAACCAAGTGCTATACGATATCTGCAAATTATATTTATTTTACATTTGTCTGTTTTTATGTATGTATATAATATTCTCTTCTTACCCTCTTTCGTATTTTTCTAAAAAATAATAAAAAATATATTTTGTACTACTATGTTTGCCCAGTAGATGGTGATGCATAACCTAAGCATAATTCCAACTTTGTAGGTCTTTGTCTTGTGAATGTAACCTCTGGGAATAGTAAACAAGCACTCTAAATGATTTTCTCTAAATGTATACTTTGATAGAGGTGCATAAAATAAGCTAGCAATAATATATCCATATAACAAACAACAGGGCATACAATAGGAAGAAAAAGTAAGTGGCATTACCTGGTTTTCTGCATTAATTGCTCATAAAATGTGATCTAATCTTCATCACACATATAGAGGAAACTTACTAAAATATAAAGACACCTGCACTAACAGCAATCACTGTTGGTTATGTATCTGAGTCTGCGCCGTGTTTGTACATGACCTCAATGTGCTTAACTAATCACACACAATCATAATCTTTCATCTCTTTACTGAACACACTCATTAAACATTCACATTAACCCCTTTGTGACCGATGACGGTCCTGGACCGTCATAGGGAAAAACTCCCTTTGTGACCGATGACGGTCCAGGACCGCCATGCAGGTCCGATCACGGCATGCATGCTGGCATACCGCGATCGCGCTAAAATTTACATGGCTAAGTGTCTCGATACCGAGACACTTCAGCCATGTCCATGGAAGCCCCCCTGGAAACATCAGGCACTGCGCCCGGATGTTAATAGCTGTCAAAGCAGGTGCCACGGCGATCGTGGAGCAGGGAGAGACTAAATATAGTGTTTCAAGTCTCCCCCTGGTCCCCCCCAAGCACAACCAACCCCCCCAAAGGATTTTTTAATTAAACAGAAAAAAAACTTTTTTTTTAATTATTTTTTTTTCTTTTGTGCTAATCCTAACTCTTGGGTTAGGGTTAGAGTTCATCAAAACCCTAATCCTAGAGTTAGAATTAGGGTTTGTACTAACCCTAACCATAGGGTTAAGGTTAGAGTTAAATAAAAAATAAAAAATGTAAAAAATCATTAAATAAATAAAAAAATTAAAAATAATAATAAATTCTATAAAAATAAGAAGTTTATTGCTACGGTAGCTTTTAGCTGGCTGAGCATGATAGGAAATGTCGTCACAAGTATTACATAATAAATACACGTTTTAAAGCTGAAATGACTGTATCCTAAATTTTGCCCTGTACCTGCCACATAAACCTATACGTGTGGGGTACCTCTATACTCAGGGGAAGTTGCTGAACATATATTGGGGTTTTGTTTGGCAATAAAATAAAACAACCCCTTTAAATTCATACCTAAGTTTCAAAGTGTGTGGAAATAAAACACACACAAAATTACTACGCCAAAACTTATCAAAGATTGGTGGTAAAATGACAGAATGAAAGGTGTCCAAATACCCCAAGTTGAATGCCCTGGGATGTCTACTTTATAAAAATGTGTACATGTGGGTGGTTATTCAGCGATTCATGACCGATATCGGTGTTACAGTGTCACTAACGCTAATTTAAAAAAAAATGGTTTTGAAACAGCTAAATAGAAACATAGAAACATAGAATGTGTCGGCAGATAAGAACCATTCGGTCCATCTAGTCTGCCCAATTTTTTTTGGAGTACTTTTATTAGTCCCCCGTTCCCGGTCTTATAGCTAGGATAGCCTTGTGTCTATCCCACGCATGCTTAAAATCCTTGACTGTGTTTACCTCTACCACTTCTGCTGGAAGGCTATTCCATACATCCACTACCCTCTCAGTAAAGTAATACTTCCTGATATTACTTTTAAATCGTTGCCCCTCTAATTTAAGACTATGTCCTCTAGTTGTGGTAGTTTTTCTTCTTTTAAATATACTCTCTTCCTTTACTGTGTTGATTCCCTTTATGTATTTAAATGTTTCTATCATATCCCCCCTGTTACGTCTTTCCTCCAAGCTATACATGTTAAGATGCTTTCACCTTTCCTGGTAAGTTTTATCCTTCAACCCATGAACCAGTTTAGTAGCCCTTCTCTGAACTTTCTCCAAAATATCAATATCCTTCTGGAGATACGGTCTCCAGTACTGCGTACAATACTCCGAGTGAGGTCTCACCAGTGCTCTGTACAATTGCTCTGTACAATTAACTTCCCTCTTCCGACTGCTAATACCTCTCCCTATGCAACCAAGCATTCTGCTAACATTTCCTGCTGCTCTATTGCATTGCCTACCTACCTTCAAGTCCTCTGAAATTATTACTCCTAAATCCCTTTCCTCAGATGTTGAGGTTAGGACTGTACCAAATAGTATATATTCTGCTTTTGGGTTTTTACGCCCAAGGTGCATAATCTTGCACTTGTCCACATTAAATGTCAGTTGCCACTGCTCTGACCATTTTTCTAGTTTAGCTAAATCATTTGCCATTTGGCTTATCCCTCCATGAATATCAACCCTGCTGCAAATCTTTGTATCATCAGCAAAAAGACATACTTTGCCAACAAGACCTTCTGCAATATCGCTAATAAAAATATTAAAGAGAATGGATCCAAGTACAGATCCCTGAGGTACCCCACTAGTAACAAGACCTTGCATCGAATATACCCCATTGACTACAACCCTCTGTTGCCTGTCACTCAGCCATTGTCTAAACTAGACATGTGCATTCGTTTTCGGACGAATGCATTTTCGTCCGAAAATAGCATTTTCGTCCATTCGGCTGAAAAACGAAGAACTAAAATGCTAAGCTAACGAAAGCCGAATGAACGAATGGTTAATAAACGAAAATCATTCGTTCTTTCGTCCATTTGTAGTACTATTGCATTCTATAAGCCGAAATAGAGTCGGTTTATAGAATACAATAGCATTTCACTACACGGAGACAAAGTCTCCATTCATAATTTTATGAATGGAGACTCTGTCTCCGTGTAGTGAAATGCCGACAGCCTATAAACCGAACGTTCGGTTTATAGGCTGTCGGCTTATGGAATACATGTATTCCTATTGCTATTCTATAAACCGAACGTTCGGTTTATAGAATAGCAATAGGAATACATGTATTCCATAAGCCGACAGCCTATAAACCGAATGTTCGGTTTATAGGCTGTCGGCTTATGTAATACATGTAATCCTATGGCTATTCTATAAACCGAACGTTCGGTTTATAGAATAGCAATAGGAATACATGTATTCCATAAGCCGATAGCCTATAAACCGAACGTTTGGTTTATAGGCTGTTGGCATTTAACTATACGGAGACAAAGTCTCCATTCATAATTTTATGAATGGAGACTCTGTCTCCGTGTAGTGAAATGCCGACAGCCTATAAACCGAACGTTCGGTTTATAGGCTGTCGGCTTATGGAATACATGTATTCCTATTGCTATTCTATAAACCGAACGTTCGGTTTATAGAATAGCAATAGGAATACATGTATTCCATAAGCCGACAGCCTATAAACCGAACGTTCGGTTTATAGGCTGTCGGCTTATGTAATACATGTAATCCTATGGCTATTCTATAAACCGAACGTTCGGTTTATAGAATAGCAATAGGATTACATGTATTCCATAAGCCGAAAGTCTATAAACCGAACGTTCGGTTTATAGACTTTCGGCTTATAGAAAACATGTAGTACTATTGCCTTTCTATGAACCGAACGAGAGCCCCATTCATAAGAATTTCTTATGAATGGGGCTCTCTTTCGGTTTATAGAAAGCCAATAGTATTACATGTATTCTATAAAACGAACGAATAAAAATTAACGAAACGAAAATAATGAACGAATTTCGTCTGAAACGAATGCAGGAATGAACGAAATAAATAACATTTTCGTCCGAATGGACGAAAACTAAACAAAAATGTTATTTTTGCACATGTCTAGTCTAAACCATTCAACAATATTGAAATCCAAATTCAAAGATTTCAGTTTATTAATAAGCCTTCTATGTGCGACAGTGTCAAAAGCCTTACTGAAATCTAGGTAAGCAATGTCTACTGCACCACCCTGATCTATTATTTTAGTCACCCAATCAAAAAAATCAATAAGATTAGTTTGGCATGATCTCCCTGAAGTAAACCCATGCTGTCTCTGATCTTGAAATCCAAGCGACTTTAGATGTTCATTAAATCCTATTCTTTAACAAGGTTTCCATTATTTTCCCCACTACTGAAGTAAGACTTACTGGTCTATAATTGCCCGCCTCCTCCCTACTACCTTTCTTGTGAATGGGCACAACATTAGCTAATTTCCAATCTTCTGGAACTACTCCCTTTAACAGTGATTGGTTAAATAAATCTGTTAACGGTTTTGCTAGTACACCACTAAGTTCTTTTAATAACTTTGGATGTATCCCATCAGGTCCCATGGACTTATTTGTCTTTACTTTAGACAGCTGAAGTAAAACCTCTTCCTCTGTAAACTTACATGCATCAAAAGACTCATTAGTCTTTTTCCATAAATGAGGTCCCTTACCCTCATTTTCATTTGTAAAAACTGAACAAAAATATTCATTAAGGCAGTCTGCTAAGCTTTTATCCTCTTCTACATAGCATCCTTCTTTTGTTTTTATTCTAACTAATCCTTGTTTTACTTTCCATTTCTCATTTATGTATCTAAAAAATGTTTTATCCCCCTTTTTTACTGACTGGGCTATAGTCTCTTCTGTGTGTGCTTTGGAAGCTCTTATAGCTTGCTTTGCCTCTTTCTGTCTACTCTTATAGATCTTTCTATCTTCCTCACTCTGAGTATTTTTATAATTACTAAATGCTAGCTTTTTATTTTTTTACTATTTTAACCACCTCTGCAGAGTACCACAGTGGTTTCTTCAATTTTTTGCTCTTACTGACAAGCCTTATGCAATTTTCTGTTGCCTTCAGTAGTGCAACTTTTAGATAATCCCATTTCTCCTGGACTCCATTTAAATTGCTCCAGTCTGATAATGACTCCTTTACACCTAATCTAATTTTAGAAAAGTCTGTTTTTCTAAAATCTAAAACTTTTGTTTTTGTGTGGTGTGACTGCGTCACTGTTCTTATATTAAACCACACTGTCTGGTGATCACTAAATCCTAAACTTCCACCTACAGTAATATCTGATAACAAATCTCCATTTGTGAACACTAAGTCTAGTATGGCCTGCTTTCGAGTTGGCTCCTCCACTAATTGTTTTAGAGATAATCCCAGTAGGGAGTTTAGGATATGCGTACTCCTGGCGCAAGTAGCTATTTTGTATTTCCAGTTCACATCAGGAAGATTAAAGTCACCCATGATGATCACTTCTCCCTTCATTGTCATTTTAGCTATTTCCTCAACTAGTAGATTATCTAACTCCTCTATTTGTCCAGGGGGCCTATAAATCACACCAACCCGAGTTACCATATGATTACCAAATTCTAATGTAACCCAAACTGACTCTATGTTCGCCTCACTAACTTGTATTACGTTACATTTTAAGCTATCCCTCACATACAGGGTCACCCCTCCCCCTTTTTTTACCTTCTCTGTCTTTTCTATATAAAGAGTACCCTGGTATTGATATGTCCCAGTCATGTTTTTCATTATACCATGTCTCAGTAACAGCCACTAAATCTACATTCTCAGTTGCCAATATTGCCACAAGTTCATGGATCTTATTCCCTAAACTGCGAGCATTTGTAGACATGACCCTAAATGCTACTTGTATTTATTAACCTAAAACATGCAAAAAAAAAGCAAAAATATATATAAACATTGGGTATTTCTAAACTCAGGACCTATAGTCGAATCTATTTAGCAGATTTTTTCATTGTAAATTCTTTTACTAAGCTTCAAAAGCCAATGACAAGTCAGGAAAAGTGTTTTTTTTTTTTTTAACATTTTAACCATATTTTACTATTTTTTTCACAATACAATAAATGATATGAACAAAATAATGTCATGAAAAGAAAGCCCTTCTTGTCCTGAAAAAAACCCAATATATAATTTGTGTGGGTACAGCAACCGACAAAGAAGAAAATTAAAGCTAAACACAAACACCTCATAAGTGTTAAAACAGCCTCGGTCACTAACGCACAACATTCCAAAAACAGCCTGGTCATGAAGGGGTTAATAGTGGAAAAAGTAAGCAAACCCTTAATAACGGGTCTAACATCCTTTGGCAGCAATAACCTCAAACAATATATAGCATGAATATACTCAGTCATAGACTTAGGATGTCTGGTGTGAACGGTTCTCTTGAGGTCATTCCACAGAATCTCTATTGGGTTAAAGTCTAGGCTCTGACTGGGCTACTCCAAAAGGTGGATTTCTTTCTTTTTTTTAAAGCCATTCTGAGGTAGTTTTACTATGTTTAAGGTCATTGTCCTGATGTATCACTCAACTTCTATTGAGCTTCATCTGGTGGACAGCCACGGTGACATTATCCTATATGATACCTTGATAAACTTGGGTATTCATTGTCCCCTTGATGATGGCAAGCAAAGCAGTCCCAAATCATGATGCTCCCTCGCTGCTTCATTGTTGGGATGATATTTTAATGTTGGTATGCAGTGCCCTTTTTACATCATACGTAGTGCTGCATTTTCTTCATGAACACATTCAACCTTATTTTCATCCACAAAACATTTTCCAGTAGCATTGTGAAATGTGAGGGTGTTAATTGACAACCTTCAATCACACGGTGAGGTTTTTTTCAGAGAGAAGCAGATGTTTCTATGGTGTCCTGCCTTGGACTCATAGTAACCAGTTCCAATGATTCCTTCAAGCCTTTAGCTGTTACTCTAAGGTTCTTTTTTAACTTATTGAGTATTCTGTGTTGTGCCCTTAGAGTCATCTTGGCTGGGTGCCCAATTCTAAGGAGGGTAGCCACAGTACTAACTTGACTCCATTTATAAATAATTTATCTAAATGCGGACTTCTGAATATGTAAATATCTTTTGTTATCCTTTAAAGCTTTGTGCAAATCAACGATTCTTGATCGGAGGCCTGCTGACATTTTTTTATCAGTCATAGTTGCTCTAAAACACACGTTCAACCCTGTTTCATTGATTTAACTCCTAACTTAGCTTTAATTGAAGTCATTAGCCTAGGGCAGTGTTGGGAGCCCCCGGGGGGCAGCAGAGTCAACCTGAGGGGGCATTGACTGGGTTAGGAAAGGGTTAATGGCTTGAGTGTAAGGAAGTGGGTTGGTGTTATAACAGGGAGGAGTTAGGTCCTATATAAGGGATAGCAGCCATTTTAAGGATCAGTCATTTTGTTAAAAGATTCACCTACCTTGATTTTCCCGCCCACCCTCCCTTATTTTATTTTAGTAGGTTAGTGTTTATGCGTAGATTGCAAGGGTAGTGCACTTTAGGGAGAGTTTTATGTATGTTTGGATATGATATCCAGTTGGTTGTTGGTGTGTTTGGTGGTTCTGAGCAAGTTGGTAGCTCAAACCGGGTGGGAGGGGGATCTCGGTATGCCCCTCCTTTATATGTG
The DNA here is from genome assembly GCA_036172795.1 of Pelodytes ibericus. NCBI lineage: Eukaryota > Metazoa > Chordata > Amphibia > Anura > Pelodytidae > Pelodytes > Pelodytes ibericus. The sequence goes on along the minus strand of CM069857.1, from coordinate 232,888,538 downwards.
TTTATGTGTGTTATGTGTTTTAGGTGTTTGGTTGTAATATTGTTATTACAAGTTTTGTTATCAGTATGCAAATTATTTTATATCTTTTGGGGTGTCATTGCCAAGTTTATGTGAATAAAGGGTGGGGTAATGTTATACTAGGCAATGACAGATGATGTTATTTTAATAAAGATATGGCCATATTTAAAGGTATGGCCATAATTATTTTCCATAAATTCTGGTGTCTGTCGTTATTGGGGGTTTAAAGGGGGCATTAACCCGATAATTGACTATACCCTATTCAGGCGAACCTATGGCACGGACTAAGATGGTCATTTTAAACTAAAGGCCAAAGTTACTGAGCTGGACAAATTCTCCCATTCAGCTGCATTGGAAATGTTTTTTTCTAAATTGGCTACATTGGCCTAAAGTTTGAAATTCTCAATTCCCTGCATTTCTTTAATGAACTACTCAAATCTTAAAATTTCATTAGAAAATATTACAGAATACTTTGTTATATCAAAGAAACTTGTATTTTATTTCTAGATTCACTATTAAAGAAAATTATTTTTAATTGGGTGCAGCATACGTTGGTGTAATGCATTTCATGCAAAACATGTTTATATTTCTTTATTCTTGCATCCGGTAATTTGCCAGTACAGTGTTCCTGTATAAACCTTATGTCTATTTCTGGATGGGGTTTCTCTGTTTATTGTTGTGTTACTTTCCTAATTACAGAGCGCAGACAGGAAATGTATGAGCCACAGGTAAAAGTCACAAGCATCAGGCCAGCCACACGCACCCTGTGATCGTGTCTGTCTCTCAGCCAAATGACTGAACCGCACCCTTCAGCTTTGTGGATTTTGTACACATAACATCGCAGCTGTCTATATTTAGATAAGACAGTCTTATTATTGGCAACAACCAAAAAAATCCCCACCACAGTCTTGTGCTAAATCTGATGTATTACAACAAAATATCAGATCAGATCTCTGACACATTGAGTGGCCTCTGTCTCATCAAGGTTTCCACAGTCATTTTAAGTTAGTGATTGGGCTATTCCTGAATTTCGCATGTTGCTAAGTCATCACTTCGGGACTGCAGTCTACAACAATTAGAGTCAGGCTGCATATCATAAATAATGATAATTACGATATTTTGTAAAATACTTTAACTTACTGAACTGACAGTTATTACTTTTACCCAAATAATACAAAATGCTCATTTTACCACCTAAGGAAGTTGGTGTGTTGATCTACGAAGATTCAAACCGGTGACCCGGAGGTTTTAATAGCATACCTCCTAACTACTGCCCCTGCAAAACTGAGATGTGGGGGCACAGAGCTTGAAAGGTCTGAGTGTCAGCACTGCTGCACAGCTGTGGTTGCACTGTCACTGAACATGGTACACAACGACCATAACGCTGGCATATTAAGGGGCAAAATCCTGGCATATTGAGGGGAAAAATCTTGGCATATTGAGGGGCAAAATCATGGAATATTAATTGGCAAAATCCTGGCATATTGAGGGGGAAAATCCTGGCATATTAATTGGCAAAATCCTGGCATATTAATTGGCAAAAGAATGGCATATTGAGGGGCAAAATACTGGCATATTAAATGGAATATTGAGGGGCAAAATACTGGCATATTAAATGGCATATTGAGGGGAAAAATATTGGCATATTAAATGGCAAACAAATAGCATATTGAGGGGCAAAATACTGGCATATTAAATGGCAAAATAATGGCATATTGAATGGAAAAATACTTGCATATTAAATGGCAAAAGAATGGCATATTGAGGGCAAAATACTGACTTATTGAGTGGCAAAATATTACTGGCATATTGACCAACTGCTCCCAACCAACCTCCATATTATACTAGACAGTAGGTGGGGCGAGTGGGAGATATTGTTGGGGGGGAGGGGAGTGTAGAGGGCCCAGAAAATGTGTTCAGTAAGGGGCCCTTAAATTCCTGGTGGCAGCCCTGCCACTGAGCTCTACCTCTGTCCCGAAAAGTGGGACAAAGTTAGAGCTTGGCGGGCCAGGGGGGCACAGTCTCAAAACCAGGAATGCCCTGTGCGAGCAGGACGGTTGGGAGGCATGCAATAGATATCACAGTTAAAGCTTTTACCAGATGAACTATGTTGAGGCAGGAGCCAGGCATAACTGTCCCATGGGATAATGGTCTTTCGTGTATCATAATGCCTGTACCAGGTGGAAGACTGGGTTGTGTCTCAGTAATTGTTTCTCAGTCTTCAAGTAAAATATACACTTGCTATGTTTGATTTAATGTGAGATTATGGATACAGAAACCTCCAAAATATTGCAGCAGAGTTACATTGAATGACATCCCCCAAATATTTACTTCAAAAGGCAATAATTGAGTACCTAGAATAATGAAAAAAAAGCATATAGTATTGCTCAAATGTTTCTGTTTGCTAAAATTAAAATCTAGTTATTTCTTTGGATGCGTCCATATTGTCTTGTCAATACTTGTGTAATACAGGTAATATGGTAGAAAAGTCAGAGCTGAGCAATAAAGCACAAAGTATACAGTAACCTTTTACACAAATTTACACACACATTTGTTACTTAAGAAAGCTGCTCTTGGCAAGTGTCAGATGTTGTAGTGATCCTACTGGCAGAGACATGCATATAATATAAACTATGTATTTCTGGCAAAACGAGTGTGTTAGAATGAAAGATCCCAGTGACCTAAATAACAGAGCTTAATCATATACAAGTTGAAATGGCGGAAAGCAGAAAAATAGTAAATTGTGTAAACTCTATGAGAATGCACTCACCAATGTGATTTTGAGCCAGTAAAAGTAAACTTTCTTGTACAAATTATTCAAAAACAGTACAGGTATGCCAGCATAGTATTAAAACCATTTAGATAACACATTTATTAGCATAATTGCACTACAAATTACCAATATGAAAGAAAACTGGCACACAAAAAGTCCTCGAAGACTCTGTAAACAGTTTATGTTTAGCTATAGTGCACTCATTGCCCTTTCAATACATAACAGCATGCTGCATGGGAATGGACATAGCTGCACAGTTTATAGTCAACAAGTATGCCCAAATCCTTCTTAAAAGTAGATTTCTACAACAACCACGGTCCAACCTAAATGCATGATTTTACATTTGTATTCATTGGATTCCATCTGCTATCTAACTGTCATTATTTAACTCCCTTTTTGTCTAAATCTAACATTTTTACTTCACATACTTTTGTGTTATCTGCAGTGCTTTGTTTCATGTAATTGCTGCAGAAATTAAAAACGATTGGTACAATGAAAGAGCACTCCCACTCCCTTCATTAAATTACTAGACAGACTTGAAGTGGGGTATCTCAGACAAATATTCCCCTTTTCTTCCTAGTTTTTTTTTCCTCCCCCCCCCCCCCCCCTCTTTTCTCCACCCATTTTCAATTCTCTTCTCTTAAGCTCCCTTTCTGCTTAATTCAAACACCAATCCGAAAAGAGAATCCTTTCTGTCTACATTCACATCTCATATTATATTGGATCTTTTGATTTATTTCATTTGAATTGTTTGTCTTAGCTTTTTATTATTGTTTTCCTTTTACCCATTGTGTATCTCTTCTGGATTTTCATGCCATATTAAATTAAAAAATATACTTAACTGCTCAGAGAATTCTTTTTGGAACTTATTTATATAGTTATTTCTTATAAAATATTTAAAAGGAACTTTTTTGCTAATTGTTCCATCATTTTATTTAAAGGATAGAGAGTTCATTCTCCATATTGGCATAATTTGTCCAATAAGAGACTTAATAATATATACTGAATATTCCTGTAGCTAGTCTTTTAATGTTTAATGTTAAGATTCCATGCATGCTATGATCCAGAGGTGAGTATTCAATCTAGTTGTGTGGTCTCAGTCTGTGAAAAGCAGTTGTTAAACCTCTGGTTTCCTTGCTATAATTATCATCCATATATATACATTTTACAAAAGAAAGTAAAACCAAGCAGCTATAATATGTTACATCTATATGATATGTCTCTACATTTTCAATGGTAACATTGTAATTTGTATATCTAGTGGACCCCCGTGAATAAATGGTGTTGCAAGATGGAAATAGTAAAGCCACCTTAGAAGTAGGTATCATGAAACCAGTAGACCAGTATGAGCTGCCTACTGGACAATTATTTTATGAAGCACAAGGCCAGACTGCCTATGATAGCTCTATATTTCCAAAGTTTATAAATCATTAATACTGTCTGTGTGAATCCTACCTTTCGTGACGCTAGGACATCCTAATTTTAGTGGTCCTAAAAGTCGCTAGGATGGCATAGAACATCCTAGCTTTTAACAGCTCGTCGCGTCTCCCCGCGATGAGCTGTGCTCGGATCCTGCTGTAGGGACTTGAAGCGGGAACCTACCTGTCAGATGAGGCCACTTTGAGTGTTAAAGGGACTGTCTAGCTCCCTAAATGCATCTTCCAAATAGTAATGTATATTAAAATGCTTTCAAAGTACTTTAAAATGCATGTTTTACATTTTGCATTGCTTAAAATATAAAATACTTACAGCTAGATGAAATTGTGAAATTACAGCAGCGTGCAAGAAGACAGGACTACCCACACTAGCTGAGTAAAAGTAATTATCTATTTTTTTTCTGTCTCTCAAGTGATGTCATCAGACAGTGTGTTGCACTGTTAAGATATCCTACTGTGTACAAGAGCAGGGTCACTCAGAGTTCACACAATGTATTAAATTCAAGGAGCACAGGAAGTGACTAAATTAAACAAAACTTAGTAATCACTGGGGAGGGCTTGAGTCAAATACTAAACATGTGATTTATGCAGAATGCTTGCATCAAATCACACCTGTGCACCATACTTGCAGTAATCTTCATCTTGCACCAAAGTGAGTTTGAGGACTAGACTGTACCTTTAAATACCCCTAAATGATACAATGTTTTAAGATTTACATATGTAAAATCACAATAAAAATACATAATTGTTAATGCTTGAAGTGCTGATACATTCTACATAATATTATTAGTCCTTACTGTACTAGCCAGGTCATGCCTTCCTGGTGAACTCAGGTGTTTTTGTTTTTTAGAAAATCGATGTCACTCATGTTGATTACGCAGTCACGTTTCATCCTGCTTTGAGGAAGTAACTTTAAGCATACTGTGGCTGAAAGGTACCGACTGTGAGGTAGTCTGCTCAGCAACCTCTAAGACATTTAACACCAGATTGATGTGAAATGCCTTGCTGATAATGAGACAGGACAAGATCTTAGAGAGCAAAGGATGACAAAGGAAAAGACTAGTGCTTCGTGTCCTTAACTCTGATGGGGTGGCGTGCAAGTCAGATTTCATGAATTGGTCCAAGGCATGTTTACGGGTTTGTCCTCTAAACATGTGTATCAGGTCTTCCATGTGCTTTAAGAACTCTACTCTGTGTATCCAATCCAGAAAGGTTGGAGGAAAGGTCTGTCTTCAGAACAATCACAGATCTGGCCTCATTCAGTAAATGGACAATAAGGGATTTTTTTTAGATTTTAGGACAGTGCAAGAACTATGGTGAAGGGGGATGCTAGCTGGGGTTACTGTGGTCAGAGAGTAGTCAGGGTCTGAGAAAGTCTAAATCATCTTGATAATATTTTTCTCAAAGTGTGCAAGGACAAGACAACTCCATCAAATGTGGAGAAAGTCTCCTCTAGCTTTCTTGAATCTCCAGCATAACCCTATTACAACCTATGGATGTTTGCTTGTATCAAGCACCATTGAGTAAGAAGCTCATAGAAAGATTATTTAATTGAAATGGAGCTTTTTTAGGTTAGTAATATAATCTTTGCCCATTGGTCAGTGGCAAACAAGTTCAAGTTCAGGAAAGGAAAAAATATCTCTGCGTCTTGTTCCATCATCGATCCACTGAGAGCTCCAGAGCAAAACACACAGTTATAAGTAGTGAATGTGAGTGTATCACACAACTCCACAGCAATAGAACACAATAGAACACACAGAGGGTCATATATAAAACCTCAGTATTGTAAAGTGTCAGAATAGCTTATGTATAATGGCAATTGCGCCTTTTTATATAAATTCTGACACTTTACAGTGTGGGACAAGGACCTCCGCAAAACTTTGTATCCGTAAAAAACGTATGTATCCGTACTTTGTCAGGAGTCTGCTTAAAACATGGGTGCACATGCCGGTAGCGCCACATTTACACATGACCCCCAGAATGTGTATCAGTGTATCATGATACAGCAATGAAACTCAGTTATGTATTGTTTGTATGAGTATCACAGAGCTTCACAGTAATCAAACTCACTGTAATGTATGGTTTGTGAGAAAAGTAAAAAAAACAACAGTAATGTTCATAAGTGATGAGTGTATTACTGAGTTTAATTAATTTTTTCATACTAATCTCTATTCTCAAGTATATGGTATTATTTTTATGTCTCATGAAATCCAAATAGGTCTTTGACATGGACTCAGGGCCGGCCTTTGATGTGTGTGACCTATGCGAGCTCACAGGGTGCTACACCACAGGGGGGCGCCTCTTTGAAAGAAAAAAAAAAGTTTGCCGGTAGAGGCACTGGCTGATGGAGATCAGAAGAGTTCCACTCACCAGCCTTCTGCACGGCCACAGTGCAGGATCCAGGGACTGGGTGGACTGATGGAGTGAGGGTCCGCCCCCATTCTGTGAAGCAGTGCAGCGTCTGCTTCACAGGGGAGCCTTGGCCAGCATAAGCTCTGTGTGTTCCCTGTGCAGGGCCGCTTTAACCAATGGTAAAACTGGGCACTTGCTCAGGGCCCACTGGTTAAGGGGGCCCCCGCTGGCCAGGGGTGTCACCCAATGGGGGTGACACCCGTGGTGCTGGCATCCCTGCATCGAATCGCGCTGCTGAACTTTTTTTGGATTCAGCCGCAAAAGTTTAAAAAATAAATATATAAATAATTGCCACCCAAAATGACCGTACGTCATATCCGGTGACTGTACGTCCCTCCTCTGTGCAAGAGGGAAGACTGCATGGAGGAGACAACCGGGGACACGGAGCAGCCAGGATGTGAGTGGAGGAGGGGTGGCAAATTGGCTTACTAATGGTAACATAATACTGGCATATTATTGGGCAAATTGGCTGGGGCATATTAAATGGCAAAATACTACTACTGTAGACTTTGCCTGGGGCCCACTAGGGTCTTAAAGCAGCCCTGTCCCCGTGCGTATTGATATTGTATTTCCGATGCCATGCATTGTCACTACACGCGAGAAGCGCGAGAAGCGCGAGAAGCGCGAGAAGCGCGAGCAGCACTTACTGAGCGCCTTGTGTGTTTAGCACACAGAGCTTATGTTGGTCGTTTCAAATAAGAATGGGAGGGGGAGGGAGAATAGAGGAGGGGGGGAGAGAACAGAGATCGGGAGGAGAGAACAGAGCAGGGGGGGAGAGAACAGAGGAGACGGGAGGTGAGGGAAAGAACAGAGGAGGAGGGGGGAGAAAAGGGGACGGGAGAGAACAGAAGTAGGCGCACAAAGGTGGTCTGCACAGGGAGCCTGAACACTTAAGACCGGCCCTGCATGGACTCATTTAGGGAGTTCAATTTTCAGGTTCAGTCCTCATTGCACTTTGCTGATAAGGAAATAATTTGTCCAAGAGTCACAGCCTAACCATATCCCAAAATAGCAGAGCATTATCAAAGTGGGGTAAAAAAAATATGACTATAAAATAACAGCATAACACCATTAAAAAATAATGCATTGAAACCAGAGACATTGGTAAAAAAAAACACAAAAAAAACACTACAGTGTACTATTGTAGAATAAGTGCAAAATGCGGATTATTCCTTTAATATATTGTCCCTTCACTACATATACAAATGAGGCCAGTTCAGAGAAAATAGTCATACGTCGGAAAATTGTGATCCTCATTACAGTTATCCAAAATGGGAAGTTTGGTTACTGAGGAGAGAGATAAATAAATCAATTTTAAATACTTTTTTTCTGATGTTTATAGCAAGTAATAAACGATGGCTGGACCCCTGCTAGCTGATTATACTGAACCATTACAGCAAACATGGGATTGGCTTAAGAAATTAAACACTGTTATGATTAAGTGTGGCAACATGCGAAACACGTCAAGTGCGCTTCTCCACCCTCTGCTGTAATGGATTTATTCTATTGCTACATTTTTCACAACTTAGCAAAATTAAATTTGGAGTGCCGGCTCTTTTGTTATATGTTGGATTCAATGCACAGTCACCGACCAGCCACAGCACCCAAATCCTTGCAAGCAAGCCATTACATTCCCATTATTTGGACATTACCACTCCCACGTCTGTGGAGCCAGGATTCTCCTCGTTTGGAGAGACTTACCTGTGTACAAGATAGACAGGTCCCCAGGACCAGATAGTATATACCCAAGGGTTCTTAGAGAGCTAAGCCTAATTCTATCCAGCTAATTATTTTATTGATCTTCAGGGATTCTTTCAGTTCAGGTATAGTGCCAATTGACTGGTGCAAGGAAGATATGGAGCCCGTATTTAAAAAGGGTTAAGAATCGGAGCCAGGCAGTTACAGGCCATTCAAGAACACATCTTGATTCAGAATATAATAAGTAGAAGCCAACATTGTTTTGTGAAAGACAGGTCTTATCAAACCAGTGTAGCTATCGCCCTAAGTTTCAAATTCCATCTTTATTCCCTGCAATTTTTTGAGTAGACCCTTAAATAAAAATAAATGGGACATCCACAAAACACCAGTTGTGCAGTTGTACAGAGATCAATTGATATGTTCTGGTCTTACAGGTTGTCCACAAGAGGGCAGTGCACTCTACCAATGTGCCCAGTATAATTTTCTGGTCTAAAATGATACTGCTGATTACCACAATTTTTACTTTGCTTTAGCTTTTCAAACGTGGCATTTAGCAAGAATGTCAAATTTTAAATATTAGCTTAGCTTTATGCAAAATAAACTGAAACACGAAATCACAATAATATTGCTGGTTTTGTGTATGTGTATACACATGCTCTTTATTTACTAAATCAAATCTGTTCATATTTAAAACATTTTTATTTTTATATACGTTTACATGGATTTCTTTACTTCAGTTGTATAATATGTGAAGAAATATTACTGTTGACGTAGAAATAAGAATTTGCATCATTCCCACTTCTGCTTTTGGAGAGGATCAGTGTTGCATTAGCGAATACATTGATAAGTGTTGTGGGTTCTGTGGAGCAGCAGACTTTATTTCTCCATTAATGACATAGGAAATGCTTCAGGGTGGGAACCTTGTTCAAGGCCTTTCACAACATCCCAAAGGAAGGCAGACAGGAAGGGCTGACAGAGACATCTTAGAATTCGGTATAACACAACTACATGTCTCTGCAAGAATGAAAATACTGTAAACATGAAAACTATATTTTACATCCATAAGTTTAGTATATTCTTTACCCACAGTGATATTTAGTGACATGTTATTAAGAGATATAAATAATCTTTCTTCTATTCCAAATTATTCAAAAATAGCACACAACTCTGGTATGTCTGGACTGGAAAATGGCTGTACCTAGAATCAACCAGAGGTGGCACCACCATACAAGCAAATCATGTTGCTGCCAATGGACCCCATGTGCGTAGGGAGCCCCACAGTAAGAGTTGCCACCTTTTCTACAAAATAATACCGGCCTTGCTGGTGCCTCCATAGACTTAACATTGGCATCAAGCCAATTTTTTAACTGGCCTCCTCTGGCCCACTAGCGCAAATATACTTGGCCCACTAATAGTGTATATTTAAAGTATTATAATATCTCAATAAGGTAATTTTCTCTCTAAATCTATCCACTTAGATTTTTGTCAATTTGTTCACAAATGTCAGGGAAAACCACAGTAAGTTCACATATCCTACTTCTGTAGTGTACAAATAGATGATATTTGGCAAGGAAATTCAGTTCAAGCATTCGAGCTCCGGGGTCCACTTTAGAGGATCAGCTCAATATACCATTTAATGTCCATTGTGTAGATGGCCACATTATACCGTAATACACTTGTCATCACGGAAGAAGGGTACATATAACCTAAAAGCTGGTGACAGAGAACAATAACCAGTGATGTGATGCCAACCTTTAGCTGGCATCACATCACTGGCATTGTTATACCACAAGAGCTGTTATGGTGATATGGCTATATGATAATGTATGTATTTATGTATACATGGCCATTCCCTAATTTTTATTGTGGCTACTAAGTGGAGTATGTGATATGTATATTTTATATTACATAATGCATTCATTAATGTGGTAATTGCATCATTAATGCCATATAGATAATGCAACAAAATAATTACAAGAAAAAACCCCCAGAAAAACAAAACTGTTTCTTCCTAGGGCTTCTCCAGCTGTGAGAAGTTGATCAATGGTGTGACTACGATCTGGGTGGGCAGAGTCCCATTTGGGTTAACTTACAATTTCAGTTTTACAAATATTCATGTAGTTCATATCGTCCCCTGGATCGTAAGAATCCCTCTTCCACTGAACATTGATATACAATTTGGGCCATAATTTCAGGGAACCTAATGGGTTCATTCTGTTTGCACTTCCTGGCTAAACATAATTTTATGGCCAGTAATATTTGTATTATTAGATATTTGGGTATCTCCTTGTGGAACATAAGTAATTCAACAGTAAGAGGCCTATGGATGGAATTCATTTCTTAAAAAGCAAAGAAATAATTTTTAAAATAGTTTTGAGAGATGGACAGGACCACCACATGGAAAGCATTGTTCCATCTTCTTTTTGACATTTTTAACACAGTTTGAGCGTGAGGGAGAAAATTTGCTAAATTTTATTAGAGCCAAATACCATCCAAAAATAAGTTTCTAACAGGTATTGTGTAAAAATAACATATGAACACTCCTTTTCCTCTGTTTTAAGCCTGCAACCATACCTGTTATGTAAATGTAATATTATCTATTTCGTTTTCCCATTTGATCCATGTCGGATCACCACCAAAGATGACACAAGATTTAGGTATCGTTGGCAAAGATAGTGATCTTCATATTCTGATCGGCTATTGCAATTCCGTGAATATCTGGGGAATGTCTAATCAAGGGTGTTAACGGTTCGATGGATCAAAGGTATAGGAGTAGAGCCAGGGGGCATCCCTGTCTGGTTCTGTTCCGTATATATGTCAAACCAGATGGAATGCAGACCTGGGCCCGCTACTTTGGTTTGTGGAGCTGTACATAAAGACATAGTATTTATCTTAAATGAACCTGTTAGGCCAAAATGCTACCATTACTTCCTCCATGAAGGTCCAGCTCACTCTGTCAAATGTTTTTTCAGCATCTAGCTCAATAATAATTGATGGAATATTGTTATTTTTAAAAAGGATGTCAATAATTTTACGAATATTGTCGGCTTCATCTCTATCCTGTATTAATCCTGTCTGGATCCTAAATTTATTAGAGATATCGGTCGATAGTTTGACATAGTGGCTGGATCCTTTCCTGGTATTGGTATGGGGGAAATGGTAGCCTGGAGAATTTTGGGGGTAATCGGGTGGCCCTCTGAAATCTCCCTACAAAACCTCAACAGATGAGGGGATATAATAGGAGAAAAGACCTGATAAAATTTAGATGAGTAGCCTTCCAGCCCTGGAGCCTTACCATGAGTTACATTTTTTATGACTTGTTGGATCTCCTCTAACCTAAAAGGTTTGTTCTGTAACGCCAACTTTTCTACACTAATTTTAAGAAGATTAAATTTTTGCAGGAAGGAGACAATATCTTGTTGGGGTTTATTACCTTCCTTTAAATAGTACAGAGAGTGATAATAGTTTTTAAAGATGTTTGAATTTTTTTTGGTGAATCACAGAACCTGAGAACGGATCAATATCTTTTTGATATTGTCATGATTCCGCTTATCTTTTAATTTGTTAGTTATAATGGCATATTTTAATAATAAATTATAATCATTATTTTTTTTTATAAAATATATGCTATTGGGGCATATTAAAACTATTACCATGCCAATGAAACATTGATTAGTAATGTTTTATTATATTATATATACACTATAATTTTGATAACATTATTATTTTTATATTTATTTATATTTAATTTATTAACAGTTTTACTCAATATAATTCAAATATATATATTTGTTTTCATTACATTTTAAGTTCAATTTGGCACCTATTATCCGTTGATTTGAACTGCACTAAATTCAGCAATTTCTGTTGACTTCGGGTCAGTTAATGAAACATTGATTAGTAATGTTTATATTATATTATATATATTCATTACTATAACATAAATTACATTAATGTATATTTTTTAGACTATTGCTAATTCATTTTAATGTGTTTTGTGTGATATTATTTATCATGATATTGTAGTACATGTTCAAAAGAACTTCTAATTGACACAAGAAAGGTTAATTTTACACAGCAAGTTGGCATCTAAAGCCATGTGCTTTTAAGTTTAATTTCCTGTTCTCCTACGCAATATTACCATAAGCTGGTCATATTATTTCCTATGTTAATATAACACAAACACCAGCACTTATTGCTATAATTATGTGCCAGAAATGTCATGCATGGGTAAAACAGTTCCATCAGTGATTAGATTTGACATCAACGTGTGGTTTACAGCAAGCAACAAAACTAGACATGTGACTGATAATATCAGGCACCAGTAGAGCATAAGTTATGTGAGTCATTGGTTATTTTTCAAAGTTTTAAATTAGGTGTGATGTTTAAAGAACAACTGAAGGCAAAAATGAACTTATGTTTAAAAGACAATGAAACTTTTTTAAAACTTTGTTCCTTTAAAGACAGTAAGGGTTAAAAAAAATGTCCTGCTTGTCCGCTCCAGGCCCCTATTTGAAAATAGGCCCAGTCGGCGGCTGTCAGGGGCACGTAACACGGGGCAGCTGAGCCGCGTCATTTCAGATCGCATAGTACAGGTCAGTCTAACATGCGGCCTTCCAGAAACAGAGGTGAGGCCCATGTGACATTGCCACCGGTAGCCGCACCTCCAAGCCGCATCTTTCCTTGGGTAGCGCGAGGGGTGAAATCTCCACCCCTCGTGCTCTCAGCGTAGTAGAGCGCCGGATGTCTGTGAAATCCAGGCACTCAGAAGAGACCAGGAAGATGGAACAGCCCCCCTCTCTGCAAACGAAAGGTAAACAAGCAGGGAGGGGGACGAACAAACTAAAGTTTTGTTTATTTCTTTAAAAAGTATATATATATATATCTGTGTGTGTATGTAAGCAAGTGTAAATCTGACCGTGTGTGTATGTATGTCTGACTATGTATAAGTCTGACTGTATGTGAGGATGTCAGTATAGGTCTTAACTGTGTGTGTAAGTGTGTCTATGTGAGTGTGTCAGTGTGTCTATTTGTATGTAAGGTTGTGTGTGTGTGCAAATGAACAGCCACCTCAGCCAGCTGTGTAGCCCCAGCCAAAATAAACCTGAGATATACTCTCATAATACTCATATAATATATGTCATATTGCTGGTTTATTTTATAAAACCAGCCATATATATTATATAACTATTATCTAAAGCTGAGCCATATGTTTATTACATATATATATATATACATGACAGTTGTAGCCTAGACTACCAGGCTGAATCTTACCATAAAATATAAACACATGGCACAGATGTAGTGGGTAGAAAAGTCCACAGCCATTTTATTATTATAACATATGTCATTGCCTCCAACCTTAGAATAAACATTACAATAAATACAGTATAAATATAAAATTAGGCAATGACAAACCCACATGTTCACACATATGTCATTAATGACATGAACCACATAATTAACATAATTAACCATAACTTTATTAACATAGTTAACATAACCCAGTAAACATGTCCTGAACCAACTTGCTCCCCAGGGGTCCCAAGTCCATCGAATCCACTGCCGGGCAGACCATCTGCCCAGCCCACCATCAGGCCAGGAGCCCCCAGCTTGTGCTCCGGACCTCTCTCATCTCCATTCGAACTATGGCTGACTCCCAATATTCCAGCCATAGACCCCCCCTAAGGAGCAAGTAACCGCCAAGGCCCTTCTGAGTGATTCCTTACTACAGAAGGGCTACCCCACCCAGCAGAAACAACGCCTTTTCTACCCCTTCTTGAATACCCAATAAAAACACATCCCAACCTAGGTCGGACAAGTGTACCCCGTCTTTGGCTACCAAGCCTGCACGGTCCCCTTCCAGATTGCGGTGTCTGACCACCACCCCTTTTTGTTTACTCACAAAGATAGACATCAGTTTGTTAATCTTTCCCCTGCTGCGCTCCATTGACCTGAAATCCCGTGCATACCGCCATTGGTCTCTTGGCACCATTTCCGACCAAATAATTTTAACCCCGGGTACCAATGCTAGAATGCGGGTAACGTCATTTTGCATTATTTTGACCAATTCCCTCTGCGGCACCAGCCCCAGATCGTTCCCCCCGGCATGGATTACCACAATATTAGGCCGTTCTCCCCGGTCAATGAAGCGCAGCAACATGGGCAAGACGCCCAACGCATACCCCGCGCCCCGAACCACTTCACCTGAAGCAATTCGGCAGGAAAGCCCAGCCGTAGGCCCGATGGCCTAACTGCGGCCCTCCGTCTAGCCCAGAAAACGTAGGAGTGGCCAATGATCCACACCACGTAGCCGGACCCTAAAACAACAAGTAGTGGAAAAGGTGGGAAGAAGGGACTAATGCATTGTAACCATCACTATCCCTTTTCACAACATCCTGTGAGGCCTTACATAGGTCCTGAACCGATTAGATTCCCATCTCCCTATGCGTTTCACCACTTCATCCCCCAGACCTAAACGTGCTGCCTCCGTGGCCGCCCCTATCCTGAATGAGTGAGTGCCGAACTCTTTTTCAGGCAGACCTAACCTGACCAATGCCAACCGGAAAACCTTCAGAAATTGAAACTTGGAAAGTGACATCCCGCTCCTGTGTACCAGGAGAGGAACCCCCCCTTTAGGTCTGACTGCCAAATATTTCCGTACACTTGTCACCGGGCAAGCCACACTGCCTGCTATCCCGTATAACACCACCCTTGCTCCCCGACCTAACTGGTCAGTTTTGGACGAGCGTAATAATACTATAACCTGGTCCTCAGTACAGGAAACGTCACACAACCTAAGGCCCCCCACGCCCTGTCGTGAGCTACTAACCAATTCAGAAATCCTGAAAGCCCCGAAAAACGCTAGTGAAAAGGCCGCCCTGAACAGCACTGTTTCAAATTCCAAGGTGCAAATATCCCCCAGCACCCTGACCACATCACTCAACGTCCCCATGGATACTGGGCGGCGGTGGTCCAGAACCGACCGGCCCCGTTTCATGCCTTTCATTGCTTGCCGAATCACAAAGTGCTTTGTGATATCCGCATACCCTCTTAGTTTAAACATAAAAGCCAGTGCGGCCAACTTAGCGTTCAACTGGGCCGGTGAAGCTTTTTGTGAAGCCAACCGAAACATAAACCAAAACAGTATATCAAGGCGATTTGCTTCCTACAAATCACCCCTTGCCCACTTTGCAAGCTCGTCCCACTCCCGCCATACCCGATTGTAAGCCGTCCACGTGGAGGGAGCCAACGAGGATTTCACCCATCCCTGCAACACTCGGTCCCGAGTCTCCACACTATCTCCGGGCATGGGTGACCCACGGCCTCTGCCCCCGGAGCCACCTGCCTGAACCTGTCCCACTGTAGGCGAGAAAGAGAGTCCGCGATGACGTTCTGATAACCCGGAACATGCTTAGCTCTAAACGATATGTTGAGCTCCATGCACAGTAATACAAAGTATCTCAAGAGCTTAACCACCGCAGGGCAGGATGCCGAAATCTTATTGACTGAATAGACTACTGCCAGGTTATCCGAGTAGAATATTACCCTCCTATCTTTCATCGACTAACCCCATAGCGCTAGCGCTACTACCAACGGGAATAGCTCCAGAAAGGCTAAGTTGCGCATCAGCGGCGATGCTTTCCAAGCCTCTGGCCATTCAGCAGCGCTCCATTTCCCCCCGTAATATGCCCCAAAACCTACACTCCCTGAAGCATCAGTGTACAGCTCCAGGTCAGGTGCCGAGACCGCCGGCTTTTGAAAGAAGACCCGGCCGTTGAATTTTTCCAGGAAAACACTCCAGACCACTAAATCTGCCTTCATAGCCCTTGACACCCGCAGGAAATGATGACTTTCCCGTATCCCTACCGTGGCTCTGGACAGTGATCGCAGGAATACCCTACCCGCCGGGATAATCCTACACGCAAAATTGAGCCTCCCGATAACCGATTGAAGCTGTTGAAGGGTGACCTTCTTGGCTTGCATACCCTCAGCTAACACCCGCCTCATGACCACCACTTTTTCTATTGGTAACCTGCAAACCCCTTGTACTGTGTCTATTTCCAAGCCCAGGAAACTGAGTCGGGTCGTTGGTCCCTCGGTTTTTTCCGTGGCTAGTGGGACCCCAAATGATTTAGCTACCAACTGCATGGTATTCAGTAAGTGAACACAATCTGATGACATCGCCAGCCCTACACACAGGAAATCGTCCAGGTAGTGGACCAAAGACGTAACCCCTGCTTCTTGCCTAACCACCCATTCCAGAAAAGTGCTGTACTTTTCGAAATAGGCACACGATATAGAACAACCCATGGGTAAGCACAAGTCCACAAAGAACTTATCCTGGAACCAGCATCCTAACAGGTGGTGACAATCAGGATGTACCGGTAATAGACGAAATGCTGCTTCTATGTCCACTTTGGCCAGTAATGCCCCAGGGCCAGCTGCCCTGACTACGTCAACTGCTCTATCAAATGATGTATAGGACACCGAACATAGTTCACGGTCTATATCATCATTAACAGATGCACCTTTTGGGTATGACAGGTGATGAATCAGCCGAAATTTACCCGCCTCCTTCTTGGGAACAACACCCAAGGGAGAGACACGCAAATTAGGCAGCGGCGGGTCTGAATAGGGGCCCGCCATCCTCCCCAGACTGACCTCCTTTCCCAGTTTTTCCTTCACCACCTCCGGAAAGGACTGTACCGACTTCAGATTTCGTCTAAAAACTACCGAACCCTTAGCCACGAAAGGAATACGAAACCCGTTGCCGAACCCTTCCTCTAAAAACGATGCGTCCTCCCGCTTACCGTAAAGCTTTAGCCACGGCAGCATCGCGCTTTTGTTCACTGGCGAGTTTCCCTTTTGATCCCATAGCACCGGCTGTTCCCCCTGACTTCCCTTTCTTAAAGCATTTTGCGTAGCTGTGGTTGCCTCCACATCCGGTGCATTCGTGCTTGAAACGGCACGAACTGCCCCATTTGCACTGGCTGTCGTTAAACAGCCAGCAGCAGCCTTTTTTCCCCGAGGCCGGCGAAGAACTTGCTGTTCCCGCGCCGGCCCCCCCTTGAAAGGGGGACGATTTCTGGGCCAGCATTAACTTCAGCCAGAGTGTGATATCCATTTGATCCCATCTCATTGTCGGATTGGCGGCAAGGCGTTGACGAAACTGCTCGTCATAACGCCACCACGCCAATCCCCCGTACACTCTGTACGCATCCCAGATCCCATCCAGATAGGAAAACAAAGCTGAACATTTCTCAGGTGCCTTCTGGCCTACTACGCTGCCCAAAATACAGAAAGCTCTCAACCAGTTCCCAAAGGTTTTAGGAAGCTTACTGTAACGTTTTTTCCTCTCTTCCTCCTCCTTTTTTGCCCTGTCTTCCTTCTTTACATCCTCCTTCAAGTCCACGGACTCTTCCAGGGGGAGTAAAGAGAACAGTTCCAAGTACTCCCCTTTCCAAATCTTTTCCCTTGTTTCTAGCTTCAAATGCGCCCCCAATGGGCCGGAATATGACAGGTAAGAGTTGTATACCGCCGCATCTGGTACCCCTTCCCTCAATTCGTCCACTCCTTCCTTTCCTGTCCCTTCATCTGCCACTGTTCCTGCTGCATCCCCCGTATTGCCCCCTTCAGCTCCTGTACTAGATGCCACCCATGCTGTTGCCGCCGACGGCGGTTCCGCCTTTTTCTGGCCCCCTGCCCAGGAGTTTAAAAAGGCCTGCAAC
Source organism: Pelodytes ibericus (assembly GCA_036172795.1). Classification (NCBI taxonomy): domain Eukaryota; kingdom Metazoa; phylum Chordata; class Amphibia; order Anura; family Pelodytidae; genus Pelodytes; species Pelodytes ibericus. Next base: position 232,870,470 of record CM069857.1, on the reverse strand, counting down.
CCAGCCATCAAACTTCCATCCCCCGTGGCCCCATCGTGGCCATGGTGTGTCGTGTGTAAAGAATTAAAACTCTCACCGGTAGTTCCTCCAGCCGTTCCTCGGATCAGAACTCCCAGAAATGTCCTTTTCGGGAACCGCTCCACCGGCTGTCGTCCCGCTCGTTCCTTGGGTAGCAGATCTCCCATCACCGTCGTCGGATCGCCTGGAATGGGACACAGATTTGGGGAGTGCCGTCGGTGTACGTACTACCCTGTCCCTATGCCTAACCTGTTGAGGGGAACCCTCGACCCTCTGCCCTGTAGAAGCCTTATAATGATCATACCTGCCCCCCGAACGGGAACGAACCCTACGGTGCTGGGCACGATATGTGTGATGGGCCCTGGAACCCCTTCTACGCTCCCTGGACGAAGAACCTGACACTGAAGGACTACGAGAGCGAGGGAAATGACCGCTACGGGAATGGCCGGTGCCAGGACCCCTGCCAGATCTGGGCGGGGACCTGGCCCTATCCGCACTACTACCACTACCAGACTCTCTGCTACCTCGGGCGTGACGCCGACTACCCTTCCCCGGACTGGCCCTATGGGAATAACAGACCCTACCCCTAGGGGACCTGTGCCTATCCCCTCCTCTCCTACCACTCCTGTCCCGGGACCTGAATCTGGGCGAAATCCCTCCCCACTCCCCGGTGGCCCCATCCCCGGGGGAAACCCTCCGTCTAACTGGGGTTGTGGGAATGTCTCTAGGTACTCGCCTTTGTGTCGCCATTCCGGACATCCTGGGCCTCTTTGTTCCTGGAGCCAGTTGCCCACGATCTCGACCTGGACGTGCCGCAGCTCTCCCCGGTATGGCTTCCTCTTCCTCGCCGGCCTGCACGGTAGGCCCTTTTTCTACTTCCTTCCTGGCCTCTTGGTAGGCCTCTGCAGCCTCTGCTCCGTCACTGCTCCAACCTGCATCGGACAGGCCTCCTTCCGATCTTCTGCCCGGGGCTGGGTCCCCTGAGGCCCGGCCCGTCTCCACGGATCTCCTGCACTCCTGTAACACCCATGACACATTTTTAAACATCCTTCCTGCTGTCAGTTCTCCTTTCCCCCTCTGATCCTGTGCAGTTTCCATTCCTGTGACCATCCGCTTGCATCCTCCTGGGCCTGCCTGCAAATCCCTTTGCCTGGTATCCCTGCAGCATCCCCTGGGCCTCGTGCTCCTCCCCCGATCACCATTTCCACCACATGTGCTTGGGGCCTGCATCATCTCCTGTCTCACGTGATGTCCTCTGGTCTGGGCCTGCATCGATCCCTGCTGATCTTCCCCCAGTGCCTGGCATCCTCCCTGTCCCTCCACGTGGCCTGCTGCATCCCCACACCGAGTCCCGTCACCTGCTCTCCACATGGCTGAGGGCCTGCTCCGTTCCCTGCTGTCTGTAACGCTAGCTGGAGGGGCTTCCCGTCCCTCCACGGGGCCTGCTAGTCCCCGGACCCGCTCCCTTGTCACCTGGCTTGGGCCCGATGGCCTCCGATGCTCCTCCTCCCCGCTCCTTCCGCTAGGCCTCAATCCCCCGATCTCCTCGACGGCAGCTCCACTCCTCTTCTGGCCTGGGGCTTGGTCCCCTGCGGCCTCCGCTATCCCGCTGGACACCTTGCCTTTCCGGCGGCCTGTCACTCCTGCAGTGCTTCCGGAGGCCTTCTCCCGATCACCAGGCCGACCACGTGGCGCTCCTCGCGATGTCCTCTCCTCAGCTGTCTGTCTTCCACGCGCAGGTGATCCCGGGCTGAGCCACTGCGGCGGGCGGGTCCTCCTCACCGGTCTTGCAGTAGAAACCTCTCCAGGAACCAGATGTCCAAGCTGCTCCATCGCCCATCCGGATCCCTTCCGCCTTGCAGCATCACAGATCCCTGCCAGGAGCCTCTCTAGCGACGAATCCATCCTGAAAAAGAAGAAGGGTGGAAGCAGGGAGACAGAACAGAAGAGATCCAAAATTCTGGTAGGATTCGAAATTAATCTGCTTATTTTCCACAGTGCACTGACTTATAAGCCATTTGCTCCCCACCCCCAACTCCTCCCCTTACACTGAATCACCAATAGATGCAGCCTTGCTAATGCACAAGCTGTCAAGGCCCTCCTGCACCTAGGCATCTCCGTGGGCTGCATACACACACATACATATGGCTCAGCTTTATATACCGTATTTGCTCGAATATAAGCCGACCCTGATTATGAGACGACCCCCCAAACTTTGGATATTCCTTTAGGAAAAAAACTAAAACCCTGAATAAAAGACTACCCTATAGGAAAAAAGTTTAACTTGTATATATTCACGTGTATATTCATCTGACACTGCCTATATCTATGTGGAAATTGTTATAGGTCACTGGTAACATTATGTTTTAGGGAATTGCACAGCCTGTTATCATAATAATGTTTTACCATTACTTTATTTTCACCTTGAAAAGAGCTCACCCAAGAGGTGAAAAGAAGGAAATAGTAAAACAAACATTATTATGAAAATAGGCTGTGCAATTCCCCAAAACATAATGTGTGACCACTGACCTATAACATGACTCAAACATTGTACATTAAGTTTAACCCCTTTGCGACCTTCTGCCGAGTTAACTCTTCATAAGAGCCGCAGCATTAGCGACCTCATGACGAGTTAACTCGTCATGCAGTCTAGCCGGCGGTGCGCTCCCCTGAGGCAAAGCTCCTGGACCTGATTGGTGGATTTCCGGGCATGTGATCACCGCGATAACATGCAAATTAGATGCAAAGTCAATGTGTTCACACACTGACTTTGCCTCTAATTCACTCTCTGTGCTTCACGTTCTTATAGTAAAGCACAGAGAGTGACCTGCAAGTATAAATAAATAAATAAAGAACGTTGCCAGAGAATTTTTTTTTAACCCTTTCATTGCTGATCACAGTTTGATCAGTTTCCTTCCACTTTATGGCCCTCATTTCGTTTTTATTTTTTATTTTTGCAATTTATAGAGTTTTTTAATAAACAAATGTCATTGTAATATATTTATTTAATTAAATTTAACCCCTGCATGCCTGTTGCATGATTTTTATGGATCTGACATCGCACTCTTCAGAGTTTTTTTTCTGTCTTTTTTGTTCAGGAACCAATATTTTTCTTTTTTGCTAGTTAGTTAATTAGGTGGGATAAGTGGGTTAGTGTTGCACTAGTTGTGTAGCTTATTATTGGGAAAATAATGGGGAAAAACTTTTTTTCCCCCCAAAATTTCCTCTTTTATATGTATTTTTTAAAACTAAAAAGTTAATTATTTTTTATGTATAGGTTATCAAAAGAAAGCTCTAACTGTCCTTTAAAAAACAACCTATAACGTATGTTTGCGTTAAATGAGAGAGAGGAAAATTATGTTTCAAAAAACGCATATTAAAAATTTAGACTCTGGTCTTTGGCCTAGGAAAATCACTGGTCCTTAAAAGGTTAAATGCTCAAACATTTAGGGTACATATCTTAGACACGTGATAAGACTGGTTTATGTAATATTTATATGATATAGATTTATATATATTTATGGATGGTTTTATATAACATAAATATGATATAAACCAGCAATATATATTATATAAAGATTATATAAACCAGCTATATATAAATATATACACACACACATATATATTATATAATGTAATTATTATATAAACCAGCCATTTATATAGCATATTAATATTATATAAACCAGCCATATATATTATATAAATATTTTATAAACCAGCTATATATATATGTATATGTATATAGATATAAATATATACACACAAATATATTATATAATGTAAATATTATATAAACCAGCCATTTATATAGCATATTAATATTATTTAGACCAGCCATATCTATTATATATATATATATATATATATATATATAAAAATATTATATAAACCAGATATATTATATATATAAATATAATATAAACCAGCCATATATATATATATATATATATATATAATATTTATTATATATAAATATTATATAAACCAGCTATATAAATATATTTTATACACTATTGTACGCTTATTATACACATTTTATCCACTGCAATAAAAGCACTCAAAGGGCAATTGTGTGTGTGTTTTTTTGTATGTTTTTATTGGAGCGGGTCGGATTGGGATGGAGGGTGGATGACTGCATGCCGGGGAGCAAATGCTTGCCCAGGGTCCAATGAAAGACGGCCCTGCAATAAGCAATGTAAAGGGAAAAAAAACCTTTTAGAGCGTTCAGGCTCGCTTTCCGTTACAGACTGCACGATGTGGTGATCACGTGATGTGGATGCGAAGTATCGGTGTGCACAGACTGACCAAAAAAATAGAACTGCATAAAACATCCTAGCGTCGGAAAGGGGTTAAATAAAAATAGTTATTTATTTGTGGTGTCATGGTCTCGGGCCAGAATGAACAAGCCTGGGTGGCAGATATTGGCAAGTCTGGGTGGCAGATTAGCAATACTGGTTATGCACTGACAAGTCTGAGTGGCAGACTGGTATGTATGGGAATGCATTAGCATTTGGCAAGCCTGGGGGCAGAATGACAAATCAAAGGAAATAAAAACAAGTCCATTTTTTTAAAATCATAATTTATTAAATATGAAAAAAAAAAAAAGAGTTTACATGTAAATTAAAATTTACTAGTAAATCGTTTTCCTAAAGTGTAGTCTAATATTTAAGCTTTTTCTTTTTTTACATTACTGCTGATTTTGCCATGATATGTCATATTTATACATTACTGCTGATTTTGCCATGATATGCCATGTTTATACCTTACTGCTGATTTTGCTATGATATGTCATATTTATACATTACTGCTGATTTTGCCATGATATGTCATATTTATACATTACTGCTGATTTTGCCATGATATGCCATGTTTATACCTTACTGCTGATTTTGCTATGATATGTCATATTTATACATTACTGCTGATTTTGCCATGATATGCCATGTTTATACATTACTGCTGATTTAGCCATGATATGCCTCGTTTATACATTACTGGTGATTTAGCCATGATATGCCTCGTTTATACATTACTGCTGATTTTGCCATGATATGCCATGTTTATACATTACTGCTGATTTTGCCATGATATGCCACGTTTATACATTGATGCCGATTGTGGCATTATATGCCACGTTTATACATTACTGCTGATTTAGCCATGATATGCCTCGTTTATACATTACTGCTGATTTAGCCATGATATGCCTCGTTTATACATTACTGCTGATTTTGCCATGATATGCCATGTTTATACATTACTGCTGATTTTGCCATGATATGCCACGTTTATACATTGATGCCGATTGTGGCATTATATGCCACGTTTATACATTACTGCTGATTTAGCCATGATATGCCTCGTTTATACATTACTGCTGATTTAGCCATGATATGCCTCGTTTATACATTACTGCTGATTTTGCCATGATATGCCATGTTTATACATTACTGCTGATTTTGCCATGATATGCCACGTTTATACATTACTGCTGATTTTGCCATGATATGCCACGTTTATACATTACTGCTGATTTTGCCATGATATGCCACGTTTATACATTGATGCCGATTGTGGCATTATATGCCACGCTTATACATTACTGCTGATTTTGCCATGATATGCCAAATTTATGCATTGCTGCTTGCTCATTTAGCCACGTTAGACCAAATTTATGCTATTAGAACAAATATATTTTGTTTTCTTATGAACTTAACGGTTTTTATAAAAGAGAAAGAAAGATGTTAATAGTGATATATAATAGTATGTAGTGTTTCCTGAGACATTAATAATATCTCAAGGGTAAAAAGGTTGAGAAACACTGCTTTGACTAAATTATGCATGTAGATATATGTCCCTACGGAAGCCTAGCAAATCAAATGCCAGGCTTCCCTAGTGTTTCAGATGAGAACTTTCAACTCACACGCCAACACATGGTCCTTACGTAAGCTTGGCGTTTGATTGGCGAGTGGCAGTGGCGAGTGTTCATTTTCAGCATTAAAATGCGTGAAAAAATGAACTAAGATTTTCCATGGGTCAGGAGCATTTAAATGGACTCTCTCTGTTCCGCACTGAAAATGGATTGCTGAATGAATTGAGTGTAGCCCTCAGACAAGGTCGGGGAGGGGCAATCATGACAGGGTGCTAAAGGGATATGTTCAGCCTATAGTGGGAATTAGTGGGAGGAGTTGGGAGGGTATAAAAGCTAGGAACAGGAAGTTTGGGGGCCATTTTAGGAAAAGTTTTCCCCATACCTGTTGTGTGTTGGTCTGTCTCCCTTCTTCTTTTTCAGGATCATGGAGGCTGAGATTGATAGGATGCTTGCTGAGATGAGGGCTGCAGCGCTGCTGAAGGGACCTGGCTGGCTGCAGGGACGTCTGGAGGGACCTGGGCCTGCAGCAGGGCCTGCTGCCACCGCATCCGGGAGGCCTGCGCGTTCGGTGAGGCCTCCCCGTCGCCTAAGCCCCGGAGATGATGTCCTCCCCGGGCCCAGCGGACTCTCAGCAGTGGAGAAGAGGATTTCTCCCCCTCCTAGGATCGGCAGAGTGGCCAGGAGAAGAGGATCGCTCTCCGCCGAGCGCGCTACCAGGGCGTCACGTGGCGGGGCCCGGAACCGGAAGTCGTTGACGGAGGTCCAGGCCCCGCCGGAAGTGAATGCAAACGCGCATCCAGCGCTTCCAACCGACGGGCGTCGCGGGACAGTCGGGTTGTCTTTTTCTCTAACAACCTGGCGGTCGTGCATTCGGTAAACAACTTATCAGCAGCCTCGGCCCCAGTGGTGCGGTTTTTTACGGTCATGGAACTGAATAGGAGCGGTTTCGAGCGGAGGCTCCGGGAGCAGACAGGACGGGGCAGGAGTGCCCGTTGGTACCCTGCAAGATCGGGATGGAGTGCTTGCGGGATGGGTAAAATGTTTGCTTGCTCCTTCTACGTGGTCGGCTTACGCGAGGGTCTGGCGAGACTGGGAGGCGCTGGTGGGTAACCGGGGTAGGCACTAATCTGAGGCGGCGCAGCTTGACACTCTGGTTTTTGGGTGCAACTTTCGGCTGAAGGAGCGTCCCCTTCCAAAGTGGATAAAGCGGTGGCAGCTTTGTCCTTTTGTTTAAATTGCGAGGGGAGGTGGACGTTTGCAAGGAATTTTTGGTCAGGCAAGTGCTAAGGGGTTTCCGGGAGGGCAAGTGACAAGCTGCTGCTCGGCGCTCGGTGTCGGTGGCATTGCTGCGTAAAATGGTGGAGGTATTGCAAGTTATTTGCATATCGGAATACGAGGGTCGGCTGTTCACGGCAGCTTTTTTCCTTGCCCCCTTTTTTCGGGCACTCCGTATATCGGAGCTGGTTAGTCCTTCCAGGGCCCGGTTGGGCGGCATCTGGACGGTGGACGTGGTGTGTGAGCTAAGGAAGCTGCTGGCTTGGCTCAGGTCATCTAAAATGGATACGGCTAAGAGGGGTCGTATGGTGGAATTGTTTAAGGTACCAGGTGAACGGGTGTGCCCGGTACGTTGCATCAGGGAGTTTTTTGGTGGTACGGGCGCAGGGGTCTCAGTCCCTCCTGGTCCATGCAGACTCTTCTGGTTTTGTCAAGGTTCCAATTCCCCAGGGTGATGAGGATGGCTTTGGAACGCCTGGGTGTGCATGCACACGAATTCGGCACCCACTCCTTCCGGATTGGGGCTGCCACGGAGGATTTACGGCTAGGCCTGGGGGAGGCCTTAGTTAAGAAGATTGGACGATGGGAGTCGGGACGTTTCAAATCATATGTGCATCCTCATAGGTTGCTGTTATTATTAAAAAATATATATATATTATTTATTTATTTACATGTCACAGCGTTGGCGGAAGCTTGCAGGGTATCCAGGAGGGTTAATGGAAGAATGGATTGGGGAGAGTCAATCGGGATTCTGGTGGGAGGTTCGAGGGGAAAGTGGTACCTCGAACCTCAGGTATTGGGGGCATTGGTATATGCCCAGAACATGGACTTATTCGGCAGCCACCTGGATACTCTTGCAAGCTTGGTTGGTTTTCTGTTTATGGATTGTTTATGTTTATGTTTAGTCATTGTATAATTATGGATATATATGTGGAATGTATATATGATTGTAATGCAATGACTATTTAAATAAAGTGCTGTGGCCGTTGTTTTTACCCCACAGTCTGGTTCTAAGTTTAGTTATTTCTAGGCAAATACATATCCCCAATATAGAAGCTACCATGTCATGTACAATTGAAGAATTTGCAAGGAACAAAGCACAAAAAAAGTGAATGTGTAGCTTAATTTTATTCTGCCAATTTAGAGTTCAGTAAATATCACGGTTTGTGTGTTTTTAAGTTACTCTTTGTACTAGGCCAGTATTTTTTTTTGTGTAGAAAAGGTGGCTACTTGGCACCATAACAGCAGGCTGTAGTGATTATGATGCTTGGAGTAATACTTCAAGGAACTTATTAATATAAGTCATGTATCATACATTTATATTCAATCTGTTTATATGGTTGCTTTATATTTATTTTAAAAAATAGTTGCTGTGAATGTTGTATTTATTATGGTTATAGTGAATTTACCAGTTTTCTATAGATTACAAAAAAAAAAAAGTTTTTTGTTATGGCACTTTAATAACAATAATTCAAATATTTTGTGTTCTTTTTATATATTTCCATAAAAAGGCCCACCAAAATCCTCAGCACCAGGCCCATGATTCTCTCAATCCAGCCCTGTCTTTATAGATACACATAGGAGTTTGGAAGATGGCACACGCTGACTGTGTACGTCCTGTATTTGGTGACACGGAACGTATATAGTATGTGCTGTGTAAAAACTAGTGGTGGAAGCTATCAGTGATCACTTCCACCGCTCAATTAGTGTTACTGTCATGCCTCAAAGTTGAGGCATCTAGCAACACCAACATTTGGACCCACAGGGGATATTGGGTGCAATATTGGATGGCAGCTTGCTCCTCCCATATGATGCTGCCCTGTAATTGGCAAGGTCTACAGAAGTGATCGGTGATCACTTGCATCACTCTGTTGCTAGACTGCCTCTAGAAGAGAGGTAAGGCCTATGTTAAAATATTACATAGTCCCTATATTTTTTATTTTTTATTCTATGTAATATTTCTAAGAGGTCTTTCTTTAGATTTGTATGACTCCTCTAAAACCCCTCAGGTGATAAGCTTGCAAGAACTTAGATCAGTCATGTAAGGCAGTCATGGAGCTCATTTCTAATTTTCTATCTCTTAAGACACACTTTGAATGCAATGCAATGCTGCCTGTATAATGCACTGTGCACAGATAGTGTTTATGCTGGTAAAGACATGAATTTGGAGGAAAAGGAGGGGATCTCCTGACCACAGTGCCACAAATCTTCTCTAGTCTAGAGAACCCTCTAAGTGAGATAGACTTTATTAAAAAATGTTACCATCAGATTACAGGAATTGTTTTACTTCATTAAATACCCACAAAAGAGGCTTCCAGGAAAGTATGGAAACATACCTTGCTACAGTGGCATTCCCACCATTTTGCAGGGGTCGCAGCTGCGACTGGGCCCGTCACACCAGGGGCCCGGCCACCCTGCGACCCCTGCACAAAAAAAAAATGTGCGGGCAAACAGGGCAGCTGCCCAGGGCCCATTCATCCTTGGGGCCCAAAGCAGCTGCTCTGTGGGCCCCCGCTACCCATGTGACTGTCTCACATGGAGACAGTCACTATCTGGCACTAGCCGGGAGGACCCAGCTAGTCTTCACAGCCACCGGAAACGTCACTTCCGGTGGCTGTACTTCGTGCAGGAAACATTGCTGAGGAGACGGAGGCGACGACCAGTATCCAGGTAAGTACGGGGGGGGGGGGGGGGGGGGGAGAATATAATATTTTTAGAACATGATTAGTCTGAAAAGTTAAAACAAAACAAATGCAATGACAAATGGGCACATAACTGACAAATAGGCAAAATAATACTGACAAATGGGCAAATAACTGACAAATAGGCAAATGGGCACATAACTGACAAATGGGCAAAATATTACTGACAAATGGGCAAATAGGCAAATGGGCACATAACTGACAAATTGGCAAAATAATACTGGCAAATGGGCAAATAACAGGCAAATGGGCACATAACTGACAAATGGGCAAAATAATACTGGCAAATGGGAAAAATAATACTGGCAAATGGGCAAATAACTGGCAAATGGGCAAATAATAATGGCAAATGTGCAAATAATACTGGCAAATGGGCAAAATAATATGGGCAAATAACTGGCAAAAGGGCAAAATATGACTATAGATGCTATAGATAATATGCTATATTATGCTATAGATAATACAAAGCACTATTTTTCTGATTTTTTTTTGCATATATTCATACATCGCTGCGTAAGACCTGTTCCCAAAAAGAAGACTCTTCAATTTCAAGAAACATGTCTGCATATAAGTATTTTTGTATTGTTCTATATATTTTGTTTTTATTTCTATACACTTATTACTTATAGCACTCCAGTTTTATATTCATTTAAAACATAGTGAAGGAGTTTAGGCATGCATTGGATAGGTATAAGGCTATCCTAGATATAAGATAAGGTCAGGGACTAATGAAAGTATTACATTACTGAGAGGGTAGTGGATGCATGGAATAGTCTTCCAGTAGAAGTGGTAGAGGTTAATACAGTGAAGGAGTTTAAGCATGCATGGGATAGGTATAAGGCTATCCTAGATATAAGATAAGGTCAGGGACTAATGAAAGTATTACATTACTGAGAGGGTAGTGGATGCATGGAATAGTCTTCCAGTAGAAGTGGTAGAGGTTAATACAGTGAAGGAGTTTAAGCATGCATGGGATAGGTATAAGGCTATCCTAGATATAAGGTAAGGCCAGGGACTAATGAAAGTATTACTTTACTGAGAGGGTAGTGGATGTATGGTATAGTCTTCCAGTAGAAGTGGTAGAGGTTAATACAGTGAAGGAGTTTAAGCATGCATGGGATAGGTATAAGGCTATCCTAGATATAAGGTAAGGCCAGGGACTAATGAAAGTATTACTTTACTGAGAGGGTAGTGGATGTATGGTATAGTCTTCCAGTAGAAGTGGTAGAGGTTAATACAGTGAAGGAGTTTAAGCATGCATGGGATAGGTATAAGGCTATCCTAGATATAAGACAAGGCCAGGGATTAATAAAAGTATTACATTACTGAGAGAGTAGTGGATGTATGGTATAGTCTTCCATAGAGCTTAATACACTGAAGGAGTTTCAGCATGCATGGGATAGGTTTAAGGCTATCCTAGATATAAGACAACGCCAGCCACAAAGCGGAACAGTTGGGAGGCATGTAAGTGGCATTTCTGGGGTGGAGTTGCATGGTGGGGTCGGGGGGCCCCAGGGCAATTTTTGCACCGGGGCCCTGTGGTTTCTAGTTACGCCTCTGCCTTGCTCCTTACTGCCCAGTTTTGCTTTTGTACATTTTTTCCTTGAGGCTTCTGTGGTCAGTTTGTTAAAGAGTCTGGTGTGTATATATTCAAGAGAGAATGATATCTCTCCATATATTGTGAAAGGTTTGTTCCTACTTATCACTGACATATTTCCAAATGTCTCTCTGATGTGGATATTGGGTGGTGAGCTTAGCCAGCTGCATGACAGAATGTATGTGTCTATACACACCCTTAAATGTCATTTGTGTTATTAGAGCAATGCTAATGCATAACTTATAAATAACGCAGTGCAGTGTTTGTGCACATATAAATAAATACACACATATATTTTTATTTTTAAATATATATAAATATATATGTATCTGTTAATATATATATTAAAATCTACAGGTTAGAGTAAGTGCTTTACTTGTCTGGAAGTGATTTGGTTACCAATATTTATCCTTGATAAAATTCATCTTAGTGGGACTGAAACAATGGCAATTTATTCATGCAAAACACCTTTTTTTTCTACAATTTGCATATAAGACCTTAATATATATTGCCGTATATACAATAAAATGCACACATTAATATTAACTTTTCAAATAAATAATTAGCTCATATTAAATTGAATGAGATTTTCTTTTTTAGTCATTGATTTTTTTTTTTAACACAAAAAGAGATGGAGACAATCTACACTATACTGGCATTGCTCCTGATGCCATTGTGTTACATGTCACTGTGTAAGACAAACATGTTTGAATGGTAAAAAGAGTTACAAAGGTGCCATCTATGAGGTCTGCTGGCATTGTATACCTTCTGGGTTATTTTAAAAAAGAATGTGCAAATGAGTAAATATATAATTTATAGCATAGGGAGCTCTAGAATTTTTTTGGGCTCCAAGTGAAAAGATTTTGGTTGGCCATTGGTAACACAAGAGAATGATATAATTAAACGCCAAGTAACAAAACAAACACAAAAAATACATATTTTCAGTTATTTTAGAAACTATATATAAGCAGTTGAATGTAATCTCCTCCTGGGGTGGAAATAAAGCCTACAGCTAGAGTGTTCTGGGTTTAATCAGTCCTGAATATCTCATGTTCCTCTGTGAGTGGGTAGAACTGGAGCTGAAAAAGATTATTATTAATTAGTATTATCATAAAAGTAAAGATGGCCGTCCAATAATAGGCCGAAGGTGCATGGAGCAGGTCAAAATCTGGTAAGGTTGTGCAAACATCTGTCAGTTTTTTTTACAGTGTGTATGGTTGGTCCAGGGGGGGGATACAGGAAAGATGAGAGTAGGTAGAAAATACTCATGTAACGACACTCACAAATAGGGTTGCCACCTTTTCTTCAGAAAAATACTGGCCTTGGTACTGTCTCCATAGACTTAACATTGGCCTGATACAAATTTTTTACTGGCCTGCCAGTAAAATACCGGCCAGGTGGCAACCCTACTCACAAAGACACCTCATGCCACTGCAAACCGCTGCAACAGGCTCCTCCCAAAGCCATAAAGGAAAAGGGTACAGAAATGTGATATGTTGGGATGAGCGCTCACTACACACAGGACAAATAAAACTGGTTACACATACACAACGCAGTTTCATATTGTTTTAGTTTAAATGGAGAAGAGTATATATAGTAAAATCTATAAAGAATTATAACAGAGATTTGTTCTGATAAAAAGAGAGACTTCTTGTGACAAGAGCTATGCTATATATAACTTTACTATATTGAATCTTCTCCTTGAAAAAACAAACACAATTAAACTGTATTTTATGTGTAACAGGTTTTATTTGTCCTGTGTGTCGTGAGCGCTCATTTCAGCATATCACATGATTGCAGTGTGTGCAATGCAGTAGAGAATTTTTTATAAGGAATGTATTGCCTCAAATTGTTCCAATGCCCCATAACTATTTTGATAATAACTTCCGAGATTTGGAGACGAGATAATGTTATCAGAAAAAAAAAAACATTTTAAAACTATGAACAGGAGCTTGTTGCCAATTACAAAAAATATTTCTTGGGTGGAATACCATACCATAAAGCATCTCTTTTGGCACTTAGGCAGTTAAACCACTGTGGTTTTTAATACTTCTATGTTTTGCTGAACTTTGATGATTTTGGATAAACACAAACCATATGACAGGGACTAAAACCCCTGGCCGTCTGGTATATCTGAGAGATCTGATCATGGAAAAAGGATGTCCCCTCCCCTGCAAGAAGCACTGATGTAGCAGCAGAGTTATGGAATACTTAACACCATCTGTACTTAGGCCAAAGAACACATTCATTTTATGAGTCCCACCTAGCTAAGCGTTAGAATACTCATTTCTTTAATAGCTTACAACTAGTCTCTTGTGTGTATCCATACTGTCCTTCATGACCGGCAAACATAACACTATATTTACATTAAGAATTCCTTGGTTCTCGAGATTAGCATTTGATTCAGGAGAGGGAAACAACTGCTGAGAGCCAATTTTAGCTGTGTTCTCTGGCAGCTGGCCTCAAGATCCCTCTGCCAAACATGACATGGATTCCCAATTAATAAGCAAATTCCAGCTCTATGATGTTCTCTGGAATCATTCACTTTATACATGGCGTGAGGTCGGCAAAGAAATCGCCCCAGTTTCAACATTATTTACTCCCTTTTAGTACTTGCAATTTATGAGGTCATTTCCTGTTTATTACAAATAGTTTCAACCTCTGACCTGTAGGGAGGCAACTTAGCCCTTGCTGACTGAAGGTTTAAGAGCCTCTGCGAAATGTGCTGTTTTCTTTTAACAGGGTTTATTTCCTCTTGTACTGTGACCTGTGTGAGTTCATTGAAAGGAATCACATGCTCCAGAAAAAAGAAATAGCTGCATATGAGTTGCATTTCAAGCAGTTGCACAATCTTCATACTCAGCAAATTTGTCTGAGCCACAAAGAGGGAAGGGGTGGCTGTGGTTGTGTCTTACAAACGCATGTCTCGGCTTCTGTCTGTGATTTGGATTGACTCTTGCAATTCAGTGAGGGATTGATAAGTGACGTTATTACATAGATGGTCATTATTCTTATATTGCATATCACGGACCTTGAGGGAGCATCAACAATGTGACTTCCCAGTAAACGTCAGCAATTAATACAAATTAGTGGACAGCGCCAAATTTACCAATCTGTCTCACAGGGAGGCTACGAGGTCAAGCTAAATAATAAAACAGATAATATAATGAAATAATAAGTCCTTCTAGAGGATTCTAAAAATGGAGTACATTCAACACGGTCATATAATTTTTCAATATGCTTAGTATATTTGGTTAAGGTTCTAGGACTGATTCCTGTAATTTAAATATTTGCTCAAGCCACAAATTCCACTATACATTGTAAATCTCCTGTTAGGGTACTGGATGAAGCCTACTGAATAAAAAAAATAATTGTGATAATCTGTGTTTACTAGGACTTCCTACTCTTCAGGATTTGATGGATGGATTATTTTTGTCCAGGCCAAAGGTTCAGCTCATTAGAGGTGATGTGCTATATATTCCGTTTTTAAACAGTCACCAGTGTTTGAAGCTCGTACAGACTTTTAAAATAGCCACCTTGTGTTACTGTGCTTTAGAGTATTGGTGTGTTCATGCAGATGTGATCTACTTTAATCAATGCTCCTGCTTTATAGGTAGGCCTGGCCACACTTCCTCATCTTTTTACTTTCATATTTCCTTGCTGCTTGACTTAATTCTAACAAGCTTCAACTGTGCTCCACGAGTGGCCATATGTTTATGGGATTTGATTGAATGAACAAGAGGCTATTTCATCAGTAATTTAATCAGTAATGTGTGGAAAGGTTTCAGACCTCACTCTATCACATCAAAACCCCCATTCATATTACAGCTCAACTTGAAAACATAATGCACATCATTAACCCTTAAATGCTCACAAAACAGGATCATATTCATTTTTTTTTTATCCCTTTAAGGACACATAACGGTCCTTGCAAATGGGCGTGGCCAATTTTAAAAAAAATCATATTAAATTCTCATTTAGGAGGATAAATATGTTGCTGTTTGATCAAACTTAAATAAGGTTTGCCTTCTTCTGGATAAATAGCAATAAACAAGAATAGGAAAAATGTTGAACTTAAAAATCAGCCGTTATGGTCGATTTCAGTGCCAACATTTTGGTGACTAAATGGTAGCATGTGCATGTAGCGCAAACACCTCCCGGCAGTTTATTTGCCAGCTGACTTCAGGGGAATATTCCATCCCACCTGGTTCTCAACCAGAAAAACAAAATATATACACAAAAAAAGTATTTGGCCACGGAGACTCCCATAAAAGACTGAGGATTCCAGTTTATTGATGCATGTGTTGTTTACTCCAATGAAAACTTCAGTGTATGGAGACATCACAGCAGAACCCTCCTCTGGGTGGACTAAACTGCCTCACGCGTTTCACAGTGCACTTGGTGCTTCATCAGAGACACAGTGCTCTCTAAATACTCACAAGTGATTGTAAATTTAAAGTGATCAGATACAAATATAATCTTTTGTATTTTGGATTTATTGCATATTATAATATCCATGTTCCAGTGTACTTTAAGATTGATATATGTTAAGAATGGTGTTATAATGGGTGATCACTTTATATTTGCAATCACTTGTGGGTATTTAGAGAGCGGATTTCCGCCCTCTCACTGTGTCTCTGATGAAGCGCCAAGTGCAGCGTGAAATGCGTGAGGTGGTTAAGTCCACCGGGAGGAGGGTCCTGGTGTGATCTGTCCATACACTAGCAGCCTCAAACTCTACCATAGAAGTCTATGAGAGAATTTATCTTCATGGCTCTCAATTTATTTAGTTGATTCTTCAATCGCATTTATGAAATACTTTCAAATAAATATCTTTAAATATAAATCCTCTAACAGAGACACATTTATTAGGCCAAACGGTGAGCTAAACATACGTTAAATGGTTCCCTTGATGAAAAAACGTTGATCTATTCATGTTTCAATGCAAAAACGGCAAGGGCAAGGGAGTGTGAGATACTAGGTATCACCCAAGGCAGACTTAAACATGTCCTAGCATGGGGGTAAAGATAGCATGTACTGTTAAGATAAAAGCCATTTTATCCTCTGACCATAGAAACATAGAAACATAGAATGTGTCGGCAGATAAGAACCATTCGGTCCATCTAGTCTGCCCAATTTTTTTTTTTTGTTTGAGTACTTTTATTAGTCCCCCGTTCCCGGTCTTATAGCTAGGATAGCCTTGTGTCTATCCCACGCATGCTTAAAATCCTTGACTGTGTTTACCTCTACCACTTCTGCTGGCAGGCTATTCCATACATCCACTACCCTCTCAGTAAAGTAATACTTCCTGATATTACTTTTAAATCGTTGCCCCTCTAATTTAAGACTATGTCCTCTAGTTGTGGTAGTTTTTCTTCTTTTAAATATACTCTCTTCCTTTACTGTGTTGATTCCCTTTATGTATTTAAATGTTTCTATCATATCCCCCCTGTTACGTCTTACCTCCAAGCTATACAGTGCTGTATTTACAGCGAGGCATCCTAGGCGGATGCCTAGGGCGGCAAATTTTGGGGGGGGTGCCGCCCCCCAGCACTGGAAAAAAAAAATGTAAAAAAAAAAAAAAAAGCGGCCCTTTAAAAAAAAAAAAAGACCGCGCTTGCAGGCAGAGACTGGGGGAAGATCCCCCCTCACCAACGCTCTGCCTGCCAGGCTGCACGTGGAGCCGAACAGGCAGCACAGAGAAACCTCCGTGCTGCTTGTTCGGCTCCCCGTGCAGTGTGCCGACACGGAAGTGCCGACAGTCACGTGACGGGCGCGCTGACGTCATACGCGCGGCCGGTCACGTGACCTGTCGGCACAATCGCCGGGAAGCCGAACAGGCAGCATGGAGGGACCATGCTGCCTGCCTGCCAGGGAAAGTTAAGTGCTGATGGGAGACTGTGTGTGTGTGTGTGTGTGTGTGTGTGTGTGTGTGTGTGTGACTGAGTGTGATGGGAGTCAGAGTGTGTGTGTTATGTGTGACTGAGTGTGATGGGATTCAGAGTGTGTGTGATGGGAGACAGTGTGTGTGACTGAGTGTGATGGGAGTCAGAGTGTGTGATGGGAGACAGTGTGTGTGACTGAGTGTGATGGGAGTCAGAGTGTGTGGGATGGGAGACAGTGTGTGTGACGGGAGACAGTGTGTGTGACTGAGTGTGATGGGAGTCAGTGTGTGTGATGGGAGACAGTGTGTGTGACTGAGTGTGATGGGAGTCAGAGTGTGTGTGATGGGAGACAGTGTGTGTGACTGAGTGTGATGGGAGTCGGAGTGTGTGTGATGGGAGTAGGAGTGTGTGACTGAGTGTGATGGGAGTGTGAGCTTGATGTGAGTCTGAATGATGGGGCATGTCTTAGGTGTGTAACGTGGGCGTGCAGCTTGGGTAGGGGGGTGCCCAGATTTTGTCTGCCTAGGGCAGCACAAAATCAAGATACACCACTGAAGCTATACATGTTAAGATGCTTTAACCTTTCCTGGTAAGTTTTATCCTTCAACCCATGAACCAGTTTAGTAGCCCTTCTCTGAACTCTCTCCAAAGTATCAATATCCTTCTGGAGATACGGTCTCCAGTACTGCGTACAATACTCCAAGTGAGGTCTCACCAGTGCTCTGTACAATGGCATGAGCACTTCCCTTTTCCTACTGCTAATACCTCTCCCTATGCAACCAAGCATTCTGCTAGCATTTCCTGCGGCTCTATTGTAGCCCCCAGACAAGGTCGGGGAGGGGCAATCATGACAGGGTGCTGAAGGGATATGTGCAGCCTATAGTGGGAATTAGTGGGAGGAGTTGGCAGTGTATAAAAGATAGGAACAGGAAGTTTGGGGGCCATTTTAGGAAAAGTTTTTCCCCATACCTGTTGTGTGTCTTTGTCTGTCTCCCTTCTTCTTTTGCAGGATCATGGAGGCTGAAAGTGACAGGATCTTGTTGGAGATGAGGGCTGCAGCGCTGCAGAGAGGACCAGGATGGCTGCAGGGACGTTTTGATGGATCCGGGCCTTAATCGGGGGGGACAGCCCCCGCAGCTGGAAGGCCTTGCCGGACCGTGAGGCCTCCTCATCGCCTGAGCCCCGGGGATGTCGTCGCACGGGGGCCCAACGGATGTTCCACTGCAAGGAATCGTTTCCCCCCTCCCCCCGGGACCGATGAAGCGGCATCGTGATCTGGATTTCACTCCGTTGAGCGCGAAAAGAACACTGCATGAGGTGGAGGCCGAAACCGGAAGGCCGCGGCGGAAGTGAGGGCCGGACCGGAAGTGAGGTGCATTATGGATGCGGTCGCGCATCCGGAAGAGGCATCGGATGGCGGCCGGTGAAAGGGGAGCCAAGGGGTGAGGAGAGCAGGCTCTAGCACCACTCCGCAGCAGCGTGGAGCGGGAGGAAGAAGGAGATCCAGCAGGCAGACAGGAGGAACGGCTGTGAAAGGAGCCAACCGGGTGAGCGGGTTTGGTGTGGGGGGGGGGGGAAATAGTGGCTTGGGGTCTCTGTCTGGCCCCATGGTGGCCCCCACTGCCCGACTCATAGCTCAGAGGGCCCCCCTCAGTTTCAGGCTGGGCCACAAAGGGCCTCATCTAGGAATCCTAGCCCTGCTTCTTCAGTATCCCGCATTGCCCAAAGGGGCAGAATGTCCACTTACTCACCTCAAAAAAAAAAAAAAAACAGCTACAGGCAGGGTCAGGAAAAAGCCCCTGCTAGACGTCATCAGTTTGTGGCGGACTCTGGGGTCAAGGGGTCTGCATCTTCTAGTAGCCGTTCCCCCCCCCCCCCCCATGCAGGGGAGGTCTCGCCGAAATTGTTTCCCCCGCCACACTCCCCCGCACTGTCCAGTAATTTGGGTGGGTCACCCATTGGGTAAATGGGGGGGTATGATTCTGGGCTAAGCGATGCTGTCGCCGGAGGTAAGGAAGGGGTCGCCCCAGATCTCCTGGAACAGGTAGGAGCATAAGGGGATGGCTTAGGCAACAAGGGGTGCGCAGACGCAGTAGGTCACGGCGTGGGGTTCGGTCCCCAGTTAATAGGGCTTCCTCCCCCATGGGGTGTGGCCAACAGAGTGGCAAAGGGCAGGCTCGCAGGTCCAGACGGACTGCACGGTGGAGGGGGGTCCCCTCCATCCTCGGGGGAGAGTGAAGGATCTATGGTGCTTTCACCCTGTTCTCCTTCTTTCAGGCATCAACGCGGAGCGGACCGATCGGGCATCAAGAGGTCCTCCGAAGAAAGAAGTCAATACGGCCGGGACAAGTCGGCTGAGAAAAGGAAGCCAGCTTCTGAAGGGGTGCCCCAGGCGGGGGGTAGGACAATGCACAGATCAGCAGAGCAGCTTGGCCGCAGGGCCGACCGGTGAGTTGCTTGTCACCCCTTCTCCTGGTAATAGGGGGGAGGCCGAGTTGCTTAGGGGCCTGCGCGCTTTATTAGACTCCTGGGCAAGTAGGCCTAATGCAGGGGTAGCTGAGACGGTGGTGTCCGCTTGGGTCCTGCTGGTGTCTCCTCACACAACGAGCTGCCAGTCTAATGGCTCGACAGGGTTAAGGGCAGATCCGGCGGTTATTCCTTAGCAACCCCTGGCTGTGGGTTCGTCAAGTGCGGCAATAGCGGGGGGCGCTTCAGGTACCGATATAGGGATGGCAGGCACAGGTTTGGTTAGTGTAGCGGAAGTGGCGCGATATTCTTCTTATGCGCCTCTTTTCGGGCCCGTGAGGGGTGCATTTGAAGGCAGAGGTTCGGGAAAAGATCTGGAGGGGGGGGAGTACGTGGAGCTTCTTTCTCTACTTCCTTTGGAAGAACCCATTGACCTTAAGGAAGATGAGAAAAAAAGAGGATAGGAGGAAGAAAGAGGAGGAGGAAAGAAAAAGCAGTATAGGAAGCTTCCAAAAAAAAAAAAAAAAAAAGAATAAAATAAAATAAACATTCGGGAACTGGTTGCGGTCATTTTGCATACTGGCCAGTGTTATAGGCGAAAAAAGCGCCCTGAGCAGTGCTCTTCCTTATTCTGTTAGGTGGACGGGATTTGGGAGGCGTACCGCCGTATGGTGGGTTGGCCTGGTGGAGGTACGACGAACAATTTCGTCAGCGCCTCGCGGCCCACCATGGCATGAGCTTTGACCAGGTAGATATCACTCTTTGGGTAAAGATCATGATGGAGCAGAAGGCATCACCCTTTCCGGGGGGCGGGTGGTGGAGCCCAAGGCTCCACGCCGGCCACCGGAAAACATGGCACGTGCTGGCTGTTCAACGACAGCCAGGACAAGTGGGGCGCATCGTGCAAGTTCAGGCACGAGTGCTCGGTCGGCGGAGGGTCCCATAGTGGATCCAGATGCTTCAAACGGAACAAGTCAGGCAGTACGGCCGGTCAGTCATGGACTAAAGGGGAAAACACCGGTGAGCAGCGACGCGAGGCGGCCGTGGCTAAGGCGCTACGGTGGACGCGCAGATGCAAGTTTTATGGAGGATGGGTTTCGGCCGGAACTTGAAGACGGTGCTTCAATTTCTGGAGGTAGTGAGGGACAAGTTTAGGAAGGAGCTGGAGACAGGTAGGATGGCCGGCCCGTTTCCAGAACCTCGGGTGGAGAATTTACGGGTTTCTCCTTTGGGAGTGGTTCCCAAGAAGGAGCCCGGGAAATTCCGGCCAATGCACCATTTGTCCTATCCTAAGGGTGGGTCGGTAAATGATGACATCGATAGGGAGCTTTGCTCTGTATCATACACATCATTTGACAAAGCAGTTGATTTAGTCCACAAAGCGGGTTCTGGTGGCGCTGCTGGCAGAAGCTGACATCGAGTCGGCTTTTCGCCTCCTTCCCATCCACCCAGATGGTCATCACCTCCTGGGCTGCTGGTTTGAACAGGGGTTTCACGTGGATCTTTGTTGCCTATGGGGTGTGCGGTTTCTTGCACCTATTTCGAGAAATTTGCACAATTCTTGAATGGGTGGTTAAGAAAGTGGCAAATAATCGTTCAACAGTACACTACTTGGACGATTCTTTGTAGGCCCCGAAGGCGCCCGATCGTGCATGGTTCTGCTGCGCTCGCTGGGACAGGTTGCACATAGCTTTAGGGGTTTCCTTGGCGGCAGATAAGACAGAGGGTCCTACTACTTGTTTAATCTTTCAGGGGTCAGTGATTGACTCAGTGGCAGGGGTCTGTTGGCTTCCCGGGGGACAAGCTAGTGGTACTACGGGCGGCTATTCGGATGGTCGGTAGGGCTATATAAAAAAAAAAAAAAAAGTCACCTTACGGCGACCGCAGTCACTGATAGGGTGCCTGAACTTTGCATGTCGGATAATTCCGGTGGGTCGGGTGTTCATTCGGTCGCTGTCACGGGCTACGGCGGGTATGGCAGCGGGACACCATTTTATCCAGGTTATACTGGGAAGATGCGAGTAGACCTGGCAGTGTGGCTGGTCTTCCTGGAGCGTTTTAATGGTTAATTGGTATTTCAGGGTGCAGTGGCGAAGGCGGATGAGCTGGAGCTTTATACCGACGCGTCGGGTAGTGTGGGTTTCGGCGCATACTTTGCGGGTAGGTGGTGCGCGGAACGATGGCCGGAGGCAATGGCGGACAGCAACTTTAAAAAAAACAAAAAAAAAAAACTGGCATTTCTGGAATTGTTTCCCTTGCTGGTGGCCCAAACCTTAATGGGGGGGCGGGGGATGTATGCGGGTAGTCTTGTCTCTGACAACCTGGCGGTCGTGCACTCGGTAAACGACTTATCAGCAGCCTCGGCCCCAGTGGGACGGTTTTCATGGAACCAAATAGGAGCGGGGGTAGGCACTGCACTGAGGCGGCGCAGCTGGACACTTTGCTATGGTTTTTTGGTGCAGCTTTCGGCTGAGGGAGCGTCCTCTTCCAAAGTGGATAAAGCGGTGGCAGCTTTGTCCTTTTGTTTAAATTGCGAGGGGAGGTGGACGCTTGCAAGAATTTTGGTCAGGCATGCGCCAAAAGGTTTTCTGGGAGGGCAAGCGGCAAGCTGACGCTCGGCGCCCGGTGGCTGTGGCATTGCTGCGTAAAATGGTGGAGGTATTGCAAGTTATTTGCATATCGGAATACGAGGGTCGGCTGTTCACTGCAGTTTTTTCCTTGCACTCCGGAGGGGAACTCCTTATATCGGAGCTGGTTGGTCCTTCCCGGGCCCGGTTGGACGGCATCTGGACGATGGACTTGGTGTGTGAGCCATCGAAGCCGCTGGTTGACTCAGGTCATCTTAAAGGGATACGGCTAAGAGGGGCCGTATGGTGGAATGGTTTAAGGTACCAGGTGAACGGGTGTGCCCGGTACCTTGCATCAGGGAGTTTTTGGTGGTACGGGCGCAGGGGGTTTCAGTCCCTCCTGGTCCATGCAGACTCTTCTGGTTTGGCAGGGTTCCAAGTCCTCAGGGTGATGAGGATGGCTTTGGAACGCCTGGGTGTGCATGCACACTAATTCGGCACCCATTCCTTACGGATTGGGGCTGCCACGGATGAGTCACGGCTAGGCCTGGGGGAGGCCATAGTTAAGAAGATTGGACGATGGGAGTCGGGACGTTTCAAATCATATGTGCATCCTCATAGGTTGCTGTTATTAAAAAAAAAAAAAATTAAAAAAATAAAATGGAAAGAATTTTGGGTTTTCATGGTAAAAAAAAAAAAAAAAAAGAGGAGTGGTGGTTTGATGGATCTTGTTTCCAGGTGAGCTGAATGTATGGTGCTCTGTTTAAGTTTGTTTTCTGTTCCAGGTTCCAGTTTGGAGGTGTGGATTGTCTGCCATTCATTCGAGTACTGGGCCGAGAGGAGAGCTGCAGTTCGCAGGAATGGAATCCAGCTGGGCTTTCCTCCGGATCGGGTTCGTCTGAAGTGGTTTGGAGTGTAGGGGATGCTATGGCAAGCAGTTTTGTCCAAGGTTGAACAGAGAGTGTGTCGGGGCGGCCGCTCCGACACACTCTTTGTTCGTGCCAGGGGAATAATTTGGGGGTAGTGCCGTAGAGAGACCTGTGAAGATTATGCAACGGGGTGTTTCCCGCTTGCATACTCTTCTGCAAGGTATCAGGATCATTTAAGCTGAAATGGTTCCCCGGTCGGTTTGGAGGCGCGCCAGGGATTCGGCGGCCATGAACCGTTGCCGGGGGGAAAAGTAAACAAGTTGATGGCTAGTTTTACGAGAAAAATTGGTGGAGTAGTAGTACGGCATTCTAACTTGGAAGGGAAAATTGGGGTTTATTCAGGTTTGGTGGGGTACATCCGAATGAGCTGGGGTTGGATTTATTCAACCTGGCTCTGCAGGAAGGAATGGAGAAGGCCACAGTTTTGTTTGGGGGGGAGCCCATCCAGAGTGATGGGCTTGTGGCGGAAGCTTGCAGGGTATCCAGGAGGGTTAATGGAAGAATGGATTGGGGAGAGTCAATCGGGACTCTGGTGGGAGGTTCGAGGGGAAAGTGGTACCTCGAACCTCAGGTATTGGGGGCATTGGTATATGCCCAGAACATGGACTTATTCGGCAGCCACCTGGATACTCTTGCAAGCTTGGTTGGTTTTCTGTTTATGGATTGTTTATGTTTCTGTTTAGTCATTGTATAATTATGAATATATATGTGGAATGTATATATGATTGGAATGCAATGACTATTTAAATAAAGTGCTGTGGCCTTTGTTTTACCCCACATTTTGGTTTAAGTTTAGTTATTTCTAGGCAAATACATATCCCCAATATAGAAGCTACCATGTCATGTAGCCCCCAGACAAGGTCGGGGAGGGGCAATCATGACAGGGTGCTGAAGGGATATGTGCAGCCTATAGTGGGAATTAGTGGGAGGAGTTGGCAGTGTATAAAAGATAGGAACAGGAAGTTTGGGGGCCATTTTAGGAAAAGTTTTTCCCCATACCTGTTGTCCCACCCACCCTCCCTAATTTTATGGTTAATGAGCATTTAATTATTTATTTATTATTGATTTATTTCCATGTCACAGCGTTGGCGGAAGCTTGCAGGGTATCCAGGAGGGTTAATGGAAGAATGGATTGGGGAGAGTCAATCGGGACTCTGGTGGGAGGTTCGAGGGGAAAGTGGTACCTCGAACCTCAGGTATTGGGGGCATTGGTATATGCCCAGAACATGGACTTATTCGGCAGCCACCTGGATACTCTTGCAAGCTTGGTTGGTTTTCTGTTTATGGATTGTTTATGTTTATGTTTAGTCATTGTATAATTATGGATATATATGTGGAATGTATATATGATTGGAATGCAATGACTATTTAAATAAAGTGCTGTGGCCTTTGTTTTACCCCACATTTTGGTTTAAGTTTAGTTATTTCTAGGCAAATACATATCCCCAATATAGAAGCTACCATGTCATGCATTGTCTACCTACCTTGAAGTCCTCTGAAATTATTACTCCTAAATCCCTTTCCTCAGATGTTGAGGTTAGGACTGTACCAAATAGTCTATATTCTGCTTTTGGGTTTTTACGCCCAAGGTGCATAATCTTGCACTTGTCCGCATTAAATGTCAGTTGCCACTGCTCTGACCATTTTTCTAGTTTAGCTAAATCATTTGCCATTTGGCTTATCCCTCCATGAATATCAACCCTGCTGCAAATCTTTCTATCATCAGCGAAAAGACATAGTTTGCCAACAAGACCTTCTGCAATATCGCTAATAAAAATATTAAAGAGAATTTGTCCAAGTACAGATCCCTGAGGTACCCCACTAGTAACAAGACCTTGCATCGAATATACCCCATTGACTACAACCCTCTGTTGCCTGTCACTCTAACAACAGCCATTGTCTAATCCATTCAACAATATTGAAATCCAAACTCAAAGATTTCAGTTTATTGATAAGCCTTCTATGTGCAACAGTGTCAAAAGCCTTACTGAAATCTAGGTAAGCAATGTCTACTGCACCGCCCTGATCTATTATTTTAGTCACCCAATCAAAAAAATCAATAAGATTAGTTTGGCATGATCTCCCTGAAGTAAACCCATGCTGTCTCTGATCTTGAAATCCAAGCGACTTTAGATGTTCAACAATCCTATTCTTTAACAAGGTTTCCATTATTTTCCCCACTACTGAAGTAAGACTTACTGGTCTATAGTTGCCCAGTAAGTCTTACTTCAGCAGCGCAGTGATAGACCCTGCTTTTAATATACCGTTTTGCTTGAATCTAAGACGACCCTGATTATAAGACGACCCCCCAAACTATTGATATTCCTTTAGGAAAAAAACTAAAAGCGTGAATATAAGACTACCCTATAGGAAAAAAGTTTAACTTGTGTATATATATAACTTTTCATATTTAATAAAAACTTATGATATAAAAAAAAATGCATTTCTTTTTATTTACATTTTTTGTGCCAATGCTGTCCCTACCCCCCAGACTTACCCAATGCTCCCCCCAACAGTGTCTGTCTCTCTCCCCCACCCTCCCACCAATATTGTCTATCTCTCTCCCCCCAATGTTGTCTATCTCTCCACCCCTCCCCACAGCGTTGTCTGTCTCTCTCCCCCACCCTCCCCCCAAGTTGTCTGTCTCTGCAGCTCTGCGGGGGACCTGGATCCCAGTCTTATAATCTGACCTCGTTTTGAGGTGAGATTACAAGACGACCTCTAATATAAGACGAGGGGTCTTTTTCAGAGCATTTGCTCTGAAAAAAACCTTGTCTTATATTTGAGCAAATACGGCATAACAAATACAGAGGATCCTGGGTGAAATCTATTGAATATGTATAAAAATGAGACTCTCTTTCTGCACTTGCAAAGGTTCTTGTAACGAAGCACAATTTTAAAACAAAGTTTAATGCCACTTTAAGCAAAAAGTGGAGGTCAGCCTTATTAACTACTATAATTAAGTTAGCAGTAAATATAGGGAAGCAGCAGTAATAAATTATTCTATCATGTGCTATGTTATCCTCCTATTTGAAAACTGTAATTTTCTGATGGACACTGTAAATTTAAACAAAATATATACTTTCACCCAAATAATATGATTAAAGGGACACTCCCACCAAAAAATGAAAAGGTTTTATATTTTTTATTTTGTATTGTTGATTTCATAGATGTCTTTTGTTTTTGTTATGTGACTGTATTCAATACAATATGTAACTATACAAGTGTGACTGGGTGCTGCCATTTTGTGAAATATAGTGTTTTGGGGGGCCACCCCCTAGTGACTTCACCACACAAATTTCTCACTTTGGGGCTGGGGACACAGGATGCAGTTTATAAGCCAGAATTCTGGCTATTATTGGGCAAATTGGCTGTGGCATATCAAATGGAAAAAAATAATACTGGCATATTATTGTGCATATTGGCTGGGGCTTATTAATGTCAAAATAATACTGGTATATTATTGAGCAAATTGGCTAAGGCATATGAAATGGAAAAATAACACTGGCATATTATTGGGCAAATTGGCTGGGGCATATTAAATGGAAAAATAACACTGGCATATTAATGGCAAAGGTATTAATGGCAAAAGTAATACTGGCATAGTAATGGCAAACTAATACTGGCATACTAACGGGCAAATTGACTGTGGCATACCAATGGCAAAATAACACCGGCATAATAATAGGCAAGCTGTGGCATATTTAATGGAAAAACGGTGGCATATTTTAATAGGCAAGCGGACAGTTGCATATGTTAATGACAAAGTGACTGTAGCATGTTAATTGGTACCTGACAGTGGCTTATTTTAATGGGCAAGGTGATGCTGTGGCTTGTTCTGCCAAGGCAGTTCTGTATCACAAAGTGACACTGTGGTATGTTCTGTGGGGCAAATTGACACTGTGGCATGCCAAATTGTGTGGGTGCAATATGAGTGTAAGCCAAGTGCTGTGGGTGCATGGCAATTGTTGTGGGTACTTGATGGTGCTGTGTTAAATAAAAACAAGAAATGCAAATTTTCAATAACATTTTATTACATACAGGGAGTGCAGAATTATTAGGCAAGTTGTATTTTTGAGGATTAATTTTATTATTGAACAACAACCATGTTCTCAATGAACCCAAAAAACTCATTAATATCAAAGCTGAATATTTTTGGAAGTAGTTTTTAGTTTGTTTTTAGTTTTAGCTATTTTAGGGGGATATCTGTGTGTGCAGGTGACTATTACTGTGCATAATTATTAGGCAACTTAACAAAAAACAAATATATACCCATTTCAATTATTTATTTTTACCAGTGAAACCAATATAACATCTCAACATTCACAAATATACATTTCTGACATTCAAAAACAAAACAAAAACAAATCAGTGACCAATATAGCCACCTTTCTTTGCAAGGACACTCAAAAGCCTGCCATCCATGGATTCTGTCAGTGTTTTGATCTGTTCACCATCAACATTGCGTGCAGCAGCAACCACAGCCTCCCAGACACTGTTCAGAGAGGTGTACTGTTTTCCCTCCTTGTAAATCTCACATTTGATGATGGACCACAGGTTCTCAATGGGGTTCAGATCAGGTGAATAAGGAGGCCATGTCATTAGATTTTCTTCTTTTATACCCTTTCTTGCCAGCCACGCTGTGGAGTACTTGGACGCGTGTGATGGAGCATTGTCCTGCATGAAAATCATGTTTTTCTTGAAGGATGCAGACTTCTTCCTGTACCACTGCTTGAAGAAGGTGTCTTCCAGGAGCTGGCAGTAGGACTGGGAGTTGAGCTTGACTCCATCCTCAACCCGAAAAGGCCCCACAAGCTCATCTTTGATGATACCAGCCCAAACCAGTACTCCACCTCCACCTTGCTGGCGTCTGAGTCGGACTGGAGCTCTCTGCCCTTTACCAATCCAGCCACGGGCCCATCCATCTGGCCCATCAAGACTCACTCTCATTTCATCAGTCCATAAAACCTTAGAAAAATCAGTCTTGAGATATTTCTTGGCCCAGTCTTGACGTTTCAGCTTGTGTGTCTTGTTCAGTGGTGGTTGTCTTTCAGCCTTTCTTACCTTGGCCATGTCTCTGAGTATTGCACACCTTGTGCTTTTGGGCACTCCAGTGATGTTGTAGCTCTGAAATATGGGCAAACTGGTGGCAAGTGGCATCGTGGCAGCTGCACGCTTGACTTTTCTCAGTTCATGGGCAGTTATTTTGCGCCTTGGTTTTTCCACACGCTTCTTGCGACCCTGTTGACTATTTTGAATGAAACGCTTGATTGTTCGATGATCACGCTTCAGAAGCTTTGCAATTTTAAGAGTGCTGCATCCCTCTGCAAGATATCTCACTATTTTTGACTTTTCTGAGCCTGTCAAGTCCTTCTTTTGACCCATTTTGCCAAAGGAAAGGAAGTTGCCTAATAATTATGCACACCTGATATAGGGTGTTGATGTCATTAGACCACACCCCTTCTCATTACAGAGATGCACATCACCTAATATGCTTAATTGGTAGTAGGCTTTCGAGCCTATACAGCTTGGAGTAAGACAACATGCATAAAGAGGATGATGTGGTCAAAATACTCATTTGCCTAATAATTCTGCACTCCCTGTATACATGTGAAATGAAAATAGTTGCATATAATATCCATTGTAGTCTCTAATAAGGCCTGGAGTACCAGTTCGAGCAATCAGGAAAAGATCTATGTATATATGCACTTGTCTTGGTTTGCGCATTCGTTATTTATTTTGCACACTTGTTTGGTTTTTGCACTGGTTTGTACACAAGATTGTGTAGGGTGTGGCTGGAGGCAGGATATGGGTGTGGCTGGAGGCAGAACATAGGTGGGGCTGGAAGGGGGTCTTGATTTATTTAGGTCGGGGGCCCTGAAGGTTCTCAGTCTGCCCCTGTCTGTCACAAAGACCACAAGCTAGCATTGATGAAGTGGGCCTTTTACGTGAACTAAGATCGACTCTGCTAATGGTGCTGGAGATTCCAGATGACTAGTTGTTCTGAATAGACAATGAATGACATAAATATCAAGAAAAAAAGCTATAAAGGAGAAATTAGAAATAGAAAGTAATGTCTGGAACCAGAACAAAGTACTGTCAATAAGAGATAAGGGTATAGTCATGTCAAATGCCACCAAAAATCATTGCAAGGGTAGAAACCTCACTTTACATGGCTTTGCTGCATAATATACAAATTAAGGTTTGTTTTTGTCATTCCCGCTCTAAGTAACTAAAAGACAGTATCAATTTGTGTAAGAATAACAATTCAAATGGATTAAGTGCTGCAGTGTTTCCTATAACATAGTAACATAGTAACATAGTAATTTAGGTTGAAAATAGACACAAGTCCATCAAGTTCAACCCTTCTACCTATCATTTCAGCGTTTTGATCCAAAAGGAAGCTATTTCGAATTTTGCCTCCTAGGGGGAAAAAAATCCTTCTTGACTCCAAAAGGGCAATCAGATTTCTCCTTGGATCAAAAAGCTCTATTATTAATGCTTATTCTATTATTAATAGCCCTGTATGTTCTGCTTTTATAAAAAAAAACATCCAGACCATTTTTAAATGCATCTATTGTGGTTGATAGCACTACCTCTCTTGGCAGCGAGTTCCATAATTTTATTGTCCTTACCGTAAAGAATCTTCCTTTGCTGCCTATGAAATCTATGCTCTTCCAGTCTCAGGGGGTGACCTCTTGTTCTTTGTACATTTCTGTTAATGAACAGGTCCCTGGAGAGCTCCTTATATTGGCCCTGCACATATTTATATAATGTTATCATATCCCCTCTAAGACGCCTTTTTTCTAAAGTAAATAAATGCAATTGTTTAAGTCTCTCTCCATAACTAAGATCCTCCAATCCCCTTATTAATTTTGTAGCTCTCCTTTGCACTTTTTCTAGTTCCTTAATATCCTTTTTAAGGACTGGTGCCCAGAATTGTACTGCATATTCAAGGTGAGGCCTTACCATTGATTTGTAAAGAGGCAAGATGATGTCCTCCTCCCGTGAATCTATACCTCGTTTTATACATGCCAATATCTTATTGGCCCTTGCAGCTGCTGACTGGCATTGGGCACTGTTGCCAAGTTTGTTATCTACAATGATTCCTAAATCCTTTTCGTTAGTAGTTTTTCCCAGGGAAATACCATTTAACGTATATGTTGATTTGTTATTATTTTTCCCATAATGCATAACTTTACATTTGTCTATATTGAACCTCATTTGCCACTTTCTTGCCCAGTCCCCCACTCTGTCCAAATCTTCCTGCAAAGAAAAAACATCAAGATTAGTCTTTATTACCTTACCTAATTTAGTGTCGTCCGCAAACACGGAGACATGGCTCTCAGCACAACATGGGAGATCATTAATAAACATATTAAAAAGAAGAGGTCCCAAAACAGACCCCTGAGGTACTCCGCTCACTACCCTGGTCCAATTTGAAGCTTTATAGAGAATATCTAATAAATATATTAAGACTCCACTGTATGTACAAGCTGTGAACGGGGAGAATGATATAATCAATGGACAATTATTCAAAAAGAAGTGTAATGATGTAATTAGAAACATAATTATCTATTTATTGTTGGTAAAACCAAATGGCCCTCCAGCTGCTGACGAACTACATCTCCCATAATGCTCTTTCAGCTAAGAGGCTGGCAGAGGCGTATGGGATATATAGTCCTGCAACATCTGGAGTGCTGCAGGTTCCCTCCTTTGATTTAAACTGAATGATCCTGTTTGGTGTGCAAAAAGTGGATGTATTTATGATGTGAAGAAAGGTGTGTATATTTTAGTAAGATCATGCTCCCCATCAACCAGCCCACTCAAAAACCGGGGGTGGAGGGGTAGACGGCAAGATGATCAGAAGAATGAGCCAGGATCAAGGAAATAGCAGTAGCAATGATCAGGTTTCAAACACAAAAGCAAACAGATGTTTTACTTCCAAACAGGCCTTTTACTTTTGTTCTCAACTGGATAAAAAAGACAACCTCATTTGCCCTTAGATCTCTACTTGGTACAGCTCACTGAAGCTTTGAAGAAGGCAGCAAATTATGTGTGATAGACAGGAAGGATCTAGAAGCTGATTTGTTCTTGAGGCCACTTCTTTTATAGTATTTTATTCTATTCTAAGTGTGGATTGTGGTAATTTAACTGAGATTGAACCAAACTATGTGTAACCCTTGACCTGCAGTCCAAGGGTTAACATTGCAGTGAGAAAGATTTCTTTTAACCTTGGGCCAGCGAGCTTACCTCCCACCTTAACTCTATACCTTTGCTAGTCAACATGTACACAAATAATAATCCAGTATTAACTATATGAATAAAATACCTTGTGCTTTTAGTGTCAGAAGTAATGATTTACTAAATTCCACATTCTGTTTGTGGCCTCCTGGAAGGATGGGGCATTCTGGAATCCATGCTGTGTGGTTTGCCCATGGAATGTGATTGGCACCTGGTGTTTCATTTTAGCTGGTTGGTCCTGGGATTCTGTAAACATTGGACTGTGTGTATATATGATGTTTGAAGTTCAGGGAAGGTTCTGGATATCAAGAGGTTGAGGTGTGAAAATTTTTCACGTGAGCAAGGTTCCAATACTTATAAGGAGCAAAAGTTAAAACCATAGTGGCTTTTCTGTTAAGTAAATGTATGAATATGTTTATGTGATATATATTAAGCAAATGTCTTTGACATGAATCCTGTTTCTGCACCTTTTCTGACAATTGTGACTGGTTATCGAGCTGTGGATTCTACTTGTCATGTATCATATGTGCTTTATTATAAGGGGGGAGAGAGCAGAAATTGGGGGAGGAGGGGGGAGAGAGAACATCAATTGGGGGAGGAGGTGGGGGAGAGAACAGGGGAGGGGAGAGAACATAAATTGGGGGAGGAGGGTGGGAGAGAACATAAATTGGGGGAGGAGGGTGGGAGAGAACATAAATTGGGGGAGGAGGGTAGGAGAGAACATAAATTGGGGGAGGAGGGTGGGAGAGAACATAAATTGGGGGAGGAGGGTGGGAGAGAACATAAATTGGGGGAGGAGGGTAGGAGAGAACATAAATTGGGGGAGGAGGGTAGGAGAGAACATAAATTGGGGGAAAGAGGGGAGAGAACAGGGGAGGGGAGAAAACAGAGATGGGGTGGAAGGGGAGAGAACAGAGGAGGGGGAGAAAACAGAGGAAGAGAGAACGGAAATGGGGTAGGAGGGGGGTAGGGGGGAGAGAACTGAGATGGAGAAGGAGGGGGAGAGAACTGAAATGAGGGAAAGAACGGAGGAAGAGAACAGAAAGAGATATGGGGAGGGGAGGATAGATAAGGGATATGGGGAGAGGGAGAGTCATGAGATTGTAGTGGGGAGGGGGGGTGCCAAAATGCACTTTTTTTCGCCTGTGTATAAAAAATCCTTCCACCGCCCCTGCCTGTATGCCAACTATTTTGCAGCCTCCTCAGAGGTGCAGATGGTCTAGTCCACCTGTGGTCTCTCCTCAAAGATCTTTTTTTTGTCATTTCTTGTTCTACTTCTGCTCTTCTCTTTTCTCCTTATCTTTGTTTTTTTTATGCCGGACCTTATTTCACTCTTCCCCCGTTGGGCGGTCACATTATGCAATATTTTACTTATTTTCTTATAGAAAACTTTATTTTTTTTTTACCTTGTCTCAAAAATCATAAACTTCAAGTCATCTCCTCTGAGCAATTATTTTCAATGTGGGCAGACATTTGAGACTAAGTCCCTCTTGACCTACTTGTACTCCAACTCTACCTCTCTAACCTTAAACTAGAGCTCTTCACCACATCTCAACATCCCTTCATCTCAGCAGCCTACACCAAATCTCACGCATGCAAAATTCTTAGTAAGAGGGGCATGTGAGTGTAGTCGAGGGATGGTGGTCAACATGAGCACTCTTCTTGGCAATCTTTGTTGAATCTTAGTGAATAGACCCCTCTATGTCTGAATGGATCAACAAATGCTTCAATAATTGTTGTTTTTGGAGCATAATTGATTCAGTTCAGGGTAACGTAATAACACACACAACAGATATGCATGACAGACTTCCATAAATTGTTTGAAATTATATTTGTCATCCTTTAATGCTTAAAACATCAACATTAACCTGACAAACAATTAGCTGAATATAGTTTCATCAGCTTCAAAGTAGGACTGCACCTTCTTTATCAGAATTAGTAAAAATTGTTGGGACTTGCAGGGCTGGGTGGTTAAGTACTGTACAATAAAGCTTTATAGTGATTGGAGATACATTTTAGGACAAAAAGGATTTCCCTCAAAGTAAAATTATCTGCACATTAAAAGTTGGCAAGAGTTCTAACAAAAGAGACTCAGACGATATAGAAATAATAAACCATGGAAAAATAGTTACAAAGGTGAATGTCGTTGCAAAAACATGTAGAATTCCAGTAAGAAATCAATGCCATATAAAACTCATGACAACCTAGGCTAAAGCAAAGTATGAATGCTATAGCCAATGGTGCTGGGGGGTGTTGCTAATGGGGCTGAAAACCCTGAGTCTGTGGGTGCTCGCTCCGAATGGAGACTTCAGGGCTAGCAACGTCTTGTGATTGGACCTCAAAGAAGAGGTCCAATTACAAGGCTGAGATCCAGGTTCCTCGTAGAGCTACATGCACCTGAATCTCACTAAGCATGTGGTCTGTATGCCTGGGTAGTGCCTAATTAGACACCAGGGACATGGCAAGTCCTTAGGGGGAAAAATAGTCTGGCAAGTCCAAGTGGATGCAATATGGGTGCATAGCAATTCTTTATCGGTGCAGTGACAAGTCCTTGTGGGTGTAACATTGGTGAATGGCAAGTCCTTATGGGTGCAACATACGTGCCTGGGAAGTCCTTATGGGTGCATGGAAGTCCTTGTGTGTGCAATATGGGTGTGTGGCAATCTCTCGTGGTTGCAATATGGATGACTGCAAAGACCTCATAGGTGCAACATGTTTGCATGGCAAGCTGTGGGGAGTAAAATATTGGTTAATTGACAAGTCATCGTGGGTGCATTATTGGTGCAATGGTAAGTCCTGTGGCAAGCCCTATGGGTACACTGTCAAATCCTGTGGGTGCTGAGCTAAGTATTGTAGGTGCTGTGCCAAGTTCTGTGAGTGCAATTTGGATGCTGCAGTATGGTGATGTGTCAATTCATCAGTCTTGTGCTGTGGGTGCAATGGCAAGTGGGGGAAAATGAAGACATAAAAACAAGAAATGCATTTTTCAATACAATTTTATTAAAAGTGAAAAAAGGTTTAATTACTAGCAAAACTTTTTTTCCTATACGGTCGCATTTAGGCCTTTTCTTTTTTTACTTATTAAGATGCAAAGTTTGGGGTGTTTCCTTATATTTTAGTAAATATGGTACAATAGGGTGCCATATTTATTGACTAGATGAATAACGTTTATTGGCTAACTGATTGCTAAAACATGGGTATAGAGACATACATTACAATATATATGTGTATATATATATATATATATATATATATATATATAGTAAGATCAGTATGTTGCTTTACATATTATGTGTATAAGTACTTTTGTTATTGTTTTATGTAATAGAATTACATAACATATACCCAGAAATATGGATGCGTCGATCATGTACACTTTTCTCTAGCACGTTTACCAAATTTTCCATGGGTTCTAGCCCCAGATCTTTTGGAAATCTAGCAATGCCCCTAGCTACAGAGGGTCCTACAGTATAGCTGGGTCTTAAGCACCGAGGAAGGTGCTGCATAGTACTTTCAGACTGGTATAGAAATGTATTGTTGATAGACATTGCTAAATCTTCAGCTACACCCTCCCCCATAGCAACCTCCCAGTTCCGAACAGGTCATCACTGACCCAATTTTTAGGATAGACATTGCATAAAGCTGGCCCCAGCTAAAATTTTCCCCACTTCTCAGGTGCCACTATGAAAAGACTTAGGAATTCCATTTGTGGAACAGTTGAACTTGATGGAAAATATGTATATTTTTTAACCTAATTAACTACCGTATTTGCTCGAATATAAGACGACCTTGATTATAAGATGACTCCCCCAAACTTTGGATATCCATTTAGGAAAAAAACTAAAAGCCTGAATATAAGACTACCCTATAGGAAAAAAGTTTAACATATATATTTACATCTAAATAGCTTTTTAATATTTAATAAAAAGTGCATTTCTTGTTTTTATTTCCTTTTATTTTCCCATCTGCCCCCCAGATGTAGCCAATGCATCGCCCCACAACCATTTGCCCACCAGACTTAGCCAATGCTGCCCCTATGCCCAGACTTAACCAGTGCTGCCTCATCCTCCCTACCAAATGCTGCCTACCCCTCCCTCCCTCAGACTTGCCCAGTGCTGCCTCCCCCTCCCTCCCCAGACTTGCCCAATGCTGCCTCTACCCCCCAAACCTTGCCCAATGCTGCCTCTCCCCCTCCCTCCCTCACCAATGTTGCGTCTCCCCCTCCATCACCCAATGCTGCCTCTCCCCCCTCTCTCTCTCACCCAATGCTGCCTCTCACCCTCCCTCACCCAATGCAGCGTCTCCCCCTCCGTCACCCAATGCTGCCTCTCCCCCATCCCTTACCCAATGCTGCCTCTCCCCCCTCTCTCTCTCTCACCCAATGCTGCCTCTCCCACCCCCTCTCTCCCTCACCCAATGCTGCCTTTTCCCCCCTCACTCCCTCACCGAATTATGCCTCTCCCCCTCCTTCCCTAACCCATTGATGCCCCCCCTCCCTCCCCCAAACGTACGCAATCTCCCTGGTGACTAGTGGGAACAGCAGGTGGATGTCTGCGCGGTACATGCAGACATATTCCGATGCTGCCCGACACTTCTGTCTTCTATGACATAAATTCAGGTGACCTCCCGGCTTCCGTCATAGAAGTCTCGGCAGAAGAGCCGGGCAGCAGCGGAAGATGTCTGCGCGCATTATGCAGACATCCACTGGCTGCTTGCGAGGGGGATCCAGGTCTTGAGGTCTTTTGCTCTGAAAAAAACCTTGTCTTATATTCGAGCAAATACAGTATGTAATTATACTAACGATTGAATGAACCAATTCTCAAAAAACTAACACCGATCCAGTACTAGGCTATCCTGCACAGAAACATGCTGATAGAATACTTTGTATATACTTTTTACAATAAAAATAAGATAAATAAAT
This sequence comes from Pelodytes ibericus, assembly GCA_036172795.1. NCBI lineage: Eukaryota > Metazoa > Chordata > Amphibia > Anura > Pelodytidae > Pelodytes > Pelodytes ibericus. Next base: position 232,833,991 of record CM069857.1, on the reverse strand, counting down.
GCAGTTTTTAAAAATATGAATATATTTATATATAAATAAAAAAGAAACAATATCCCAGGAAACTGGTGCTCTTGTAAAACATGAACTATGTTTTTTTTCCTAAGTCTGGCTAGAACCACAATGTTCTCCATTTACCTGGAGACTTCCTCTTGTAATCATTTCTTATCTGTTTGTTGATTCACCCAGCTGCAGTTGATGCTGGGCTCACATTACTATTTGTATACTTTGTTAATGTGGGGGCTCATCCTATGGTCTTTCAACTTTGCTCCCACCATTTGTATTCAATAAGTAAAGCATTTCAAAACACCAGCACTGAGTATTGTACCCACCTGGAACTTAAAGGGATAAAGCCCACTGTAAAACTGGGCGAAAAGTTACAATTTTCTCTGTAGTTCACACAAAACCTTTGAAGAATTGTTATTGTAACAAATTAAAACCAGGCTGTTGCTTTACAGATTATGTATATAACTTCTTTTGTTATTGTTTTGTGTAATTCTTCCATGAAGCCGTTGTAACTAAATAATGGCATCAAAGATATAGCTAGTGGATATAGTTCTGGGATGTTGGGGAAACTTGAATGTATGTTTCATCACCTGACTTACATGACTATATGCACCTGCTCAGGATGAATAGAAACAAAGCTGGTGGCTTCAGTAAGATGCACCATATATAAGTGCTGTTGCAAGTGAGTTGTGTTAACTAAATAGTTGACTTTTTTATTTCCAACTTTTGAAATGTTACTGACATGGGTTTGTCATAGCAGCTGAAATTGGAATGTACATTGCTATAATAATCTGCCATATACAGTGTTATACACTTGGAAGCAGCTCACAAGTAGATATGATCAGTGGTGTATCTTGGTTTTGTGCTGCCCTAGGCAGACAAAATTTGTCCCCCCTACCTACTTTGCACACCCATGAACCATAACCCACACTGCACACCCAGGACATGCTCCATCACCCACATGCACACACATTAAATGCTCCATCACCCCCATTACATGCCTCCATCACCCCATTATACATACATGTAATAAAAATGTTATTGAAAAATTGCATTTCTTGTTTTTATTCCCTTTTTCTGCATCCACATTGCACCCAAATGACTTAGCTTACACTCATAGGCCAGTATTTTGTTGCCATTTAATATGCCCCAGCCAATTTGCCCAATAATATGCCAGTATTATTTTACCATTAATATGCCCCAGCCAATTTGCCCAATAATATGCCAGTATTTTTTTGCCATTATTAAGCCCCTGCCAATTTGCCCAATAAAATACGAGTATTATGCTGCCATTAATAAGACATAGTCAATTTACCCAATACATGTCCCCATCCCCCAGGACTTACCCTTGTCCATGATGGATAGTGGCAGGCAGCATGGCGTCCTGTTCGGCTTCCCTCCGGTGTGTGAATGAAGAATGGTCACGTGAACTGGCGCGTGTCTGACGTCAGAGCGTCGGTCACGTGACCTGTTGGCACTTCCCTGTCACACTGCATGGGAAGCCAAACATGCAGCACGGAGGCTCCCTACCGATCTCCCCAGGCACCATCTTTGCTGGCAAGCAAGGTTTTTTCAAAGGGGCAACTTTTTTTAAAATGTTTTTTTAAAATTGATTTTATTGCGTTTTGTGCCACCCCTTAAAGGCATACAAGGCCACTTGCCTTGTTTGCCTTGCGCTAAATGCAGCACTGGATATTATATTCCAGAAATTATCATTAGCATATTCGATGGGTGTTTCCCATAAAAGCTGTCCAGACTCAAAATGCATGGGAAGTCTCCTCTGCACGATGGACTCTCCTTGGCTCGCTTGGGCCTTTATTATCATTGTCAGTGTGGTGTAGCTGACATGTATAAAGCTAAATAGCCTGCACTATGGGATGGTAGACAGTCAGAGGCCGCACACAAGTTTTGAGATGGGTCATGTTCTGGGTGTGCAATATGGGAGATGGGGTATATCCTGGGTGTGCAATGTGGGTGCTGCGGCATGTCCTGGGTTGCTGGGCATGTCCTGGATGTGCAATGTGGGTGATGGGGCATGTCTTGGGTGTGCAATGTGGGAGATTGAGCATGTCATGGGTGTGCGATGTGGGTAATGGGACATGTCCTGTGGATACAAAGTGGGTGCCGGGACATGTACTGGGTGTGCTATGGCAAGGGATGTGGGGTGGGTGGGGGTGGGGGCCCAGATCATTTGGTCTGTAAGGGGCCCCATGATTTCTTATGGCGGCCCTGCACTGCACAGACAAAATGTCAAAAATGTATGGCAGCTACCAATGATGAATTACTTCTGTTGCAACACCATCTTATATACTATGTTAATTTCATCGACTCAATCAATAATATCATGATATTATTACACTTTTCATAGCACAGATTTAAAAGCCTGCTAGTACAGGTTACAGATAAATGTCTTTAATATTAAAAAAAAACCAAAGGAAACCTATCTTTCTATTTAAATTTGGGATAATAGTTCCAGAAACAAAGACTGGTTCTCAAGTATCAATCGTCTCACTCCAATATCCTCTATACCTTACTTTATACCAGACTTTAATTTTAAGAGATGGCAACGAAGAGGCATTTTAACTTACGGACACCTATTAAATGGGAAGGAAGCGAAAGCCTTCTCATTGTTAAAGGAAGAATTTCAGTTGATCAACGCTGATATATCCTCTTATTTCCAATTGGTTCACTTTCTCCAAACCAAACAATGTACTATGGTTGATAAATCAAATTCGCAATTGTATAGGCTAGAGAATTTATGTCTCAATCCCCCGAATACTACAAAAGCTATTCTCTTCTGTTATCACAGTCCATTGGAAATAGAGAAAACCATGTCTTCTCATTTATGCATATGTGGGAAAAAGAATTGGGAATATCTATAACCCATATGGAGTGGTTGAGAGCTTTTGCTCTAACTTCTAAATTCTCTCATTGTTCCTCACATAGAGAGTTGTACAAGAAACTTACATATCATTGGTATATGGGACCTCACAAATAATCTAAATTCTGCCCCAAAACTAACAACTTCATGCTTAGTTTATCTCTCAAACATAACCCAGCTATAGCACTATTAGGTCCTTGCCCAAACAAACTAGTTTTTTTGATTATGCATTTTTTCATAGCTTCTCTCACAGCTATTTCTAGAAACTGGAAAGACACAATCATTGCCTAAACTGCAAAAAATCCTTGCTACAACAAACACCAATTGTGAATGTGAGAAACTATTTTTTTTTACTCCTGAAATGCTTGTAAAAATTAAGATAAAATATGGCAAAAGGGGTTATTATTCATCAAAACAAAGTGTACAACTGACTATTTGGTGTAAGATGTGAGACTGAGGTTTTGAAGTGCCCCTGTTAGATCCCCTTCCCCCCTCTCCTTGTCCATTTTGTCTATTTTCCTAGACAGGTTATTAATTAGTCTGTGACATTAATGGATTTGGTTCAATCTCATGTTATGAATTTTTTTTATGTATTTCCCTATAAACCATCTATACTTCATGTACAGTTCTGTTATCTGTCTATTGCGATCGACAACATGTACATGCATAAATATCTATGAGAAAATGTAATTACAATGCTTTCCCCCTCCTCTTTTCTCTTTTCTTCTTTACCCTTACATTCTCAAAAACTCTAATAAAAAACTATATTACAAAAAAAAAAGCACTGTTCACTCTTTTTAACTGTCTTCCGGGCCTGAACAAGACAAATCCTCCGTCATAATATTGCCTATAATCTTAATGGGAAGGACAAAGAATGATGAGAGGTGAATATGGGCTGAGAATGACAAGGAAAGGCTTACTAAATCTCAATAACAGGAGTATTTGGGGAGGAGCTAACTAGAAGGCTGACAAGTACATTGTATATAGCTAATTAGGACAATGGGAGCATGGCAGCTAACAAGGATGTGTTTGGCAGTGGATGTGGACATATAGGATCGTGAAGGGATGAAAATAAGGGTGGTAAAAAGGACAATGGGGAAGAGAGAATGGATAGCAGATAATGGAAATAGGAAGCCTGAAACCTGAGGAATACTGGGGAAAAATAGAGGCAGTGGTGGGATTATCAATTAAGAAGGAGTCAGGATGTTGAATTAGTACTGTGCCCAGTGAATATGCTGTGTGTATGCTAAATATTGTGTTTACAATACCCATGACCCTAGCGATTTTATGACTCATTTGTCTTTGGTTGGTGCCTTTGTCAAAGTATCTTTTAAATGTGTGAATCTCATATCAATCATGTCTGTCTGTCCACGGCTACCACAGATCCTGACCTCTCACCTCCAGTAGTAGCCTCTCTGGTACCAGCCATTTCTTCATCCACCACATCCTTCTGTCACAGCACATATTACTTCTGCCACAAACCATGTTTGTGTTTCTTTTTTTATTTGAGAACAAATAATTGTATTTCCGTTAAATAGTATTTACAATTCTGTTTAAAGGGAAATGAAAACTCTGTCAATTAACATTAATTAAATGTTAATAAAGTCACTATAACAGGTCCTGCACTGTGTTTATACCAGGCATTAGTAACTACATACTAGAAGACATGCTGGCTAGTGGTAATAGCCTGTTACCACAATTACACAGATCAAAAGGCCTGGTGTTTGCTAAAAACAAACACCAGGGTTTTGGGCAGAACAAAGAGACACTAAATAGAGCCTCCCATACAGGCTTATGTAGGGACTTGCAAATAATTTCAAATAATCAGGGAAAGTGATAGATTTAAAAAAAAAAAGAAAAGAGAATGGAGAGCCATGCTAAAGGGCAAGAACTGCATCTGCTACCTTCTATTGGATTGGATCAGTCCTGAATTGACCCAAGGTGCAAATATAGATGCTACCGTTTCTTCAAAAAAATACCGTCCATGTCAGGTGATTTATAAAAAAAAAAATCATTTATAACTCCTGACACTTTGCAGTGAGGGAGCGGAGGACATCCATCAAACTGTGTTTGGCGCAGGTTCCCCGACACAAATCAGACGCTTTTCAGCTCCTAATTTTTTATACATAGGCTGCGCCGGAGCATCGAGCGCCAACACAACCTAAATCTACGCATTCAGCATACATAACGCAGACGTCTGTGAGTCTGGTTTATATTTGGCGCAATGTGCATGTGTGTCGTTTTTATACATGCCCCTAATGATGTCACTCGAGCTGACATGTTCACAGAGAATCATGCAGCTTGTACACGGTGAAAGAGAGCTCTCCCTGCAGCCCTGTAAGGAGTGATCTTGTCTGACATCAATGTGGGTCACACACAGGGGTTTCCTTGGGTCAGATCAAGAAATGAGAGAGGTGCTATATCAGTACACACATAATAAGTACTAATATATGTTTGCATTATCTATATGTTTACATAGAAATCTCCCAGACTTGAAATACAACATTGGAATGGAATCTGTCACAATAAGGCCACCATAGACACATTTGCCCTACTCATGAATGGTTATCTACCAGCTTAGTTATCATTTGACTGATGTCTATATAACAAGATATTTTAACTGGAAATAAAGCTGATATTTAAATGAGAAATAAAATGTATTGTTTTAAAATGTACTATACTTGTATAAACAGCAAGGATTGCTGCATACCTGATTAGAATATATGCAGTATATGTATGTACAATTTAAACTTTCTGTATTGTTTGTCTCTTTAGCTATCGGAAAAAAATGTAATAATACCAGTCTACAGAAAAAAATATTCTAGTATAATGATTTTTGTGTGGTCTGTGGGTATTAGGCAGCACCCATATTAGCAAGTAGCATTAAACCTACTAACAGAGGCTCCTAGATTTATATTATACCAATCACTGTTTCTGCTTTCTTTGGCCTGTCTCAAGCTCTAGTAGGCGTGAACATGTGGTCACAAGGTCATGTTGATGTGAACGTCTGTCTTTATAATGCTGCTTGGTTTCACAGGTTATTAGGTGTATATGTGTTTGAATAACTCCGTGTGGTGTGAAAAACATTTAGAGAAGTGACAGATGAGACGACTGTGGCTTACATAGTGTTTGCAGGTGGATTTGTCTTTTGTGTGTTTCTTGTCATCAGCAACTATGCTACATTTTAATCAACCTGGCAAGTCTATCTTAACCGGGAAACTATTCATTAAAGTAAAACATCCACCCACATGCATATTCTATATTCAAAGAGTGATGGTTTCCGACATGGTTTCACTGCTTCATTTCTTTTTTTTATATGTAAACTGCTAAAGAGTTTTCTCAATAAAGAGCCAATTGCTGGAATTGATGGGAATATCAAACTTTAATCCAAAGTACACTAATTAGAAAAAAAATTCCAACACAGCTACTTTCGCTGTAAGTTTGAAATTGCCACCTCAATTCGCTGCAGTTCTATCTTTATTGAGTAAACCTTTAAAGGTTTAGTAAGGATATGGAAAAGCACGTAGAAATGATATTATGGTACAAGCAGTGCTTTGCACCAGAGGGCCCTGTTCAATGAGGGTCAAAGGCAAAGAAGGAAAGATATAAAGGAAGTAGTACTTTACTGAGAGGGTAGTGGATGTATGGAATAGCCTTCCAGTGGAAGTGATAGAGGTAAACAGTCAACAATTTTAAGCATGCGTGGGATAGGCACAAGGCTATCCTAGCTATAAGATAGGGAACTGGGGACTAATGAAAGTATTTAGAAAATTGCAGACTAGATGCACCGAATGGCTCTTATCTGCCCACACATGCTATGTTTCTAAAGAACTAGCTAGTCATCATGGGTAATGTAGTCCACATAGCTATGATACTAAATTGTTGGATTATTAGGGGCCCAGAAAAGCTTCTGTACCGGTGCTCCCACTGTCTTATTCTGCCAATAGTACATCACCACTATTCCTCAACATACATCATATGAGGCATTCCTCCCAACTCTCCCACTTGTGCAGGACAGTCATGATTTTGAGGCGTTGCGCCACCAAGCTCTACCTCTGTACCGCTTTTCAGCAGGAGACCTGATATCATTCACCGGTATCTGGGACTGGTGTCTGTCACTGGTGAATGCATGTTGAGTACAGTTATCAGTTTGAGTGACACTTGACCGGCAAAGCTCTAGCCGCAATGCCCCAGTTCGCAAAGGGCAGAAGTTTGGAGGTAAGCATGATGTGTGCACAGACCAATGATAGATTGTCAATTGCCTACTTAAAGCTATGGCAGTGTGAAACAAAACAATAGGGTAAATACAGGCAGAAAATATCTCACTAACATATTCCATCATCCTCTTCTCCTTTTGTATATCTCTTTGTTGTTGTTGATACAAACTACTGGAAAATATACGCAATATGGGCTGGCGAATTGCAGATGGCATTGTGATGATGGCAAACAGAGGTAGTTACCAATATTGCTCATGGTGGACATTTACTGGACTTTGTGATGGACAGTTTAATGATGTTCTGTGGCCACAGAAATTGGTGGCCTTGTACAGGCACATTTCCTATCTATGTCAAGTCAGGTCTCAACAACGACTAGTGTGTGTGACCATTTGTTTTATGTTTGGTTAACTCAGAAATAACAATATGAGATCATTTGAAACGGGGAAGGGCTGGCAAGGGGGCCCGGAAGCTATTTCCCCCAGGCTGCTTTCTGTCGTGACTTCTATCAGCTGTGGCTGCTCGGCAGCCATCTTCCTTTGATGAGGTTCTGGCCCCGAGCAATAGGATAGAAAGCCCAAACAATACTTGTAAAGTCTGTCAGACCGACCCCTCTGGAGCACACCGTCCTGTAGCCACTACTACCTATATCACAGATCTATGATTAAACCTTGGTAGGTGAAACATGTGAGGTTTGTTTGAATTATTTTGCAATAAATTTGGGACTTTTATTTCATCAGACCTACATCTTTTTATCCTTGGAGTAGGTGCACTATAATTCATTTGCTCTAACCTATTTTTGTTTCTAGGATAGAAAGTCAGTTATGCTCCCTATTTTGTCCTTCCATTCATACCCCATAGGCATGCACCGGTGTGAGAGGAGAATCCCTTACTGTCTCCTTCTCACTGTGCTTAGTGATGATGCAGGGCTTCGGAGCTCCATGTGTGTCTAACACATGGAGATGATGCTGCCCGCAGCTCCCCGTGAAGTCGCTTTGCTTCACAGTGTGGGGGTGGACCTTCACCCTTCATGGAGCTTGTGCTACCCGCTTCTAGGGAAATACTGTATAGAGCAAGTAAATAACTTTACTGTGATGTAGCTGTGATGTGAGGCATCGTTGGGAACCTGCCGATGGTATGTCAGGCCTCACCTATGCCATCGTATTACCCTTTGTGGGTGTGAGGGAATCTGAGCATGCATAGAAAGGCTATATCACAGTTTGAGGGGGCTGGACACTGAATGCACTTGCATTCTGACAGGTGTGTGTGGAACTGCCTACTTATTTCAAAATCCCCCCAAAAAATTGTATAACAGATTTCTGAATAAGGGATCCTCAGCCAGTAGTGTCTGTTTATCAGGAACATAAGCTGATACATAAAGGGAAATATAACAAAAGTTCCACATTTTTGTTGCAGTTTTATATTTATTCACACGGTCATAACGTATAAAGATTTTTTTTTTTTTTTTTTTTTTTTGCAGATTTAACATGGAAACTTTATTTTATCAAAGAAAACGATTTCTACTGTTTTCTACTCCATACAAAAATACATGCAGTATTCACTACTGTTTAAGTTTTCCTGCCATCTGTTGTTGAATAGAAAAGGTGACACATTTATCAAATTAAGTTGATCAAACAGTAATCTAATATGTTTCCCACTTGCTTTTTTTTTTTTTTTTATAATTTTTATTCGGGTTTTGCATAAATACAATCATTGAAAAATATGGATGGATGTCAAATATGTCCCCCATGGGGCTGTTTCAGTAACAAAAATGGCATGTATAAGCATAGGTACATATGTCAGGCGTTGATATTGTAACAAACTGTAAACAGTGCAGTGAGTATATATACATCTATATGGATACAGACATCAAAAAGAATGTATAGTAACAAAATATGTGTTGGGTTTTATCTTAGTAGATAGTTGTTATTTGTCATTTAGTATATATCTATCTGTATCATAGCTCCGTAATCAGGTAAAAAACGTCATCCCTTGATCAGATAGGGGGAAACCCGTATGCTGTTGGCCCTTTGTAACATTAGAATCAGTGTTGAACTTTCAAAATATGTGGGCCTGATTGCCCAAATAAAGATTTTTTTAATGCTGTATTTGAATGTAAATATTTGATTCTTGTTGCCAGGTATGCTTCATATAACTATATACAGATTACAAAAATCAATTATTATTACTGTACATGACAATAAGAGAGCTTTACAGGAAACAGGTCATGTTATTAACAATTTATCTTAACCATGTTTTCAGGAAAGCATTACTGTTCAGGTATTATTATTTTTTTTTACTGAAAATTAAAAAAGGAAATGTAGCTAGGTTTGTTAACCACAAGGGAATCCCTAGGCATGGTAATATCATACAACACACTTACCCTTTTCAATTTTGGAAACCCCTTTTTAATCTTGGTGCAGATCTGGAATTCTTCAGTCCTCTGCAATTGTTTCCACAAAGTAGGTCATATGATGATGATAAATCTGTTAAACCAATATTTTATATTATATGAGTGTTCCGGCGTACTGTGCGGGCCTCCCCCATGGCGTCCCCCCATACCTGGCTCTTTCCTCTCCCTACATGTATGTGTCTCTCCCTTCCCATGTTTGTCCATTTCCTCTTCCTTGTCATGTCTGTCTCTCTCCAACTCCCACATATCTGTTCTCTCTCCCACTCCCCATATCTGTTCTCTCTCCCGCCTCCCCCATATCTGTTCTCTCTCTCCCCCTCCTCCCCATATCTGTTCTCTCTCTCCCCCTCCTCGGCTCTCTTCTCTCCTCCCTCCTGTTCTCTTCTCTCTCTCCCTTCCTCTGTTCTTTTCCCCCTTCCTCTGATCTCTCCTCCCCTTCCTCTGTTCCCTCCTCCCCCACCTTCCTCTGTTCTCTCCTCCCCATCCTCTGTTCTCCCTTCCCCTCTTACTTATGGTGAGGAGACGAAGCAGTACTTACTTATGTTGCCCACGGCTTCCTTGAAGCAGACGCCGCTCTGCTTCACAGGGTGGGGGCGGAGCTTCACCTCTCAGCCGGTGAGCTCTGCCCCTTCACCAGATCCATCAGTGCTGCCCAGCAGAGGGCTGGTGAGGGGAGATCTTTTGATCTCCCCAGCCAGTGCCTCTACCAGCAAACTTTTTTTTTTTTTCGTGACGCCACCTGAGGTTTTGCTTTCTGTGCACTCGCACAGGTCGCACACCCCTAAAGCCGGCCCTGATCACGCCACCTTTTTAGCACCTAGGTGTGGTTTCAACTTCTGAATAAAAGATATTTTGGGGTTAGTTTCACCTCTGTTTGGATAAAGTTGTTACTTCAGTTTGATGGAACTACCTTAAATCAATAAAATCATAAATCATAGTCTTTATACTGTAATTTGCAATTGCAATTATGCTACAACAAATGTATAGATCTTTTAAAATATTTTTTTATCCTGTTTATTCACATGCAGTAAAAACAATGTTTAGGTGATACAGTCCCTTTAAGCATAAGTTAATTTTCTATCTACAGTTGTCCTTTAAAAGCATTAATAACACGTAATAGCTGCCATCTTGCCTCCTAGCATGGGTTAATTCTCTGACTCTCCGACCCAAGTACCCTTATGCACCACATCTCAGCTATATGTAGATCCACCCCCAAATGTTGTGAGGCCTAACCTCCTCCTGTATAGCCCTCCTACCGATGGAGCAGGATAGGGCTACACAGAGCTGAGAGGTGGGACGGCAAGGTACTTGGGTCAGAGATCCAGCCCAAGCTAACAGACAAGATGGCAGTCATTACATGTGGAGCAGTTGTATATTTTGTATATGTTTGTTTTTTTAAGAATGCGGCAGCGTATATATTAGGGCTTATTCATTTATTTCTGGCAAAGTTACTTATGGAATGACAATTGCTGTTATGTTATATGTTCTTCCATCCTTCTCATATCCTTTTCCAGAAAAAACATTGACTTGACAGATGGCATATTGCTAAAATTACGGAAGTCATTATTTCACCATAGATACACTATCTACTTATTTACCCCACGTTATGCTTTTCCAAACACTTCCTGTCTTTATGTGTACGAAAGGCGGAGCACCCATCTGAGAAGCACATTTTACAAAATCATCCACCACTCAGTAAGGTTTCTGTTTATTTTTAAAATGCCCATTTGCGGTCATTCTACACGGCTGCCTCCCTCATGTCTAATGTGTGACGTGCAAGCCCTTTGTACTTTGATGCCTTTGTGACGCTCTGCGGTTGCCATGTTCCACTTCCTCTAATCAAGCAGCTTGTGATACTTTCAGTTCTTGGTTGTATTACTGTATTTAATCAGCGAAGAACAGGAGTTCTGTGGTGTAACGGTGTTCCATATTAAGCAAAATAATATAATCGGAATAAAAACAGATTCACTGTACAGTCCCCTATAGAACTCCTTTCTTCCTGGCATAAAACTTTTATACTGTAATAATTGCTCAACTAAGCAACTGCACGCAATGCTAAATTATTCAGAAATCATCCAGTGCTTTCTAAACACCTTGGGGTGATCACAGGTTTCTTAACAATAACATTTCTTTAACCTTGTGACATCTGAATTCATAAATAATATAAGATATGGTATGCTGAGCAGAAAAATGTAAACTGACATGGCTGTATAATTCGCTTACTAGGTGCATTTCATTAAAACTATATAAAACATAAAAAAAAAACCCACAATAGGTAAAAAAAAAAAAGTTACTTCATCAAAGTCAAAGGTCTAGGATATTGGTTCATTTTAGGGTGTCCTCTGCAGTGCTCCAGACAATGGGCTTCTGGGCTCCCAATACCCACTTTCACCCACTCAGAGAAGAGCTGCCAGGTCAAGCCTTCTAAATGAGATCCATTACAAGGACCAGGGTTTGCAGCATTCACATATTCCACAAATATTTTGAGCTGTCCAGACAGGTTCATCTAGGTCATTGTGATGGACCCACATAACATGGCTTTAGACCTACCCATGTGACAATGTACTCTGCATCCATCCCCTTGGGGCAAAGGTTTGTTGAGGCTTCTGGAAAGCTACTGCTAAGAAAGAAAGAAAGAAAGAAAGAAAGAAAGAAAGAAAGAAAGAAAGAAAGAAAGAAAGAAAGAAAGAAAGAAAGAAAGAAAGAAAGAAAGAAAGAAAAAAAACACACAGTATAACTGGAGAGTAAATGCAAAGTCCAAATGACGACATATATTTGAAATGAGTCAGAGGTAACAAGTAGCTTAAAATAGCAGTCTTTATATTATTATCAGACAGTACAAAGGACACTGGATATTTCTGCACAGAAACACAACCCCCATGTTTTAAAAGGTGTAGGAGAAACCAAGTGAATGATATGGTTTCTGAATATTAGGCCATAATTTACCAATGGCATGAGACCATCCATTGCAAATGGATGTCTCATTATGAAACAGCACACATAATAAGGAAAATTAGTATGAAATCATGCTACCATTGTTATAAAACCAGTGTCTCCCTGACAGATTGTTTCAGGTGTTGGTTCCCAGAAGATTGTAAATACACTTGTAGTAGCTTTATTATGTACAAAATACAGGTATAGGCAAAGTATCTGTAGAATGACACCAGCAAGTTCTGTGAAGATCCTTAGAACATCATTAAATTGCCATAACATAGTTCAATAAAATGACCTCTGTGAATAATTTTGGTGCCTGCCCCTGAGAAAGTATACACATTTGTTGTTTGTAGGTGTGATAGACAACACAATTTCCTACAGCAACCTGCTGATTAATGGACACTAACCAATGAAAATGAAAATGATGGCAGAGCTTTAATATATTCTATTGCACAAGCATATCTCCTAAATGTCACCCTGTTACTCCATTTCAGATAAGAGGGACCATATCTGAAAGCTCAGAATATTTGGCTTCTTTAACGATCGGGGTACAGAGCACTATAACTCACAAGTGGGTTTAAGCTGCAATAAGTGGGTTTTTTATTAATTTGTGTAAATAATATACTTATTCTACATGACTGCCCAGATGAAGCCCGGATTGGGCGAAACGCGTCGCAGCTTGTGACGTCCACGCAAGAGACTTTGTTTGCCCAGCGGAATCAGGAAGCTCAAGCGGAGACCTGTTTATCCCCGCATGTCAGCTGTTTCTTCAATTGGATTTTTATGACGGAGGAATCACTACCACATTATATTGTTGTCCAAGTATGTTTTTACTCATTTGCTTTTAAAGCCTCAACTACAATTAAGAGGCTATTAAAATTTGTACACACTTCATCGTCTCCTCTACATATTTGATAACATCATCTCCACTGTGGAAAACAGAAAGGAGCATCACAGACCGAAGGGGTCATAGGACTTATAGTCCATTTGCCTCTCACACTCAGAGCCGGTTATATTTGGCTCTAGAAAGTGTGAGCACGTTTCCTTTGGGGGACTTATCCATCTATATTGCCTATACAGGTCTTCACATTGTATGTTTGTTTCTTTTTGTTTTATATGTCTCTATGGAGAGTGTTTTTTGGATATTATTCGGAAGAATTATTTAGATAAGTCTTATATTGCGCAACACCTTTTATTATTACATATGGTTGGAACAAACATAGAAGTGAGAGACGGAGTGTTATGACTAAAGGCCCATTCTAACCACATTTGTGCTTTATGCATTTGATGGTATATGCTGCTGTATATTATATTAACAATGCTTTGTTTGCATGTACAAATATTAAGTTTTTTATATATCTGAGCAAGGAGGGGAAAAAACAGCAAAATAAATAGCTGTACTATCAAAACATGGCCAGCAATTTAAAAAAAAAAACCCCACATAGGCATGATATCCTTGCTGCCTATACATGGCACCCCTACCAAGGGTCTGTCCCAACTTGGGACATCTAATCGCCTGTGAATGAATTATGCGTATGTGCAGTAGCGCTGTCAGTCTGAATGACAGTATTTGCATGGTAATGCCAACACTCTTCCCCCCCCCCTACCATCCCACATTCCTGGGGTCCCATGTTGGGAGGTATGCATATAGACACATGCAGGGATGACCACTTGCCTCTCCCCAGAGGCATACATCAGTATTGGGCACCCTCATACACTGATTAGCTCCCAAGAAATATTTTAAGGAGAGAACTAGCAATCAGTATCAAAAAAGCAATAACCATTATAAATATTATTTTTCTTTTTTTGTTTAATATCTTTTTATTAAAGTGTTTATAATTAACAGTTCACATGTTTATGTATGAAAGAAAATGCAGTGTACAGCATACAGCATTTGTTCCTTTACAATATTTAACATATTCTGTCAAACTTAGAAGTTGCATTACTTATAAATATGCTTATACTTGAAGTATCAACATGAACCGGGGGCTATGGGGGAATGAAGAGGGGGAGGGAGGAGGAAAAGGGATGAGAAGAGTAATGGGAGAGGGGGAGCTGGCTGCGGTGTGTTAAGAATTTAGTACATAGGAGATTCGTTAGGCTGAGTAACCAACCCATTACATTCGGGTTTTCTGATTCAGTCTTTTGGATAATATATATACCTTTTAGTCCATCATAAAAAAAAAAAACATATTGGATATTAGGAATTAGATAAGTGAAGGGGGCAGTGATGAAAGGGTCTGTAGGAATGGATCTGACTCCAAGTACATCGTCCATGGTGTCCACCTGGAGAAAGAGTCCAATCCTTTACCTTGGGCTGTGAGTAGTAGGTCTTCCATCTTCCTGACCTGCTCCACCGAGGCGACCCACTCATCGCATGTTGGTGTTCTTGTCTGTTTCCATAATTTTGGAATCAACATTTTTGCGGAATTTAGTAGAGATGGTGTCAGGGAGTGTTTGTAGACTTTAATTGATTGTGGGGTGTGGTGTAGAAGTATGCTTAAAGGGGTGGGAATAAAATCGGGGTCGGCTACTGATATTATGACTTTTATTACTAAGTCCCAGAATGGTTTAATGACAGGACAGGACCACCATATGTGAATAAAATCTCCTTTGCTCTGTCTGCAACGCCAGCATAGATCTGGGGTCCCTGGATATTGTTTATGTAATTCCGAAGGTACTCTGTACCATCTTGTAAGTATTTTGTACGAGTTTTCTTGTGCAAGTGCGTAAGGTGTGGTCTTGTGTATTAGTGTTGAAATTTTGGTCCATTGAGTTTCCGTTAAAGTGTTGTGAGTGTCCCTCTCCCATAGTCTCATGAAATAAGGTTTGGTTTCCGATTGGGAGTTTAGGAGTATATCATGTATAGTAGAAATTAATCTTGAGGGGGTCTCCTTAGCATGGCACAATGCTTCGAAAGGGGTTAGCGTATCAGGGTATTCGTTTGACTTTAGGAGTGAGGAAACGTAGTGGTGAAGTTGTCTGTATGTATGGGAGCGTAAGGGGTTAATAGGTCGTGTTGTAGTCAGGTCAGTATAAGGGATGGGCCTTTTGTCTTTCATGACATGCCCCAGTCTGGGGTAGCGTACCTCTGTGGGAAAAAGATTGCGAATAGACTGGACATTAAATCCCGGTGGGAAATGTTCGTTGTAAATAAGTGGTGTGAGTGGGGAGGGCGTCTGACGTAGCCTGTATCTGGATCCTGAATTTTTCCATATGGCTAATGTGGCAGGGACCGTTGGGTGGGTGGAGGTCTTTAGAACTGGTTGCGAATGTGGTACCCAGGCCGTCATTGGGATTGGGACTAACATCTCTTCCTGTTCGGTAGACACCCATAATTTAGGAGATGGGCGTGACCAATCAACTATCCTGGCTAGATGAACCGCTTTATGGTATAAGGAGATGTTTGGGAGAGAGACTCCTCCTGAATGTTTGTGTCTAGTGAGATAGTCATAGCCTAATCGTGGGTGTGAGTTACCCCATACATATCGGGTAATAATTTTTTTTATTTCAGTTATATAAGATGTAGGTAGGGTGATAGGGAGTGCTTGTAATATATACAGTATTCTGGGAAGGATGTTCATTTTAACTACGCCTATTCGGCCGAACCAGGAAATATGTTTCGGGGTCCAGTTATTTAGATCAGATTGTATAGTTTTAAGAAGAGGAGTGTAGTTTAAATTGAATACTTGGGAAAGGTCTCTTGGGATGTGGGTCCCTAAATATTTGATGGAGCCGGATGCCCATCTAAACGGGAGGGACGATTTTAGGGTTGACTCTTCTGAGAGTGGTACTGATAAATTGAGGATCTCTGATTTAGCTAGGTTGGCTTTAAAATAGGTTAAATGGGAGAATATTTCCATCTCTCTTACAATGTTGGGCAGGGAAATATGTGGGTTAGATACGATGAACAGTAAATCGTCTGCAAAAGCCGAAATTTTATGCTTGTGTGGACCCATTTTGAGGCCTGTTATGTCTGGGTTGTCCCTTATGGCTTCTAAAAATGGTTCCATAATTAAAACAAATAACAGGGGTGAAAGGGGACATCCCTGCCTTGTGCCGTTCGACAAGGTCAACTCGTCTGAGAGCACACCATTTACTCTCACCTTCGCAGTGGGTCTGTGATATAGCGCTTTTATCCATTGTGTCATGTTTTGACCCAAGCCAATATGTTTGAGTGTCGCGAAAAGAAATGACCAGTTGACCCTGTCGAACGCCTTTTCGGCATCTATAGATAATAAAACTGTCGGTGTGTTTTTGGCCTGGTGTATTAGATTGAGTATTCTGGTGGTGTTATCTTTGGCCTCTCGTCCTGGTATAAACCCAACTTGGTCTCGTTTAATAAGAGATGGTAGTAAAGGTCTCAGGCGTTTGGCCAGTATTTTTGCAAATATTTTAGCATCTGTATTTAATAAGGAAATGGGGCGATAGCTAGCACATAGGGTAGGATCTCTTCCTGGTTTGGGAATTATCGTAATATGGGCTTCTTGTGCCTGTGGGGG
This sequence comes from Pelodytes ibericus, assembly GCA_036172795.1. Classification (NCBI taxonomy): domain Eukaryota; kingdom Metazoa; phylum Chordata; class Amphibia; order Anura; family Pelodytidae; genus Pelodytes; species Pelodytes ibericus. The sequence goes on along the minus strand of CM069857.1, from coordinate 232,817,044 downwards.
TAAAGTGTGCCCTGTTGATAGAGAATTAAAAGAGTCTGCAAATTGTGGGGCTAAAATTGTGGAAAATGTTTTATAATATGTGAGCGTTAGGCCGTCTGGCCCTGGGCTCTTACCTGTGGGGGAGTCTTTGATTGCCTCCAGTACTTCGTCTGGAGAGATGGGAGCATCTAAGAGTACACCCTCCTCCGGTGGGATTACAGTGCGTAAATGCGAGCTAAGGTAAGTGTTTATGTCTGTTTGATTGCCAGAGGAGAGGGGGTGGTCTGATTTGTGTAGGTTGTAGAGATCCTGGTAGTAGGACCTAAAGGTCTCTGCAATCCGTTCTGTAGTGTGTACTATTCGTGCCCGGGGGTCCTTTATTTTAGAGATGAAGGATGCTGCTTGTTTGGATTTTAGTGCCTTGGCTAGGTATTTTCCTGGTTTGTTACCTTGTTCATACATTCTGCTCTTTGCAATCATAAATGTGCGTTGAGTATTATGCGTGAACAGAGTGGATAATTTTGTGCGTAACGCAATAAGATTCTGGTATTCTGGTCTGGAAAGCGTAAGCTTGTGTCTAGTTTCTAGTGTCGCTATTTGGGATAGGAGGTGTGACATGGCTGCTCTGTGTGTACGTTTGTCAAAAGATGCCGCACTGATGAGGTGGCCTCTCATAACAGCCTTGTGGGCTTCCCACACGATCGGTGGTGAGCAGTCAGATGTGGTGTTTTCTGCGAAATAGTGTTGCAGGGTTTCTTCCAGTTTATTTATATGTGTAGGGTTTTTAAAAATATTCTCATTTACCCTCCAATTAGGTGTTCGCTTTGGGAGGGAGGGAAAATGTAATGTGGTGGAGATGGGTGCGTGGTCACTCCATGTGATTGAGCCTATAGTAGATGACTTGACACTGTCCAGATGTCTATGTGAGATAAATATGTGGTCAATTCTGGAGTATCGATTATGTGGGGGGGAGAAATACGTGTAGTCTTTAGTTTGGGGGTGGAGAATTCTCCAAGTGTCTGCTAGTTGTGATTTATGTAGGGCTTTTTTTACTTGTTTTATCCTGGAGTAGCGTAGGTGGGTCGTCCCGGTGGAGGTGTCCAGAAGAGGGTCCATCACCATGTTTAGATCTCCTCCCAGGATTATCACACCTTCCAAAAATTCCGAAAACTCTGTAAGAACAGAACATATAAAATGGTGTTGATTAATGTTGGGGGAGTATATATTTCCAATAGTTACTGTGTGGGTACCTATAGTTCCTTTAACAAAAACAACTCTTCCATCGCTATCTGTTTTAGATTCCTGGAATACAAAAGGCAAATGTTTGGATATAAGGATTGCCACTCCTTTAGTTTTTTTAAAAGGGGAGTATGAATTGTATGATTGTGTGAAAGACGAATCTTTTAGTATTGGGGGTTTAGAACATTTAAAATGTGTTTCCTGGATTAGTACTATGGAGGACTTCAAGGCTTTTAGTTCGCCAAAGAGACGGGATCTTTTAGATGGGGTATTAAGGCCTTTGGCGTTTATGGAGGTGACGATCACATCTTGTAATTTAGTTTTATTCATTGTATGGGTTGTATAGCAGCCATATAAAAATAATCATGTACCGCAGCTTAACCTCGTAAAAAGGGGGAGTAGAGGGGGAACAAGATTTAAACTTTGGGGGGGCAAACGTTGGGGATACCCCTCGGGCAAAGCCCTTGGGTTTTGGGGCAACAGCACCGATGGTCTGTCCTGAAGATCCATAATCTAGATCTCCAGGACTTACCATATGTACATTGGCGCAAATACACACTGCGGGGGCAATGTCAACAGCCATGGAAGTCGGGGTATTTAAAGATGGAGGCTTTCTCTCAGGCCGTATCAGATTTGAAGTATTTATGGAAGCACTTAATATTAACCGTGATGAGGGGAAGTATATCGATATGTAAACAGTCATATAACAATTACACAGCAAACCGTATTTAAATAAAATACAAATGAAGTCACTGAAGGGGAAGAAAAAAGATAATTAGTATGAGAGAGATGCATTAGGTTTCAGGTAGATTAATATGTAGTATATTCTCTTGTTAAGTCCATGTTTCAGCGGGTTCTAGTAGTGGGTGATCTCTGGGAGGGTGGTGAGACATCGGCGGAGGTTCCAGGACGTGGTGAATGTACTTGATTTAGGGCCTCTGTAGCCTCTGAAGTGAGGTGGTCTGGGACGTCTCTTCCGTTGAGGTCTGGGCAGCCATGGGCCATTCCGTAGTTGGGGTAAGAGAATGTCTGTGGGCTTAGATCAGGGGTCCTCAAACTTTTTAAACAGGGGGCCAGTTCACTGTCCCTCAGACCGTTGAAGGGCCGGACTATAGTAAAAATAAAAACTATGAAGAAATTCCTATGCACACTGCATATATCTTATTTTGAACAAAACGAGAACAAATACAATATTTAAAGTAAAGTTAAATCAACAAACTTACCAGTATTTCAATGGGAATAGTGTGCCAGTCAGAGCCCAGGAATATGATGCCAGTCAGATGCCCAGGAATATGATGCCAGTCAGATGCCCAGGAATATGATGCCAGTCAGATGCCCAGGAATATGATGCCAGTCAGATGCCCAGGAATATGATGACAGTCAGATGCCTAGGAATATGATGCCAGTCAGATGCCTAGGAATATGATGCCAGTCAGATGCCCAGGAATATGATGCCAGTCAGATGCCCAGGAATATGATGCCAGTCAGATGCCCAGGAATATTATGCCAGTCAGATGCCCAGGAATATTATGCCATTCAGATGCCCAGGAATATGATGCCAGTCAGATGCCCAGGAATATGATGCCAGTCAGATGCCCTGGAATATGCCAGTCAGATGCCCAGGAATATGATGCCAGTCAGATGCCCAGGAATATGATGCCAGTCAGATGCCCTGGAATATGATGCCAGTCAGATGACCTGGAATATGATGCCAGTCAGATGCCCTGGAATATGATGCCAGTCAGATGGCCAGGAATATGATGCCATTCAGATGCCCAGGAATATTATGCCAGTCAGATGCCCAGGAATATTATACCAGTCAGATGCCCAGGAATATTTTGCCATTCAGATGCCCAGGAATATTATGCCAGTCAGATGCCCAGGAATATTTTGCCATTCAGATGCCCAGGAATATTATGCCAGTCAGATGCCCAGGAATATTATGCCATTCAGATGGCCAGGAATATTATGCCAGTCAGATGCCCAGGAATATTTTGCCATTCAGATGCCCAGGAATATTATGCCAGTCAGATGCCCAGGAATATTTTGCCATTCAGATGCCCAGGAATATTATGCCAGTCAGATGCCCAGGAATATTATGACATTCAGATGCCCAGGAATATGATGCCATTCAGATGCCCAGGAATATGATGCCAGTCAGATGCCCAGGAATATTATGCCATTCAGATGCCCAGGAATATTGTGCCAGTCAGATGCCCAGGAATATTGTGCCAGTCAGATGCCCAGGAATATTGTGCAAGTCAGATGCCCAGGAATATTTTGCCATTCAGATGCCCTGGAATATGATGCCAGTCAGATGCCCAGGAATATTATGCCAGTCAGATGCCCAGGAATATTATGCCATTCAGATGGCCAGGAATATTATGCCAGTCAGATGCCCAGGAATATTTTGCCATTCAGATGCCCAGGAATATTATGCCAGTCAGATGCCCAGGAATATTTTGCCATTCAGATGCCCAGGAATATTATGCCAGTCAGATGCCCAGGAATATTATGCCATTCAGATGCCCAGGAATATGATGCCATTCAGATGCCCAGGAATAGTGTGCCATTCAGAGCCCAGGAATATGATGCCATTCAGATGCCCAGGAATATTATGCCAGTCAGATGCCCAGGAATATTTTGCCATTCAGATGCCCAGGAATATTGTGCCAGTCAGATGCCCAGGAATATTGTGCCAGTCAGATGCCCAGGAATATTTTGCCATTCAGATGCCCTGGAATATGATGCCAGTCAGATGCCCAGGAATATGATGCCAGTCAGATGCCCAGGAATATGATGCCAGTCAGATGCCCAGGAATATGATGCCAGTCAGATGCCCAGGAATATTGTGCCAGTCAGGTGCCCAGGAATATTGTGCCAGTCAGATGCCCAGGAATATTGTGCCAGTCAGATGCCCAGGAATATGATGCCAGTCAGATGCCCAGGAATATTGTGCCAGTCAGAGCCCAGGAATAGTGCTCGTTATCCCTCCCTCCTCCCCCGCTTCCCCATCACTTACCTCCAGCTGCTGTGTCCCCGGACGTCTCGCGCAGTGTCCTCCTGTGGAGGAGGGAAACAGTTACCGGATCCGGATGTGACGTAACGTCACATCCGGTCGCGGTGATTTTATTTTTTTTTTATTTTTTTTTTCTTCCTGCAGCCGCATCCTTTGCGGCTGCCAGAAAGAAAAAAAAAGTAAACAGTGCGGAGGGGGGGGGGGGTGCCGGCAGCACCCCCCGCGGGCCACATAAATGTCCTCGGCGGGCCGTAGTTTGAGGACCCCTGGCTTAGATTGTGTCCAAGCGGTGATATCTGGCATCGGGATGTCCAGGGCCGCGCAGAAACTGGGAGCTTCTTCAGGGGTTTGTAGTGAGAGGGTATTGTTTCCTCTGCGTACCTTAATGTTTAGGGGGTATCCCCATTGGAAAGGTATGTTGGCCTTCTTTAGTTCCTCTGTGATCGGTTTTAATAATTTGCGTGCCTGCAGGGTGGCCCATGCTACATCTGGGAGTAGTAAGATGTGGGAGCCCTGGAAATTAATCGGCTGGATCTTCCTGGCTGCCTGTAGGAGTTGTTCCTTTGCTGCGTATGAGTGTAGGCAGCAAATAATATCTCTCGGGTGTCTGCCTTCAGGGTCTTTAGGTTTTAAGGCCCTGTGTGCCCTGTCAAGAGCGAAGGTGGTTGGCGGATTGGTTTGTATTATGGAATTGAACAATTCAGTAATCCGCATTGGCACGTCCTCAGGGCCTTCCATTTCTGCCAGTCCTCTGATGCGTATATTGGATCTGCGGCTCCTATTTTCCAAGTCTAGCATCTGCTGTGCCAGGAGCGTTGAGATCTGTTTTTGCTCTCTTAATTCATGTGCCAGTTTTCCCATGGATTCATGAAGAGAAGTTTGGTCAGCTTCAATGGTGTCCAAGCGCAGGGCCTGTTGTTTTATGTCTCCTCTGAGATCGGCTATTTCAGCCTTGATGGTAGAGGAGATGCTGGCTGCCAGAGCTGCAAAGTCCCTGCTGACACTGGCTGTGAATGCTGAGAAATCTGCCTTAGTCGGGGTTTCTGAAGGGTGAGTTTCTTCTTCCGATTCATCTGAGTTTTCAGTGTCTGTCGCTTCTTGTAGTTGTTTTGGCGGGAAAGCGGCTGTGTCAGGTTGAGGCGCCATTTTCGCTGCATGGTCTTTCGTTTGTTGCATCGGCACCAGAAACGATTGTAGCGGCGGTGGATGATGTTTTCCATCTCCCAGGTGCTGGGATCCTTTAGCCGGTCGTTTATTCAGGTTTTTCCCCATGTTTTGTTTGAGGTAAGTCTTGTGCTTTGGTGATTTAGAAGGGCCTAGGAGACGGAGCCTGGCTGAAACACGTCTTCTCACATCAGCAGTAGGACACGCCCCCTATAAATATTATTTTTCAAGTGGCTACTCTAACAAGATGTTTTCCCCCGAGCAGTGCTTTACTTGTCTCCAGACATCACTATTTCATTAGCATATTTACTCTGCTTTAAACGTAGCACAAATGGGGTTAGTGCATTAAAAGGTTATTAATCATGGATATATAGAAAGATGTGCATTTATAACCCTATTTAACAGCTCAGTTAACAGAAGGGGAAAAAGTTAAATCTGAATCAGTCCCTTGAGGGAATTATAAATAAATAAAAAAAACTTTTGTGGGCCTCTTACTTTAGGACCACGTCTGTGCATAGTTTATTACAGCTGGAGAGATTTCCTTGGAATACTGGTATGTGGATCTTTTACACGGACTTGCTCTGGGGCTTTAATATGCAGTAACATTTGTGCTGCACATGGTACTTGCTCTGCCTGCCAGCACATTGCTAACTGGCATATTGTACTGTTGTCAAAGGAGATCTTTAAGTGCTTCAGCCACACATGGTAACAATCTACATGCACAGGAGGACAGACATTCTTCCTATGAAGACACACCACAAAGGCCTGGGTATCTAGGAATTTAGGAGGCTCCTATTAAATGCTCTTTGCATTTCGAGTGACCTGAACACATTACTGAACTGTAATAAAGTTAAAAGCTGTAAGTAATAAAGGAATATGAAGTTCACAAAAGATCGCCTCTGGGTGACTGAATAAAATCCGGAAATTGTTATAAAGGTTGTTACAATTCATCTGTTTATGTTGAAAATTTAAAAGTATAACTGTAGGCAAAAAAAAAAAAAAGTTAATGTTGAATTGAAACACTGCATCAAATGCTTTATTACAATACCTTATTGAGTTAGCTTTGCTCCACACAGCTTTACCAGTGGTTGACATGTTCAAGTTTTGGGTCTGATTGAAGAGCCCCTTTTGCAGAACAAAGGCGATTCAATAACCTACTTTATTGTATTTTTTTATTACAGCATTTATTTTTAAATTGTCTACACTTGATGCCTACATTCAATTAAACAGACATTTGAACTTAAAGGACCATTACCGGCAAAAGGTAAGAGATCCACTCTTTTTAAAATATAATATTTAGTTATTCTGCATCTTAATTGTTCAAAATAAATAAGTACTTGGGGAGAAAGTTTTTTGTAGCTGTGGCCATACATGTACAGGTCTGACAGTCCATTGAACCAAGACATCATCCCTCCTTATACAGAGACCTCTTTGTACCATGCCCTCGTAACAAAGGGAAAGGTCAACTTACAGCAGGTTTAAGAAGCAGCTGCACTCAACTGTTCAACTGTTAGCAGGGCCTTTTCTACAGCAAAGAGGAACATGGGATGTGTCACTTCACTGGTTCCATTTGCAGAACTTTGTGTGTTTACAAATAGAATGAGCAAACATTTGACAATAAAATGTAAAGTACATATGGGAGGCAGATAAATCCCTGCCTACCATATGTACTTTCCGTCACAGCACAGTATATTGAATCCAGGGTGTGATCTGATGTAGTGTTATCCATGACAAAAAAAATAAAAAAAAATTATAGAACAGGATTGTGGCAAGTTGTACCTTTGACAAACTGTTCTAGCTGGGGGGGCTGCATATTAACTCAACAGGGATCCAGAATTAAATATTGGGGGCAAATCATGGGCATTGACTTATTTCGAGTATGTAAACTTAATTGGAAATATTAAACACAAGAAGTTACTACATAACTAAGGAAAGGGATGGGGGTAACCCAAATACGGGATAGCTAAACAAAGAGCAGCAGAGGAACTGACGACTGACAAAAAAAAAAAGTCAGTGTCAAAAAAATATCAAAACTAAATATATAAATACTTTAATGGTAATGCTGATATAAATAGAAAAAAATACACTGAGGGAATAACCTCATAACCCAGCTCACGAATAATACACTAGGACATTTAAACACTAGGCAAGTAGAAAATTAAGGTGTGTGTGTGTGTATCTTCATTTTCTACTTGCCTTAGCTATCCTTCAGCTACAGTGACCAACCCACTTATTTGCTATTAAGCTGCAATATTCAACATTTTCTGGATTGACATCCTTTTTATCTTGTCTATATGTCCTAGTGTATTATTCGTGAGCTGTGTTATGAGGTAATTCACTCTGTATTTTTTCCTTTTCATTCTATCTTCATCAGCATTACCAATAAAGTATTTATATATTTTATTTTGTGTTATATTTTTTGGCACACTGACATGATTTTTTTGTCAGTTGTCAGTTCCTCTACTGCTCTTTGTTTATCCAATTGGAAATATTACATAAAATAAACTACTATGTTGGGTATAATCATTTATATATCTTGCATTAACATTTGTAAACCATGGTAATATTTTGATACCATATTTGCAATTATATTACCAGTGATTCTGGTTTCAAACAGAATACTTGCATCTGCCCTCTCTGATTAGCTGTACACTGTATACTAAAATGGTGTGTTCTGTATCTAGTCAAGAAACTAGAATGTTTAGATGTGTTATTTTCTTTGTTCTATTACAAGTGAGTGTTTATCTACTCTTAAAAATACGTTTGTAAATCTTACATGTTTGCTGAACAATTAAACAAAAATGTAAAAAAAAACTAAAAAAAAAAAAACACAAAATACTAATTTTTTCCTTATACCAAGTAATTTTTTGTTATCAGATGATCGCCCAAGTAGAAACCATAAAAACAACATTTGGAACTCCAGAAGAACCAGCTACCCCACTTTACAAATTTTATTTGGTTGTCTATTTATGACCAAAAATGTAAGTAATGTATACATTTCCAACGATGGTGCAAGATACAGACAAAGCCAGCTTGTCATTAAAATGGGTTTTGTGAAACAAAGAAAAATCAAAGCCGCGCCCACTTCATAGAGATGATCAGCACTCAATATATTCAGGAAAAGGTGTGCATAGCAGGGTGTGGGTCAACAATGTGTCTGGATACACAAAATATGGCTTCAGCTTCATTCTGTTTGTGACCAGCAGGGTGGTGCACTAGGAGCACATATGGCACAGATGGAGTGGGAGTAACCACAAGCCCAGAGTTTGAATAATCTGCAGACGTTGGAACTACCTCTGCTTTTAGCAAAAATCCAGCATTGCCTTGAAGCAGAACCAGAATGCTAACCATTTAGTAGCTTCCTGCTGGCAATAAGAATCCTTCAAATCCTTTGAACACTTGAAGTCATTGGAATGAGAACTGCATTTTTCATAGAAAAACCTGGAGTTTGGCTCCCATTGCCTTGCCAAACATTTTAATGTAAAACTGCCAAAGTGATAACATTTTGCAATAAAGTAACAAAAAGGAATACAAAGCTTTTCAATCCTTTATAAAAGGGGAGGAAAAAAAATGGGAGCAATAAATAAATAACTTAACCTCTTCTATAAAGATATGTTAAAGAGGACTGGCTTCCTCTTCTAAAGATCTGTTTAGTCCAGGGATAAACTTCAAAAGTCTTTTCCGAAAGCTTTTGTGCTTTTTCCTGGGTAGGGATGCAAAATTATTTTGTTCTTTTGGTTTGTCCCAGTTTGTTCCAGAGTTTGCACATTTTACACTAGAACTGCGAGTAAGTTGTGACTTGTAAGGCTTGTTGTTGCTTTTGTTGGGAAGACTGCTTATTTCATCTGTAGAGTCCGAGCTAAAATAGCATGTCTGGTACACGGCTTCCTCGTTTTCATCTGTGTTGCTGAGACAGCTAGCACTGCTGCACATACTCCCTGCAGCCAGGGGGTCCTTTCCATTAAGGGGCACGGTTCCATATATGTAAGAACGCACTGATTCCAAAGTATCATAGACGCTGGGGTCCTTCACAACTATACCTAGAAAAGACAAGATTGCATGGCATTAATTTAGCACGCACATACCAACAATATGTCCCACATAAATCAACACAGCATGGGTCCTCACAATCACTTAAGTCATATGCAGTCAAACATTTAAACCATCGTTTAGCAATCTGTTCTTAAGGATTCCAAACAGACTGTGTATTAAGGATATCCTCATCTGACAGCAGTACAATGGACTGATCCTGTATTAATCCCAGCAATGCCTATTGTACAGATATCTATGCCTAAACAGAACAAAGCACAGCAGGCACAGATATGGATTACTATACAGAATTATTTGAAGGTTTATTCATAGCCCTATGAAAGTTTTTCCATATTGTTCCATCCGATGGAAGGACCTTTGTCACAGTATAGAATATTAATGATCCCCACCCACCTGTCACATTTAAACACTTGATTGGTGAGCTATATGCTGCGTTACTGGGACACTAAACAATAGGCAGTCATTTTATGCCTATATGCATATATGAATGTTAGACATCGCTACCATCAAATTGTAATATAATACAGAGTTGCTGCTGGGATACATTTGCTAAAACATTGTCCTTTGTTCTCATATCCCCCATGGTGCATTATTCCTACTGAGCTGCTAAACTTCGTAAGAATTGCGAAGTTAGACAGATCTCAGTAAAGCAAGTCTCGCGAGAACAACTAAACCACATGAGGCGACGGAGTCGCGATGACGTCACCACAGGAGGAACCCGGAAGTGCACACACGCGCGAAGATCACAGCATTTAAAAGGACCTAAGAGCAGTATGGTAGGCACACGCCAGGAGGAAGCCCAAATAGCGGCGAAACGCGTAGCGTGCCTACCTATACTGCCATTTTTCGATTTTATATTGTCAATTTGTAAACTCCTTCTGGATCTGCCTTTTGTTGGACTGGTCTTTTGGATTTTGTCCCCCATTTGGATTTTTTGCTGGCACAGAAGGAACATCTGACATCTACAACTATATATGTAAGATGCTATTGTATTTTATTAAATTTCTACCTTTTACTATCTAATATACCATCTCTTCATCTTGTTTCATTGCCTGGGAACGTGAGATTGAGAAGAGAGGAGATATCTCTACAAGAGATAGATGAGCCATCTTTTTCTACACTGTTTGTGAGTGCAATTACCCACACTGCAACAGCACTGTTTACATTTACTGTATTACACTATGTCTATTTGTCTTTTTCTGTCCCCTTATATATATATTGGGAGACACTGAAGACCTCCATTATACTGCACTGAACCAACAGTTTTTTCAGGCAAATATTACATTTTCTCCTATATAATTTTATACACTGTCTGGTGGATTTTACTTAGCGCACCAATCACACCGATTTGTTTGGGTTATATGTTTAGTCATTTTATGGTCTCACTATAAAAACCACAGACAAACTAAAGGGACTTTTTTGTTTCAGAAATATAATACCATGTCTGCAAGTTCAAACAGGGAATAAAATACAGAGACGTGTCACAATACCAAAACTACCTCTTTAGGCATCCCATTGTACATAGAAAACAATGACAGCGTCATAATAAGGTAGGACATTTTATGGGGGAAACAGGACTATTGTTTCCCTGTAAAAGTTAAATCCACCAAAAAAAAAAAATGCATCTCCCATGCAAACTACAAAGTAAAATAAAATCAACATTTAAAACTTAAGCACTATAGCAAGGATTTATAACCAGTGCAATCATAACTATAAAAATCCTGCTACTTTGTGGTTTTGTTGGGGGGAATAGGTCATAGTACTATATGTTACAAGTACTGTAACTCTCATCACAAATCAATAAAGGCGAGTTGCTCTCACCTCGTAACAATCTCTGTTCCTGGACCATGAGTGACCGATATTCTTCCCACTTTTCATATAATGTTTGCTGCAAAGAAGAATAGACATTAGAGTCTGGCATGTTAAGGAAAGAAGGAACATGAAACAATATACAGGTCATACTGATAAAATACTATCCCTTAAAAAAGTGATCTGCAAAGGACAGTGGGGGTAAGCATAGATCACTCCCATGGGACTACAGTCAAAAAGGTCAGACCTACAGATAAAAGTCTGTTTATACATCCAGACACTAATACTAAATACCATTACTGACCTTCAGGTACTGTAATCGTGCCTCCAACTCTGCTCTTCGGATTGCAGATCCATAAACAGTTTCCAGCCTGTTGATACATTGAACAATGACGTGAGCCAGTGGGAATTAACACAAGATCTATAAGCTAAATTCCAGCATAGTGGGAACAATCGTTATTCTGAGCATTAAATCTCATTTGAACTGTGATGTACCGGACAGCTTGGTAATCAAAAGGGAGAGGAATTTTGTTTTTCCCTCTTTTCCACAAGTGAAAAGGTCAGTGGCCTTAGTCTCAGGATCTGATGGAACCAGTCTGGTTCCAACAGATGAGAGGGCAAGTCAGTCACATCAGACTGTGTCCAAGGCAGACCACAGAATTTACAAACCTAAACATTTTTCCTATTAGGAAATACATATACATCATTTAGGTTTTCACATTTTCCCTACTAACCCCAATGATAAATCTGCCTACACCTTTGATTTGCATTGTGCTAGTAATCACTGTGTTGCGTGAGAAGTACTCAACACAGGAATCCAAAAGATATCATTTGTTTATACGTCACCTGATTGTATTCCCAGAAGCCTTTATCAACTCCACAATATCCCTGTGTCTAATTCCTTCCACGTGGAGACCATTTACACCAGCAATTATATCTCCTAAAATAGAGAAAAGGTAATAAATGCAAATATTAAAGTTTATTCAAAGCCAGCATTATTTAATTCTCACATCCAAAATATTGAAGTCACCTCAAATTCTTATATAAGTGGCACTTAAATATGAACAGTCCCATGTTCTCAACAGCAAATCAGTCTTGGAATTAAGCACTAATATATATGACCATTCAGTCCTCATACTGCCATATATTGCATGGTCACAAAGAAATGGATCTTATTCCATGGAACAAATTTAGGTAATGCTCAACCAGCTAAGACTGAGCTAAATAGTTTAAGAGAAAGGAAAATGTGCCTTTTGACCAGAGATAGGCAGGTAAGCAGACTTTGATGTTCCAAATATGAACAAACATGATTTTAGTTTTTTGCTACAATCATCAGTTTCACATATAAAAGATTTTCTAACATTACAGTGACTGATGCGCGCACACACACACACACAGTTCTGTTGCCAATCTTAAATTTCATATATACTTGGCCCTCTACTTCCACATCCTGACCATTTCCTCCAACATGGGAGAGATAAGGCAGTTTGAAGGATAAAATGAAGCGGCCTGAAATTTTCCTTGAATTTCCCAAAATTCCAAACATTTGGCAACTCAGCTTTAAAGTAGGAACATAAGTTCATACTCTGGCCAATCCTGCATGGACACAATTGAGGGCCCGTTTCCAAAACCTTAGCTGAAGTGACTCATTTCCTGAACAGAACATGTTGGATAATGTAGAAAAGCAACAGGGATTCAAGCAAAAAGACAAAAAAAAACAAAAAAAAACACACACATTCCTTCCATGCGTTTTACATTACAATAATGCTGTTCAAAGGAACAAAATATTTAGCCAAACAAACATTGGTTATGGATGGAAGATTATATACTTAAAAAACAGTAATTAAAACAGATTGAAGAAACCTTTGATCAGTTCTCAACAAAAAACAACCAAGTAATACAGACGGGATTAGTTTTTAGACGCAACATGTTCTTGCAATTTTAGGTTGCAGGGACAGGCTAATGGTTCCAAAGGTCCATGTTTATAGGAAACTGCCTTCTTACAGGAGTTAAAGGCATTACATAACAAACATATCCAATATGTTGCGTGGGGATCTTTACAACGTTTGGGTTTAGTTCATTAGTCTGAAGATCGGGAATGTGCCCAGTACTTCCCAACTGGGGGGCACACTCACCCCTAGAAAGTCTTTTAAGGTATCCAGGGGGAAGAGCATCAAGAAACCCTCGTGAGTTGGGCAGGAGACTAGACATTATGTGCCAACAGAGTGGAAAAATAGTAGCGTCTTTTATCAATTTTGATGTTTTGAAACTCGAGAGTTCACAATTTAGCAAACCTCTAAGTATCTACCCTAAAAGTCTCTTAACCAGAGTCTTCCAAAGTGAGGACCAATTGGTTTAGCTTATCCCATTAGCCTGATGAATATGCAGTTGTTTGAATAACGTTTACATAAACAGTTTGACTGCTTTTTTAGAATATTGCTAAATAGCTATTTTCTAGAGCCAAAAATGTCACTCCTTAGCATTATTGCAAAGAAATTAATGTATCCAAACACATTTTTGGTCATGTTACCACCTTGAGAAAAAAAAATAGAATACCAAAAAAAGATGACCTATTACCAGGGCAGTAATAAACTTGTTAATTATTTTTATTTTTTTTTATAAATGTTTGAATCATGGGATATTTCCAAAAAGGGAGACGAGATTGGAAACTCTTATTTGGTAGTTTATCACATGGCAACAGGACAGGAAGCTCATCTGGCATCAAATGTGGGCATATGCAATAAGTTCTCTACACAACATAAGTTCAAAACTGTTAACATAATTATATTCAAAATGTTTGCATTTTATAAATAAATTGACCAATATGGATGCTAAGAAAAGAAAGCAGTTTGAGTTGTGGCTCCCAATTAAAACTGAAATTGCCTTAATTTCCTTTTGGGGTTCTTTTATATTTCAGTTTTTCTGTTAAATATACTAAAACTGCAAAATTAGGCACAGATTACAAAAAATGTTTTTTAAAAATGTATCACATAATTCAACTCAAATATCTGTTAAACCGAAAATCTACTTTAGCTAAACAGTTATTAAACCACCTGATGTGCAACTGAATATGAAATGTGACATGCAAATAAAGAGCAATGTAAATATACAATTATAGAAAACTTTTTACAATCCTTATTTGCCAAGTTTTATATGTTGTAAAACATTGTACAATTGTATGTTGTAAAATTCATTGTTCACTTGCTCTTTATGAAAGAGCCAGTGAGCTCCACAGCTGTGTTAGGACATGCCATCAGCATATATTAAAAAATAGCTTTTACATTTAAGTAGGTGCACTAAAAAATGAGTAAAAAAAAATGGTAAAGACAATAAAAATGCCAAAATAAATGTTGTTGCCCAGGAGAGTAAAAATAACCATTTCTGAATAGTTATAATAATTTTTAAATCATGATCTGTAGTTATTTGTTTGAACGATATGCATACTTCCTGTTGAGGTGAAATCTCTGAAATATTCATATTAAACAGGAAGTTATATTTTCCATGTAAAACCACCCACATTTCTTATGAATGCTTTTGGAGTTAAAACAATGGAAAAGTGATCGCAGATTTACCATTTACTACCCGGAGATTAGTTATTGCTATGAGCCAACATAGCTTGCCACACTTACCAAGTTTCAGACCACACAACTGTGCTGGGCTTCCATCATGCACCCTGCATACAAATGTAAACATTTCAACTGAATTTTTGTCTTGATGGTGCAGTCCATAGGTCTGAAGTAAAAAAAATAAAAAAAGACATTACTACAAAAGTTATATACCATAAAATCTGTGACTAATTTGGTTAAAAAGTTGTGTGAATTGTTATTTTTTCCCCTCTTTACATCACTACTATAAGTTTTATTAAGTGAATGCAACAGGGTTGAGAGAAATGCCCATCACAGTAGGTGTACTTTAATCCAGGCTTTTTTTAATGCAAAGTAATTAGTTTAACGTTAATTATTTTCCTGTCCACAGTAGACAAGAGCAAGATCCTAAAGCACACAACAAAAATTCTGGAACCATGATATGTCCATGTCAGAACACATCTCTATTCTTAATAAATTCTCAGTATGGTTCAAGTTACAAATTGGAATGTGCATTGGTGAAATGAGATGTTCAGTGTGAAAAAGTGCAGGGTTATAGAAACCTAAAAAAAAACAAAACAAATCCTCCATACATTCACTTGAGGAGGGTACCATCAGAAACACTGGCTGCCTCATTAACAGGATGCTTGCAGAGTGAATGCAGAGCAAGCACATGTATATTAGCAGGATTAAGATACAATGGTTTTAAATTGCTCCCAAATGACTCCCATTTTAAACATCACCCCATGGCACCATGCTCATATGAGCGATTGCACTAGAGTATTTAAATATTTTGCCACAGAGTGAGTTCATAAATGGGAGACTAGAGAAATCTCCCATTTTTTTCGTTCATGTTTTTCAAACAATGTAATGGTAAAAAAACTATTTAAAAAAGTCAGTCATTTGCGATTTGTAATGATATTGGAATTAAAAAAAAACAATAAAACAAAACAAAGACCATATGAGATATCCTGTGGTCTTTTTGGGGACAGTCCCAACAAGAAGCTGACCACTAACTTAAAGGGACTGTCTGGTGCCCAAAATACATCTTCCAAATATTAATGCATATTAACCCCTTCCCTTGATGTTGATGTCATCAGACAATGTGTCGCACTGTTAAGAGATGCTGCTATGTACAAGAGCAAGTCTATTACCTTCCACACGCTGTATTCTATTCTAGGAAGTGACTCAGTGTGCTCAGTGTCTATATAATCAGTGCTGCCGCACCTGCAGTAAACATGCAGAGTAATAACTGGGGAGGGCTTAAGTCAAATATTAAAAATGTGAATTATGCAGAATGCCTGCATCAAATCACACTGGAAAAATGCCTGTGCACTATACAAGCCGTAATCTTCAACATGCACCGAAGTGAGTTTGGTGACTAGACTGTCCCATCAAAATGACAACAGTTCATATATCATTAACTAAACCATCCTATTTTGGACACTGTTTCTGTCACCAAACACAAGAACAAGTATTCATTCTTAATGCAGGAACTTTAACATATCAGCCAAGTACTATTGTTTTTAAAGTACCATAAAATAAAAATAGTGCCATGGTCATCCTGTATTCAGATAATACTAATACCTTGAAAGACTGGCAAATACATTTCTAGGATTAATTATTTCATTTAGCACAAAAGATCAATTTCATAAAAGCTCCTCAAATATAGAAGGTAAATATACAGAGGGAGCCAGCCACCCTGCTATGGAAAGACTGACTGTCCAAACACTTTCAATCAGGCTGTACCTGACCATGTCCTAGCAACCAAGGACAAGGACACGTGCAAGCTCTACAGGGGACCAGATGTTCCATTTTGCTTCTGTCTGTTTAGCAAAGATAATAAGTGGCAGAAAGCAGAATTATAATGCTACTCGTTACTGAACCCACAAACCCCGCCAAAATGCATGACAGGATTGTCTATGTAAGAAATGTCACAAGTCTTACAGGCAGAGTCATTTATTACAAACCACTTATTTCCTTTCCCTCCACAAAGAGCCCCAAGAGCATGGTTTTAAAATGTAGCTGTTCTAGCTTGCGGATATAACGGTTAACATTGACTCAGCACTGACAAGTCTCATACTGCAGCTTATGTTGTGTTGAAAATAACCGCTCAGTCCTGTTTTTCATCTCTACTTCTCCATCCCCCTTCTGCTTGTAGTGGCAAACTGACATGCAGGTGATAACAGAGGGACTCTACACATAGAATAACTAATGAAAGGCTTTAAATTATTCAGCAACCATTGTCACACTACTATTAACCCCTTTGCCACCAACAAAAATAAATGTAGTTACTGGTGATAAATTTCAGTACCTCAGACACAAGGTCCTTGTGAACCCAGTCAAACAGTCTGCAACATGAGGTTTAGACCTTTATGTAGCTGTGCCATTTAGTGGCCACACCTTAATATAAAAGAATGTATAATGCTATAAAATCTAGAAACAAATCTATAGGTCACCACTCGCTGATTCACCTGGACCATCTTGAGATCACAGAGATGAAAGCTGCCAATGGGTTATTGCAATTCTCAGCAATCCATTTAAGCTTGGTGGTAGATTTCTGCCAAGTTAAGGAACATGGAATGTTCCACACTGATCTTTTGTTCTAAAGGCTCCTTTGCGAAATTACCATTCAAATAAAAAAAATAAAAACATATCTGGGTTGACTCTTTAATTGTGACCTAGGTTAAAAACAGAAGTTACACAAGTAGATGGTGACATTTACAAGAATCATCAGGATCTATTCTGGAGAATAGCCAGATATGAGAAAATGTAAAACCATTTGACAGCGTCACAGAGGAAAGTTGAATTCTACTTTTCTTTACTCACCTGAATCTCAAATCCAAACGTTTCAGAATCTTCCTTTTCCAAAGTGACAATTTTTCTGGTGAAGAAAGAAAAAAAAAAAAAAAGTTACTTATTTTGTGTCCGCAGGCTTTTTCGGAACAGATCATTCTTCCTCCTACATACAAGGTCGTGGTATTTCTCTAGCCCCAGTCATTTCCATAGCAACCACATGCAAATTGCACGTTCCCCAATCTACTGGCATATACTTTATATGTTACAATGCTCTGCATTGTTTGTCTTGTGGGACCATACCACCAATTTACACTTTTATTCCTGTGTAATGGCCAGTGTGGTAAAGTTCATGCTCTATTATGTAACAAGGATAAAATGCTACACATGCATGTATTTTAAGGTGGCTTCATAGAGGTTTCTAACCAATGATACAACATTACCCATCCTACTGTAAATGGTGTGTCCAGATTATTAAGCTGCAGCACAGGTTACGCACTTAAGTTCTTTAGATCAAAACAGATCAAAATCACAAGTTGATTACTAGACGCCCCAAGGAATTCTGGAGACCCTTACCTCTGATTTTCAGATGTCTGGCTTATGTTCTTCCATCCCATTGAAGACCCCTAGAAACAAAAATAGGATATTAGAAACTAGGATAAAAGAATTATATACAACTAAAATCATTTCTTTATGCCTCATAATTGGAGGTCAAATTTGGTTTAGTTGAAGTAATTTAAAAATAAACAAGACACCAAACTAAAACACTGCACTAATAACACCCCCATAACTTAAAAATGAAAATCTCTCAACATAATTTTTCTTTTTAAATAATATATGTTGTGCCTTGTCAACCACTCCTTTTACGGCATAAAGAGCAAGCCCCTATGGTGACAGCATATATAAAGTGGTCATGTTTGTTAGAACCAGGAATCCCTGCACCTAAAAACTGCAATAGGCAACACCTATTTTACCATGACAAATTTTGGAAATATTTAATGACAATATTCCTCTTTCAGCATGTTCCATGAGTGTAAATAAAATAATTAAAAAAGCATGGATAATATTAGCCACTGCAAATCATTCTCTAAACACAATAGTATCTTCTTGTTTACACAGCCCATCCCATGTAATAAATAAATTACAGTATGTTCAACATATGTTGACTTATAACATGTACAAAGCTACATAAATATTTAAAAATGCATTAAAAGGAGGTTGTGACAATCGGGGTTAATACGAGATTCCAGACTCATTGCTAATCTGCACTATAATGAGTTGAAATATTAGACTGTTGTCTAAGACAGGGCTCGACAAACCCCGGGCGCCAGGTCGCCATGGCGACCAGGAAATCAGACCTGGCGCCCGGGTGCTGTTTGTCACAGGGAGCCCTTGCCGGCTGCCATCCGTTTTACTAACAGCGCGAGGGGAGAAAGTCTGTGCGGATCACACAGACTTTAAGCTCCGCCCCCTCGCGCAACACGCTGTAGTGCCGATTGTCACGTGACAACACGGCACAGGAACAGAAAGAGATCGGGCTCCAGCATAAATGTCCCCCTCCCCTGCCATGAGGTAAGCAGCAGGGAGGGAGGACACTAAGAAATATTCTTTTGTTCTTTAAAAAATAAAAAATAAAAAAAAAAGGTGTGTATGTGTGTATATAACTGGCTGTGTATGTGGTCTGTATGTATGTATGAGTGAATGTAACTGACTGTATGTGGTGTGTGTGTGAATGTAACTGGCTGTGTATGTATGTATGAGTGAATGTAACTGGCTGTGTATGTATGTATGAGTGAATGTAACTGGCTGTGTATGTATGTGTGAATGTAACTGACTGTATGTATGTGTGAATGTAACTGGCTGTGTATGTATGTGTGAATGTAACTGACTGTATGTGGTGTGTGTGAATATAACTGACTGTATGTGGTGTGTGTGAATGTAACTGACTGTATGTGGTGTGTGTGTGTGTGAATGTAACTGACTGTATGTGGTGTGTGTGTGTGTGTGTGAATGTAACTGACTGTATGTGGTGTGTGTGTGAATGTAACTGACTGTATGTGGTGTGTGTGTGTGTGTGTGTGTGTGTGTATGTATGTAACTGGCTGTGTATGTGGTGTGTGTGAATGTAACTGGCTGTGTATGTGGTGTGTGTGAATGTAACTGGCTGTGTATGTGGTGTGTGTGAATGTAACTGGCTGTGTATGTGGTGTGTGTGAATGTAACTGGCTGTGTATGTGGTGTGTGTGAATGTAACTGGCTGTGTATGTGGTGTGTGTGAATGTAACTGGCTGTGTATGTGGTGTGTGTGAATGTAACTGGCTGTGTGTGTGGTGTGTGTGAATGTAACTGGCTGTGTGTGTGGTGTGTGTGTATGTAACTGGCTGTGTGTGTGGTGTGTGTGTATGTAACTGGCTGTGTATGTGGTGTGTGTGTGTATGTATGTATGTGTGAATGTAACTGGCTGTGTATGTGAGGTGGGTGTATGCCACTGTCCGTGCGATTTTGTGATGTGCCGTTGTCTGGCTCCTAAATTTTTTGGCTGGCTCCTAAAACTAAATTAAATTTGTCAAGCCCTGGTCTAAGAACAGTTGAGTGTTACCCAGCAAATGCACATAACACAAAATAGCAATCACTCTTAAACAACCAATTGCCCAATCGTGCGTCAATTATATGAATCCGCCTATAATATTTAATTAAAGTGAAGTGTGTTATGTAAGGTATTCACAAATTAAGGGGTGACCAGACTTCTAAATATGAAGCTCATCTAAATTGATTCAGACACAGGATAAGGGGCCAAGCTTGTTAATCAGAGATCAGACATGTTAAATACACTAAAACAGCTTATTACAATGCAAATTAGCTCTAAGTACCCTGATTAATATGATTATGTTTATAATTGACACTATTCAATTATGTTCCAGTTCCAAAGTGTATAAATCAAATGAATGCAAACAAACAAAAAATATTAAGAAAAGACTGAAAGGCAAATTTTCTTTTCCTTCTTTAGTATCTTTATTCATTCTATTGGATCATCAAGTAGGCGATTTTACAAGACCACACTGCATAAAGCATTGAAATACAGTGTAGACAAGAGGTTAAAACTTTACATGCAACAAAAGGTATGGAAGAAAGAAAAATTGGACACCTTAATTCCCATTTTGCTGATGAGTAATCCAATATAAAAAAAAAAAAAAATGAATACACACCAAGCATATGTATTGATCTCACATGCTCAGGACAAAAACCTCAATATTTGCATCTGTTACGCATTCAAACAATGTTTTGCATGAACAGGATTCTTGTACCAGAGCCATATATTTTCATGTGTTAACAGAAGCATATAAGGAGATTCCTTTATCTACCAAGCTCTCCGTTTATAAAAAGCTCCTTTCATAATCACCAGCATATATTTTAATATCTTGCAGCACATTTCAATTCACACAATTTCTTCCATTGTTATCCAGGGTTCGGCAATTCCAAGCGAGCATCTCTTCTGGTGGGGGAAAGTGACCACCACAAATGCCCTCTTTATGACTGAATAGGGATTTTAATTCATCTAGTAGGCGTTGGGTGGGTGATAAACGTGAGAAGCTTGCCACTTCACGTTTCACAAGGATTTGATTTAACAGCTTACAATGCACAAAAAAATTGGAAAACAAAAAAATTGGAAAAAATACTTCATTTGCGCACAAAAAACCCTAAAACAAAATAAAGGAAAACACTATGATGCTGTATACAAATGATAAACCCCTGTTCATGACATAACAGAATACATTACCCAGTGTATTGAAAGGGGGACGACGACTCAATATGGATTTTGTTTTATTAACTGGATTGGTTTTCTATGTAAAAGCAACAGCTGCTGTAGACTACAACTCTCAAAGCTCATCAAAAGAGGGTATAGCCAACAGCAGCATGAATGGATGACAAAGCCTAGGTCTTACAGATACAATATAAAACATACTATGCTATAAGTAATCTAAAGTGTTGTTATGTCTAACATTGTATAAGACACAAATAAAACATGACTTTAAAAAAAATTATAATCTCAAAGTTGGAGAGGTAAAGTGGTTACTATCACTTGCTCTCACTTCTGCCGTTTCATGTTTCAAATACATATGTTCATATTTCCATATATGCTTTATATTATACAAGATCGGCGTTCAGACCACTGAATGAAAAATTATGTAACCAACATCGGTAGGAAAAGTAAGGCAGAGCAGGGTTGGATAATGCTGGGGCAATGGGGTGGTGTCTCAGGAGGGCTATAGCAGCTCCTTCAAAGGAACGGGTGAACATAAAATGATAAACAGAGATAGAGATGCGTAGATTTTTATATGAATTGGAGAATATGAGCCAGAGAAGCCTGTGGAGTTGGCCAAATGAGCAGTGAGTAGATAAAGTAGATAAGTAGTTTCTGTAAAACTTGAAGGATTCTGTGGTCAGGTGTAGTACTATTGTTTGTTACCAGTGACTTAAGATAACATTCAATAGCTATTGTCAGCACAGTTTGATTAAAGGGACACTACCACTTCCATAAGCTGTAACTAGATAACCTGGTAATTTAAAACAAACACAAATATAAATCAGATGCCACTGTTTTTTAATTTTTTTATTTGATTGTATTGCATATAAAAAGGAAAAATAAAATTAGGTGTTTAGCTCCTGGTTCCATTTTGTGAATATTTCCCATGATGCAACATCATCCCAAATCTTCCAGCCAGTCTCAGTTTACAACTGTTGCCAAAGCCTTCATGATGATGCCATAAGATACTCCCCTGCTCTCTTACTGACTCCTGTGTTTTTTTTTACCTGCCTTACAATACAAAGAGGATATTAACCTGATCAAACAGGATCATAACTCTGCCCCCTTGTGATGTAATAGTTACATGTCCCTCCCATTCAATGCAAGTCTATGGTCAGAATTAAGACTTAGATGTCATTCTGTGTCCCAAGCCCCCAAGTGAGACTTACAGATTGCTGTAAAGACTCCAGGGGGGTGGCACCCAAAAACACTTCACAAAATGGCGACACCCAGGACCACTTTTTTAGCTACATTTTTTATTACATACAGTAACAAAAATAAAAGACATATCAGAAATCAATAATACAAAATAAAAAAAAATCCTTTTCATTTTTTGGTGGGAGTGTCCCTTTAAGACTGTCACGGGTTTGTCATTTGCAACAAACTATCCTGAAGATCTACCCAAAATATTCACGAAGTCCTGAACTCCACAAAGTAGTATAATTGTCTTAAAATGGTTAAATCCTAATCACCATATGAAGCGAAGACACAATCTTAATTTCATATGTTCTGAGGTATGAAAGGTCACTTGAAAATAAAACAACAATACAATGTGCATAATCGGATTCTTTGGAATTTATTTTCTCCCTTTATGTTTAGGTTCTCAAATACTGAGTGAATTGTGAATATTACAATACAAAAAGGGTAACATGGCAATCCAAGAAAACAGCTACAATATTGTCTGCTTTAATCTTATAGCCAACTAAAAATGACAACAATGCACATTACAATGGAGGAGAAAGCCACAATTCAACAATCACATAGCAACATTGTTTGCAAAAAAAAGTGTTAATACCATTTACTACAACAAAGCCATTCTTAACAGGCGACCAGGACATTTGGAGTTCTACTACAATGCAGAAAGACTACACTGATGGGGGTAGAGGATTAACTGTTCACCAAAACAAGTATACACCTTTAGGCTATTTGGATACTACTTTTTAAAAAGTTGTTTACATACACTGCTAAACCAGTTTGTCTTTACAAGACCAGTCTGACAGGCATCATTGCAGACTAGGCCTAAACATATTTTTATTTACACACAGGACTAATGTAATGCAACACTTCATCTCAATGCTGAACCAAATCTGGTTCTAGGAATATTAAAAAAAAGGGGGGGAGGGTGTAAGGATTTCCAAAAATCTGACAAAAAAAAAAAAAAGAAAAAAGAATCATGATGGAAAATGTAATTCCTGAATAATAAATAATATGTCCTGTATTTGTGTTATGTAGTTTTCGCCCAAAATGTACAAAGGTTTCCTAAAATCTATTTAATTGGACAATGTCTATGTAAAACAACAGTAGCTAGTCAGTACACTTATGTTGTGCATGTGGACACACGAAAGATGAGCGAAATATGGTTTCATAAACCAGAATTAAATGTTTTTTTAAATCTATGGTCTTAAAAAAAAAAAAAAAAAAAAAAAAAAAAAAGCACACTTAATTAGCCAAACCAAGTAAAAATGCCAGACTTAATCATCAATTCAGTTTATTGATCCGAGAGCATAAAAGGTTGTATAGTTGATGCAATAACCATTTGAGCCATTTAAATGGCCTCACAGCAGATGTTTGCTATGTTCAGGACAGATTTTATTTTAGCCATCATAGGTCCAAGTGTAACAATGTCCCACAAATGGTCTGCTGACATGTTTATATGGACTGGATGAATGAACCCATCTTTTACAATTTTGCTTGCAAGCCATAGTCCTCCTTATACATGACTGGACCACGGATTTCATACAACAGGATCCTTAGAGTCTCCAAAAGAACATAAAATTTCTTCTGGAAAAAATACATCGCAAATGAAGCAATTTGGTATCAACTGATTACACTTTGTATGTTGTGCAAGGCAGCTGCCCAGATTTTCATGTATGTATTGGGTAGGTACCAGGCAATGCCAGCAAAGTATGCATTCTCCATTAAACGTGTCAAAAGTTCTTCTCAGAATAAAACACTGCCAGTCAACATCTTGGCATAAGGGGTTTATGAATGATGCTTACCATCAACCAGATCCCAAGTAATTTTTACATAAATTGTGGAGAATTCTTTGTACAGTTTCATTTATGACAAACACTAAGCTTGCCATATTTTACAGAAAAAGAATTAGCAACGACTTTCATGATAACATGTGTAGTCTAGTGACTTAATGGCCAAAGCCCGTAATCAATTGTGCAAATTGGAACGGTCCATTTAAAACAAGATACAACAACCATTTTCTATTCAAATGTAAATCAATGTGTCTTCTCATTGTCCCCCAAGTTTATGAAACATCTGCTCCAAAAAGGCTAAAAAAAATAAATAAAAATAAAGGGTAATTAAATTATGGCAATTTAAAGAGACAGGGGGCGAGACAGCCATCAATTAGTTTATTTAGAAAGCAATTTAAACAGAAGTGAGGGAGCCACCAGCCTAAAGGACAGCTAAACTATTTCTAGCATACCTATATTTTAATGAATATCACTTGTGTATTTCCCTTACTTTTATGTGCCCGCAAATGCAGCCACCATTAAGTGTTTGATCCATTCAAATCCATATATGAAAATATTGTATCAGGGACATTTTTCACTGGTTAGATAACATATTAGAATAGCTACAATGTTATTTTATATGAGTCTAATGTTATCACAATGAAAGCCATCCTTATTTGTCCAACAACAAGCCTACATTCTAGACCGGGGCTGATCCACCGAAATCTCTCTGCTTTTACTTGGCTACCATATGCAAAACATTTTGCAAGTCAAAGATTAACAACCGTCTAACAGCCAGTATTGCCCAAGACTTGTCTAGACTAAAGATTCTCAGGCTTTAGCAACAGTTTGTCTTTATTGGCCTATTCTTTCATGATCACAGGTTATTTCAATCAATGCAGTCAAACCACCTCCAAACTAGTTTAGAAGACTAATAAATTCCAGGAGCTGGCTCCTACCTTGATTGTTGTACATTGAACTTTATGGAAGCACCATTTCCCTGGCTGATAAAAATAACCAGGCTGGCTCCTGAATTGGTACCTGGCTCCTAAAGGCCACAGAAATGTCAAGCCCCAGGGAGAGGTGGCCCCTAAAATCCTGACAGTCCTTTACTTACATTTATATTGATTAACTCAGAACTCAATGGAATTGCCATTTTCCAGTCTTCTCAAAACTAACAGGGCTGACTTCTTGTCCTGTTTGACTCCTAAAGTCTACAAATATTTGTCAAGCACATTTAAAGGTGTGTTAAACTACTATCACGCACAGATTCTCACTTGCTTTAGTTGTAACCAAGATAAAGATAATAGTTTGAGCACAATGATTAGACACAAAATCCAACTTAACATCAACCTCCACATCTATTTATAAAACACCATAAAAAGGAGTATTGCAGTTAGAGTGATATGACATCATTATTTATACTGGTGAGGTCACGGCCAAGAGATTTAGGTACTAGAGAAAGGAATCGACCAACCAGTGCTATGGCAATCCGTCACGTTTAATAAAGGCATCATGAAATTAGTAAAACTCAGCCACTTTTTATTTTTAAAATGACTTCCTTTTAAAACACCAGTTTGTTACACATAATAGGCGTTGTATATAAAAACTATTGCACTGCAAAGTGTTGGAAGTTTTATAAAAATAAAAAGCGCAATTGTATGTTATTAATTGTATGACACTTTGAAGTGCGGGAGAGGGACCCGTGTTTGGCCGCGGTTCCCCAATTTGACGGAAGTCTGCTTCGTACACTGGCGCACATGCCAATTGCGCCAGTATTTGGCATAATCTGCGTGTGCATCTTTTTATACATGACCCCCATAGTATCCGTTTTAAAACAGCTTATTCTATAATACATTGAAACATCCCACATCATATTCCAAGCAAGAAAACAGGTGTATTCTGCAAAACAAGTATAGGTGTTTAATGCTCCATTACACAAAAGAATTATATGCACGTCATGTTAAATCAGCCGGAAAAGTTGTGGTAACAATGTGTTTCAAATGGCCTGCTGATATACTTATGTGGATTGCATAAGTAAAGAATGCAACCATCTTTTACATTGTTGCTTGTAAGCTCTAGTCTTACATGTGACTGACCATACTACAGTTCATACTACAAAGGCTAAAACTATCAGTGCTCACACAATTCTGTTCAAAGTGCAGCTTAATTGCACAATACACTGAAGACTGTGTAACTAGTAATATACAGAGGGCTGGGCAGGAAGCTTAAAGGAGTCAGCATCTCTGCAGGAAAGGAAGTACCAGCTCCTCTTACATTTCACGAAACCATAGAGACTATGAGTGGAGGTAGGGATCTGTTAAAGGAACAGCTTTGCGGCACATGCAATCACTATTACCTTGGTATCAAACTGCACGCTGCAGATATAGTAGAACACTGATATTTCACAGAATGGCAATAAATTATGAGCAGTATAATCCAGGAAGAGCTGGGGGGCAGTAGTTTGACATTCTGAGTGAGAAGGTTTCTTTTTGCTGCCTAGATATTTTCTTTTCAACAGGAATCAAAGCCTGTCTAAATCCTGGGAGACACATGGTCATGAAATTATTCCTCTGTGCCTTTGTAAGGGTCGTAATAGTTCAACCTTGTCCACATGCCCCACTAGGCTGATCTAGGGTCAATAGGAAGCAGAAGGGGCGCTGGACAAAGCACAGAAAACAAAGGGGCCATAGCCAACACTGAGGCTCCCAGCGATGGAAAAAGGTAGGGTTAATCTCTAAATGTAAGCAAACATTTTATTTTGAGTCCTTTTAAACATTACTGTAGTAACAGTTAATATATTGATAAAATGTTTATATTTGTGTATTACATCCTGAAAAGCCCTAGGTGCATTAGCAAATGCCGTAAACTACCACTACTCAGTGGCATGCTTTTTGATGCAGAGTTGAAAAGCTAAACACAGTGGGGATTATTTATATATAAGAGGTTGAATCTGGGGCAAAGTTCTAAAAACAATCACCATAGAAACGAATGAGTTAATACTGCTGGATGTCCCAGAGCGGACCTTTATAAAGAACATGAAGATTTGGTTCAAATGTTTTTGGGGAAAAACAATGACTTATATTGGGAATAATATAGTATTCACATCTCTGCTACTTTTTCCATTTTAGAGAGAACTACTACTACACCAATCAAAAGGAAAAAAAACACTCTTCCTCTCTGAGCTGTCACTGATCTCAAATTGAAGAGAAAAAAAAACTGTAGACTCCAAAATTAATAAGTCACCAAGTACACACACTATTTACTTAAACTGCAGTTTCACAGTGTTGGGCTTCTCTGGGAAGAAGAGTTTGTATACAGGTGATGAGGATCAAACTCATGCTGTCTCCACACTAGCACGTGGCTATAGAAGTGGAAAACCATTCCTTTTAATGGAACTTTGCTAAAATAATGTCATGTGCAGGAAATGTAACCTGACCCAGGTTGGGTTAAGTCTTCAATGTGCTTTATGTGTAACTCTTTATGCATGGAAAAGGGTGCATTTGTGATGGCACATATGAGAACTGGAATCTACCTCTCCATCCCTTCACCAGGACATGAATACATTTCCATGTTTGTCTTGACTATGGCAGTTCAAGGAAAACGTTGGAACTCTTTAAAGACACGACTATTTAACACATGTATATACACATATGTACATATGTATGCAGCCATTTAAAAAAAAAAAAAACAAACACTTTCAGAAATGTTTTTTTTTTTTTGTATATTTACCAGCTTTTCACCATTTCTTGTTTGTTGGACAATAACTCATGCAAATAAGTAATCAGTCCCTCATTTGATAATAAAATAAACCTTGGAGAAACCAGCTTTTCACAAACAGAAACTTGATATGCCTGTTCCAGCTTTGGTAAATAGCAAAACATTTGCATAACTGACAACATCTTATCAAGGCACCAGCTCCAAGTCTATCTCGCTTATCAAATAGGTGTGAATCCAGATTTAACAAGCTTCCTGATTAAATACAACTACTAGACACCAACCAGGAGGGCAAATTGCTTTATATTTTAGGGCAGTAATATTATTCTCAAAATGTTTGACACCGATTTCCCTAATGCTATTGTACAGAGTATGCCCTGGTGGAAAGAGTTAAATTATGCTGTCTAACCTCTGGCTTACAAGGCAAAAAAACATAAATCCATTAAAACTTAAAAGAAAGTAAAACAAAAACAAAAAAAAAAACACACATACATAATTGTTTTAATAAAATGTGCAGCATTTTTGCTAGTAGTCTTTTTTGAAGAGAACACTTCCAACAAATAAGGTAAATTAGATTTCCATGGGCAGCCATCTTGCTTTCATAGATGACAACAGATGACACCAGCTCTATCAGATAAAATAAATAACTTTTTATCTTGCTCATAAATTACTTAAGAGTCTATTATAATGGCAATATTGATAGCCCTCTCAGATTATTACCAACTGCGAGACACTTACAGCAAACTAATTTCTTTTCCGCTTAAGCCCCATTATAATGCAGTTTCCCTTTACATATGCAAACATTATTGCTTCTAACTAACATGTAATGAATCCATTAGTTATGGACTTTGTTAAGCAATATTATTTAATTATAACCATACAGACTACCCCTTGATATAAGTTATGTTGGACACTACTTTAGTACAGACCATCTGCTGTCAGCATATACTTTAATTCCAAATGCACGTTATTAATATACTGAAGTTTGGTATAGTAACATCCTTGCTATTCAAAATGTCTTGAACACTGTAAATGAGCTCTTGTTCCTTAGCATTAATGAAGCCAATCTGTTTTAAAGGACAAGATTCCAAAACGTGTGGCTATAGAGATCAGCCAAGAAGACAACAAGAGCAATATTGTGTACCTTTAACCATCACTGCCAGAGGGCTGAGGAGTACACCACCCAATATCAATGAAAGGGTTAAATACAGTTTAGCAAACTATTTGGCAGGAAATCAACAAATTAATTAAACCCGACCTGAACAAAATGAAATGCTTAGCACTCATTTTAGAAGAGTCTCAAAGAAAAGCTGCATATTAAAGAAGACAAGGGACATATGTTCACCAGGTACGAGGGGTCTAAAACAGAGGCGGCTTGTTCACATGACATGCAGAGAGGGCAGCCCAATCCATATAAAAGACAATAGTGCTTCCAAAACAATGAGATCACATCCCCAAATGGTGGGGGTTCTTAACCCTTCCAGGGGTTACAGGAAAACGTTTTGCTGGAGCCAGAGGCTTAATCCCAACACTGCACCTTAAACATTAATATATTGACTCCTTTGCAGCAATGTAATAGAGCTCACAGAAATGTAATAGAGCTCACGGAATGCCATGCTAACCTTTACATTGCTGATGAGCCCTAACCAAGTAGTTATCACCTCTACACAGCCATTAACCCCTTAAACTCACTGGTGTTTTCACGACTCACGTGTTGGGGTGAGACTCCACCTTGCCATTATTCTTGCAAAAGTTTCCATTTCACACAGTAATGAGATTCGGGACAAACACACATTTATTCTGAAATTACCTTCTTGGTTCTAGGCAGCGTCCCCCCGGATACTGCTAGTGCCCTGTACATGTCTGAAGTCTTATAATTGTCCAGAGCTGCATAAGGGTCCAGTTTGTCCCTCTCCCGGTATATCCCCTGGTCCGGGGGCGAAGCATATTCCTCCTTGTGTTGCAGTTTCTTCAGCCGCCTGAAAGTCATTGCTGTCAGCAGCACCACATGCGCCGCTCGATGTTTCCTTAGTTATGAATAGGAGAAGGCATAGCACACTGCTATATCATCTCTGAGGGGCGGGGTCAGGACACGAGGACACCCCCCCAACCCTTTCTAAGGACAGGGCAGCCAGCACATGGCTGCAACATTCTATAGTCGTCATGGCTACGCCAGCTGCTCAGGAACACAGGTCGCATGATGCTCAGCCAGTTTAGGCAATTTCAGTGGCCGTGCATCTTTTGGACGGTGGCTCAGAATATTAGTAGTGTCAAAGGTTACACACCACTGTTCTACCCTCTCTGAATACTGAAACCACCTTCTATCGAAGGCTGTAATCATTATACTATAGACCAGTGTGCTATCTGCTTCATTCACAGCAACACTGAAGTGCACATTTGTATTCCTGTACCTGAACAATGAAGTTACAATACCTACACATTCAATATTATACGTATTTGGCCTTTGACTGTGCAGCACTTACCTGCTGCCACGAATAGTGTTATTTATACGTTGTGTATGTGTCTTTCAGGGCTCAGTTGAGCATCTGGCAACTATAAATGTTAAATAAAAATATTACCATGTGCAACTCACGATGTACAAGATGCTGGGCTCTAAACTGACGAGACTTTTAAGAATTTATTTGGAAGGCATTCTGCTGTAGTTACTCATTTTCAATATCAACAAAATCCTAATTTTATTTTTTTGAAGATGGGTTTAAAAAAATATTTATTAAAGATTTTACTGATGACAACGTCCATGATGGAATGTGACAGTTGCTTGCAGTTTATAAATAAATAAATAACAAATATATGTATATAAAATAGTTAAAATAGTGCATTTTAATGACATTGCAATCAGAAGGCCAAATTACTTTTTAAAGTATGATTTTCCTTTAAAGGGTATCATTTCCATGGAGAAAATAAATACAATCAGGTGATTGTTCCTTGAAAATGGGGACATCTGGTCACCCATTGTCTCAGTTACACACTTTAAGCCAGTAGGTACCATTACCACATCATTTATAGCAATGCATTTAAAACAATGAGATGTTTTTGTTAAGATTTTTTTCTTTTTTTTTTGCTATTTTTTTGTACATCTTTATTACATTGTGCCATCCAAATAATAACTACTAGTAAATTAATATATAAATGTATATATGTATATACTTTAAATGTAAATATTAAAGCTAACACTACGCATAGATTTGTAAATAAAAAGTGATCAGAGTCTAAGCACAAACCATGCCTGCCCATTTTTTTACGTAACAAGTTCAGACGTGACCCAGGAGGAACATTTTCAATTAATTTCACAATGACTGTCACCTGAAAGAAGGCTTTCTTGTAAAACTCAGAATAAACGAAACACACTATATCAAAGACCTGTTCAAAGCATGCAAAAAGAGTAGCGGATTTGCACAATACAAGGTACTCGTTAACCGATAATATATTTCTTAGCCATTTTGTTGGATTATAAATAAAATGTAGTCAAGGTCTTACAACAGACCATACCTGTCCCTTTTTACTTAACAAGTTCAGACATAACCCAGGAGGAACATTGTAACCACCTTGAATTAACAATGTGACAAGTGTTGTGCGGTTTTAATATTCCTTGAAAGTAATAATAATAAAAATGTTCCAAATATAAAATCAGTGTCTAAGTGTATTATCCCAACAGAGGTAGAGCTGCCATTGGGAAAGAGATATTATGTCTATTTTTGACTATAGGAAAAAATATCAAATTAATGTTGATGATGTCTTTGGGCACAAAGAAGATTTAGAGACACATATGTCTCCAGACACTGTGGAACTACAATACAAATTAGAAAAATTGCTAACTAAAGAATTAAAAATTAAATGGGAAATTGTCACCTTTAAAAAATACCTAGATGAGAAGATTACCCCTCGAGGTCTGCGTATTTTTAAGAAACCTACCTTTGATATAGAGGATTGTAAATTTGTTTCTGAATGGAATGATATTTTAGAAACTTGCACTGTTCACCTTATGAAATTAATTATTAAACAGAGAACCCGCACTTTAGATATACTTGATTCTGAAATTTTAAGTATTGAAAGCACTTTACACCAGGATTGTTCAGATCAATCTTCTATCTCAGATAAAATTGTCCAAAACCTATTAGAGGTGGAAAAGGAAACTAAAGATATAAAAGTTAAAAAATATAAAAGAGACATAGAAGATTATAGACTTAACACCTTTAGAGAACCCACAAATTATAGAAATACACATAAAGATGATTTGCACTTAAATAAGCACATTAATTATAAAAATATGCATCAAGATGATTTTTATACTAACAAATACTCTTTTAACAAGAATAGATCTTATAGACCTCACAACACAGGATTTAAACCAAAAAGCACATATGCACCTACTCGTACTTATGATTTTTCACATTCAAACGATTCAGATTATATATATAGGAAACCATCCAAATCAAGAAATATGACTAAGAACACGACTCCCACAAGATTAAACACCACTAACAGGTTTAGAGTACTGTTAGAATTAGGAGAAACATCCCCTTTTTTAGACAGGGAACGACAATTAACCAGACCTCCTCCGAAGTCCCCACAAGAAAAGGACTTAAGAAAAAGAGACTACCTAGGGGTGTTAGAGCAGGGAAACGTATACAGGAGAAGAAGAAACTAAAAACATCAAAGACAAATACAGAAACAGACTCAACATTCCCTGGTATTTTTAATCTTTCCCAAAAAATTTTAACCCAACAACAACTTTTGGTTTTAAATAAAGGGTTGAAATTTGCACCTACGAATAAATTTGACCTCTTTTCGGCTTACGTAGATGTAAATAAATTTGTAAGAAATGCTACACTGAAGAGATACTATGCTCTAAGGCCCAAAGATATTGTGAACTCATCCCCCTCTCCATATATACAGACTAATCTAAAGAATAGATCAACATTCTATCCCTCAACTTTTAAATCAGGAGCAATAGACCTATTTGAAAAATCAGAAGTCAAAGATCTTAAAAATATAATACCACATAAAAAAGAGAAATATAATATGACTAAAAAAGAACAAATTGTAATGAACGATTTACAAAAAGATGAAACCATTATCATAAAATCAGCCGATAAGGGCGGAGGGATAGTCATTCAGTCTCGTGAAAAATACATACTTGAAGCTTACAGACAGTTGAGAGATCTTGAAACATATATTCTTTTAAAAACAGATCCTACTAATAACTACAAGAGAGTTTTAACTAAATACCTGGACAAAGGAAAGAATCTAAATATTCTCACAGAGAATGAATACAAATATATTAATGTTTTATATCCAAAATTACCTGTGATATATTTCCTCCCGAAAATACACAAGGATGCAGTGAATCCACCAGGGAGGCCTATAGTCTCGGGAATAGACTCTCTTTTTAGCAGTTTGTCTGAATATATAGATATATTACTCCAACCTGTTGTCCAAAAAAATAAATCACATCTAAAAGATACAATTAGTATACTACAAGAACTTAACAACATAGAGTGGAAGGAAGATTATATTTTAGTGACTAGTGATGTATCATCTCTGTATACCTGTATAGATCATGTCCACGGTATTGAGGCTGTACAAAGGATGTTGGAAAAAGATGGTTCCTTCACCACTACCCAGATAGAGTACATGGTAGAGGGTATAGAACTTATTCTAACCCACAACTATTTTTTCTTCAATGAAGAGTTTTTTTTACAAAAAAGGGGTACAGCGATGGGCACCAGCTTTGCCCCCAGCTATGCCAATTTGTTCATGGCCGATTGGGAGAACAAGTCGGTATGGTCTGGGCATGGCTGGCTGGCAAATCTGGTGCTCTACCGAAGGTATATTGATGACCTATTCTTCATATGGAAGGGTGAAGAAAAAGACCTCCAGCAATTTTTAGCACACCTCAATAATAATACATTTAATATTAGTCTAACTTCAAATGTTAGTAAAACAAATATACAGTTTTTAGACTTAGATATTTACATAAAAGAAGGCCTAGTGCAAACAAAAAACTTTTTTAAAAAAGTAGACTCCAACAGTTATATTGATATTGAGAGTTGCCATCATCCAACTTGGCTTAGAGGAGTCCCCAAAAGCCAGTTTTTAAGATTAAGAAGGAATTGTGGAGACGAAACATCCTATTTAGAGCAATGTAACATCTTAAAAGATACATTTTTAGAAAAAGGCTATGAAGAGGCTGCTTTGAACACCCAGATTCTAGAAATTTAAAAAAAACCCAGGAATGAACTTTTAAAATATAGGGAAAAATCACAAACTAATATCACAGAATGTGCTCTACCTATTATTTTGAATTATAATTTAAAGGCCGTTAAATTAAAAAAAATTTTGAACAAACACTGGAACCTTATTAAAAAAGATGACATTCTAGGTCCATTGTTACCAGAAAGGCCTAAAATAATTTTTAGAGGAGCACCTAATTTTAAACGCAAATTGACTAATAACTATACAGCCAAACTAAAAAATAAAAACAAAAAAGAAAACCTACACTTTCTAGGGGAGAAACCTGGCTTCTATCCCTGTAAAATGTGCTCAGGATGCAGTATAGCCAAACATGAAAAAAGCCCTATACTCTCTTTTATGGCTACGGCTACCTCCGAAAAAATTTGAAATAAAAGAATTTATGACATGTCCTACTAAAAATGTAATTTATGTTGTAGAATGTCCCTGCGGACTCCAATATATAGGCAGGACAATAAGGCCTTTAAAAAAATGAATAGAAGAACACGTGACAAATATAAGGAAGGGAAACACACAATACTCCCTACCTCAACACTTTTTAGAATGTCACCATAAAAATCCAAAAAACCTCAAATTCTGGCCTATAATGATAGTGAAAAAATACTGGAGAGGAGGTAACAATATCAAAAAAATTGGACAAACTGAAATGGAGTGGGTTTTTAAAATGAACACTTTGCACCCCACGGGCCTTAATGCAGATTTTGATCTGTTTAATTTTATTTAAAACTGTGTGCGAAATTGGTATTATATATATGTTTTTTATATGTCATTTAGATATTTTTTCTAATATTTTAAAGTTTTGTAAGTATATACTTACTAATTAAAATAGACTTTTTAAATAATCCTTTTTTCTACTAAATCTCGCACTAAGTTATATTTTTATTATTTTTTTTATTCCTTGTAAGTGTATTACGAGTGTATCTAACTATCTTTATGTTTTACATTTCATGGATTTAATACTGAGTGAACTATGTGGACTATAGTTGCTTGTTCGGGCTAAAGACACAATTTAAACCGAGCTTCTTATGTCTAAACCGAAGCCTTCGACTTCTCTTCATTCGAACTTTGTGATAACATCGTATTAGCCCCTATTCGAAAGATCAAGGAAATGAATACGAAGTCGCTAATTCGAACAAAAAGCCGAAGAATACCCGAGAGGCAGTTAATACGAAAACGAACACCATCGGAAACCTTCGGAAGTACTCGGAAGGCGAGCGGATGGCGGAAAAAGCCGAATCTAATTACGGAAATACCCGATCACCTACGAACAGCGGAAAAAGCCGAAAAAACTGTTTTTTGTTCGGCCTATATGGCCGCATATAGTATGACGCGACGCTGTTAGCTATGTCGCCCTGTTTGTGATGCAATTATTGTTTTAATTGATAGTAGCAGTATATAAACTGCTTTGTCTCTCATGGGTACTATTGGATCCTGATGAAGCCTACCACTTAAAGGCGAAACGCGTTGATCACGATCTACTACTACCCATTAGAGCTCTCTCCGGATCCTGTTACTCTTATCTATGTTCCAAGATTTTGCTGCTACTCCAAAACTGAAGTGTAAGATATTTTAAGCACTTTTTGTATTAAATTGAAGTTTTGTGTACTAACACCATCTTCTATTCTTTGGAGGTCTTATATCAAGATTTGTTGTACATCATTTACTGTGTCCCATACCATCAGGGACTGTGTGTAAGTGTTAAAAAGTTTTTTTCTTTCATTTGCCCTACGGGGTACACACTCTGTAATAGCTGCACAGAGGCAAAATTACCTCATTGCACTTTATCCACTTTATAGCACACAAGCGCACTGCCACTTTCTATATGTTTGTTGTTTATTTGTATTGCAGTATTTTGGGATAACTGCTGGGCTAGTTGCTGCTAGTGCTATATCCCTCAGAGCGCATCCTACCTCCCCCATTTCATTTTCTCGATAATGCCAGTATACAACTACACCACATTACAATAATAAATAATACTAAAGTATTTAACTGGGAATACATTATTATTCAGCATAATTCTAACCAACCAGAATTATTCATACTAAAATTAGAGAACTTATCTTGAATCTCATACCACAGCACACAATAGAAAAGGACTGAATGGGAGAATTTTTCCAACTCGGCTAGTTTGGCCTTATGTTTGCAAATCCCTACTCAATTTCCTCTTTCAAAAATAAAGTCCTAAGAATAGAGTTGCCACCTTTTTTAAAAAAAATAATAATAATACTGCCCATGCCATTGCCACCATAGACTTAGTATGTGCCTCAAGTCAATGTTTTATTGGCCCACAGGAATGTACCAGTAGAGTAGAACCCCAACTATGAACTGTAAAGTTCTGTGAAATGCCCCACTCTTACCTCCCAGGTGCCCATATGTTGGAGGGGTAGTCCTTCTTTTGGACACAGATCCCCCTGTCCTTTATCCCACCATGCTGTCCCTATTTGTAGAAGCTCATAACGTTTGTTGTGTACAGGGTAACCCCCTTATTCATGGTTGACCGTGGCCCAAAAGTAAATGATGATAATCGTGTGATATCCCATTATATGTCTCTTTGTTCAGCATTTCAGTGCTGGATATCGATAGTTTTAACAAATTTACTCTCAAGGGTAACTTGTGTTCAAGTAATCTTTAAATGAATTGATAATGTGATAGCTAGATATATATGTAAATATATATATATAGTGTTCTCTACTATCTGCGGTTTTGGCCAGCCCGGGGGATGGTAGGGGGAGATATCGGTGTTTACCTGATATATATACATCGGAGTTCTACACAGCAATACCACTCTCAATAATTTGAGTTAACAAGTAAATGTGTTCAAAAATTAGTTTGTGAAAATAAAATATTTTTTTTTTATGTTCTACTTGACTTCACTAATTACATAAATAGCTATAACCTTCTGTAGGTTATAAGATTAGTGATTACCCCTCCTACTGACTTCCCTAAAGCCTAAGTGTCCCTCTTTGGCCATTTCCAATTTTGACTGGCATTGATTTTTTTCACATGGTGATGTCATGAAAATCAGCTAAAGCCTGACTGTAGTTTTTTCACTTGTCAAACTTTGTCAAACTCTGTTACTCAAAGTTTACTTAATTGGCATATGGAAAATTAGGGGGTTTAGAATTGTCATGAAGGAGGCGAACTGATAGAGGAGCTAGAGAACTAATGGAGTACAGTGAACTGATGGAGAAGGGAAGCTGATGAAGAGGACTAACAGGTGACTGATGCTGGGCAGGGCCAGTGGAAGGATTTTTTGCTACTCAGGCGAAAGTGCTTTTTGGTGCCCCCGCCCCCACACCTATCCCATGACTCTCCCCATATCCCTTATCTATCTTCCCTCTCCCCAAATCTCTTTCCCTACCCATATCTCTTTCCCTCTACCCATCTTTGTTCCCACCCCCTCTTATCTGTTTTCTCCCCCCACTTCTGCTGTCTCCCTCTCCCCCATCTGTTCTCACTCCCTCCTCCCCATCTCTGTTTTCTCCCCCTCCTACTCGACTCCAGCCGTGTAGAGGGCTGGTGACGCGAGATCATCTCCCCAACCAGTGCCTCTACCGGCATTATATATATATTTTCCCCCTAGCCTCTCCAGGCTGCCCCCCCCTGTGGTGTACTAAGGCGGCTGCCTAAGCAGCCGTACTGTGGCGCTGGCCCTGATGCTGGAATGAGAGGATTCATGGAACTGTAGAAGACCATCAGCCTTGTCTCACCACTGTCAGTTACTGTGAGCTGTTTCTATATTGAAATTGTGATATATTATACTGGGGTTGGTGATTTGGTCCCTAACATTCAACTGACCTTAGAGATCATGTACATGTACCTTAATCTTCCAGCCATCTGTGCTCTTTACACTGCATACTGCAGAGATGCTGATATATATCCCTTAATCTCATACTTTTATGGAGAGCTGAGCACATATCCTTTATTTCTACTGACAGATGGTTTCTACCTCCATCCGTTAACTGTAAAAAAAAAAAATCCATAATTTCTATGATTGGGAAGTGTGAAGAGGAGGGCCTTCCAGTACTATACGCCAGTTATTTTAATGTGCAGCCACAGAAGACCACAAAAGTAAGATTTTTTCTAATTATTTTAAAGGGTCAGTAAAGGCTCAGTAAAATTAGCCTTTATATAAAATATTACAGTAAGCAAAGTTTACATATGCAAGTGATTTTAATGGAACTTGTCCATTTTGCCTTTTACCACAATACAGAGAAAGCAGGTAATGAGACTTGTACATAAATACGCAAAAAATAATTCATTTGAATTGAAGGTTGTGTGCTTACTGAATTTTTGGCATTTCAGCATATCAGAATGTCGCAAGAATTCAACTCATGGTCATAGACCAGAAACAGTCCATATCAAAATAAACTATAGGCCATTCCCTTCAGTAATCATGAAACAACAGAAATTGGCAAGATCTACACCTTTTATATAAATGTCCGTTCACGTACTGTTTATTGAATTTACATGTATTTTTTGTATTACAGTTTTTTTTTTTTTAATCATTAAAAGAAACATCTGGGCCTAAACTGACCAGGCTTTTAATAATTTAATTGAAAGGCATTCTGCTGTAGATTGTCATTTTCAATATCAACCACATTTTATTTTTATTTTTTTTGAAAATGGATTTAAAAAAAAATCTTTAGTAGAGATTTTACTGATGACTTTCACCATGATGGGCTGTGAAAATTGCTTGTATTTTATAAATAAATGGGGGGGGGGGGGGGTGAGACAATAGGCCAAATTACTTTTTAAGTATGATTTTTGTTCCTTGAAAGGATATCATTTCCTGGGGGAAAATAAACACAATCAGGTGATTGTTCCTTGAAAATGGAGACATCTGGTCACCTAGTCATGATTTCGTATACATAATAGATGTATCAGTAATATACATTAAGCCAGTAAAAGTTTTTTGGCCCTTTTGCTTCTGTTACACAAGTGCAAGTAATAAGCAGACAAAGTCTAATATGGGGATACAATGTAATGTACTTGTTAAGGTTCATCTGACTGGCAGTGGAGTAGCCACATTAGCCATCTATCACCGGTCATATATAATATTAACACAAAATCTTGTAGTATGTAGAAGAAACCAGAAGGAAATCAATTGATCAAGGATCCCACAGAATCACGTTAATTAATCAATTGATTTTCATCAGGTCACAAGTGAATTCTACACAATGCAGATTGCAAAAGTTATATATGGCTTGGAAAAAATGGCTGATACGGCAGCCCTAATCGGCAGCCACCATGTTGCACCATGAAGCATGCAGGCTGATGCGGTTACTGACTGTCACTTACTGCTAGTGTTGTGTGAGATTCTTTCTAATGTAAAATCAGTAGGGGAATCTAGATACAGGGAGTGAAGAATTATTAGGCAAGTTGTATTTTTGAGTATTAATTTTATTATTGAACAACAACCATGTTCTCAATGAACCCAAAAAACTCATTAATATCAAAGCTGAATATTTTTGGAAGTAGTTTTTAGTTTGTTTTTAGTTTTAGCTATTTTAGGGGGATATCTGTGTGTGCAGGTGACTATTACTGTGCATAATTATTAGGCAACTTAACAAAAAACAAATATATACCCATTTCAATTATTTATTTTTACCAGTGAAACCAATATAACATCTCAACATTCACAAATATACATTTCTGACATTCAAAAACAAAACAAAAACAAATCAGTGACCAATATAGCCCCCTTTCTTTGCAAGGACACTCAAAAGCCTGCCATCCATGGATTCTGTCAGTGTTTTGATCTGTTCACCATCAACATTGCGTGCAGCAGCAACCACAGCCTCCCAGACACTGTTCAGAGAGGTGTACTGTTTTCCCTCCTTGTAAATCTCACATTTGATGATGGACCACAGGTTCTCAATGGGGTTCAGATCAGGTGAACAAGGAGGCCATGTCATTAGATTTTCTTCTTTTATACCCTTTCTTGCCAGCCACGCTGTGGAGTACTTGGACGCGTGTGATGGAGCATTGTCCTGCATGAAAATCACTTCTTCCTGTACCACTGCTTGAAGAAGGTGTCTTCCAGGAACTGGCAGTAGGACTGGGAGTTGAGCTTGACTCCATCCTCAACCCGAAAAGGCCCCACAAGCTCATCTTTGATGATACCAGCCCAAACCAGTACTCCACCTC
Source organism: Pelodytes ibericus (assembly GCA_036172795.1). NCBI lineage: Eukaryota > Metazoa > Chordata > Amphibia > Anura > Pelodytidae > Pelodytes > Pelodytes ibericus. The sequence goes on along the minus strand of CM069857.1, from coordinate 232,776,493 downwards.
CACCTTGCTGACGTCTGAGTCGGACTGGAGCTCTCTGCCCTTTACCAATCCAGCCACGGGCCCATCCATCTGGCCCATCAAGACTCACTCTCATTTCATCAGTCCATAAAACCTTAGAAAAATCAGTCTTGAGATATTTCATGGCCCAGTCTTGACGTTTCAGCTTGTGTGTCTTGTTCAGTGGTGGTCGTCTTTCAGCCTTTCTTACCTTGGCCATGTCTCTGAGTATTGCACACCTTGTGCTTTTGGGCACTCCAGTGATGTTGCAGCTCTGAAATATGGCCAAACTGGTGGCAAGTGGCATCGTGGCAGCTGCACACTTGACTTTTCTCATTTCATGGGCAGTTATTTTGCGCCTTGGTTTTTCCACACGCTTCTTGCGACCCTGTTGACTATTTTGAATGAAACGCTTGATTGTTCGATGATCACGCTTAAGAAGCTTTGCAATTTTAAGAGTGCTGCATCCCTCTGCAAGATATCTCACTATTTTTTACTTTTCTGAGCCTGTCAAGTCCTTCTTTTGACCCATTTTGCCAAAGGAAAGGAAGTTGCCTAATAATTATAAGACAACATGCATAAAGAGGATGATGTGGTCAAAATACTCATTTGCCTAATAATTCTGCACTCCCTGTAGGTATGTGTTTTATATAAAAATAACAAAGCTCTGTGTGCTGATTGGCTAAGCACTCACCAGCTTCAAGCTGAGCTCTGCCTCAGCCGAGAGGCAGGGCTCAGAGTAAACCCACATGTATATTTAAGGAAGCAAGGGACTAAACCACTGTGTAGCCTCTAAGAATGTAAGGGTTAAAATAACTAAATCCAGCATGCATGTATCCATAAACATACACACCGGATTTACACCACACCACTACTAAAACTTTTTTTAATGCCACTTGTAGAAAAGGTGCAATGAAAAAAGCATTGCATGAATTACTGTAAATTAACTGTGTACAGATTAAAAATAGGCCCTTAAATTGGTTCATGGTCACAATAACAAAAATGTTTCAAAAACAAGTCTGTGTCCTTCATATGTTTACAATGAAGACGATGAGAAATTGAGGAAATGTATTAAAAAATAACATTCCATTTGAAGGAATTTTAAAACAATGTGTTAAGTCTAAATGAGTGCTAGGACAAGGAGATTTGATTTGGGATTTGCAAAAATAATATTTCATAGAAAGTCTAGTAGTTGTAACTGGAATGGCCTCTCGGCACAGAGAGAAGGGCGAGGAAACCCAAGAAAGAATGGGATATGCACATTGCTATGTGAAGAGCCAACACATGAAAAATGATCAGTATGGCCAGAAACTTGCTTGCTATTATTGGATAAATAGACATGAAAACCGGGTTCTGGTATGACACAGACCTCTGTGGAGGTGATTAAATGGGAAGGCATCGTTGTATATTAAAATGCACTTATTCATAACATTTCAAGACCTAACAGGAATTCACTGTATACATACGAACACTAACACTGCATTTAGTCAGGTTAAAACACCCCCTACACATAGTAGTTAGTCAGAGTTTACATCCTGAGATGAAAGCACAGTTTTAAAAACATATAATAGCTTGTGTAGACAATTTAATTCCCATCTGGAATAGGATCAGGAGAGAGCAGCCCTTAAACTGGTGTTGGACTCCAAATCACTCCAAATTAGCCTCAGCTGGCAGGAGAGATGCCTTCATAGTTTATTCCATGCACTTCTAACATAGAAACACAGGGGGGGGGATCACTGTGCCTAGTATGAGGATAAACTGGCAATCTGGCACATACTTTTTAACCCCTTAAGGACGAGACTAGTTTTGGAATGTTGCTCCTGTAGGACAGAAGCTGGTTTTACACTTCAGTAGTGTTTTTATTTTCTTCTTTCTCATCTACCATACTACCCGCATAAATTATATATTGGTTTTATCAGGACTTTCTTTAGATACTTTTATTTTGATCATATCAAATACTTTACTGTAAAAAAAAATATATAAAATATGGTGAGCAATTAAAAAAAAAACAGCTTTTCTTAATTTTACTTGAAAAATATTTTGTACATCTATGAAAGCTAATGAAAAAACCTGCTAAATATATTCTAATATTTGTCCTGAGTTTAGAAATAGTCAACGTTTACATACTTTTCTGTTGTTTTTTCCAGTTATAGGGCAACAATTAAAATTAGCGGATTATACTTCCTAACCATTTTCTCCTACAGTGACTTTTTGGCCCCAAGCCCAATCATCACACTAGCCCTAACATAACTCTAACCCTAAACTAAATCTAACCCTAACATTAAACTGACTCTCTACCCTTATGCTAACCCTAATTTGTAAACCTAACCCTAGATTTACAGTTAACTAATGCTCTTTTTTAGGTGTAATTTTGCTAACTGCCCCTAGAGTCTAGCAACAGAAGTGAACATTGTTCATTCCTGAAGCCTTTGCCCACAACAGGACAACACCATAACAGAATAGCTTGCTGTCATTCCAACGTGGTACCCACTTTCGCTCCCTGTTGCTCAGTGCCTTGACAACACCGCCTGAGTTGATCACATCCACTGCTTGTTTAAACGTGCTATGGTCAATGCCATCACTTTATTCAAATGGCATAAAATGGCATGGAACTTCACTTGGTCCTTAAGGCCTTTGACTGGTAGTCATGATGCTCCCTTAGGAAGCATCAGGGCTGCGTTTTGCCACCAGACAGTCTATCATTGCAAGTGCAGTGAGAGTCCTCCGTTTTCAGATCCCACCAACAGAGGAGACCGATAGCGTGCACCCGCATCAAGCTGAGCTCAGATGAGCGGCACAGCTCAGATTATAAATATACGTGTCGGATTTACTTCGGAACAGTGGCATAGGACCCAATGAAATAGGAATAAAATGTAAGAGTGCAGATTCCAAACCAATCACCCTTTTTAAGGAGATATATATTGTGTGTCATATTCATAGCTCATTTGCAAGATCAGGATATTTGATTGACAAAAATACATTTATTAAAAGATTTACGGTTTCAACGCAAATGAATGATCTCTGGGACACACAGACACAGTTGGTAGGAAAGATAGGAAACCGGGACAGATGGATTTAACTCAAAGAAAGAATTGCCCTTGAAAAAGATGATGAGATGTTAGACTGAGGTATGACGATGAACACATAATAGGCCAATAAAGGGCAAGCCATGAACATAGAATACATCTAATTAACCTTCTTATCTAGGACACCTGAGGGATCTTATTTCCTCAGGATTACAAAGTGTTAAAACAAACAGACAAGGGGTCACCAGCTGTAATCAGACAATTCTAATATGGATGTTCCTGCGGAGAAGGACTTTAAAGCACATTAAGCATATGAGTATTGTATAAAAGGCTCAGTTAAACGCATCCGTTTAATGATGTGTGAGATCAACATATTGAGCAGTCAATGCAGTGCTTAATCTGTAGAGTGCTGTGTGTAAATTATGAACACATTATGTAATTGACAGTTTATCCATCACAGTAAGGTATCATTCATTGCCCATGGAGCTTTCTTCTTGAAAGAGAAATTGCAACAGGAATTGGCAATGGGATTACAGATGTAAGGCCAAAGTAGCTGAGTTGGAAAAATTCTCCAATTCAGCTGAATTAGGGACTTTTTCCAACTCGGCTACTTTGGCCTTAAGTTTGAAATCCCTTTGTCAATTCCCTGCAATTATCTCTTGTATGAATATCAGTTTAAACAGATAACGCGCAGGGTTTTATTTGTGAACGAGTGATTTGCAAGGAATTGACAAGGAAATTGCAATCTTAAGGCCAACATGGTTTAAAGTATATCTGAATTGGAGAATTTTCCCCGCTCAGCTACTTTGGCCTTAAGTTTGAAATTCCCTTTTCAATTCCATCATTCATGAATAAAGCCCATACTGCAGCATACTCCTGTGTGTTTCTACCTTTGCTCCTTGTTTCAATGTTTCCAGGCTATCAGCACTGGCCATGGCCAGAAGGCTCTGGGTTTAAACACTTGCTGTGTGAAGTTGGCCCCCGTACAATCGGCACAAGTGTGTTTAGTTAGTGCTACGTTTGTACGTTTGTTTTGTGCCGTAAAAAATAATATTTGTGCTACTTTTATTTTTTTTGTTTAAAATGTGTTTATTGGTTTAGCGGAAGTCAAAACAAAACAGCAATGCGTCGACCATGGTTACAATTCCAAAACAGTAAATCACAGAGAAATAATATTACTACCAACAGATGGAAATAAGTCTTCACCCGGTCACCTAGAAAAATAATAATACATTCGAAACACAATCACATTGCAGGCGAAAGATACTAATTAACAATATCCACAAAAATACAGACAAACCATATAATATTATATAAAACGAAAATATCAGGGAAACAAATGAATAGAGGAACAAGAGGATGAGTACAGGGGAAAAAATAAACGGGAGATGGGGGGAGGAGGAGCACCGGAGGAGAGTGATTCTCATATGCACTCTCAGGGCAGGCTAAGTCGGTACCAGCCGGCCCAGACTGTTCAGCCGCGGAAATATCGGCTTCACACTCAGGGCTGTTAAGATACAGCATCCAATGTACCCATCTATTACTATGTGCCGCACCTTTGCCATTCGCAGTGTGTACCATATCCTCGACGACCCTGATGGACTTGTGCTGCTTTTATTATTAAGATAATCAATGATTAAATAAAGGCCACCAAAGGTCAGCCAGCCCCTCTACAACAGCCAAATGATATGAAACTGGCTGGTTGGTTAGTGCTGCGTTGGTGCTGGTTTGTGCCGTTTAAATCTTCATTCTATCTCATTTCGGATTTGAGTTATGAATGATTTAATAAAGGTCGCCAAAGGTCAGCCAGACCCCCTACAACAGCCAAGTGACGCGGAACTTGCTGGTTGGTTAGTGCTGCGTTTGTGCTGATTTGTGCCATTTAAATTTGTATTTGTGCTGCTTTGGTATTTTAGTTATAACAGTTTAATTTTCGACAGAGAAAATGATGTAACCCGCCATCCAGTTGGACTCTGCTGTGTAAGGTTGGCACCCCATGTTTTTAAAATGTGAATAAAAATATTCGTGCTGCAAACATTAACGTTTGTGCCAATTTGGTTTGGGAAGATATTAAGCGTTCTATATGGTCAAACTCCGCCCACTTTGCACCCCTACATTTTAAAAACAAATATACCATTCGTTTGTGCTGCATTTGTGTGTTCAAAAATTAATTTGTGCTGCTTTGATTTTTACTTATTTCTTTCAGGGGATATTGTATAAGGAAAAGTCCACAGAAAGTCCATCCAGTATATTAATTGTAGTTGATGCCTATGAGGGATGGAAATAAAGAAAACATATAGTAGACTGTATATGGTAAATTGCACAGACACGCCGTTTAATAATAAAAAAAAAAACTCATAAGATGGTTAAAATTATCAGGCACATTGAAATGTTAAAGAAATGGCAGCTTCAACGGTTCTTAGCTTGGTAGCTATAGTAGTCCTGCTTGTGAACTCTGAAAACAGAAGCGTGGAGCTGAGATGTGCGACATCTGTCAGTCAAAACTGAGGGGCATGTGTTTAAAACGGCACAAATCAGCAAAAACGCAGCACTAACCAACCAGCCAGTTTCATGTCATTCTGCTTTTGTAGGGGGGGCTGGGTAACCTTCGGTAATTATCTTAATAATAAAAGCAGCACAAATCTTAATTTTTCCAGCACAAAACAGCACAAACGTAGCACTAACTAAACACACTGGATTTTTTATTTGTGCCGATTTTTATTTGTAGGGGGGCCAACTTCACACAGCGCACTTGCTGCCATAGAAAATACATTGTGAGTGTGTACAGGCAGTATCTCACCCAGTGCTGTATTTACCGCGAGGCATCCTAGGCGGATGCCTATGGCGGCAAATTTTGGGGGGCGGCAGCGCACCCCAGCACTGGAAAAAAAAAAAAAATCTGGCCCTTTAAAAAAAAAAAAAAAAAACCCCACCGCGCTTGCAGGCAGAGACGGAGGTGAGAGGGGATCGCAAGATCCCCCCTCACCAACGCTCTGCCTGCCAGGCTGCACGGGGAGCCGAACAGGCAGCACAGAGAAACCTCCGTGCTGCCTGTTCGGCTCCCCGTGCAGTGTGCCGACACGGAAGTGCCGACAGGTCACGTGACGGGCGCGCTGACGTCATACGCGCGCCCGGTCACGTGACCTGTCGGCACAATCGCCGGGAAGCCGAACAGGCAGCATGGAGGGACCATGCTGCCTGCCTGCCAGGGAAAGGTAAATGCTGATGGGAGACTGTGTGTGTGTGACTGAGTGTGATGGGAGTCAGAGTGTGTGTGATGGGAGACTGTGTGTGACTGAGTGTGATGGGAGTCAGAGTGTGTGTGATGGGAGTCAGAGTGTGTGTGATGGGAGACAGTGTGTGTGACTGAGTGTGATGGGAGTCAGAGTGTGTGTGATGGGAGTCAGAGTGTGTGTGATGGGAGACAGTGTGTGTGACCTGTGTGTGATGGGAGTCAGAGTGTGTGTGATTGGAGACAGTGTGTGTGACTGAGTGTGATGGGAGACAGTGTGTGTGACTGAGTGTGATGGGAGACTGTGTGTGACTGAGTGTGATGGGAGTCAGAGTGTGTGTGATGGGAAACAGTGTGTGTGACTGAGCGTGATGGGAGACTGTGTGTGACTGAGTGTGATGGGAGTCAGAGTGTGTGTGATGGGAGACAGTGTGTGTGACTGAGTGTGATGGGAGTCAGAGTGTGCGTGATGGGAGTAGGAGTGTGTGACTGAGTGTGATGGGAGTAGGAGTGTGTGACTGAGTGTGATGGGAGTGTAAGCTTGATGTGAGTCTGAATGATGGGACATGTCTTAGGTGTGTAACGTGGGTGTGCAGCTTGGGTAGGGGGGTGCCCGGATTTTGTCTGCCTAGGGCAGCACAAAATCAAGATACACCACTGATCTCACCTCCTACTTCCTTCATTGATGCTCAATACTAAAGAGTAAACCACATAGTAAGAAATCTATGCAGACCTTCTATATGACATTCTACACAGCAAAATGAAATGCTGGACATTCTTCATGCTCATCCTTAATTAGGACTATTGAGGAAATAATTACCGCACTGGATTATTAGCATACATGTTTTTATATTCAGTATAGATGATACATCATTTGAAACTAGTTTCTGTAGGTTGAACTAAGCAAAACCTAAACAGAAACTTTGTATGTCAAGCAGTGTTGGTGCCCCACAGGTAATTATTGTTTTTATCATTTAAAACCCCTGGGGCAGTATGAATAATTGCTTTGGACTCACTCTTATCCATAAACAAACACATTTTGTCAATAAAATAGCTACACAAAGTACAGTTTACACTAGAGACATGACAGAGCAAAACACACACATATAAATATATATAGATATACGTATATATAGGTGAAATAGGAGGCAGAGCATCAATAGGGCATCCTATAAAATCCATTTACTGTAAATATAGTAAAAGGCATAGCATCATGGCTCCAAACAAAATAGAAGACAGCTAAAGGAAACAGTCCACATGTGATGCTTTTCGTGCTGTAAGCATTTAATCATAAGCTACCAGGACATATGTGAGACCAGAATATATATAATAAAGCTAACAGGGAAACTCCCATGTGTGTGTTACGATAACAATCAACTCACAGGTGTCTTGGACTCAGTGAGCACCCTATGAGGGAGGAGGGGGGAAACCCAGACAAAAAATAAAAACATTTGAAACAAAAATATATCTAGCAACAACAAAAACCCATCATCTAGATCCAGGTGCAAAACATAACGTCATATAATATTGAATAGCTCTAAATACACGAGAACATGACATCGAGGGTTTGTATACATGTAAAAAAGAAAAGAAAAAGCATTGAACCATTACATAAAATGGAGGCATAAAGCATATGGGATGAACTGATACATAAAATTACCACGTTGATGAGGCCAATGAGGACCCGAAACATGGTTGCTGTGTTCCTCATGCAAAGGGGACCTACCAAGCATTTTGGATCTGGACTGCCCTTATGGTGGGACCAGTCTGGTTTCCTCTGTAATGGTGCAAGTGAGCAAAAAAAACCAAAACAATAAGCTCAGTAAGTTATAAAAGTTAAGTTGCCCTTTAAAGTTAAACTAAAACAGCTCTTGGTCCAAAGCACCACTGCTCCAATAGAGGAAGCAAGGATTAAAATGTCAGTTTTCCTTCTCCCAAGTAAACCTGACATTGTTTTCATTTACATATTGTTGCGGCTTTATTCTCGAGTCTGCCTTAGAAGTGAGTCTTTTATTCTTGTGTCTGCCTCAGATCGGGAGGTTGGCACGCGCTGAAAGTGTCAGAGTGTGCACAGCCAAACAGACCGCAGCTCGTCCCGCTTGTCTGATCAGGTCAGTTAAGATCTTCTTTGTCGACCCCCTTTGAACATTAATTCACTTAATTCATGCATTTCTATGCAATTCTGCTAACACAACGTGCAAATCATTTTTTATTCTCTACATTTATTACCTACCTTTATTGTGACTTTGTGTACACCAGAGTGTCAAGGAGTTCATAAACTTACTTCTCCCATATATTGGCAAATTCATAGAATGCTGAGAACACAATATAACAAGTATTATCTGGCCTATCATGTTACAAATCCAAATTCCAACAACAATATTGAGTTAGAAAGTTGTGCACCAGGAAACATACAATTTTACATTTAAACACATCCTGATTAATATTGCTCTGTAAATGTACTTCTTATAATAGCCCTGGGAATTATTTATTATGATTCACACAGTGTCCCAGCATTGCCATAACTGCAGCAATTAACAATAAAAAAAACTTTATTTGTAAAACACCATATAATTCATTTTTATCTGTCAATACAGAAGAAAAAAAGGCAATCTTGCAAAAATATAAGACAAGTAAAACAAGATCAGAGGAAAGGAAAGAAATGGAGAAGAAAATGATAAAAAGAAAAACAAACAGTACTAAAAAAAAAATAGACGATTAAACCTTAAAGCAAGAAAATGTATTATGGTACATAATGGAAAAATCTTCGGAGGTAGAATGAGGAAAAATAAATAATGGAAAAATGTATTAAAATGTAATATAAAATGAAAATATGAGAGAAAGACTATTATTATATTCAAAAAAATAACTTAGAAATCCTACTTTGAAAGGAAAATAATGACGCATAATAAAAAAAAAGCCCAGGACACTTTTGCATTAAAGACATGAAGAGATGCTTTTGTAAAGCAGAGAAATAAAAACACATTTTCACATAAACAGATAAATTATATGAAATTGTATAGAAAAAAATGTAATACATTTTTTAAAGACAAACAAAAAACAGGAACTAGAACTACCTTAAAAATGAATACAGATAACGAATTCCAAGCTATGTAGCCAGAAATTAAAATGAAAAGACTGTTACTTTAACTTTCCCAATTGCGCCTGCTTATTTGATATGTTCTCATTTCCTGTGGAATCACAGCTACAACTAGAATGGAAGCATAATTATTTTATGTTATTTATTTTACTTTATATATAGTTTTCCATGTATAAATATACATCATATATGTATATGTGTAGTAATCGGGTGCTTTTATTGGCCCATTGTGAACATGTTGCCACCTCCAAATTCGAAACAAAAGATTTGTTTTTCAAATCTAGCCCTTATATTAATGTAAAATAGATCAATACATACACCAAGGATAATGCACAATTAAATCATGGTTGTGCTTTACACCTCACCTTGTGACCTTCCTGCATTGGTAATCGTGAAACATGTCGCACTGAACAAATAGATGAAGTAAAATGACATAATCATTTTTTCTTTTCTTCTTTTTTTTGTAGATGATCCACTGCATCCTGATCATCATGAAAACATGCATTTATATTATTTTTGTAAAGTATATAGCCTGATAAACAACATAAGCATAAACGAGTTGGGACTAAGTAAAAGTTTATTGTTAAGAAGGGTTGATCAGGGGTGTAAAGAAATACTTGGTACCAACCTGAAGGGAATTTAGACTCATGACAGTGCTAAAAAAAATAATAAAATATGTTTAGCTGGCAAATTGTTCCATCACAAATTTTGGATTAATGGTGCGTTGAAATAACTTTATGTAAAAGGACAATGTCACTTTTTTTTTTTTGCAGGACTGGAGAGCAGGCGATGTTTGTGTCTCTCTCTTTAAAACATATTTTCTCTTGATTTGCTATTGCAATATATAGGTCATTTTTCATTTTTTTTAAATTCTCTATAGTCAAAGTATATGTTTAGGTAACACAGTAGCCTTACATTTTAAAAGGTTTTACACATACATTTTAGAGTATCATATTCTGCCCCATACTTTTTAATTGTCTGTCAATATGCAATGGTTTGAAACAAGAATCTATTTCCATGTGCAGATAAGTAAATAATAATGACCAAAAGTGACATAAGACACTTTACATGTTCGAGCTGTTAAATGTAAATACCTCCTTTGTGGGGGTGTTTGATTTGGAATTATCCAGTTCCTTTATTCAACGCTATCAAGTCTTTGTGTTTTGTCATCATTACTTCCCTTAGCTATTGTATGAGTCCTTCCCCCTCCAGGCTGCTGCTTTTTCTACCTAGTGTGCCAATGGAAAAAAAATCCCATTATAAATGCATTACATTTAGATAACAAACAAAGGATACCTTCTGTCTGCTTAATCTACGTATGGTTGGGTCTCTACATGTTGTCTCATTGGACCACTTTTCTGTCAGCTATATCCGATAAGCTATCTTTTATTGACACCATTTGGGAGGTTGTTGGGGTCTGGGCCCTAATGTAATATAATAACAATAAAGGGTTAGTCACAATAAAAAAGCAATAGTAATGGAACAGTAAATAAAAATACTTTAATTTTATATATTTTAGTTGCTCTTGTTTAGCATTTATTGCACATGTTTTATGTTCTGTCTTACTAAGGAACAGGTGCATACAATATATACATATTGTTTTCAGACAGAATAGGAGAACTCTATTTCAGCTATTAAAATAATGCACGAAAGACATATGTGAAAATTGCGCAGATTAAAAATAAAAAGTATAGATGCTAATAGATGAACCATATTCTTTGAGGTGATCTCTGAAACCTGAGCTGAAACCTGGCTTCCAAGTCAGCAAATATGTGGTCTTTGTGTACTAAAGTGTCAGATTATGTAGACTTAGTGACTGCATGAACTGGAAAAAATAAATGCAGTCACATTTGAAGACCCTTAAAGCCCCCAAACAATTGGGTACTTGGGTACATTCCCAGAGTGCTGGAGGAGGGTTAGGTACTGCGTGTATATTCATACATTGGAGCCTGGTGCGTGGTAAAGTATCAGCCTTTTTCAAGTGGACCGTGGGTCCTCCTTACAGTGTGACCTGTTCCACTGTCTTATAGGGTCTTTTTCGTGAGTGGGTTTGTCATTTCATGATCCGTAGCTGCTGTGGTAATGGGTTCGTAGTTGGTGATCCTGGAAAGCAAGGGACTGTATTGTTGTTACACATATTCAAATATGGTGTGGCTTTTGCCAGGATAGAGAATATACAGTAGGACATCTTGGCACATCTGGGCCCCCTAAGCCTGTGGAGTTGCTGGCATCTTCTGGTAGCTCATTGTCTGTTTAGTGTATGCCAGCATATGACCTATTCTTTAGTGGTTGTCGGGGGGGGGGGGGGGGGGTCATAGCCGTTAGTGATAGTGTTGATAAGTCAAGCTTGGGCCAAGGATGGGGGTTGTGCAGTACTCCCAACTATGTAGAAGTATGGTCTAGGTCTCTAGGATGCTGCTGGAGCGGGGTCCGGTGGATCAGGTTTGGTTCTTCCCTCTGTGTTCTTGGCTCCCAGGTTTCAGTTGAGTCAGTGGGTAAAGAGACCAATCTGGTGCCACCACTAGGGGTAAATTCCTCTTCCAAGATCTCCACTCTGTCATCTATATAACATATCTCTTAGTTCATTGTGTATGGCTTTGTTTGCCTGTGCAATGATAAGGCCCATGTCTTGTTTGGTTGGAAGGTCTTGTATGGCGGATCTCATATAGTGTGGCATCTCAAGAGTTGCCTTTGACTTTTGATCACAAGTTTAACTCTGTACCTCAATTAACTCAATCTAAGCCATAGTAATGAGCATACATTATCTTATCTAAATATACATTGACTTCTATAAAATGCTGGCATGGATTTAGATGTTAAATATAATTACACAGTTACAACAATGTAGTAACCATTGGAAAGAACAAATTACTTGGTATGCAAGTGTTAAGCTTGCCATTTGGCAGGGAAAAAAGGACAAATAACAATATTCAAATTTCTCTAGTTTTGCAAGTGATTAGATATTTGTAGATCACTATCTGACAATAAAGTTTGTGCTTTTTGCATTGTATTCTGTTTGTTGCATAATTTTATGTCTGGTGAGTAACTAATGTGTATTAGTAGTTTGGCAGTTTTTGGATGCAGCTCTTTAGGTCAACATCCCCTTCTTTGTGGATGCAAGAGTGACTGCAGGTACATTAGGAAAGGGAATTAGGACCAGACACGGGACCTATGCTAGGAAACGACAGGTAAATGAAGCATACTGTGTAAGGGAGCAGGTGCAAACAGTCAGTAGCAGGGCTTTCCCCTCCCAGCCAATAACGACCTAGTAAATAGACAAATGAGTCTGGCTGTTAGAGGTTGTGAACACCAGCCCCCTTCAGCGTCTACACAGCAGACAACAAAAGCAAACAATAAAGAAAACATAAAAGCGTAAGCAGGAGGCGAGGTGGCACTTTGAGGTGTGCAGTGCATTAAGAGCAGGCACAAAATGATTTCCCTAGCTATTCCTTGGCTATGTAAAAAAAATGAGTTAGGTACATAATATAATAACATAAAAAAATGTATAAATAAACTAATTACTCCTTTGGTACTGTGCAAACACTTCCAAATAAAAAAAAAATTTCTATGCTACATAACCCATGAAAAGAGCTCCCATACGTAACACAAAGGATAATTTTCAGGAGGGAAAATAAATATCAACAAGGACACTTGATTGAAATTATTTTGACTTTGGAAAAAAGATAACAAATGCATACTAAATCTGATGCTTTAAAAAAAAAACACTCATTTTTGTGTGTAATGTTTTATGTTGAATTTGTCCCCCCATAATGCATTTGCCAGCTAGCTTCAAAAATGCTCATCTCCCGGATTTCCCAGCAGACAGCTAGAGGACCCCTGTAGAGTTGCATGGGCATGCCCTATTGCACCATCGGGCATTTGCATTAGGAGCCCCAGGCTTCTTCTTTTGCCTTAGTTACATCTGTAAAGTGAAAATGTACAAGTTAATAAGTGAAAATTATCTTTTTCTTTCTTGAATAAACTGGACTTTTACTAACCTTTAAAGTTTAACTTGGCACTAGGCATATGAAGGCTTAGGTATAAGTGACAAAATATAAATACATTTATTAAAGTGCTGCACGTCTTCCTGAAAAACACACACTATGTGAACACAAACACACAGTGTGCTGACACCAAAAAGCAAATAATCAGAATCATGTAGTGGAACATTTTTTATAAACCGTTTTATGGATTTGTAATAATAGACCCAGTGAGATGATCAATCTTTCCAGAGCCAATGACAGGTTCTAAGCAGCTGGTTACATAGATAACCCTTTAATAAAAGGGGAGTGGGGATTATTTTATTGGGTATACTGGCTGTGGCATATAACTGGGCATATTACTGGGGGAGTGAGGATTATTTTATTGGGCATACTGGCTGTGAGATATTACTGGCCATACTGGTTGTTGCATGTTAATGGGCAAAAAGTGGCATACTAACGGGCATACTGGCTGTGGCAAATTAATGGGCATACTGGCTGTGGCAAATTAATGGGCAAATTGGTTGTGGCATATTAATGGGCAAATGAATGGTGGCATATGGGCATACTGGCTGTGGCAAATTAATGGGCAAATTGGCTGTGGCATATTAATGGGCAAATGAATGGTGGCTAATGGGCATACTGGCTATGGCATATTAATGGGCAAATATGCAGTGGCATATTAATGGGCATAATGGCTGTGGCATATTAGTGGGCAAATGAACAGTGGCATATTAATGGGAAAATTGATTGTGGTATACTAATTGGCAAGTTAGCTTTGGCATATTAATGGGAAAACTACCAGTGCCACATTGTAATGGAAAAACTGTGGCATATTTTAATAGGCAAACTGGCTTTTGCATATGTTAATGGCAAACTGATTTTGGCATGTTAATTGGTAAATAGCTGTGGCTCATTTTAATTGGCAAAGTGATTCTGTGGCACCTTCTGTGGTGCAAAATATGGGGCAAAGTGACACTGTGGCATGTTCTGCATGGCCAGTTCTGTGAGGGAAAGTGACACTGTGGTATGTTCTGTGTGGGCAAATTGATAACGTGGCATGCCAAATCATGTGGGTCAAGTGCTGTGGGTGCAATATAAGTGCATGGCAAGTTCTGTGGATACTTTATGGTGTTGTGTTAAGTCCTTTAGGTGCAATGTGGGTGCAGAAAAAGGGAATAAAAACAAGAAATGCAATTTTTCAATAACATGTTTATTACATATACAAATGGTTGAATGTGATATGAAAATAGTTGCATATAATATTAAAAAGTTTACATTTACATATAGTTTTTTTTACATTGCGACTTTTGAAAAATTGGGTAGAGCTAAAGACTTTGCCCAGGGTCTTAAAGCGTTTCTCCATCAAGCTTCCTCTGAGGGTCCCCATTCGCAACAGTCAGACTGTGTGTGGAAAAGTAAGAGAGAAGAGAAAACAACTTTTAGAAGGATTATTTGTATAAAGAAAATACTGGATTTAAATCAACGATCAGTAGTTTACAGTGCTGTCACTGCTCAGCTTCTTTCTATGAGTGCCGAAAAAAACAAACAGTCTACTTTACGGATGTAGGACACAGTTATGCAGAATCAATGGGCTCCTGTAGAGGACTGAGCTTGTCGCTGTTAGGTTAAACAAAATGAAACCAATGTGCATCAGGAACACAGAACTTCAGTACAGGATTTTACTCACCCACTATGCATCATGGAAGCATTTAGTGAAAATCTGCATTCTGGTCTTTTTTATATTTTTCTCTTCTTTTACTGATAGTTCGTTCTTCAAGCGCTTTCACTATTATTGTGTCATTTTCACCTCATTGTTCACTTACCAACTACCCTAGATGTTAATAGTTTAGCTCTGGGCAGATCAACTGCAATACTCTTGAAAACTTCACAGCAGGAACTTCATTCCAACTAGGCTGGAGTCACTCTGAAAAGCTCCTAGGCCACTAGACACAGGCAAAAGTCCCAGTCACTCAAAAACCTGCCAGCACTATGAATTGGATATGATCATTTGCTTTGGTAGTCAGTTTTCTTCATAGGCCTTTAAGTTTACAGACTATCCTTTAGCCTTTAAAACAGTTTTATTGACCCATTTACTGGCGAAATATTATTTGGATGTAATATTTGAAGCAGGAGGAAGGACATTTATTGGGCGTGAGCTGCTTGACACATTTGCAACAACAACATTTTATTTTTTTATTCCTTGTTCACAGAAAGATTATGAAGACCTTGTTAAAAAGAGAAGTACAATTGCATGATGTTCCCTTTATAGAATATTTATGAACTGAAACCCTTTGTAGAAAACCTCTGTGAAGCCTTCTGTTCTCCTAATGTTATAATTATAGGGAACCTAATTTGGCACTCCATTGTGTATATGTATAAGGAATCTAATGGTTTTATTTCATAAGGTAATATCAAGACTTTGTCATTCAAGAGCTTTTTTTAAGGGACAGATGGGCTTGTAACTAGTTTTACATGCCACCTCTCATACTCTTAATGTGCCTGTTGACAATCAAACCTCCGAGATCACTTCTCAGTTGCCCATTTTACCCAATTATTATCACCAAGGGCTGAAAAAGGGAGAAAACAGCTTTTCTGGAAAAGATTGCAAGCTCTTTGGACTAGGCATAATGACTCCCCCCTCAACCCTTTTAAAATGTCATCTAACTCCCCCTAGCATCCACTATGCTTATTAGGGAGATCGATTTCCTTTAACCAGCCCAACAAAGTCACAAGAGGTGTAATCCTCCAGATAGTCACCTCCTATAGTGCAGTATCATGTCCCCCACGCTGCCGCAGGAGTTAGAGCTCTGGAGTATGACATCATTCCCCAGACCTCTGAACACAAGAGACAGCACAAAGGATGAAAACAGAACACACACCTAGATGGACAAACACCTAGTGAAGCCCCAATGTCTCACCAGTGAGGTCAAACAGATATCCATTGCCACTGGATCACCAGGGAAGCTGAGCTCGCAGTACACTACACTGCTCGAATAACTTCTATTGACTGGAACCCCCATGATGTTTAGTCTTAAACATGAAGATAATTAATGAAGCAGAATGATTACATGTAGGCATTATCAATAATTTCAAGAAGTTACTCAGTGGCTAGACATGGATCTAGGGAAATCACGATTGTCACTTTAGCATCTAAGTTGAGCTTGAGGCTTGGTCTCTGTCTACACAGGGGCAGACGGCATCATCTTTAATGGTAATTCTAGGAGGATCAGCAGTGCAGGAACCGGTACCATAGGACATTAAGGCCTAAGAGGTAGCCAAGAGGGTTTTCACTCTGACCCCTATACACTCTATGGTTGAGCCTCAGGTGGAGATGGCCAAAGACTGGTGTGGCACCCAAAGCTACCCCAGTACAACATAGGAATGAAAGTATATACTGGATAATGAAGAACAGAGGTATGTATAAACAGGCAGGGATAAATGGACAGTAAAATAATCATGACACTAGGTCAGATTCTAGGAACACAATCGAACAAATATTCAAAGTCAGACTAGTCGGAACCAGGAAATGGAGAATGAAGAATAGTCAGGAACAGGCCTAGGTCAAAGAAGGCAAAAACAGAGCAAACTCACAACTGGAGAAAACACACTATATATATATATATATATATATATATATAGCACAAGGCACTGTCACTGGCAAAGGTATAATGAATTCCGAGCCGTCAAATATCCCTCAATTTAGTGTGCCTGCCTCTGGGATGAAAATGAGGCTTGGAGGGCAAAAAAGAGCCCATATGTATTTCATACGACAAAATGACAAGGCTCTAACCACTGGAAGCATGTGTTTGAGGAGAGTGATGCTTCAGAACTGCATATGCCGGTCTGTGGGGAGAACAGCAATGGATGGACTCAACTGGTGCCCAGGATTACCCAGGGGATCCCTGAGCAAGGTACGCCTTACATCATCTATCTTCAGGGTGTGACTCCATCCCAGTTACACTGTTAGATGGGCCTTCAAAAATGATGGGTTTTGGAGCCAGTGCTCAAAATTTGATGAGACCTGCACAGTAGGGTACATATAAAGTAACACAGGAGCACTAATAGGAAAATACCATTAAAAGGCAGCCTAGTACTGTAGCTGCCTAAGGGAATGTAGGAAATGTGACCCTATTCTTGATGTGAGCAGCATAAACATTCTCTTGCTCTATTTGGACAAGTGGTTAAATAGCTTTTTATTGAAAAGCCACAACTAGTCAAAAGTATTACATTCCGTTTTGTTAACTTTTACTCATTTGAGTTACATATCAACTGTGTAAGGGGTAATCAGTTGTGTCTGTAAGCTAAAAGTAAGTGGTTCCAGATACTCTTACACATTTCAGCACAATCAACACTAGAGTATAATGAAGCCTTTTTTTGTTTGTTTGTATTTTAATTGCAAAAATCTTCTCTGTATTAACCCCTTAGTGACAAGACTTGTTCACCTTGACTTTCCTTTGGTGACAATGGCTGTTTTGACATTTCTAGGGTGTTTGTGTTTAGCTGTAATTTTTTTCTTTCTCACATACAGTACCCACACAAATTATATGTTGTTTTTATCGTCATAAGAAGGGCTTTCATTAGATACCATTATGTTCATCATATCTTATAATTTACTACAAAAGAAATCATAAAATATGATGAAAATTTGAAAAAAACCCACTTTTTCTATCTTTGACCTAAAATATAATTTATACAAATAAAATCATTAAAAAAGACCCCGTCTAAATAGTTTCTAAACGTTGTCCCGAGTTCAAAAATATGCATGTTTCCATATTTTTCGGTATTTTTTTGCGAGTTATGGGGCAAAAACCAAAAATAGTGTTTTTTGTTTTTTTCCTATATTGACCTTTTGACCCCAACCCGAACCCAAAATGTAACCCTAACACTAAATTTAACCCCAACTCTAATCCTTATTATATCCCTTAATATTTTTTAATTTTAATTTAATTGTAACCCTATCCCTTATGCTAAAAAATATTTAATTTTAACCCTATAGGCTAATATAGCTATATAACCTGTTTTTAATTAATTAAATGTGTATTTTAAATATTTTCCATTGCAATGCTACTTAACTACCACTAGGGGCAGTCAAGTAGCATATTCAGAGCGACGGAAGTGAAGTTACTTTCACTTCCGAAGCTCAGACCAGCAGAGGGCTTAGCCATATTGACGGAGCAGCATGCTCCGTCAATATGGCTCCCCACGATCGCTCCGTGGGGCGATCGTGGGTGCCCCAAAATAGAAATTTCGGTGCTGGCTATTGCCTCGACATCGAGGCAATAGACCAGCACCGTTAAAGCGGTTTTCGCGATCGTTGATCGCGAAAACCGCTTGATTCACCGCAGGACGTGCCAGGCACGTCCTTTGTCGTTAAGGGAGTTTCTCCCAGGACGTGCCTGGCACGTCCTTTGTCGCGAAGGTGTTCATTTTCACTGCTCTAATGGTCCACAATATATAGTTAAGACAGTAAAATAAAAAAAAACATGACATATTTGATAAATTAAACCAAAAATTAAATCACCAAAACAGCATTCAGAAAAATAACATCCTGCAACATGTTAATCAATTATCAGAGATAATATAAAATCTGTCACAAAGCCCCCTCATGCAGGCTCATCCAAGCGGCATCCAGGCTTTTCAGTTTCCTTTCTGCCTTTGCTGTACTGTTCTGCCTATTTGATATTCTTGTTCCTGGGTTCTTTGTTATTCTGTTATCCTTGTGTGTTCAGTACTTCCTAGTTCCAGCCACAGAAGTGGCATTTCTTCGTTCCTGTTCTGAGGGGCACCTGCCTAGTTGGCCACAAGTGGCACCTGCCTATGCCTATCCACATGCCGGCACCTGCCTAAGTCTTGCTATAGACCGGTACCTGCCCAAGTCTTGCTATTGTCTGGCACCTGCCCTGCCCTGAGCCCTGTCAAAAGGGTGACCTGAGTCCCTTAACCCCTTTGCGACAATGGACGTGCCTGACACGTCCTGCGATGAAACGAGGCAGTCAGCAACATTGCAATGAAGAAGAAAAAAAGACTTAATTAGTTTAAATCTAGGATTAGGGTCAGATTAGCTGTTAGATTTAAAATTAAATTAGGTTTAGAGGGTAAGAAATAGGGTCAAATTAAATTAAAATATATTAAGGGCTAGCATAAGGGTTAGAGTTGGGATTAAATTTAGGGTTAAGGTTAAATTTTGGGTTGGGGTCAAAATAGGAAAAAAAAACACTATTTTTGGTTTTTGCCCCATAACTCGCACAGAACTGCAGAAAAACATGGAAACAAGCATATTTCTGAACTCGGGACAACATTTAGAAACTGTTTAGATGGGGTCTTTTTGAATGATTGTATGTGTGTCAAATTTAATTTAGGTCAAAGTTAGAGAAAGTGTTTATTTTTTATTTTTCATCATATTTTATGATTTTTTTGTAGTAAATTATAAGGTATGATGAACATAATGGTATCTAATGAAAGCCCTTATTATGACGATAAAAACAACATATAATTTGTGTGGGTACAGTATGTGAGAGAGAAGAAAATTACAGCTAAACACTGAACCCCATGAATGTAAAAACAGCCCTTGTCACCAACGGAAAGTCAAGGTCAAAATGTCTTGTCACTAAGGGGTTAATTGGGATGCCCTGAGTCCCTTAATTGGGATAACTTACCATAGAGTCCCTTGAAATGGGATGCCCTGAGTTCCTTAAATGGGATGCCTTGTCATAGTGTTCTGCCCTGTTCTGTCTCAGAGTTTCAACCCTGTTCCTTGTCTTAGTTATACCCTGCTCTTGTACCCAGTTTCCATGTTTCCGTCTTTCTAGCGTTTGTTCCATTCCAGGTTTTCTTTGAGTCTCTTTTCCTAGTTTCTCTACTTTGTATAAATGTGCAACCCCGCCCATTTGTGCTCCTATAAATGTGCAACCCTGCCCATTTGTGCTCCTTTCAGTTTCTGCAGTCTTTAGTCCTGTGCATCTATCTACAGGTATTATCTGTTTGTAGGTATGTAGCGGAATAACCTGGAGCCTCAAGCTACCAGGGAAATGCAGTTACCCAGCACCGGGGCCTCTGTCTCCACCCCTGCAACGTAACTCCTGATATCAGGCGCTCAGGGTGCCAGGCTTGTCATCTGGGACCCAGTGTGTTGCAAGAGCTGGTATTTTGTCACTGAGCCTTTTTTCTATGAAGATACCTCACTTGGTATTCCCTTGGTTCATCTTAACATCAGATTGTGGGGAGCATTGTTTTGTACTTGGTTGTTGAGCTGATATTGAAGGGTTATTTTATAGGCTGTAGCACCATGTTTTCCAATACTTATTGGGAATTAAAGTGTGCCCTCTATTTATATATCACTGCTAGATTTGTATTGTTTTTATAGAAAAAAGTGAAAGCTTATTTTCCAATCTGTTCTTCATTTCTTGACCTGGCATGACTCAGAAAGACTTATCCCAGTTTGTTGAATAACTCCACTGAACAACTTAGAAAAATATTTCATTTCTACATTTACATGAGGGAAATAAAAGTTTGTGGTGAAAATAGAGCAAATTGTGTGGTGAGTTGGCGCCCTCTGCCTGCATTCAAGTCTTCTGCTTGCATTTTTTTCTAATGAAATCGGTTTAAGCTTGCACAAAGCTCTATAAGGCAGCTGAATAATACACAAGGAGTGGACATACACGGGAGTGTACCACTAGTATTTACAGACCCATAGGCATGATCTGTGAGTTGGCTATTTGTGGAAGAGTTCAGTAATGTAGTCAAAAGAACAGTCTATGTCCAGTCAAAGGATATTTTGGATACATAAATACAGGAGAAATCCAACTGAAGAGTTCAGAATTGGCTGCTGTGGGAGTGAGGACAGGCAGGATAGGGGAGATCTCTATCTTTGTCCACAGCAGTAGAGGCAAACTAGGGTCTGTGCAATCATTAACAACTTCAGACTAGACTTGGACACTGCCGAAATTTCCAGTTCGTCTGAATGCATTCGGATGAAATAAGATTTTGCTTTGTCCCAATCGAATTTCATCTATTGACTCATTTGCTTTCAAACCAAATTTTCATTCGTAATTTTTGTCCAAAAACGCATTCCTCCAAAAAACATAAATGCAGCAATTGCACACACATTCCGGTGCTCCTCAATTATTTAAAAAAAAAAAAGAAACAGCTTATTTCACCTCTGACCCCACAAACTCTAGACCTGGCCCTGCTCAAGCTGTATTTTTCTTCTCTGTAAAGTGAAATAATGTATTATCTGACACTGCACTCAAGATTTAGAGGTTCAATAAAGGGAAAACCCATGGAAATATTTGCCAGAATTTTTCAAGTTTTCCCAAGTGAGTTTGGCTGTTGGGACCTATTAGTTTCGGAAACCAAAGAGGAGATAAAGTACAAAGGGACAAGGCATGAATCAAATTAGCCAATGATTAAGTGCATTAAGGGAGCATGAAACACATGAGGCATTATAGCTATGTAGCATTTACGTCTTTGAAGTTTATGAAGTTTGACCAGAAATGTTTTTAAGCGATCAATAAAGGATACATTTTACAATTACCCAGCATTGTTGGTGCTATGTGTCTGTGGACACTGGGTGGATATTTGCAGGAATCAAACAGACCAGGGGGGTTAAATAAAGACAGCACACATTCAGGGTACAGGTATGCAGTCCGAGGTTGAGATAGGTGGATATGAGTCAGGAGTGAAGGCTTATGGGCTACTTTCAGCAGCTATTTTGGTGATGTTCCTGTTTACGTGCACATGTCTATGCCTACTTGAGTCACCAACAGGTTAAACCCAGGTTGAAGACGACCAAACGACTGGCACCTGCGCTTGTATTCTATGTTATGAATCCTTGAGTATTCAACATTGTATTTTGAACATGATCAGGGCCGTCTTTAACGCGGGGCAAACGGGGCAGCTGCCCTGGGCCCATTTACTCCTGGGGGGCCCCAAGGCAGCTGTCCCGTGGGCCCCCAGCCCTGCTTGCCGCATACACAGCGCATTGCGCTTGTGAACGCTTTTTTCCGGCAAGCCGCATCTGATGGATGCGACGGCCGGAAAAAAAAAAAAAAAAACTGACACCGGTGACTGTTTCCCTCCTCCGTGCAAGAGAGAAGACTGCACGGAGGAGACATCCGGCGGGGGACACGGAGCAGGGTTATGTAAGTACTTGGGAACGGGGGGGCGGGGGGCTAACTGGCACTATATTACTCTGCATCTGACTGGCACAATATTACTGGGCATCTGGCTGGCACAATATTACTGGGCTCTGAGTGGCACTATATTCCTGAGCATCTGGCTGGCACAATATTACTGGGCATCTGGCTGTCACTATATTCCTGGGCATCTGGCTGGCACAATATTACTGGGCATCTGGCTGGCACTATATTACTGGGCTCTGACTGGCACAATAATACTGGGCATCTGAATGGCAGAATATTACTGGGCTCTGGCTGGCACAATATTCCTGGGCATCTGGCTGGCACAATATTACTGGGCTCTGACTGGCACTATATTACTGGGCTCTGACTGGCACGATATTACTGGGCATCTTAATGGCAGAATATTACTGGGCTCTGGCTGGCACAATATTACTGGGCATCTGGCTGGCAGAATATTACTGGGCTCTGGCTGGCACAATATTACTGGGCTCTGGCTGGCACAATATTACTGGGCATCTGGCTGGCACAATATTACTGGGCTCTGGCTGGCACAATATTACTGGGCATCTGGCTGGCACAATATTACTGGGCTCTGGCTGGCACAATATTACTGGGCTCTGGCTGGCACAATATTACTGGTCCCTGACTGGCACAATAATACTGGGCTCTGACTGGCACAATAATACTGGGTATCTGTCTGGCATAATATTACAGGCATCTGGCTGGCACTATATTACTGGGCATCTGACTGGCACAATATTACTGGGCATCTGGCTGGCACAATATTACTGGGCTCTGACTGGCACAATAATACTGGGCATCTGACTGGCACAATATTACTGGGCATCTGGCTGGCACAATATTACTGGTCCCTGACTGGCACAATAATACTGGGCTCTGACTGGCACAATAATACTGGGCATCTGTCTGGCATAATATTACAGGCATCTGGCTGGCACTATATTACTGGGCATCTGACTGGCACAATATTACTGGGCATCTGGCTGGCACAATATTACTGGGCTCTGACTGGCACAATAATACTGGGCATCTGACTGGCACAATATTACTGGGCATCTGGCTGGCACAATATTACTGGGCATCTGGCTGGCACAATATTACTGGGCTCTGACTGGCACAATATTGCAGGCATCTGACTGGCACAATATTCCTGGCCTCTGACTGGCACACTATTACAGGCACCTGACTGGCATAATATTACAGGCACCTGACTGGCATAATATTACAGGCATCTGACTGGCATACTATTACAGGCATCTGACTGGCACAATATTCCTGGCCTCTGACTGGCACACTATTATAGGCATCTGACTGGCATAATATTACCGGCATCTGACTGGCATAATATTACAGGCATCTGACAGGCACAATATTCCTGGTATCTGACAGGCACAATATTCCTGGTATCTGACAAGCCCAATATTCCTGGTATCTGACTGGCACAATATTACAGGTATCTGACTGGCACAATATTACAGGTATCTGACTGGCACAATATTACAGGCATCTGACTGGCACAATATTACTGGGGTCTGAATTTCACAATATTCCTGGTATCTGACTGGCACAATATTCCTGGGCTCTGACTGGCACAATATTCCTGGGGTCTGAATTTCACAATATTCCTGGTATCTGACTGGCACAATATTCCTGGGCTCTGACTGGCACAATATTCCTGGGCTCTGACTGGCACAATATTCCTGGGCTCTGAATGGCACAATATTACTGGGCTCTGACTGGCACAATATTACTGGGCTCTGACTGGCACAATATTACTGGCATCTGAAAGGCACAATATTACTGGCATCTGAATGGCACAACAATTATGGCATGTGTGTGTGTGTGTGGGGGGGGGGGGTAACATTGCGATGGATGGCGGGATTGCATGCAGGGGAGGGGGCAGGGTCCAGGGGGCCCAAGCAAATGCTTGCCCAGGGTCCAATCACTATTAAAGACGGCCCTGAACATGATAGAATCTACATATATGATTTCAGGATGCAAGTATGGCTTACTTACTCCTTCAAAAGTAACACTGGATTTGCCATAAGTTTTTTTTCCTAGAAAAAGTAAGAGACCTGTGCTCTGATAGCAGAGTTTAATTATATTTCTATAACATTAATGTTATTATATTTGGCTAATATATAGTATAATTATATTTGGTTAATTGACTGTGCCTGAGTTGTGCAACTAAGATAACACTTTGCAATTTGGAAAAAAGCATCCAACTTGTGTACAGGGTTTCAAACGGACTGTCAGCTCACAGCTTAATAAATAAAAAGAGTTTTTAGTACATTTTAAAAAAATCCAAAATGGAGGTGACCATTGCAAAATTGATCTGTTTTAATAGGTTAGCAGAAACAAGAAGTGTTTTTCATATAGAATATACTATTGGATTCAAACTGAAGAGTTTGAGCATCTGTTTTTAATTTCTTGTGAGGAAAAGAATGTCTCACTGTTCTGAAGAAGAAGAAAAAAAGCAACAAACTTGGATGTAAGTCAGAGTACAGTTTCCACTTCACACAGGCTCCATGCATAGGCCGGAACCATATGGCAGTTGGCAAAATGTTTTCTCAAGTTACAAAACAATCATATATTTTGTATTACTTACAAGGAGAGGGAAACAAACCTATTCAGAATAGCTCATATTTGTAAGACGTTACATTTCTATGGCATGCATTGAAACAATGTCAACATAGAAATATAGCAGGTTATGTATAAATAATGGTGCTGGTTCTAATTGTAAACATGCTAGTTTTGTGTGTCTGTGATGTATGATAAAGCTATGTGAATGGGTTTTATACACACTGAGAAAACATGATGACCAGTTAGACTTTTGTCAGGACATCCATCTCAATGTACTTTTCCTGGTAAACTACTTTCTAAACATATAAATGATATATTAAATACCTATTGATTCTCATATTCACCACACACAGTCCAGTTAAGTCTAGACTATAGAATGAGAAGGTTGAATATTGTGGGCAATATGAGATCTAAACTATGCTACTTTTTTCAAGTACCATAAAAGGAATGTCGCTTTCACATTAGACTGCTCTTGTAACTGGCAGATACATGCTTGCATTAGATTATTTTGAATATCCTAAAAAGCAAAGAGGAGACATCTCTTTATTTATTCTTCTATGTGAAGCAGTCGCCTGATGCCGGCAGTGATCTAGGATAACTGGTCCAAAGGTTAACCAAGTACTGTGTTCCATATGACTTTTTCTTCCTACAATGTTTATTTACATTTTTATAAAGTTCTGGGAACTTATGAAGGCATTAAGTACAAGTATCTTTGCTAAGTTTATTTCAAACTGATTACTGATATTTATAACCTATGTATGTAATATGGCATGTAATTAACATCCGGGCGCTGTGATTGGCTGTCACAGTGCCCGAATGTTTCCAGGGGGGCATTAAAGGACATGGGTAAAGTGTCTCGGTATCAAGACACTTAGCCATGTAATTTTTATCGCAATCGCAGTATGCCAATATACATAACGCAATCGGATCTGCATGATGGTCCTTGACCGTCATTGGTCACCAAGGGAGTATTTACCCATGACAGTCCAGGACCGTGGGCTATGAACGCTGGTATCTCACTTGTCAAACCCATAACACAGCGGACGAGACCGAGCTAAATTCCAAACCAAATTCCAAACACACAGAATATATACAGTACAATATCTAGATAACAGAGATTAAACAATGAAACTTAAAAAGATTAACTTAACACACAAAACAGAACAATAAGAAAGAGCGGAGGCAGATCCCAGGTGTCAAGGAGAGAGACCCTTGATTGCAGCTCTTTAAAGTCTCCATACATTGTGGGTGATGTGTTCATTAATAGACTGCTAACTTATAAAATTATAATATATCAAATTGACCAGCCCTCTCCTGCGCCTACTTCCTGTATTTGCTCTTTGTGAAACAAATCCAAGTCATGGAAAAGAAATGCTGCTAGCCGTCATCAACCTGATCCTGCTAATGACATTATAAAACTGGAAATGGAAGTGGTCTTTTAAGACAGAAGAAAAGTCCCAGTAAGAGGTGTATACCACCCCATTTATTTCCAGGTTTAATGTCTGAACCACAATCCTGTTCCCTCTGCCCAAGGGCTGGGTGGCAAAGGGGCAGGAGGGTAATTGCCCACTAGGCTGCTCTTTAATCTCTTTCAATGGGCTCGCAAGCACGGCAAAGGGGCAATTGTCCTCTGGGCTGCATGTGGCCCATTTCATTCACCCCTGTGGACCCCACTCATATTTATATATATGTTATCAACTTTTTATTTTTCATGTAGCCCATATCTGAGTTTCATTCATGGGCCACAAGCAAAAAAAAAAGTTGACTTGTTAGTAAATTGACTACCACAATCCATATTAAAAGATCTATAAATTGAGGCTTTGTCATTTTTGCTTGAAAAGTGCAATGCCTCAAAGATTGGTTTATTGAGCTGCTCTTCAGCACCACCTGCTGATCACAAGTGGCAATAACCACACCAAAACTCTAGTCTTAAGAGCACAGCAAATTCCTGATGCTTTTCGCCAAGGGCGACTAATATCCTATTTGCAAAATCATGGAGACAGATTACTCTATTCATTGCAGCACAACTACAAACACAATTAGTGTTCCAGCTAAAGATGGAAAAAGGAGCTAATTGGATAACCAGCTCTTTATCCAAAAATAAATAATTTTGGGACACTTGCATAAAAAAGCAAAGTTAGTAATTGACTGTGATGGGGATAGTTTAATACATAAAGAATATATAGGCATTTATGACCCGTGCTAACAGAGATTCTGCTGTAGCTGGTAGAACATGGCTGAAAACTAAGGAAAACACTTTCCCTTGGTAGTGTTGACATTGCCACACGAAAGGTAGACTCCCAACGTCCACACAGCAACATTGTTCTTGTTATGTATGATATTTTTTTTGTATAGATACCATGAACTTTTGAGGAAAGGAGGAAACAGACTCCTTGCCGATTGTTCTTTAGCTAGTAAGGGTATGAACTGTTGAATTAATTCATTAATAAATCACACCCTGGCACTTCGGATTACTTAATATAGTAGTTTAACCATAAAGTATAAACATAACCATACCATAACCATAAACCATAAGTATATAACACAAATCCAATTATACAGACTATTACTTATATATATATATACACTCTTTTAATTATTTATTCTCTATATATTTTCCATTGGTATTTTATAATGAATTTTATATATTTGCTGTTTATTATTGTATTTCATATATTTGTAATAAAAAAGTTTACAGTACTGTAATAAAAAATACAAAGGTTTGTACAATAATATGTATTGTGGGTGGTTCCATTTTGTGTGTGTATGCGTGTTTGCATGTTTCCATAAATAAGATAAAAGGAACTGAACTAATAACAGTATCCTGTCATTAGTGAATTACAAATTACCTGAAAAGGTCTTCCACATTCTTAAAATAAGGTTAATGTGACTCTAAGGTAATGGTTTAGGAAAATATGACATTCAGTTAGAGGTATAGCCACTACAACTGTCAGCTGATAATTATATTTGCTACTAAGGAGCTTTATAACAAATCTTCTCGTTAAGAATAGTTTACTTGGGTGAGTATGGATAGGTATCTGTAAATGGAAGATCATTTCTATTGATGGGACTGAGATCTAAACATGTATGAATGGCTTATGGAAGTAGGCAGGCCCAGACCTAAACATGTATAAGGAGTTTGTAAGGGACATTCTATCATTGTAATTATAGCTGAGTGCAAAAGTGAATTAAACATGGAGACCACTTGGAGTTCTCATGTGCCAGACCTGATCATTACCACATAGCCATCTGTTAAAGTATGCCATGGTGACTCCATTTCTGCTACAATTTCTGCTGATACCATGTTGGTCCTGTCTCTCCATGGTGCTCTCATAGAACTTCTACATGCTGATGTGATCACTACTTTTCCTGTTATACTAGACAAGCAATGGTGAACACTTTAAAACTTGAGAGCCCAATCCTCTACAGCAATCCCAGATGAAGCTCTTAAAGTGGCCTCTAATTTCAAGCATTTTTATGCCCATCAGTATCAGCCGCCCTGCTCATTCTTGCTCTCCTACCCTTCCTATCATTTCTCTTGCACGAATGAGTTCAATTAAAACTGTGTAGTAAAGTGTCTTATGTCCACTAATACCAGTCTTAGATCATAACATTTATTGTGTCCTCCATAATGGATGGTGTTACTGTAGGCACATGCCAAGTGCCATGTCAGAGGTCACAAAGTCTTACAGCAACAACAGGCATTTATTTAGCACTTGTTTGCTAGTTGGACTCACAAGGAGCACCACGCCCCCGCTATGAGGCACCCGAGAAAAGCTGCAGTTGCGTCTATTGGAGAAAGACGCGTTATTCTGCACCGTCCATATAATGGCAGCATGCAGAGGAGGAGGATCTGCTTGGTGCCACCTCCTAAGCACTCCCAAGATATCTATCTTCCTCATGCAGACTTGGCCAATCATCGTTATCCACCAATGGGGTAAGGACAGGGGAAGGACAATGTGCATTTTCTGAGTAGACAAAGTGACACACAGGAATGTTCTGGGGGACAGATTGACAATGTGGCATATTTTGCAAAGTGCAAAGCGGCACTGCGCCATGTTCTGCAAGGGGCAAAGTGGCACTGTGGCATTTTCTGCGTGCAACCAAAGTGGCACTGTGGCATATTCTCCTGGGGAACACAGTGGCGTTGTGGCATGTTCTGCAGGGGAACACAGCGGCACAGGGGCATCACTAGGGTTGGTGTCACCTGGTGCGGAAACTCATGGAGTCACCCCCCTGGATTTCCTCCAATACAATGCCAAACAGATTCCTTAGTAATGCCAGTTAGATGGCCTATTAACTATGCCACACACAGGAACCCCATAACTATGCCACACACAGAAGCCCCATAACTATGCCACACACAGGAGCCCCAATAAATTATGCCACACCAGAGCCCCATAAATTATGCCACACCAGAGCCCCACTATTCATGCCTCATCTCTGCCCAATTAATTATGCCACAGACACAGGTTCCCCATAATTATGCCACACGCAAAGGTGCCCCATAATTATGCCACACACACACAGGTGCTGTAATACTTACCTCGAGGTACTGTCCACAAAGATCCGCTGCTGAGGTTTCAGAGAATGTGCGCATGCGCTTACGCAGTGCAGCGCACACTCCTCCACTACACGCTGCCAATGGCTTAGCTATTGCCATCCGGAAGTCGGTTCCATACGGCGGCGCCATCTTAAGTTTTTAAAGCAACTTCCTATTTTGCCTCCAAGCCTCGTTTTCATCTTAGTTTTTAAAAGCTACTTCCTTATTTGCTTCACAGCCTCGTATTCATCCCAGAGGCGGAGACATGCGTTTGAGGGATATTTAAAGGCTCAGTCTGCATTGAACCTTTGCCTTGTGCCTATTTGTGGTATTGTGATTCGGTATTCGTTATCGCTTGTATTCTGACTCCTGCTTGTTTTGACCATTCTGACTTCTATATTCCTGACCTCGGCTTGTTACTGTTTATCCTGCTTCCCGTGTTTTGTCCTTGTTCCTTATTTGTTCCTGATTGATTCCCTGGATTCTGACCTCGGCCTGTTCATCAATTATCCTGCCTTGTCCTACCCTTCTGACCAGCTGTTATCCCGACCTGCTTCTTCAGTTGTTTATATTATTAGGGTTACTGAGGTTCTGGAGGTAGTTCTGGGTGCTGCACAAGTCTCTGGCCTTCTCCATCTGCGGCTCAAGCATAGGGTGCATGTTGGTCAGAGTGAAATCCATCTCGACTACCTCTTAAGTCCTCAGTTTCCTTTGACACCAAGTTCTGCATCGCTGATCCTCCTCAGAGTTGTTACAGGTGCTCCATAATTATGCCACACACAGGTGCCCCATAATTATGCCACACAAAAGAATACCTTAATTATGCCACACATGGGGCCCAATAAATATGCCACACACAAGTGCCCCATAATTATGCACACATGGGACCGCCATTAATTATTCAACACACAGGAGCCCCACGAGGTGACAATTGTACAATACCAGTAATATTGTGCCAGTCAGATACCAGGAATATTGTGCCAGTCAGATACCAGGAATATTGTGCCAGTCAGATACTAGGAATATTGTGCCAGAGCCCAGTAATATTGTGCCAGTCAGAGCCCAGTAATATTCTGCCATTCAGAATTTTTCCCCCTCTTTTTTCCGGTGGCCGAATCCAGAGGATGCGGCTGCCCAAAAAAAAGTTCAGCAGCGCAATGCAGGGGGTGCCGGCAGCATGGCTGTTACCCCCGCTGGAAGTGTCACCCAGTGCAGTCCGCACCTAGCGCACCCCCCTCGGGACGCCACTGCACCGGCACTGTGACATATTCTGTGGGGGAACAGCTGCACTGTGGCATTTTATACAAGTAAACACAGCAGCACTGTTGCATTTTATACAAGGGAACACAGCAGCACTGTGGCATGTTCTGAGGAAAACAGTGACATTGTGGCATGTTCTGGGAACAAAGTGACGCTGTGGCATGTTTTGCAGTGGCAAAGTGAGACTTGGAAAGTTCTATGGAGTATAGTGGGGCATAGGAACACTGGCAAAATATTGTTCTGACAGCAGTCACATTGGGAAAAATAGAGGTGTAATTGTTGAAATAGAAAAAGGGTGTGTCTAGAGATGTAATATTTGTGTAGGGGAGGAGTTACCTATATTGCCACTCCCACCATGGGGGCACCATTAAAAAATCCTGCACCCAGTCTATATAACCACATAATTGGAGATTAAAATGTTCATGGGAAAAAAAGGGAAGTGTTCTTTTTTTAAAGTATCTAAAGATGTGGCAGAGAGTTCTAGAATGTGGGAGCCTTATTTTGTGCTCATCCTGGCGCTCAGTTTATTTATACTGTAAAGTACAATATCTTGGGTACTGGATTTGGGGGAAGTTTGTTTATCTTTTATTGCATCAATTTACTTGTTTGATTGCCTTCTCATATCTTGTGTAATACTAATGGGATGCCATTATACAGCGTTTATGTAGTGTCATCTTTATTTTGCTAATAAACCCTACACGTTGCTAAACTATTTAATTTAAATTTCTATTACATTTTTTTGATTTTGTGTGGATGACAGTTTTTTTTTTTTTCTTAGGCAAAGTGAAACTAATGGCTACAATCTCCCTCACGTGAGGCTATTTCTGGGATCAATAAGAAAGTTCCAAAATACAAATTGTATTTTGGTCTTCCATGCAGATTCAGAGGCAGGCACTTGTGTGAGAGGAGAATCCCATTACTCCCACATTTCAAATAGCCACTCATTTCTGGAGGGAATGGCTTAAGGGGTGGTTATGGGCAATGTATTTTTAGGTGACTTTATGGGCAATCAAGAGCCATGCAGAATAAGAATAAATTATTTTATTTTCAAAAATTGATATAAAAACATGTACTGCATTGTACATTTTACCACACTATATGAGGAATTGTACTGCTTTGGAGCTCTGATACACTATTACATCTAAAATTCAGAGTTTCTAGAAAACATAAGTACCAGAGGAGGAAAGTGGGACAGAGGAATTGGGTACGCAAATCATGTTATATGTGACTTGTTATGATGATTCTTCAAAGCATACTGTGATCGGAGTTGGACTTGGTGACAATGGTTAGGGAATGTGTTTGGCATACAGCATTTTTTTGTTGTATTGCAGTCATTTTTCTATATTTCTTTATACAGCACCAACAATTTACACAGCCAGTGTTGTGACTGATAGGTGCGCAGGAGAGAGCAGGGAAGAGGAAGGAATTGTGGTGATTTTACATGTGCTGCATAGGTTCTGTAATTTCTTGAAATGAAGCAGACTTATATGATTGATGCACAGAAGAGAAAGTGAGAAATGGAGAAGCAGAGAACTTCAAAACTAACAAAATTAACATCTTGGTTTCTCCCAGGTGCAATGTCAGTAGCAAGTATTGATCCTAGAAATACATACTCTACACCAAATCCTGTTTCCGATTATCCAGTTCCAGACATAGCGTTGCCTGCTCAAGATGCTTCTAACATTCTAGAAGAAGAAATACATGAATCTGAAGCAGCAAATAAGTGTCACAAGTGTGTCGGCGAGTGTGTGATTCACATCACAGATTCGGGACTATGGAACATTAAGAGTAGTAGTACAGTGGTTTATTGGATTCAAAATGGACCAACATCTTGTCAGAATCATGACTGCAACCTCTCCAACTCAAGGCGAGTGTTTGACGGAGCTGGTGGAGAGAGCTTGAACTGGGACAAGATATTTATAAAAGAATGTTTTCAAATGTCAAATGCAAAATGGTGAATTTGTAAAACGAGAATGGTTACTTTATCCACCATCCAAAGGT
This sequence comes from Pelodytes ibericus, assembly GCA_036172795.1. Lineage (NCBI taxonomy): Eukaryota > Metazoa > Chordata > Amphibia > Anura > Pelodytidae > Pelodytes > Pelodytes ibericus. Next base: position 232,743,607 of record CM069857.1, on the reverse strand, counting down.
TGTTTGTATTGCTTTCCATGTCGCCTATTGTGCATTAAATCATCTACCTTTGTTACATCAGGATTTAATCATTGGAAACACTGCAATCTTATTGCTGAACATGAAAATGGAGAAGAACATCACAAGTGCATGATGACATATTCAATTCGGCATAAAGAAACTGGATATGTGGATTCCTTTTTGATCACACAACTTTGCTCAGAGGAGGAGTACTGGCATAAAGTGTTGGCACCTATGGTCTCTGTCATTCGATTTCTTGCCTCCAGAAGTTTGGCTTTTCGTGGAAAGAATAAAAAAAATTTCAGGTATTCTTGAGCTTTTAAGTGAATTTGACCCTTTTTACAAAGAGCATCTCAAACTCTATGGAAATCCGGGAAAGTGGAACCCATCATATCTGTCTGCAAACATATGTGAACAATTTATATATTTAATGGGACAACAGGTTCTTTATACCATTCTGAAAAAAAATAAAAGAGTCAAATGACTGTTCAATAAGTGTGGATTCCCCACCAGACATCTCACATATTGATCAACTAACCTTTACTGTCCGGGTCATTGAAGGATATCAGTCCGTGGAGAGTTTTTCTCAAGTTCATCCCCATTTTATGTTCTTTTTTTTCTTTTCGTTTTAAATTCCACAATCAAATTGTCGTGATCAGTCGTACGATAATGCCTCAAATATGTCATGTGCTGGACACAGTCTGAACTTGGTGCGTGTAAAAGCAGCAGAGTGTTGTCCACAGGTTGTCTCCTTCTTTAGCTTTGTTCAGCATTTGTATTGTTTTTTCTCTGCTTCTACACATCGATGGAATGTTCTGACATCATCTTTAGCAGAACAGGTTGTGGTCAAGTGTCTTTCTGACACAAGATGGTCATCACATTTTTATGCTATCCATGCTCTGCATGAAGATTTTGAAAAAAATTAAAGATGCCCTTTGTTCTTTATCAGATGACCCTAATCAGGAAGTGAACACAAGACAAGAGGCAGAAGGATATGGTGATAAAATGGATAACTTGGAAACTATCTTTCTTACATTTTTTTTGGAATGACATTCTCAAAACATGTCATAAAACTAGTAAGTTCCTTCAGTCTAAGGATATGGACATAGTGGTTGTTGTGAATCTTCTTGAATCTCTGAAATCTTGCCTTCAAGATATTAGAGAAAATTTTTGTGAATATGAACAGATGGCCAGGAATAGGTGTCCCCATTTGTATAATAGTGATGTAAAGAAACGGGAAGGGATCCAAAGTATACGTCTTACTGTAAAGCATTCCTTTTTTTTGGGAAAAATTGAATATATTTCTCAATATTGAAATTGTGGGCAGAATGTTCATGCACAAGCCTATTCAAGATTTAGAAACCTGATCTCCTTCTTTCAATTGTCCAAATTGGTTCTGATGAGCTAAGCAAATTTTCAGCATCTGGCTAACGTATGAAAAACTGCAAAAGGTTGCAATCATGAATCTGACATGATGCCTATCCTTCTAACATCTACATGAATGCCAGCATCTAAAGCACTCGATTGTTCTTGCTGCAAAATGTGACTCTCCCTGTGTTGTACAGATAATGTTTTTGGAAAAATTGAAATCTGTTTCCCAATGTTGAGATTCCTGTAAGGAGGTTCATGCATTAACCTATTTGAGATTTGGAAATGTGATCTCCTTCTTTCAGTTTGTTCTGAAGAGCTAAACCAAGTGTGAGCATCTGTCTAGCTTATATGACAAAGACCTAGCTTATGATTACCTTCTAAGCATATGCAAACATCTCAAGCACAACACTGTTATTTCTCAATAAATGTGACTCTCCCTATGTTGTCCAGATTACTTAATTTTTCAATTTGAAATCTGTATTTCATTATGTTAAAATTTTAAATAAATAATTTTTTATTGGGTGATTAAAATAATAGATCAGGGTGGTGCAGCAGACATTGCCTACCTAGATTCAGGCTTTTGACACTGTCACACATAGGAGGCTTATCAATAAATGATCACTCTGTGGTTTCCCTTGCATGGGATCAATAAAAATGTTGATACTTTTTCGATGCATATTTATATACCGACCTTTCTTTATGGATTCAGTGAGTGCCAGATAAACAGATCCTCTTTATTGTTCAATTGGGTCTGTAGGCACCCACTCTCCGCTATTTATATTTGTAGTTATTTGGAGAGTGATCTAACCAGGGTCATTATATATTACAGGTGATGCAGAGTGGCGAGTAGTCATTGTTTTGATCCAAAGATTTGCAGCAGGGTTGATGTTCATGGAGGAATAAGTCAAATGGCAAATGATTTAGCTAAACTACAAAAATATACAATATTTGATACAGTCCTAATCACGACATCTGAGGAATGGGATTTAGGAGTAATAATGTCAGAGGACTTAAAGGTAGGTAGGCAATGTAATACACCCTGTTCCAAATTATTATGCAAATTCTATTTAAGTGTCACAAAGATTAAATATGTTGTTTTTCAGTTTAGCTCATGGAGTGCATTGTGTCTCAGGGCTCTTTTGATCACTGAAAATATTCTCGGACACCTGTGATAATTAGATTGCCAGGTGAGCCCAATTTAAGGAAAAACTACTAAAGGAGGGTGTTCCACATTATTAAGCAGAGCGCCATTTTCATGCAATATGGGGAAGAAAAAGGATTTCTCTGCTGCCGAAAAGAGTGAAATAGTTCAATGCCTTGGACGAGGTATGAAAACATTAGATATTTTACGAAAACTTAAGCGTGATCATCGCACTATTAAGAGATTTGTGGCTGATTCAGAGCAGAGACGGGTTCGTGCAGATAAAGGCACATTGAGGAAGATTTCTGCCAGATCCATGCATCGGATCAAGAGACCAGCTGCTAAAATACCATTACATAGCAGCAAACAGATATTTGAAGCTGCTGGTGCATCTGGAGTCCCACGGACATCAAGGTGTAGAGTCCTCCAGAGTCTTGCAACTGTGCATAAACCTTCTATTCGGCCACCACTAACCAATGCTCACAAGCAGAAATGGCTGCATTGGGCACAAAAATACATGAAGACTAATTTTCAAACAGTCCTGTTCACTGATGAGTGCCGTGCAACCCTGGATGGTCCAGATGGATGGAGTAGTGGATAGTTGGTGGATGGCCACCCTGTCCAACAAGGCTGCGACGTCAGCAAGGCGGTGGTGGAGTCATGTTTTGGGCTGGAATCATGGGAAGAGAGCTGGTCGGCCCTTTAGGGTCCCCAAAGGTGTAAAGATGACCTCTGCAAAGTATGTGGAGTTTCTGACTGACCACTTTCTTCCATGGTACAGAAGGAAGAACTATGCTTTCGTAATAAAATCATTTTCATGCATGACAATGCACCATCTCATGCTGCAAGGAATACCACTGCATCAATGGCTGCTATGGGGATAAAAGGAGAGAAAGTCATGGTGTGGCCTCCATCCTCCCCTGACCTCAATCCTATTGAGAACCTTTGGAGCATCCTCAAGCAAAAGATCTATGAGGGTGGGAGGCAGTTTACATACAAACAGCAGCTCTTGGAGGCTATTCTGACATCTTGCAAACAAATTCAAGCAGAAACTGTCCAAAAACTCACAAGTTCATGGGATGCAAGACTTGTGAAGCTGCTATCAAATAAGGGGTCCTATGTTAAAATGTAACGTGACCTGTTAAAATGTTTAAAAAGTTAAAATGTTGTTATAAGTTTGATTGAAATAGCTTTTGATTTAGGTAAATATGCTGCAAACACAACAAATGACAATTTTCATTTCTTTACAACCTATAAAGTGTTTTGAAACTTACTGTGTGTAATCATTTGGAACAGTGCATTGTAAGTTTTTTATGTTTAAAAAAAATACTGTTATCATTAGGAGGTTTGTTCAATAAAATTTGAAATGTACTCTTAATAGTTGATAACATGAGAATTATGCTGACTGTTATTTACATCAATTATTTAGGTAAATGAGAATTCTAGCAGAATGCTTGGTTGCATAGGGAGAGGTATTAGCAGTAGAAATAGCACTGGTGAGACCTCACTTGGAGTATTGTACACAGTACTGGAGACCGTATCTCCAGAAGGATATTGATACTTTGGAAAGAGTTCAGAAAAGGGCTACTAAACTGGTTCATGGGTTGAAGGATAAAACTTACCATGTAAGATTGCTAGTAATGGCGACTTAACTATAGTTCTCTTCAGTAACCTATCAATTAGTATGTATACATTAGACCAATATGCAGTGAGTTTCGGACAGTCCCACCATATATGTAACATTGTCCCTGGTCGGTTACAGCCTCTCCAGCATAAGTCTGAAGACATCTCGTACATTTTTGCCAGTCTGGTTGGGACATAGTACCATATGAATAATATTTTCTTCGTGAGTTCTACATGATTGGCATTATGTGATATCTTGCGTGGGAAATCAACCTAGTATTCCAACCTATAAAGTGTTTTGAAACTTACTGTGCGTAATCATTTGGAACAGTGCATTGTAAGTTTTTTATGTTTAAAAAAAATACTGTTATCATTAGGAGGTTTGTTCAATAAAATTTGAATTGTACTCTTAATAGTTGATAACATGAGAATTATGCTGACTGTTATTTACATCAATTATTTAGGTAAATGAGAATTCTAGCAGAATGCTTGGTTGCATAGGGAGAGGTATTAGCAGTAGAAATAGCACTGGTGAGACCTCACTTGGAGTATTGTACACAGTACTGGAGACCGTATCTCCAGAAGGATATTGATACTTTGGAAAGAGTTCAGAAAAGGGCTACTAAACTGGTTCATGGGTTGAAGGATAAAACTTACCAGGAAAGTTTTATCACATAAGAAACAGTCTTAAATTAGAGGGGCAATGATTTAAAAGTAATATCAGGAAGTATAACTTTACTGAGAGTGTAGTGGATGTATGGAATAACCTTCCAGCGGAAGTGGTAGAGGTAAACACAGGGACTAATAAAAGTATTTAGAAAATTGGACAGACTAGATGGACCGAATGGTTCTTATCTGCCAACACATTCTATGTTTCTATTAGTTGTATTTGGTCCATGGGCCAAACATTGGAATACATTGATCTGAGCCATGATACACTGATGTGGGTAACAAAGGCCTAAATATATGTCTGGGGTTGTAAAAATATTTGTGCTGTGGCAACCTGCCTGGTATTTCAGGTCTAGATTGCCTTCCGGTTGGGATCAGGATCTCTAATGGCTCAAGCAAGGGGAAATAACCCCAAAAACATCATGACATGCTCCAAAGTAGGTATTATTCCACATTGCACCGACCCAGGTGGCACTTTGGAACAGCGGTTAGTAGCAACAGTATTCCCCCCCACAGATGTTAGTGGTAATTCGTCAGGTTGGAACAGTTCTTCCTTCTTTTTAACCAGTATGGATGCTGTGTGCACTGCTCCATGGTGATTGAAGTGTAGATGATCACCCCTGCACCTTGTTGTGTTTGGCAATTGACTTCAGATACCAACACAGCTGGGCACAGTTCAATTTCTAAAGAAAAACATTTATGATCCAATCTACTTTTTCACTCTGCTAAAGTAGCAATCCAATATTACACAACATCATTGGAATGCACATTTAAACAATAACATCCCCATTAATACACTAAATGAGATCAAGAAATAGAAAAAAGTTCAACATTTTTTGGAGTGGACAGGTGAAAGGGTGTATACTTGGGGGATTTTCAACCCAAGGGCATAAAATCGAAAAAAAAAAAAAAAAACACTGGACCGTTCATATCCACTTATATCCATGCAATTAAAAAGTCTCTATCTTGCCCTCACGATTGAGCCCTCTACATTGCACGTTTCACGTTTGTATACAGTGTACCATCTAGTGGCCGTTATCAAGTACTACAGTCTCTATTGTAAAAGTATTTGGTATCCTTTCATGAATAACTGTTTTTTTTTTATAATTTTTATAATTTTAATTCGCAGGATACATAAGAATAAACCAACAATAAAAATTGTCTCTTGCGATACATGGTCAAAACATAACATAAATAACATAAATAAACTTATACATAAATGATAATAAATCAAAGGGTAAGGTAAAAGAGAAAAAGAGGGGGAAAGTAGAGGGGGGTTTTAAAAGTACCCAGGCAATGTATACTTCTTACTTCTTTTATTTTAATGAAGATGGAGGATTCCATCAAATACTAATAGCCCCTTGAGCAGTCATCCCAGATCTTAAGAAGCTCATAATATTGAACCATTCTATCATTTGTTGTTTAATGCATCCTTTCCATTTGTAAATTATACTCAATTAGATTACTTAGTTCTTCCTTAGTTGGGATTGTAGGGCTTTTCCAATTTCTACCCAATAACGTTTTACTAGCTAACAATATCTGGCCCAAGATTACCTTCTGTGGCCTAGTAATACGTTGAGGAAATACATGTAAGATTGCTAGTAATGGCGACTTAACTATAGTTCTCTTCAGTAACCTATCTATTAGTATGTATACATTAGACCAATATGCAGTGAGTTTCGGACAGTCCCACCATATATGTAACATTGTCCCTGGTCGGTTACAGCCTCTCCAGCATAAGTCTGAAGACATCTCGTACATTTTTGCCAGTCTGGTTGGGACATAGTACCATATGAATAATATTTTCTTCGTGAGTTCTACATGATTGGCATTATGTGATATCTTGCGTGGGAAATCAATCACCTGTTTCCATTCCGTAGGAGATAAGTGAGTGCTCAACTCCTTTTCCCAAGCCCGGATAAAGGGGAGAGAACTAATCATAATGGGTGCTTGTAAAACTTGATAACATATAGAGAGGCCTTTCTTTACATAGGGCATCTTAAGACATGTGAAAATAAGTTTGTTCGGGATTTGTCCAGTTATTGAAAGCATATGGGGGGTATGTATAAGAACCTGTTGCACCTGAAGATATTTTAACCAATCTTTATCGCTTAGATCATATTGGGCTTTTAGGTCTGAGAAAGAGCTCAGCCTATGCTGGGTGTAAAGGTCACCTAGATTTGCAATACCCTTAAACTGCCACGTCTTCAAATTCAGGTCGGTAACTAATCGTTCCAGACTTGATATAGGGGTGGCTATTGAAAGTTTAGACAATTCAGGAATTGTTAACGCATACTGTTTCCATATTTTTAGGGTGATGTCGATACTTGGTAATCTGCAGGGAAACGGTTTCAAATGCTGTGTCCATAAAACATCAATTAGCCTGTGTGGATGGCAAATCGCGTCTTCTACATCCACCCATGCTATTTCACCTGGTGCACAGTAAGACATTAGCGATTGGGCCATACGCGCCGCTAGGTAGTATTTTTCTACAGAAGGAACACCCAAACCTCCCTGCTCCGGAGGTACTGTCAACCACTTATTGGCGATCCTGGTGGGCTTGTGGGCATGAATAAATTTATATATGTCCGACTGTATAGTTTTCAGAATGGACTTAGGTATCACAATCGGTAGAGCCCGAAATATGTAAAGTAGTTTTGGCATGACAGTCATTTTTATCGCCGCTATTCTTCCTAGCCAAGTGAGTAATAAAGTCGACCACTCCATCAAGTCTTGTTTAAGTGTATTCCATACTGTAAGAAGATTATGTTTGATGAGATGGGCCGGGTTTTTTGTGATGTGCACCCCCAAATATGTTATATTATCCAATCTCCATTCGAATGAGTATGCAGTTTGAAGAGATTGCAAAACTCTTGGGGCAACCCCTATCGGTAAGGCTTGTGTCTTTGATACATTGACTTTGTGGTATGAAACTCTACTGAATTCATCCAAAACCTCTTGGAGATGTGGGAGCGAGTTCTGAGGATGGGATAAAGAAATTATAATATCATCCGCGAAGAGCCCTAACTTTATCTCTCGGCCTGGCGCGTATGGTATACCTGAAATCAAAGGGTGATTCCTAATTAACACCGCTAACGGCTCTAAGGCTAGTATGTATAAAAGTGGGGATAATGGGCATCCTTGTCTGGATCCATTCATAATTGGAAATGGCTTCGATATGAATAACTGTTAATTTTTAATCGGATAGATATAAGTGGGGACTAATGTACCATTCTGTCTTTTCTATTAAATGGATCGACATATAAAATAAAAATCAATTTGTGAAAAAAACAACACCTTGGCCTATATAGCGTTTAAAAGGGACATTGTAGGCAAAGTGTAACCGCCATACACTGCACAGTCTGCATCAAGAATCCCTTCTAGTTTTTTTGTTTTTTTTGCTCCAGCCCTCTCCCTAGTGACATTTGTATGTAGTAATACTATACGACCACACTGTATATCAGTATAATCAAGTGAATGGGACTGACCAAAGATTCTAATATGCATCAAGTTAGTGTAGGCTATTAAAGTTATCAGGCCTTGCTTTTAAGAAATTTAAATTCTGTGAATTCTAACATCTGTATTGTGCCCTAAACAATAATTTAGACAGTGCTTGAGGATAAAAAGAATAGCCAAGTTTAGGTGACTTTTAGTAACCATAAAAAAAAAAAAAAAAACTACAGCTATAATATACAAACATATGCTGCATTTCTATTTCGTTAAATTGTGCACCTAACTAAAATGCCATTTTAGAAGAATCACATGGAATGGTGTTTGGCATTGACATCATCAATTTAATTTCTGCCCACTTTTGATGCAAACACACACCAGCTCCACTGGCAGGGTGGAGCCAACATGGGACAGGGTTGCATGATGTTGCAAGGCCTCTACAAAAGTAATCTCAAGCCTACCTGGTGTCTGGTTTCTTCTCCTTGAACTATGTTTCGCTTGAAGCCTCTAAAATCAGGACATGTTGCCAATGATGCCATTGTTGCATACATCCTGCACAATCTGGGTCATGTTCCAATCACTTTTTACCAATTCCTTTGTTTCTTGCATCATTTTGTAAAGCAGGGTGTTAAGGTAGTACAGAAATTAGAGAAGCTATTTAAAAATATATATATATTTTTAGGGGGTCAAGGAAACCACGCTGCTGAGCGGTCACCAGCCTGAGAAGGTCCTCACATACCACTGACTTATGTCCAATTTTTATATGGCTACACCATTTAAACATAACAACTTAAAGGCCCCGAGAGCTGACTTGGAAGTAGAGCACAAGTGGGGCAAGAAAGACAAGCTTGAAAACCCAAATGGAGAAGAGATTGGTGAGCTACGAATGTGGCATGTGATGCCTGCTCTCAGCCCACCAGTAAACACAGCAGTGGAACAGAAGCCTGAACAGGAATGTTTGGCCACTTGGAGTAGTCATTGCCCCACTTTTCACAGTACTTGCTTGCAATTGCCAAGGTATCCTCTCTTGGGTACCTTTCCCCCTATCTTCACTTTTGCACTGCTCTTTTTTTCCCCTACACCTACACTTTTCCTCTTTAAGATTATTATTGTCTTTACAAGTTATTAGTCTTTGACATCACAAGAGGGCGCTGTACACACAATACCATTGGTAATGGTCTATGAGTGTCATTATATGCACGTCTGCTACAAATGCAATGTATATGCCTGCAGTTATTAGCATGACCAAAGTTTGATGGAGACTTCATTTTTTTTATAGCATACAACATTGTTAATTTAGGCAGAGAGCCCATTTTAAGAGAATAATATACAGTATCTCACTAAAGTGAGTACACCCTTCACATTTTTGTAAATATTATATTATTTCTTTTCATGGGACAACACTGAAGAAATGACACTCTGCTACAATGTAAAGTAGTACGTGTACAGCCTGTGTAACAAGGTAAATTTGCTGTCCCCTCAAAATTACTCAACACGCAGCCATTAATGTCTAAACTGGAAATGCCCAAATTGGGCTCAATTAGCCATTTTCCCTCCCCAGTGTCATGTGACCTGTTAGTGTTACAAGGTCTCAGGTGTGAATGAGGTGCAGGGGCGTTGAATTTGGTGTTATCGCTCTCACACTCGCTCATACTGGTCACTGGAAGGTCAACATGGCACCTCATGGCAAAGAACTCTCTGAGGATCTTAAAAAAAAAAGAATTGCTGCTCTACATAAAGATGGCCTAGGCTATAATATGATTGCCAAGACCCTGAAACTGAGCTGCAGCAGTGGGTAAGACCATACAGCGGTTTCACAGGACAGATTCCACTCAGAACAGTTCTTGCCATGATCAACCAAAGAAGTTGAGTGGATGTGCTCAGCATCATATCCAGAGGTTGTCTTTGGGAAATAAAATGTACGAGTGCTGCCAGCATTGCTGCAGAGGCTGAAGGGGGGCGGGGGGAGGGGGTGTCAGCCTGTCAGTGCTCAGACCATACGCCACACACTGCATCATATTGGTCTGCATGGCTGTCGTCCCAGAAAGAAGCCTCTTCTAAAGATGATGCACAAGAACGTTTTCTGAAGAGAAGTAGACTAATGACATGGATTACTGGAACCATGTCCTGTGGTCTGATGAGACCAAGATAAACCTATTTGGTTCAGATGGTGTCAAGTGCGTGTGGCAGCAACCAGGTGAGGAGTACAAAAACAAGTGTGTCTTGTATACAGTCAAGCATGGTGGTGGGAGTGTCGTGGTCTGGGCCTGCATGAGTGCTGCTGGCACTGGGGAGCTACAGTTCATTGAGGTAAATATGAATGCCAACTTGTACTGTGACATACTAAAGCAGAGCATGATCCCCTCCCCACGGAGACTGAGCCGAAGGGCAGTATTCCAACATAACGACCCCAAACACACCTCCAAGACGACCACTGCCTTGCTAAAGAAGCTGAGGGTAAAGGTGATGGATTGGCCAAGCATGTCTCCAGACCTAAACCCTATTGAGCATCTGTGGGGCATCCTCAAACGGAAGGTGGGGGAGCGCAAGGTCTCCAACATCCATCAGTTCCCCGATGTCGTCATGGAGGAGGACTCCAGTGGCAACCTGTGAAGCTCTGGTGTACTCCATGCCCATGAGGGTTAAGGCAGTGCTGGAAAATAATGGTGGCCACACAAAATATTGACACTTTGGGCTCAATTTGGACATTTCCACTTAGGGATGTACTCACTTTTGTTGCCAACGGTTTAGACATTAATGGCTGTGTGTTGAGTTATTTTGATGGGACAGCAAATGTACACTGCTATACAGGCTGTACACATACTACTTTACATTGTAGCAGAGTGTCATTTCTTCAGTGTTGTCACATGAAAAGATACAACATATTTACACAAATGTGAGGGATGTACTCACTTTTGAGAGATACTGTATGCATTTGTTTGACACCATTGCCATACTAGTAATCAGACTGGTTTATGGAGGATACATTTTTTAATTCTATGTATCTGCGATATCACAGTGAGTGTTATATATTGCAAAATCAGAAAAGTTGTTTTATGCAGAATGTGATATTTGTTTGCTTGTATTACTACAACTGGCAATATATATATTTATTTTTATTTTACACACACAAATTTAAAAATGTTAAATATTATCCTGACCTGAAAAAATTCTGAATATATCCATTGTTAAAACATTTCAAGGAGAGATATACAATAGAGCATCAAAGGTTTTCTCGGGTGTATAGGCCTAGTTTCCTACACAACTATATTATCTTTACATGATCACAAACCCACACATCCATATGAGTGAAAAGGAGGATTTAAGAAAGACACAATTAACATGAATAAAACAAACTTTTAATGTACAGCAGAAATTGGACAGCCTTTTTATATTAACAAAAGATTTTTTTTATCTTACAGTATATTTACAATTGCATACTGAGGAGGTAAAGTGTCTAAGTGGTTCTTTTACAGTCCTTTCCAATACAATGAAAACCTGGATGATAAGAGAAGTACCAAATTCATCTCTTCTAGAGCCAGAGCTTGCATCTTAACCAGACAGTGCCAGGTGGGGCAGAAATTGAGTGCAATGTAAAACACTGTGGTATTGTCCGGCTCTGGAAAGATTGCCTATTCAACTAACTTTCACTGAAATAGGCATTTTAGCTTCAAAACGTTAGCAATGTATCCTTTGCAATAGAACATGTAGCAATACACACTTCAAAACTGGCTTCAGACAGAGGTTGCTTTGGTGTAAGTGTGATATATGAATCAGACTTGATTTTAAAAACATAGCCCACATTAAAGCAGCAGTTCCACATGATTTTAATATATGCGATATGCACTTATTTTACTTTAAAACATTAAAGATAATTTCACTTCTGCCTCCAAGTTCAGTGTCATCGTTGAGGTTTACACAGGAGGCAACCCGTTTTCCTGCCCTCTCTGAGTAATTATTCTCTTTGTTGAACTCATTTCAAGTGCATAGAATCCTGTTCAGCCTGCTTTGTGATGTCAACAGCAGTAACTTTTACATGCAGTTTCAAGTAAACAAAAGAAATGATCGGTTTCTTTACTTTACATAAGACAGCACACATCTTAAAAATGTTTTCAGACACAATTAGGTGGAACTCCGACATTAAAGGTCAACCGTCAGCAAACAAATAATTTCTTAAATTGAAAGATTGATTCAATTGAATACATTTCAAATAGAAATGCTTTAATGAAAGAATATAATTAAAGCACCTTATTGAGTACTCCTTTCTGCGTCTATCATGGGGCAGACATGTTGTTTAGAATCTTAGGTCAGATGAATGAAGATCTGACCCAAGATGTCCACCCCCTGATAAAGCTATACAAGCAGAGAGGGCTCAATAAGGTGCTTTGTGTTCTTTCATTAAAGCATTTATGTTAAAAAAAAGTTCTACATTTGATGTAATCTTTCGATTAAACAGAACATTTTTCCCATCTACAGTTGTCCTTTAAGTAGAGTAAAAGATTTGGAGAAAATGGTTTTTGAATAAGCCATCATCTACTTTTCGCTACAAACACTCCTACATGGATGGTCGCAAATTCATAAAATGAAGGAGCCACACAATTTTCTTGTTTTATAAGGATCCACAGAGTGGATCATACATTCATAGAGGTGCAATAAAACAAAAATACTAGGGCTCTTGCATTTATGCCAGCCATGTATGCAAAAATGCATTATTGTATACATAAATAGCTAGTCAACCAATAAAGCCACTTGAAGGTTATAAAAGTATTATATATTCCAGCATGCTCACTGGATACGAAAGCCAACGCCTGAAATAAAATGCCCCTGTAATGAACTGCTTTGTAATGAACGGCATTGTTTTTGCACTAGAATCCTTCATAGTGCAGTTTGGAGCAGACCATACGGATTGTGATAAGTTTTGCTGTCCCTGTTGATTATGTACCTATCTCTTGATTACTGTAAAACATTTTCGGACAACCTGAGAAATGATTAGAATTCATGCTACAATTCAACTTAAAAATGTGATTCTACCATCACTACATTATGTGCTTATGGCCTAAAGCTACCTATCAGCCGAAAGCTAGAAAATAGTCACCTTCTGTACATTAAAAAAAAGGGGGGCCATTATTCCACTTAATAATACTTTAGCAAAACAAAACATTGTACCAGAAGGAAAAAAAAAATCCAAAAACACAAACAGCAGTTTCTTTTAAAATTAACATTTGCATGTTAAGTTTAAGAAAAAAAACAGAATAGAGATTATTTCTCATAAATTAACTTAGTGGTTAAACAAATTAATGCATTTTGTGACAACAACAAAAAAGCCCATAGCTGCATGTATGCAAGTCAGATGATTTGGAGTATCATGGAGCCTGCAGCTTAACATGAGGCACATATCCATTGGACATAATATGAAAATACCTGGAAAAATGCCCAGGAAGATAGGCGCCTCCTAAACTCATCAGCACAACACAAACAAAAGCTGGTCAACAAAACAAAAATATGTGAGTAAATATATAGAAAAAAATACTTATCAAATATGATAAACTGTACAATTTAACCAGTTTAACCCAGAGATCCCTTTTTAGGCACTGAATTAAGGGATTCCAAACAATGGAACATATAAACCAGAGATTCATGCAACCTATAATCCTAAAATTGGCAAATGTGGCCCAGCAAACGCTTTTTGTGTGGCTAATTAAATCATCGGGGGGGAAAACCTGAATGGGTATAAAATGTCAAAGGAAAAACAACAAACACAAAATATGCATTTTTTTTCCTACTGAGGTGACAAGCATAATAATTAAAATCTGTGAGGGTTGGCACAATACGTTGGCCTGAATAAGGCAAATGTAAGTGGTGTTTATACATCTAGGGACGCTGGTAAGATTTAATAAAGAATATAAAAGTATACTATTATATTAATGAAAACAGAAGACTTACAAGTCACTAATCCATGTTAGACTGCAATAATGTGGCATGTATTGTATTGGCTTTTTCAAGGCTTGCATCTGGTGCCTCTTGTGTTACTGGCCAAAAAAAGGATCAAACCACCTTAAGCGTGACAAAAAGGGTCACAATCAAGCTTTGTCCACTAACAGGCTAGTAAGTTAAGTAGAACGAATTTTATTTTTATCACATGATTTTGCACCCGAATAATTCCTATAGGAATGTGCTCGTGTTAATCTGCAATAATAAAATCACTTATATAGTCAGCAGGAAGGGTTTTCCTCGATAGGCTTAAAAAAAGCATCAAGATCAGTGTAAGCAAAAAGATTCCTTAGTATATGGCAGTATGCAATAGCGGTCACACAGTTCACATGTTTTTGCCAAAGTAAAATTTAGAATGAGGATATGTTGCATATGTATGGTATTTAAAAATTCCACACTGGACTTCAAACGACAGATGCTGTATACATACACGACAGCTCAACTGACAGTGATCACCGCCCCCCCCCCCCCCCCCCCAACAAAAAAACACAAGTCTTTACATTAATGCACAAGCCAGCTTCACTGTAGTATGCTAGTGAGCTGTGTGAGGCAAAGAAGCACCTCGGACAAGATCATTGGGAGATTAAGAGTTCTGCACAGAAAGCAGAAAAAAATATATATATATAGATTTATAGAACTTTGGACACGTCACTAAAACCCCTGAAGGATACACACAGAAAATGGTGTACACCTGAAGAAACAGACAATGAGAATATGACATTTTAAAAACGTGACATGTATCGTTGAGTACAGATCCATTCCAGCGTCTAGAAGAAAATTCCAGGTACAAGTACAAATAGTTCCAGTGTAAATATAGCTTGGCGCATTTGGTTTTTGTAGTGATTTCTATACAAACAATAGGCTGAGAGGTAATATTTATACTTATGTATGTGTATATATATATATATTTATATAGAGAGATCTGTAGTGTTTTTTTAGGTTTTTCTTTTTTACAAAGAATTAAAATATTCAATAAAAAAAGTTTAAAATTCCTACTCTCCCCACTCCCGCCCCCCCAAAAAACATAAAAAACAAATAAAAATAAGAAAACCACTCCAGTTAAAAGTTATGGCTTCAGAGTTATTGTACTGTAGATGCTGAACCAAAAATTCTCCCATTAAACTAAGATCCTGTATTAAAAATGTGATGTGTCACTCAAACCCTGCTTTTCTTTCCTGCCTTTACTGGATCCTAGGATGGGTACCCACAACAGGCCCCCTGTGTGAATTACATAAATCCACCCCAGGATAATACAAGCACAGCTTCCATTATAAAGTATGAGAAAATCTTCCAGAAGGCAGGTTAGAAGGAAGCGTACCTTCCCTATGCCGGTCTGTTTAATGAGCACAATCATCTAAAATCCCTGCTGTTGGCAAATGCTTGACACCTGAGATTCATTTACAAATGAAGATGGAGTTTTGCAGGTTGTCCTCCTCGCTTCTCATCCTCTTGGACAGCGCAAGCTGAGGGTCTTTTTATAGAAAGATTTCTATTGCCAATAGATATCACCAGCACGAATCTCCTCTTTGTGGAAAGCGGATGGTAAGTGTTATGTTCAAATAAGCTCAAAGTTGGGTTTTGCAAAAAAGTAAAATTAAAATAAACTAGGTGACAAGTGGCCCTGTATGCAAACTTTACATGAAGTGTCACCAAGGTGACCTACACATGGACACCTCAAAAAAGTGGAGCTTTTATATTTGCGCATGCAGACAAGCTCACATGTACACGTGTGCACCTACAAAACACAGGTCAAAAATAGCTACACACAACCCTGCACATGCATGGACGCGGGTCTACGAGGACAGTGTTGTTGTTTTGTTTTCTTTCAAGCTCCAGAGTCACTTTGTACAAAGTTTGAAGAGCAGTTTCACGATCCTTTGAAAGGAGAGTCTCCTTGTCTATGAGTAGGGTAAGTCCAAGAGAAACCTCAGCTTGCTCACTAGAACCTGAACTAGTTAAGTAAATGAGCATGGGTTGGTGGCAAAGGTCAATACCCTGAACTATTAGTCAGAACAAACAAGTTAGATGAAGTGGAATTTACCCTACACTCATATGAAAGGGGTGCCACTGTGATAATTTCGCTTCTAAAAACGAAAGTCAGGCAATGCGGCAGTCACCTGAATTTGATTCCATATCTTCATGCTCTTAGGAAAGAAAATAGAAAAAAAAAAAGAAGGTTTTGTTTCAGACCCAAACCTAGAATTAATTTGTAAGTGTGCTGTTCTCTTCCATTTTGGCCCAAAAAAGGCCCCATTGTTCAACTGGCAGTTGTCTGGGAAGAAACGTTGAGGTAGGCCTCATACTCATGTACTACATCATGGCAGCTTGTATGAAATTTCCACGTTTTCTTAGGGGCGCCGTTGGCGGTTTCATATCTTTATATCTTCCTGTATGCTGAGTTGTGATAGTGTTTTTTTGATGCGGAGAGCCGTCAGGCGGGCTGCCCCATTAGAATACCAGCACTCTCTCATCATTTTGCCCATCACCCGAAGTGCCTATTAATGGAAACAAAAAACATTGAAAATCCCTTTAAGAGTTCACTGATTTTAGTGTACAGCACCATGTCCTGATCTATTTCCCTAACCCCCCTTCTGATCTTTTCTAAATTGTTTCATATTAGACAATTGTGACGGTTATTTAGTTCTAAATATTAACCCTTGGGAAGATAGCTTGCAAAACTAAATTACTTGATCTTAGGGTTCACATGCTTTTCTCCATAATAAACCCAACCCTGCTATTGACACCCCAGATTTAACGTTGACCTTTAGCCAGAGATTTACCAGCCTGCCAGTAAAATACAGGTTGGTAAGATTACTTGATGCCAACTGTATAGAATTCAGCATAAGCACAGCCAAGAATGGTTTGGTTGTGATGATTATGAGTACATCTCCAGAGATGTATTTACAGTTTCTCCAGTAAAAACAGGGTTTTAAAAAAATTAATGCTCCATTAACCTGTTGCATGGTGGAACTAGGTGTATATTACAAAATAGATTACATAAATTATTATTTCCAATGCAAAAAAGTTGCATTCATAACAAGAGCAGGTATTTAACATTTTCTCTCTTACCTCATAACTTTGCCACCAATTTGGTATGTTAGGCCGCAACTTCTGGTCACACACTACTTTTCTCATTTCTTCAATAGATGGATCAGAAGGTACGAGGTCATAATAGGGGAGCTGATATTCCTCATGGAAACCTAAAAACACACAAGACACAAAGTTACCAAGCAAACTAACCTTGGTATTTACATTTATAAATATATGATTGCATTTGTGTGGTATTTAATAGCAACATTTTTAACTAGCATAGTAACTAGTATCGTCACACCAAGAGCAAGTTAACATTGAATTTATCACAAATATAGCAACACAGATTTAAACCAGATTTTAAATCTGTGTTGCAAAACTTGCAAAAACAGATCAAGCAAAACTTCAAACAATTAACTAGAGAGTTATTAAAAACTTACCACCAGCACTGCATCTACGAGCGATTTCCCAGTAAACCAACCCAAGAGCATAGATATCGGCACATTTAAAGGAGTCAAAGTGTTTCATGTTTATGGTCTCATCCAATACTTCAGGAGCCATGTACCTGCATGACGCAAAAAGACAAAAAGATTATTTATAAAAACCACTAGCACAAGAGGAATACTTCTAAAAGTTCCTTGAGTCTTCTTTGCTCCACATTTCTATATCAGAGGTCTGACATGTTTAGCATGTAGGGTCAGACTAAAGAAGATCAGACCCAAGTTTCCAAACAACATATCACCCCCCTAACAGAGCTGCACACAAGAAGACTCAAGAGATATTCTTTAATGAAAGAATAAAAAACTTTCTATATAAAACATGAGCAGACTGCTGGATGCCGCCAGTACTGCCCCTTTAAAAAATGTTTTTAAAAAAGAAGCTTGCTGGCAGAGGCGCTGGTTCTCTCCACGGCAAGCCAGCAGAATGGTCTCTGTGCACTTCAAGTCCTGGGTGTGCAATGTGGGTGATTGGGTCAAGTCATGGGTGTGCAATGTCAATATATAGTGTAAAGCAGAAAGTAAAATCATTCATATAATTTAATATTTTTCACCATGAATGCTCCTTTAAAGTTACTTTTTGTAGAGATAGATAAGATAGAAGATAGATATCACAGTTAAATAGGCACATAACAGACTTGTATTTAAACACTTAGCCTGTATCACCGTGTGTGTGTCTGGTATTGGCCTAACAGACTTGATATCAGTCTTCTGAGGGAGACTGCTTAGTGATGCCAGGTTGACACTTGACTAAATCAAAATGCTACTTTAGCTCTTTGCATCCTCCGTTGAACTGGTCTCACATTAAATCCCACGTGGTTTGGCAAACACTAATGTAGGTGGAATAGATTTATTAATGATTAGATGAGGGGCCATCTATTAAAGAGTGCCCTTCATTACACATCAAGCCTAAAACCCAGAAGAAGAAAAAAAAAAAAGATTCAGTAAAGTGAAGGTTGGATACATTCAATTTTTAACTAACCGTTTAGTCCCAACTCTCTGGTTTGGAGCAATGTCAATAGTGTCGGTGAGAGAATCATGACGAACAGCAAGGCCCAAGTCTGCAATTGCACACATGCCATTCTTCTTCACAAGAATATTTTTGGACTTTAGATCTCGGTGAGCGATTCCAGGCTTCCCTGCAGGACCACAAACATTTGTAATGTAAGTTCATCAAGTATTCGCAAAATGTCAAATTCTCCAGGGAATCTGACCTTTGTATTATTTATTGGGTTCAGAATAGTAGAAGTTATGGTTTACTTGCACCTTTCTCTCTAGCACGTGCAGATAAACCTACAATAGCATTTTACAAATCATTGCAGAATAGAGCACTACAAAATCTCAGGAGCCAGGTAGCCATGGCGGATACTAATTTTGATATCTACACGGTTTTAGACACATTTATAGAACTGAGCAACAAACTAACCCTGAGTGCCAACAATCTCCATATGCAGATGAGCAAGTCCACTGGCTGCCGAGAGAGAGAGTTTAATCATTCCTTCAATGGTAACAGTGTAGCGATTAAGGTAATCAAACAGCGATCCGTGTTCATGATAATCTGAAACAAGCCACAGCTGTGTCCACGTTCCATTGTCTGCAAAAATATTAAACATTTCAACAGATAGGTCAGGTGTTTAAATAAAACTCTGTTTATTACATATATTAAGAAACCTTTGTGTTCACCTCAGGGGGAGGGAGACTCACCTTTGTTATCTGCAGCAATAAATCCAAGGATGTTTTCATGCCGCAACATCACAGTTTGGTAGATTTCTGCTTCTCTAAACCATGATCGTTCTTCCCGGGAGGAAAAGATTTTTACAGCTACATCCCCTCCACGCCACTTGCCACGCCATACTTCGCCAAAACGCCCCTTCCCGATGATTTCCTGCAGGACAATTGTTCTGGCCACTGTACGCTGCACAAAAAGGGGTAGCCCTGATGGAAAAACATGAATACATTATGCACCTATGTGGAAGAATAGTAGAAATGCTGGCAAATAATTGAAGTTTGCAAATATATTTATTGAAGGGGAAAATGTTAAACAGATGACAGCTCTTCATTACACCTTTTTATTCTACTGGTAGTGGGAAGCCCTGAGCACACTGCCTTCATTTTAGTACCAAACCAGGATTGTGCATGTTTCTATTACATGTGTTTACACCCTTTGCATTCTGCTGTAGAAGGCATAACTTAAATCTAGCAATTACATTCAGATAAGTATTGATTCACAAACGCACAGCGAATACCAACAGGGTCCTATGACCAGATCAATTTGAAATGCTACCAATAAAGTTTTTACCTGAGCCTGAACCTGATGTAGATAGATCATACACCAAGTCTGGGAGGGTTTTATCTTTCGCCAAGTACATCTCACATGATGGATCCTCTAAATCAAGTCTCTGACGGTTGTGATATACCCGCTGGTGACAGTGGAATAAGACCACCACAATGAGAACCACACAAATGAGGAACACAGGAACTGCAATCACAGCAACAAGTTCCACAGGGCCCCAGCCTGATGAAGAGCTCTTATTAAAACCTAAAAGGAAACAGACAATTACTAAAACACTGCAATAAGAGAAATAACACTGTACGTTTAAGTATCCCAAAATCAATAAAGACATTTAACTTGGTTATTCAAGAAAATAAACAACGGTCTCTTGGACTCCTACAGACCAAAATGTTTGAAAAAGATAAAATTTAGGTTGAAGATAACACCAACATAATTGTGCGCATTAATACTTTGAGCGCTTTAGTTCTACTCCACATTTAATGGTTCATGAATCTTGTGAATTTAATAATTCCTCACAACATAAAAATTGTGCTAACAATACAATGCTATATTATTCTATAAAGGAGCATGAATGATTTTCGTTAGAACCAGAGAAGTACATATATTCATTTTATATAAAATACACAAAGTTATGTGCTTTACAGATTATCTTCAGCAGCCAAAGCTTCCCGTTATTAATCATTTTCTTGGGTTAAAATGTATATATATATATTTTTTTTTTTTTTAAATAGGCAAAAGGAACGCACCATGTTACTTTTACATTATTGCCTAGATGAAAAATCTCCTAAACACACTTAATCAAAAAAGTTTCTATTTTATATTTATTTGACCACCATTTGTAAACATGACTGCATAAAGCTGGATAGGAGTGATAGGAATTTATTCTGTTGTCTACAGTAGTCATGACAGTACCAAGATAAAAAAAGCAATACGGCACTCCTCACATGGTGCAAATGAATACTCCAGGCAGTTGAAAGTTAAATCTTCAGATGTATTCACCATTCGGTGTCACCCGCGTCTCAGTGCAGACAAAATATGCCTTATGTGGTTCATGCTGTAGACTAGCGCTTACTTATAGCATAACAGGAAAATAAGTGCAAAAATCATATATATAGTATCTACAAACTCCACCCACTCAATTAACACGGTAGTTAACCACCCACCAACCATGTGGGTGACGCCGAATGGTGAATACATCTGAAGATTTAAATTTCAGCTGACTGAAGTATTAATTTCCACCATGTGAGGAGTGCCATTTTGCTTTTTATTTTGGTATTTTCTGTCTATGTTTTATCAACAAAGCAGCCTCTTACCAAATGGCAACCTTTGTGAACCCCGTCTGCCAGCCTATTACCAGCACTGCGATCCAGAGTCTAAGGCGGATTGAGGGATCATGTTGCAGGTGGACACTTGTTTTTTCATGATTACGATACAGGTTTATAGAAACGTGTCTGCAATAAAGTTCACTAAACCAGGTTAGAAATATTTTTAGATAAGGCCTGGTCCAAATCAATCCGTGTCCTATGTGGGACACTGCACGGAAACTTGGGGCTTCACAAATATATGAAGAGTTTAGGAGTCAAACTAGTAATTCTTCGTACCAAAGAGCTGCACCTTCCATTGAGTTCTAAGTAAAGAATTAAACAGAGCCAGCAGCAATTACTTAAGGAGCTATAGTGACAGGTTTTTCAAGCCTGTGTTAAGTGTATAATAAAGATTTCTTTAGAACATTCTCACATTTGCAGAACTAGTGGATATAGAGACATTAAATCTAGTTCATGGTCTGTACTCACCGCTTGGCACAACAACATCTATGCTGTTGCAGAAATCTGTATGACAACAGTGAGTGTTTCGGATATCTTCTGAACTTAGACAATAAAATGGCTTTCCAGCAGGTACCAGCTCAGCTGCTAAAATGCATCCACGCATATGGTGGTGTATTCCATCTAGGTTGGTGGTGGACACCATGCAGGCCCCATCAGTCTCACAGGTGTAGTTTGTACTGATGCAGTTAGAGCATATACATCGAAGTGCTGGGGAAACAAAGGGAAAAATAAACACGTCAAATTTGTTGTCAATAAAGTTGTAATTTTTATTTGTAAACCTTAAAAAAAACAAAAAAAACCACAGAAGGCACAAAGTTAAACAGGGTAATAAACTCAACAGTTTAAAGTTCATCTATCAAATCAATGCATACATTATGTTTCTCAAACATAATGTAAGGATCCTATTCTCAATTTGCAAATGACGTGGCCCAGAATGTGCTATACTTTAGCATTTACCTTCATGACAGTCTGTCAAATAGTAGGGTAGTGTACAGTCTGATGTTACTTTCAGTAACAAGAATAAATCAATATGAAGTTCCAAGAGTACCATAATAATAAAACCTAGCCTTTAAATATAAATTATAAAGAAAATAAAAAAAATGTTCAAATGAATTTTGTGATGGTGCAACCAAACATGTGAATGAATAAATAAAACAGATTGCAGCCTCTATTTAGAAGTTAGGTGTGGATCCTCTACTTGGCCAGTATTTTTATGGAATTTAATGGCTGAAATATGTCGGTCAACTAACTTTTTCATGGAGACTGCAGACAGCCCCAGACGCCAATGGGGACATTGTTTATTTTTTGGCATCTTCCAGTTGCTTTTGTTTAATTTATTTATTTTTATAAGGGGGCATCAGGGTTCCTTGCCCTGGTCCCCCATTTATTTTTAAGAGCCCCACCACGGCTAAATTCTTTTATTTTAACTTTTTCCATTTTGGGATCAATTCTGCTACATCCACAATAGATTAATTTGTTCCAAAATGTGTCTCTATCATCCCATATTAGTCTACGGGGATGATAGAGGCTGTTTTCAATGTATTTTGATCTGCTTTCAGTTTCAAAAGCATTTGGTGTGAAATCGGCTAGGATAGTCATATCGGGGCACATTGTGTAGCTTGAAATTTGGGTCCAGATATGAAGCTAATGTACCTGGAATCTTTCCGGACTTCAGGACAATTTGTTCGGGCCTGAACTTTGGCCTATATTGTGTAGACCCTTTAGTGAATTACTGCTGTTGCTATAGTGGTAGTTCTACCTATATACACACACACACTTTGTGTTATATCACATTACAAATTGATGACACTTAAAGAGTTCAAAAGAAAGGCCAATTTTCCAGCAATAATTAATCAAAGCACACCTGGTACAATAGGAGGTAATCCATCTCCTGTGTATATCTCTATATCTGGTAACACAAGGGAGACATACATTAGCACAGGGACTGAATTTAAGAATCACAGAAAATATTTTCAATTAGAAAAAATTGTGTAGATGGATTCCAGGATTTCCTGCAGAAATTCTAACAAGAATTTTGGCAGAATAATCAAGATCATGAACTGCAGGAGTGTGTCAGATCCTCTATTGCTGCAATACTTTCTGCAAAACACTACCCAAATATAATTGTATTAGGATTAATCACACTAGCAATATAGCTTTATCACAATGATGGGTAACTGCAAAACAGTGAGTCACTTTAGAATTTTATGGGAACTGTAATATGCAACAAATTCCCATCAAAAAAAAGTTTACACTTTAGTGGGTGAGGAGTTTCAACATGTTGCAGAACAGCGACAAGGTGTAACAGTAATCCTTTTGTTACAATTCAAACAAAAAAAACCATGACCTGGAATCACTGTTAAGATAATATTTGTGTGCTGTGTGAAGACATTCTTAGCTCAATGTAAAATCAGTGTATGAAGGAATTTTACTCTTAAAGAAATTTCTGTCCTGTTTATGCAGAGATGTTAATGCAGACATGTACCGTATTTGCTCAATTATAAGACTTTCTCCCGAAAACAAACACCTGAAAGAAAAAAAAAGGTCTAGTCTTATAATTTAGGTTGTCTTATATTAACCCCTTCCCGACGCTAGGACATACTATGCCGCCCTGATTTTCAGTGCCTAAAAAGACGCTAGGACGGTATAGTACGTCCAGAATTAAACAGCTCATTGCGGCCCCCCGCGATGAGCTGTGCTTGGATGCCGCTGCAGGGACTTGCAGCAGGATTCCACCTGTCAGATGAGTCCACTTTGAGTGGCCTCGGTCTGAAAGGGAAAATGTAACCGACGCTCAAAGCAAGCACCAGCTACATTTCACTAAATCGCGCCGTGCCTGAACTTCCAGATTTGGGCACACCTCCATGATGTCTGGATCTTTTGGCAAGGACTTCCAGACCGGCAAAGATCAACCATTATTTTTTTTGTTTAGGCGATTACTGTGTAAACCATATTCACAGTGATCACATGCAATAAAGTAAGACAATTTAAAAAAAAAAAAAACAATAGCCCTTTTTTTTTACATTTCCACATCCTTTACTTACATAAAGTGTATGAGTAAGTGGCAGAGTGCAATTGTAAGTGTACATATGGTGGCAGTAGTTTTGATCTATTTTCCAATAGGGTCGCCTTCTATTTGGGTTACTTGGGGTTGTCTTATAACCGAATAAATTTGGTTTATAAACATTCCTGAGGATGGTAATTTTGCCCAACACCCATAGTAAGTTACTTTCTCACAATATGCAGAAGTATATATACATACACACACATGAATGTGAATTTGCCGTGTATGTGTGATCTATCTATATTGCTACATATTTATATCCTGTGATTTATAGAACCAAATGAACAGTATTCTTACATCATTTAGGGTCATTAGATATGTAATACACAAGGTAAAATGAATTTCTCTGAAAAAAGTTAATGGCCAAGTATCTGCAATGTGAGCCCCACAGAGCCACCTCAATTACAGCTTGTCGCCAAAATGTACACACTTTTTGGAATAACAAATATATATAATTTGTGCTCAAGACAACCACAGCAAATAATTAGAACTCCAAATTCACACACACAATACAATATAGATCTCCAAGATCACAAAATGTCCTCCGTTTGTCTAGCCTCAGATATAAAGCTATTTTTTTGTTTGAGATTGCAAAGTCTATTATTTTAACCTGATACGAACAAGACAATTTAGGTTTTTCTGACCCGTCAGGACACATTCCCTGTAGGCTATATATACACAGCTTATTGCAATCATCACATGCGTATCTTTACCCTCTTTGACACAGCACTTGCAGTAGGGCAGCTCGGTCTTGACATTTGGCTATGAAGGAAGTGTCACCGACATTTTTTGTATAATGAAAGCAAGCACAAAAAAGGGACTGCTTCCAGTGTCTTTCTGTCCTTACTGGAATTCAAAATGACACAACCATAGAAAAGAAAAACTTTACATCAAACTAGAAAAGGGTTAAGTGAGTATTATTCAGTGAGTATTATCTTTTTATATACTTTGCAGGGCTAGATGGACTACAAGAGACAAAGAGCAATGGCTTATGGATGTATATTAAGCTAAATACTAAAATTGTGTAAAAGTTTGCATTATATGCATTCATTAAAAAGGTAGTAACTCCCCCCAAAAGAAAGTATGAGAGACCATTTCTCCCTGTTTTATATCAACTGAATGGTACTGTCTTCAAAATACCACTCAAAAGATATTCCATAGTCTTCGTAAAAAAAAAAAAAAAAAAAAATAAACTCCTGCTCCCAAACAGGGCAGCACCATACTGCTGAGATTGACAAATGTAGTCGGTCAGACACACGCACACACAGAGTCGGTCAGACACACGCACACACAGAGTCGGTCAGACACACGCACACACAGAGTCGGTCAGACACACGCACACACAGAGTCGGTCAGACACACGCACACACAGAGTCGGTCAGACACACGCACACACAGAGTCGGTCAGACACACGCACACACAGAGTCGGTCAGACACACACAGTGATTATAGCCCGACTGGGAGACTGAGCTGACCATGACCTGAGGAGGAATCTTGTGGAACCTACAACGGGCAAGAGACATCATCTCTCTTGGCGTCCCGCTACAGCCGTTTTTATGGGATGCCCTCTTTGATTAATTGGCTCAAATTGGATACACATGAGTTTTACATTCTGCAGGGGAGCAAAGAAAAGCTGTGTGCATCCAGGAAACAAAAAAAAACCTGGCTGTACATATGGTAGAAAAAGCATTGAGATGCAGGTTTCTATGCAATGGATGTATGCACATACTGCTTAGTTGACATTTGGGATAGTTAGATTTTTTTGAAACAATTTAAAATGTAGCTTTTCCTCCATGCAGGCTCCAGATAAATGCTAGAGTTTGCAGATCAGTAGAGGTTTCAAACCTAATATTGTAAGTAACTTAAACAATTGTAATACAATATTCTACATTACTAATGAATGCATACACACTGATGGTACAATACTAATAAATGCATACATTTTTATAACTACTTTAAGAAGTCACAGTGTAGTGAAGGAAATGTAGCATTAGTGCATGTGTACTATTAGAAGGTAGTGAACTGCAGCTTTTCAGAATCAGACTTCTTGAACTCAGCACAGGCCACACGTACCTCTCACAAGTGCTGCCCCCAAGTATTGTATGCAATGGGGCATCCTCTGTGAGTTTGGCAATGGAACCCATCCTCAGGATATAATTAGAAACAAGACAATAAGGGTTATGTGCAAACATTCCCGCACACCTGTGTTCTTACAAAGGCTTAGTTGCCATTTGTTGTAGAACTTTTCTAGCTGCCATCAGTCCGATTCAGAGATCATGGTGTGCACACAAAGTACACTATACATGCTGTCTGCATGCAGGCCTGTAAAACAGGCAGCAATATTGTGACATTAGGGAAATATTAGCCAGTTCTACACTAGAAAACTAAAATGTAACTACTTATTCCAGTTTGGTCTAAAACCATTTCAATTAGGCTATTTAGTTCACACAAAAATTAAATACAACTTTGTTAAAATGCTACAATATGAATTATTCCCACACACAAGACTTAAATAATGGTGGAGAGAGACAAAAAAAAAATTAAAAAAAAAACCAATACCTAGTATGAATGCCTAAAGTAGCCAGAAGATTTTGTGGGGTACACATATCAGCCTCACATGCCCCAAGTTCAGATGCAATCCTAGCCTTCATGCTTTTATTAGATGGCTTGCTTACAAGTGATGCCAGTCTCACACACAACATTAATGCACATTTTACCCCTGGTCCCAAATAGATGGTGAGTTGGGAGGGTGAGAAATGCATTAATTGCAAACCATTGGCATTTCACGCACAAAGTGGTTCTCATCACAATAGAAGAAAAAAAAAAAAAGAGAAAAAAAAACCCACACATTCAAATCAGATGTATTCCTACCATTCTATTAATAACAGAGAACGTAAAGAATAGCCACTCTTTATTCAAATACTGCCAGCTTTAGTAAAGACACTATTGACCCACTGCCTGCATTGTATGACCCAAAACAAAATAAGTAGATCTATTGTATCATTGCTAGGAGCGTGTGGTAACCGTGAACAGGAGTGCAAGCCTGTTCATTAATTTACTGTGCCATTACAAGCACTCATCCATTCACTGGATCAGCAGCCGCATATTCATTCACAGCACGCGTGAATAGATTTCACTCTATTATAAGTCTTGTGCAGAGCTTTCAGAAATCCGATTTGTAAAAGAAGCATAAAAAAAAAACAAAAAAAACTGTAACATGAAGCCAGTAAGGAAATCCCTGCATTTGTACACACATCTACACACACACACACAATATAGTGAGGGGCTACTAGCACAAAGTTCCAGTCTATGGATCCCAACTGCCCAATGACAACTAGGAAGCAAGACAAACTATTAGCATTAAAGAGCTTCTTATCCAGAACCATACACTGGTCACATTGGGAGATCAAATTAATTTCTACTGAATGTGCACTGTTTCAGCGTTCCCCGATTTCAACCTATAAAAGCTGGGGGTTTAAGTCATTTCTTATGTTAACCATAGTGAGGTCTATTCACTAAATAGAGAACAGACCACTGAAGAGCAAATGATTAGGTATTAATAGCACTGGGAATACAAACAAGTAGGAGATTTTTTTCTAGATCATAGATTAATTCCTGCTGTTTGCAGTTTACTTTTCAATCCAGGTTCAGTAAATAGCCCCCATAGTATGTTGAACCTGTGATTATAAAATTGCTCATGGTGAGAAATTCTTACAAAAGTCAATATACTTATAAGGAAAGATCACCTGTTCCTGAATCAAAATGCCATTTTGCAAACTCTTTCTGCTGCTGGAACCATGCCAACACTGACACTGTACTTTACAGTAAAGAGAACTGGCATAACGGTGGAGGAGCCATCAATGTCAGGGTGACCTTTCTGTTAGAGGACCTACATGATCTGGTCTACCTGGAAACAAAGAAACGCTGCTCAATGCAGATTTGGATTTTATGATGTCTGCCTCTAAGTGTGACATACAACAGTTGTTGCACAAAAACTTAAAAACAACTATTTTTTTTCAAACAGTTGGGCTGGCAGACACAGAACATTTTTTTGTCTGTACACATTGCCCGTCTCTTCCCCCCACCCTGCTTTAAACCTCACCACAAAACTTTGCTAGACGATTTCACAATGCTTTTCAGCTTTGGAGAGGTTTCTGCATTAGTTCATTTGATAGGTATGAGCAATAACATCCACACCATGTTTTGTTACAGTACTTTTACAAACTGGTGTGTTTGCAGGCTAAAAACTGGAAGACGATCATAAAACAGTTAAAGGATTAGTACCATGTTGGCTGTGGAAAAAAGTAGGGTTAAAATTATACCATTTATTGGCCAATAGAGTTTGATTGCAGGCTTTCAAGACCAAGATGCTATGTCTCTTCCTCAGACATAAAACAAACAAAAAAAACACACACACATACACAAAGAGAAGTGACTAAACAATTAACCCCTGCATTAAATCAATAATTTGATATATCATATCACATATACGGGAGTGTATTGTTTCAAAACAACTTTCCTTTAAATAACCAAACAAAAAAATCCCTGCATACAGTTCATCTGACCAGTTTTATTTTTAGATTTTAGATTTAGTGCAATAAAAAAGCATTTTTTTTTGTTTTAATATTGACTGAAATGGGATACTCTGCTTATGTAGCAGATGCATCTATAAAGAAAACAGCTGTGTAAGTGAGTTATTTCAAGGTACAGTCAAGTCTTTAAGTCAAGAGTATACCGTTTTCCATAAGGAACCAGTGTACCCCCCTGGGCTTCAAAGATGGACATGCAAAGAACTCACAGATTTTTGAGGAGCCGTGAATATTTTTAAGAGAGTCATGACTCACTGGCTTCTGGGTTTTATCAAGCAAAAGGACTTATTTTGTCCTTGACTAGCTAAACTGGCCATCAGACCAGGGCTAGACAAATTTATGTATAACTTATGAGCCAGACAGACAACCTTTAGATCTAATGATTTTTGTTTTGTAAGATATATTTTAAGAGCTAGAAATGGGTACAGCAATAGAGATCAATATATACAAAAGCTTAGAGAGCAATAACATTTTATAAACCATAGATACCAGACTCCAGGGATTAGTTCAGCTTAGAAAAGGACAACTGTTCATATAAATAATTTTACATTTGACTGAAGTCTGCTGCAAAGATCAAGGTCTACTAGCAAGGAGGCTTACATATTGCTAGCCCAAGTTTAACAAGAAATTGTCGAATTTTATTTACAAACCATTTTCCCCCCAAGTGAAATACACTGAGATGGTCTGAAAGACATAAACTTAGTCTTTGTGTGGGCTTGAACGCCTGACCACATATAATCTATTGCAGGGCTCGACAAACCCCGGGGGCCAGGTCGCCATGGAAATGGAGCCTGGCGCCCGGGAGCCGTTGCCCTAATGTTCCCCTTGCCGCTGCCATCAGTCTTTTGCAGCGCGAGGGGACAGACAGCAAGCTCCGCCCCCTCGCGCAACACGTGTGTTAGTGTTCAGCCGAAAGAGCCATGAGGATCGGCTGCGGCATGAATGTTCCCCCTCCCCAGCAATGAGGTAAGGCAGCAGGGAGGGGGAACATTCGTGCTGCAGCCGATCTTCATGGCTCTTTCGGCTAAGTGCTGTGTTGTCAAGAGACGACACCCAGCACTCAGAAGTTAAGAAGGAAAAAAAAAACTTATATGTTTGAGTTGTATATGTGAAGTGGGGGGGAGGGATGTATATGTGAAGGGGGGTATATATGTGAAGTGTGGGGGGGAGGTGTATATGTGAAGGGGGGTATATATGTGAAGTGTGGGGGTATATATGTGTGAAGTGTGGGGGGAGGTGTATATGTGAAGGGGGGGTATATATGTGAAGTGTGGGGGGAGGTGTATATGTGAAGGGGGGTATATATGTGAAGTGTGGGGGGGTGTATATGTGAAGGGGGGGTATATATGTGTGAAGTGTGGAGGGAGATGTATATGTGTGGGGGGAGGTGTATATGTGAAGGGGGGTATATATGTGAGGTGTGGGGGGAGGTGTATATATGAAGGGGGGGTATATATGTGAAGTGTGTGTGTGTATATGTGAAGTGGGTTGGTGTGTGGGGTGTATATGTGACGTGGGTTGGTGTGTGTGGGGTGTATATGTGACGTGGGTTGGTGTGTGTGTGGGGTGTATATGTGACGTGGGTTGGTGTGTGTGTGGGGTGTATATGTGACGTGGGTTGGTGTGTGTGTGTGTTTATGAATTGCGTGATTGTCTGGCTCCTAAAAAATTTTGCTGGCTCCTAGAATAAAATTAAATTTGTCAAGCCCTGATCTATTGGACTCACTCATAGATGGCATCATGGACCCAGGGCCGGGTTCCTATTGTTTGGGTGTGAGTTTTACAGGACATTCGTTATTTCATTATAAAGTGATTACTCTGGGCCCCGTGGAACTAGGACAGTTAGCCGAGTTTGGTACTCAGATAGTTGGGTTTGAGGGTTGTTGGCTAGGGTGAGGAGATTGACCCTGTTTTTAAGCAATTACCACAAAGGGTCGAAGTGGCATTGGTGCCAGGAAGTCGGAGTGGATATTTTGTTTTGGAGGGGCATGAATACAAGGGGTTATGGGAGGAGGACTTGATGGAGAGTTGCATTTACGGTTAAATGTGTTATTTTATGTTATGACCTTTGTCTGGTATAAATAGCCATGTCTGGCTGTAATAAAGGATGCTCTGATTTGGACTTCTATATGTAGTCTCAGCTCATGGTGTGGGGTAACTTGCTGTATTCAGCCACTATAACCATTGGCTATAATTCAACTTTGAATGCTGATTGGATCAAATAGAGGAGGGCGTCCAAGCGCTTCATTTGCCTCTTTGGGGTGATAGCGGATGGTCCGAAAATAGCAAAAGAGGCCACAATTAACGTGCTCAGTCAGAGTCCGATACAAATAGGATTACAGGCACATTCCACTGCGTTAACATAATCATATACATATTTACAGTAGGGATCGACCGATTATCGGATTAACCGATATTATCGGCCGATATTCACAGTTTCCTAAATTATCGGTATTGGCATCTAACTTTACCGATAATGCCGATAATATTTGAATGAAGCAGTTTTCGCGATCAACGATCGCGAAAACCGCTTTAACAGTGCTGGTCTATTGCCTCGACATCGAGGCAATAGCCAGCACCGATATTTCTATTTTGGGACCCCCACGATCGCCCCACGGAGCGATCGTGGGGAGCCATATTGACGGAGCATGCTGCTCCGTCAATATGGCTAAGTCCTCTGCCGGTCTGAGCTTCGGAAGTGAAAGTAACTTCACTTCCGTCGCTCTGAATATGCTACTTGACTACCCCTAGTGGTAGTTTAGTAGCATTGCAATGGAAAATAATTAAAATACATATTTAATTAAATAAAACTAGGTTATTTAGCTATATTAGCCTATAGGGTTAAAATTAAATATTTTTTAGCATAAGGGATAGGGTTAAAATTAAATTAAAGTTAAAAAATATTAAGGGATATAATAAGGATTAGAGTTGGGGTTAAATTTAGTGTTAGGGTTAAATTTTGGGTTCGGGTTGGGGTCAAAAGATCAATATAGGAAAAAAACAAAAAACACTATTTTTGGTTTTTGCCCCATAACTCGCAAAAAAATACCGAAAAATATGGAAACATGCATATTTTTGAACTCGGGACAACATTTAGAAACTATTTAGCCGGGGTCTTTTTTAATGATTTTATTTGTGTAAATTATATTTTAGGTCAAAGTTAGAAAAAGTGGGTTTTTTTAAATTTTTCATCATATTTTATGATTTTTTTTGTAGTAAATTATAAGATATGATGAACATAATGGTATCTAATGAAAGCCCTTCTTATGACGATAAAAACAACATATAATTTGTGTGGGTACTGTATGTGAGAAAGAAAAAAAATTACAGCTAAACACAAACACCCTAGAAATGTCAAAACAGCCATTGTCACCAAGGGAAAGTCAAGGTGAAAATGTCTTGTCACTAAGGGGTTAATTAAGCTGTTTTGATGCCTTGCTTATATTTACTGTAGTGTCCCTTTGATATAATTGCCTATGTCATTGCTGCTCATTTTACTAAGATTTAATCTAAGTATGGACTATGTGCAATTGAACATTGTTGTTCTTGTTACCTTTTGACTGATATTTATTTAAAAAAAAAAAAAAAAAAAAAAAAGGGGGTCCAATTTGTTGTATTTGACCATATCACCATTGTTTTGCTGCATTATTTATTTTTATTTAGCAATGAAAAAGATTTACAAAAAAAAGCTAAACGTTAACAATAAACATGTTCATTTAACAGCAGATTTGTGTAGAAATTGTTTTTTTTCCCAAAAAATTAAAATGCACGAAATATCGGTATAAGTTATCGGCTATCGGCCTGAAAGTTCACAGGTTATCGGTATCGGTATCGGCTCTAAAAAATCAATATCGGTCGATCCCTAATTTACAGTCTGTATAAAACTATAATGCACCACTAACAACGATGGCTCTCTGGCATGTGTTTCAATTAATTTCTCTTTGATGATCATAAATTACTCACTTTGGTGGTTGCCTTTATTTATTAGTTCATCGAGTTGAACATATAGGGGACAGCAGTAAAAAAATAATTGGATAAAAACATCTGCCATGCAGGCCTTCAGTATTTTGCCCATTGCCTAAAGTACATATATACAAATAGAAACAATGAATAAAAAAACAAGAAATGTATTCCAAAAATACTATTCGTGTTGTTAAGCAAAACAGTAAAAGCTGATTAGAAATAACGGAGATGAGCAGGTACATCTAGAAACAGCATCCTGAGATCAGTGTATATTAGAAATGCATGTTAACACATTCAGTGCTTAGGTAATACAATACTGTTAAAACCAAAATGTATTTTCAAAATTGAAACATCAGTAAAAACTTTTTAATTTTAGTGACTGTGCCACTCACTGCACATCACCCTGGCCATATCCTACGATACAATACATGAAGAGACTTAGCAGGAATGACCCTTTAAATTACTAACCATAAGAACATGCCATGCCACAAAAAAAAGCAAACACAAAGATTATAAAAAATGAAAAGCTACAATTAAAAAATGTTTTATTTTCTATTCAAAAAAATGCTAAAGCACTATAAACACATGGTTACTTCAAATTATCAGCAGGCAAACGATGCAAACTATAGTTTTGTAAACAGTCAGCGAAGAGCACACACATTAGAAGTAATGGTGAGGTAAAAGGTGACGGGAAATGCCCTCTACTTAGAATTCAGGAGGTATCAGAGACATTATTAAACACAAATCTACACACACCAGAAGACTTGCTGTATCACTGCAAAGGATTCTGGGTAACATTATGTAAATAATGTTAACAATGATCACCTTTTGCCATTATTGCCACTTTTTATATGGAACCTTTGGAGCAAATGAACTCTGTACATGACAGCCTTTTAACAGAGAAACATAGAATGTTTCGGCAGATAACTATTCAGCCCATCTAGTCTGCACAATTTTCTGTATATTTCCATTAGTCCCTGGCCTTATCTTATTTCAATGCTAGCCGTACATGCCACACATGCTTAAACTCCTTCACTGTTTTAACCTCTACCACGTCCGCTGGTAGGCTATTCCATGTTTCTACTACCCTCTTTTCTGTAAAAAAAAAAAAAAAAAAGCAAGTCTTCTGTCTTGTCTCGTCTGTGTGGATTTGTACCTCTGCTACTTGGAAACAGTTCATGCAAAGCTGTTTGACACAGACACGACTCTATTCCAGAATTCCCAACACTCTAAATGCTGTAACGGTGACAAGTCTTTACTGAAAGGGAAATAAAAAGCACACAAACAGGAGAAAATAGTAATAACCTTGTATTAATAAAGAGTAAAAGCAGAGTGGCGGGTGTGTAATACATACTTAAAAACATAGTGGCCTATTCACTAAAAAAATAAGTTGCACATTTCATTTTACCAACTTAGCTAAACAAACTCACCAGGTCTGTCCCTGCCCAATGTATATCTAAACTAGCGAGATTAAATATCCATTCACCTATAACTCACCTTTTAGTGAATAGCCCCCATAGACCGAAGGGGAGAATGTGTTATTTTATAAATCAAGTAACAGCAGAGTCTCCAGTGCTGTTTAACAGAACAAGGTTACTAGCAAGTAGGCAAACCGTGTAACATGATCAAAGTGTATACCAATACAGTGTTGTGGGCTTGTGAGCTTACAGTTTATGAACCGGAAAGGGTAATATAATTCCATAAAAACAAAGCAACTAAGAACATTATAGAGGAGTTATCTGAAACAAACTACTGCAAAATGCCATTTGATATATTGAATAGACTCCCTATAGAAGTGGTTACAAGCAGATACACCCTTGTGTGTCATAAAAAAAAAAAGAAAATGCGTTTGGCTTATTGTGTTTTAACAGGTGAGTGACAGACACCTGCCAGTGCTGTAACACAATAGGAACAAACAGAGGTAGTGCCAGCTGAAGTCATCCGGAAGGTAGACAGCATCAATCCATAGTTGGTTTGTAAAAAGTAACTTTATTAAATAAAAAGAATAATAAAACCATCGAGCAGGGAGACAGGTACAAAGCAGAAACGACACACGCTTGACGCGTTTCGCACCAACTGGCGTTTTGTCAGACTGCTTTTGACAAAGTGCCAGTTGGTGCGAAACGCGTCAAGCTTGTGTCGTTTCTGCTTTGTACCTGTCTCCCTGCTCGATGGTTTTATTATTCTTTTTTTGATACATAGTTACATAGTTAATGCACACAGTGAGCTTGTCTTTAGTGTATTGTGTCATCAGGGTAATGTACATGTCATGTGATACATAGTGCCATGAGGATGAGCAATGGCACCAGTGTACTATGGGAGAGGTGTGCATGCTGGAAGAAGATTTAAATTTTGTAAGCTCTGTTCTTGGGAGGTATATTGCTTGTGTGGATTTTAGATTACTATCACATTTGGCAAATGTGCACTAATAGGACATAGTACTAGGATCCCCCAAAAGTAAATCTCGGTGATATAGAAGGTATACAAAGCTCCCCAACTTCCTAAACAGCTGAAAAGTAAAATGCTTAAGGATTCATGACAATCCTGGCACTTCATGAATGGATCTCATCAAGGGGTATAGAAATCATTACATTCTGATTTAATGATTTAAGTATAAATATGACATAAAAAAAAAGTCATACATTTCCTTAAAAAACAAAAACATGTTTATATGAAAACTAAATATGAAAGATAGAAATTACAGTTAAAAAAAAAAAAAAATCCTCCCTAAAAAAACCTCTTGCCCTTAAAGGACCAGTAGAAGCAAAAGTTTTTTAAAAAATATCCTGTGCTGCCTGCCCTAGGTAAATCTGTTTTGTATCTATGGAAACACAAGCACATTTACTCTGAGCTCTGTCTCTCAGCTGTGGCAGAACTGGTATGGAGCTGGCGCATGCCATCACTGTCAGCACATGATCTCTCTGGAATATTATCTCTGTCGGTGCAGAGTTTTTAAATACCCCCAACAGAGGGGCTTTTGACAACAGCCCCCATTATTAATGCATCTTATGGAAGCATCATGGCTGCCAGTCGGTATATAAACAATACAGGTTTACTTGACATACTTACCATTTATAGAAATTAAAAGTTGAAATTCTACAAAAGTATAAGAGGGGTGTAAAGATTGTAACACAGGGCTGACAAATTCCAGAAACCAGAACTCCTAAAATCCCTACTGCTGGCTCCCCTTGCTTTGACTGTTTTACATAGATTTCTATCTATCTAAGTTCTATTTCCCTGGCTCCTAAAAAAAAAAAACCAAAAAACAACAACCGGCTGGCTCCTGAAGTGGTCTGTCTGACTCAAAGTTTACTGAAAAATTGTGATGCCCTGCTGTAACATATTGAATTTTTCATTGCATTTAAATATATTTATATAGTAAGTAAGGAAAGCTAACAGAACCTAAAATGTATGATTACAATGACCTACACAGAATGGTTGACGTGGGGGGAAAAAACCCACATAAGTGAAAGAATGATAAGCATGGAATTGTGACTAGTAACATTTCCTGTTTAGCAATTCTATATTTTTACTTCATCGAAGTACTGGTCAACACTTACTTGACCAATTTATCAATTAAATGTCAGGAACCTAAAAGCACTCAAGAAGTTAACAAGCTTGCATATTTTAACCCTTTCAGGACAACTTTTTTGTTTTGATGCTCATTTAGGACAAGAGCCATTTTACACTTTTAGAGATGGTGTTTGCATAAAAGGCAAGTTTGCCATTTAAATGAATCCCCACATATCATTTATTTGTATTTGTAAAGGACAAAAGGGTTTTCTTTTAAAACTTAACCTTTTATTTACTGTATACAATTTATAATCTATAAAATGTTTGCGTTTCTTTTTGTTGGGAAACACTCAGTGTTCACAGAGCACAGTTATTTATTATATTTTTTTTTTATTTATTGCATGTGCTCAATGTGACTGATTTTCAATGATCACATCAATAAATGGCAGCCGAGATCAACTCACCCTATCCATTCCCCAAAATTTGGCAATGAATTGTGATAAAACCCTAGACTTACCAAAAATCTCACTGAAATGACGGAGACAGCTCCCTTAGCTGTTGCAGACTAAGACAGCCCCATTTCTGGGTTCTCCAGACTTGCCTCCATCAGAGCTAGCCTGGAACACCCCCCCCCCCCCCTCAATGAGGGGGCGAGACCTATGCAATCTGGTTAATATTTATTTACTTTCCTTGATAGCCTCACTCATGAAGGTTCCAGGAAAGCGGCAATTGGGCTAACTGTGGTTTAAAAGGTAGCCTCTACATGTACGAACATTTTCCTGTAGGGGATAAACATAAAAACACTGCACTAGTGTCAATGAGACCATAATTATATTGTCTCCAAGTTCATTTGAGCAATGCTGCATCTTTAAGTTGCCCTCATATTATACAGTGTGATGCTCAATTATCATGTATCAGAGAAGCCTTTCCAGTGCCAATTTTAGCATACAAGTAAACTAACAATTCCCCATACTCACGTTTCTAAGGGATCATTTATTAACAGTGTCAGGAAACCTATATGGGATGTCTGGCATAGATGTTATTATTCGCATAGCAAATATCAATTTTGCAGAGACACAGACTTTAATAAAATACCTGAAAATGTGAAGCATCTTGTTATTTTACGTTTTTGATTAAAAAAAAAAAAAAAAAAAAAAAAGGTTTTAAAAAGGACTGTTGTGTGCCTAAAATGCCTACTCCAAATCTTAATGCGCTTTAAAGTACTTTCATTTTGCATTGCTTAAAATATTAAAATCTTCCATTTGCAGAGGTTCAGGTTTACATTTCTCTGTGTCAGACTTCTTAGGGGTTTTTTCCCTAGTCATCAGACAATGTGTTGCACTAGTAGAGATCCTGATGTGTACAAGAGCTTTATAAGTTACTTCCCTGATACTCATAATGTCAGTCATATAATCAAAGCATTCCATCTCTTGTTTCTCTCTCATATAAACACCAGCTTGCTGAGGATAAAGGGCATTCCATCTCTCTGTATTACATTTTAATATGTGCTTTAAAAATAAGCCCCCATCCTTGGCTATGAATGGGTTACCTTTGTCTGCCAGTCCATATTTCAGTACTGTCCTTAGCTAGCAGTCAGTTTTATTAAGGTAATCAGTGTTGGAGAGGGGGAAAGGAGGATAAGTGCAGGCAGGCAGGAAGTAGCACACAGAACATCATGCAGGTCCACACACTCCTTCTATTCCACCAGCACAGGTAATAACTAAATGAAACAAAACAATAAGTGCTAACACACCTGCAGTATACATGCAGAATGTACTGTATTTGCGTGAATATAAGACAAGGTTTTTTTTCCCAGAGCAAATGCTCCTCATCTTACATTCAAGCTCAGTCTTATAATCAGACCTCAAATAGCGGGTGGGTGTCTGCACGCCAATATCCTCCGGATGCCCCTACTTGCCCCCAGGGATACTGGAGGAACAAGCTGGGGAGTGGGAGGAGCAGTATTGGCTAAGTGTGGGGTGCAGACAGCTGTGTGATGAGCAGTATTGGCTAAGTTTGGGCGGCAGATGATTGTGACAATGTATTTGCCAAATCTGGGGGGCAGATGTTTGTGTGGGGGTATATATTGCCTAAGTCAGTGGGCAGGTATCTGTGTAGGGGGATGCATTGGCTAAGTCTGGGGGCAGATGGCTGTGTGGGAGGTTGCATTGGCCAAGTCTGGGAGACAGAAGTCTGTTTGGGGGATGCAATGGCCAAGTCTGAAGGGGCAGATGGCAGTGTGGGGGCTGATGCACTGGCTACGTCTGGGGGGCAGATGGCTGTGTGGGAGGTTGCATTGGCCAAGTCTGGGGGACAGATGCATTGGCTAAGTCTGGGGGGCAGATGGCTGTGTGGGAGGCTGCATTGGCCAAGTCTGGGTGCAGATGGCTGTGTGGGGGGTGCATTGGCAAATAATACAAGAAATGCATTTTTTTTTTTCCTATCAGAATTTTTATAGTAAAAACTTTTTCCCTATAGCGTAGTCTTATATTTAGACTTTTTTATTTATTTTCGTAAATGAGTATCCAAAGGTTGGGGGGTTGTCTTATATTCGAGCAAATACGGTATTAAAAATGTGATTTATGCAGAATGCCAGTATTAAAATCACACTGGGGAAAAAGTGAGTTTGTGGATTCACCATGCTTTGAGTAAGAGTTAAGGGGACTAGACTGTCCTGGAACAGGAGTTCTTGATGATTAAAATAAAAGAGAATTACAATAAATACTGTAATATTAGGTAAAGATAACAGCTGGCAGCCAGGCTGATTTTATTTTATGAAGTGCACACACACACACATTTTAGGTGCACTGACTCCCTAAACGGTCACAATTTGGCAGAAACATTGAAATGCAGATTCCTGGTTGTAGGCCTATCTTAGCAATTTAAAGCAATTATTACCTTCAATACAATTTGTAACATTAAATATCGTACTTCAAATTATTGTCCAAGTAATAGAAAAGCAGACAAATATCAAGTTTACATCAGGTTATGGTCGTCAGCCTAGTAATGTAAATTAGAACAAAACATAATTTTCACTTCAGTAAATCAAAACAGTGCCGACATATGATGGGTAGGTATACATTTGGTCAACACCAGCAGTTTCCTTAGTAGCGAAACATTCAAGATAGATTGGATCTATTCATTAAAGTGGACCATGGAACTGAATGTCATTTGTATAACCTTCACCATGTTTATTGAAAATTGGCTACTTTGCCTCACTGAATTAACCTGCAGTCTAACAAACTCGGGAGTGAGTGAGAAATGTCACTAATGGATGCAATTTCAACCGAACCACAACCAAAGTCAATAAGTGAATGAACCAAATGCAACTGAATCCATCTGTGATAGAGGATTATAGGAACATTCAAACCATCTTTGATGCATCTGGTAGTTCCTAACCTTAGACAACACATTCAACATCTCAGAGCTTTAGCTGCCATTGCAAGAGGATCCATTGAGTTGAGCAGATGATCTATGATCTTAATTTGTTCCCCTATGTGTCAGCAGTGATAAAGCTATAGTCCACAAGGAGTCTACGGCATGCTCATTCACCACAATTAGAAAGATACACTTGTCTCCAATCAGGTGAATATAAGTATATATTTACACAGTATATAGTATAATCACCATTGATAGATACAAGAACCCTCTGACATGATCTCAACTATTGGTCTATGCCACATATGAGATACTGAGGGACTTGACAAAAGGCTGTAACAAGGACTCCTAAAATCCCTACTGTTGGCTCCTAACCTTCAAGGTTCTTCCACGAAAAAATGCTATGGAAGTACCATGTTCCTGGTTTCTAAAAACAATGATATATTACATCAATATTTGTATCTAAAAATAATCAGGCTTGCTGCTAAACTATTTAGTATACAAATGTTTTTCAGGTCATGTCTTACGGACTGGTCAAATGACATTTCAACTCTTTCAAGTCTCTTGAAGTGTTTTTGTGTGCAACATACACAGATGTATACTTGTTTCACAGCAATTAGTACCTAGCAGCTCTTTAGTATTCGTTCAGTGTTCAAGTATTTCTGGAATGTTAAATGACATCAACAGGAAAAGGAGCATTGGAGGAAGGAAAAAAAAATAAAGGTTTGCTGTGATCACCACTAACAGTAGTTTTAACACCTCCCACGCAATGCGACCTGTGCTGCACTCCAGACAAACACAACCTAAAGCCTCTGGGAACAGCAGACAAAACAAGATCTATGAATAACAATTGAATAGTACATTCCTAAGAAAAGCAACTGTCTTCATTTTTCACTCACTACACTTTACACCTGTCATATTAGGATTTTCTTGCACGAAACCCACATGTACAAATCGACAGAGAATGGCACAGATTTCCTTATGGCTGGAAATTTTAATGCGCTGGTTAATATTTGTAATGGGGCAACTAAAAAATAAGACGAAGGCCACACATTGAAAGCATATGGACCACCTAATCTACACTTTTTTTTTTTCTTTTTTTTTAACAGGCTTTAAAACAGAATGCAGAAATTAGCAGAATAACGCCATGATTCAATACTATTCATCGATTTACTTAAGTACCTTTTACATGCACAACATACCTACACAATTACCGTATTTGCTCGAATATAAGACATAAGCAAATGCTCTGAAAGACCCCTCGTCTTATAATCTGACAGAGACAGAGACAGAGACAGAGACAGAGACAGAGACAGAGACAGAGACAGAGAGAGAGAGAGAGAGAGAGAGAGAGAGTGTGTTGGGGGGGAGGGAGACCCCGATAACATGGGGGGAGAGAGAGAGAGAGAGACAAGCTGGGGGGGGGGGGGGGAGGGGGAGAGGCAGCATTGGCACATAAAAGGAAATAAAAACAAGAAATGCATTTGTTTAATATCATATTTTTTTTTATTAAATATTAAAAAGCAATTTACATGTGAATATATACAAGTTCAACTTTTTTCCTATAGGGTAGTCTTATATTCAGGCTTTTAGTTTTTTTTCCCCAAAGGAATATCCAAAGTTTGGGGGGTCGTCTGATATTCAAGCAAATACGGTATTTACATTTTGTTTACAATGTGATAAACTAATACTCCTTTTCACAGTTGCAGGTCTTTCTGAATGAGCAACAAGCATAGGTTGTTTTTGTCATGCTTTATCCCTTTGCTAATCACCCTGGGCCTCCCTCACTGTGTTAAGAAAAATGCATTTAAGAACATAATTTACTATGGACTAACCCTTCATGCCAAGCAGAAGGATATCTGAATGCTTTCAAAGTGTTTAGCAATATATTAAAACACAGCAACGCAATAATGAGTGAGTATCACAGCATGTTTTCTTTTATTCCACACTCAGTTTGGAATCCAGTATCAGGCAGTAGCAAAAACAATGTCATTAATCTGGGAACGAACCTGATACTTTAACATAGTGGCAATACCCTCCCCCACCATTCTTCTGAGACACAGACCTAAGGTTGTGAACATGTTTGTGTTAGCACAAAAGACAGGAATCAGGCTAGCGTGGGAGGCCAATCTTATGGCAAGTATCTTCACACCAAGCATCCACTGCTGAAAAACAGAGTGTGCTAGGAATTCGCACTAAATTCAATATACACTTCCAAGAGGAAAGAATAATACAAATAAAAGTGTCTACTGTGCTAGGACAAAATCACTATACATAAAAGTATACATCTGTCTCAGAGAAACTTTTAGCCAACAGATCAGGGCTGTGTGTCTGCTCTGTGCATGAAACCCAACCCTTGGGGACCTGTTTTGACACGTTTAAACGTCAGGTTTCCAGACAGAGAAAGGGATCTTTGTTCTCTGCAGTTGCTGTGTTCAGTATTTATGGCAGAAAGAATATTGCCCTCAGCAAAGTGTGAAAGACATACAGGTGCTGCCTCAATGCCAGAGGTGGGCTAATTGCACCACAAAGTCACAGGTGCGCCCCTTAAGTACCTACAAAATCTAGACAGAAAAAAAAACCCACCACCTAACAGTGAAAATCAATAACATCTAAGTGAGTCCAATAAAAGCTTTGATACTACACGTTTTAATTAAGTTTCCCAGCTTTTATTTTTTACACCAGAATTTGGGCTCTTGAGAAGCTCTGTGAAAATAAAAGCTTCTTAAAGCTCCAGTTCATGACTGGTCAATTTCACACATTATATTATTTCTAGACATATTGTATAATATTACACACTTTGGATTAGTGTAGCCAACAGGTGGAAGTAATAATCCTTTTCATCAATCCCTGTCTATTATGCTTTGTGCCCTGTTGTTCAGAAATATGGAATGCATTATAACAACGCATATCATATATAGTATAATATGATGTTGGTGCTTTACCTCAATCACACAGCATGTAGCGTTTGCTAGGAATTAGCATTACAGTGCGCTTACACGTACAAAAACAGGAGGGGGAGAAAAAAAAATCATTGTGTTAGGACATGACATGTGCCTGGGGTGGAACAGGAGGCTGCTTTGGATGCAGTATTCTTCAAGTATACATTGCCTTAGGCAAGCAGACATGACCACTTATACTAAGAGGCTTTATTGATAAGATTATAAAAGCATGATTGATCTTCACTAGAGATGAAATATGTCTACTGTACACAGATCATGGCCTATTCCTATGCAACTTCACATACAAGGTCAAAATGGGTAAATAGACTATGTTTATTCTATAGCACATAAAGCATTTTAACACACACACACACACATTACCAGCAAACACATTAATAAGAGAAAATACTAGTCCACCCACTATCACATATATGGATAAGCTTTACCAGTTAACTCAGGAATAGCCAGATAATGAAGGGGCGGGCAGGCACAAATGACCCAAAATCAATGAACTCCACAATCTCAGGGACACTTGAGATATTTACTACATGGGTAATAAAAGTATAGAAGAGCCAAGAAGCTTCCGATGATTTTGTGCATGTTAGCACATGCATTGCACATTACTCAGAGGTGAATCGAATACAAACCAGATAGTGTTTCTGTTTTCAGTAATTGACAGTAGAGCTTTCAGCACAATTCACCCACAAACCAGGTAAACAGCTACTAGTTAATATGCAGCTGACAGTATGGTAGATTTTGTTATATATTATAGGCCAGTGGACTAGTAGA
This sequence comes from Pelodytes ibericus, assembly GCA_036172795.1. Classification (NCBI taxonomy): domain Eukaryota; kingdom Metazoa; phylum Chordata; class Amphibia; order Anura; family Pelodytidae; genus Pelodytes; species Pelodytes ibericus. The sequence continues at coordinate 232,699,978 of CM069857.1, read as the reverse complement.
ATTGTACAGCCATGCAAAAGCATGTTGAGTTCTCTTTTTATTTTTACTATTCATGGGCTTTGGTACATAAGAGGGCACCATATCTCTCAGCATTTAAAATGACAGATTTCTATTCAATTAGTTGAATGAGGCAGTGATTAACTGATCTGTTCTTCAAGTCATTTAACACCTGGCATGTTGTAAACCCTGAAGGATTAGATCTGCGCTATCTTGGAAAAGGGTAAAAACATGATCATTTACCAAATGTCATCCTTCTCCTAGGAGTAGAGATAAGATTAGTTTCCATAGTTTAATAACATTTTTATTTTTTGTTATTTTCATGTTACATTCCAATTAAAAGGTGCACTCCCACATAATTTGGCAGAACACACATTTTTAATAAATGTAACAGGCTGTTACCGCCTAATAATGCTAGAAGAAAACAATTTGTTTCTCTTATTTTTCTGAGATTCTGTTACACATTGGACACTTAGGAGTGAAAACGTTTCACAATCAGGTATCCAGTTAACCCTTTTGGTGGAAGATGGAACGAACTAATGTTAATAAAAAGTAAACATTCCCAAAGTATATACATATCAGACTTTACAGTACAGGTTAGTCACATAGCGACAGAAATGAATACCAAACTGCATTACATAAAAATGTAATTGATGGTAAAATAAGAACGGAAACATAATTTCCATTGAGGTGAGCACCCTTAACAAGGGCACAGGCTGAAATATTATCGTCATATCAACACCTGACATATTATAATATAACAGTACATGGGTCTTAAGTTAAGTAAATTTATAAACTGCTGTAGCAAAAAAGACTGCTTCTATGATTATCAATGCCCTATCTTACTTTTGGAACAATAATACAAAAAATAAAGTCAAAGTAATAAAAATACTAAACATTTATATCTGGTTCTAACAGACTATCATTATTTAAGGTTTTAAAGAACTTAGAACACGTGTGTAATTATATATAGAGATTTAAAAACTTCTGCTCAAGCTGAAAAGTTTGCAAAGCTTACAGACTTATAGTCCTGGTGCTGTGTAGCTCATCAATACAAATCCATAATAAAAATGCTCTCGCAGGACTTCAAAATACAAAAATGGGAGTCGTCCCCCCCCCCCATAGGAGTCCATCATCGACGTTTCAGGCCTTATAATGACCAAAACGTTGATGATGGACTCATTTGAATAAATCAGATTTTGAAGAAGTGCGTGTTTTTTTATGGACTTGTATAAACTATTTAAACACCTACATTAATAAAACATTATCAATTGCTTATATTGCACCAACAATGTACACAGTGCTTGGTACAGAGCATAAAGGAGGTCTACATCCTAAGTCAAGCAAACAGGGACACACACTGCATACTCAGAATTGCAAGAAAATGTGTACTAACTTTTTATACAAAGCAAAAATGTTTAAATAGTCTGTGCTGCCTTCTGTGAGACACGATGTAACATTATATGCTAATAAAATAAAGCACTGGTGAATAATTTATCTGTGGATCATGTTGAAAGGGAATACACATGAGAAACAGTGCTGACATCACATTTCTCTAAATTTAGTTTTAATTCTACCCATGATATTTAAACAAATTTAGGCTCTATATATTTACTGCACTATGTAAATGTCAGAGTCCCCTGACATCCTCTAATACAATGATATGCAGCCCATAGGTTCTATTGTATTACCTCAACTAAATAACAATATCCTGCCCTTTAAGCTAAAACTGCTGCATGGTATGCGTCCCACCACATTACAAAGTTGTACAACATGGATCAAATACATGATTATAGGAATTCAAGACTTGTGACAATACAGAACATTGGAGCCAGACAAAGATTCAGGTGATGAGGGAGATGTTCTTTAGAATACATCAAAATATTCAAACCCCAAATATTCTCACAAATTAGAAATTTGTTTACATACTTGGACATAAATGAAAAACAACAGTAAGTTATGAAACTCCACACAAAATATGCATACATTCTAAAAAAGAGACAATTTTAAAAACAAAACAATTTGCTTTAGCAGGTCACCTGTTAGAAACCTCTGGTAAAAGGAATAGGTTTTAAGCAACATGCTTTAGTGTCAAAATAAATAAAACATGGGGAGGGGGGGGTATCTAACCAATTGAATTTATAACATCATTATTCCAGAAAACAAGTACACAATGATAGATTGTGGTTAGGTAGCAAATACCTAACCACAATTAGAGAAATGTTTCTTGCACAACATAGCATGACTGATAGAGCTAGTACAGTTCACACTTCCATTACTTGTATTTACCATAATCATGTCAAAAACAAACCAAAAAAAAAATCTGTATTTCCTCCACAACTAGTAGATTGAATATTATGCCCAGGATCCTCTGTACTACCCACTGAAAGTGCTTTTCATTCACCATTGCTTATTTATCAAAAGTGAATGGTCTCCAAAACCTCTGTCAGAATTGTTTTCTCATCTCCATGCAACATTTATCCCGGTGTGTCTTCTACACAATCTACTACCGGATACTATCTTCAATCAACGAGTAAACATAGTGTACATCCAATAACCGTTAACACTCAGGAGCAGAGAGTCCTACATTCTTAGTAAAAAGTTTGCATCAAAAATGCCACCATGCTAAATTGCTTGCTCACAGCCATAATCATAAACTTCGGTTGTATCCGCATGTAGGTATAAGTATTGTGTTGTTACGTACTGCATTTAACTGAACTGATTACAGAATATGTTGGCACATCATAAATAATTAACGTTTCACCTAATCTTTACACCTAGGAAGACAATTATCCACACAGCCCGCATGTAAACTATGCCTTCTCTCATGCACATAATAGTTTAATTGTAAACTCTTCAGTACAACCATTGGATTTTTTTTTTTTTTTTTTTTTACCATTGCCTATTCTTTAAGCCCATGTGTGTCCCTTGGATTTAATATGCATGCCCTGTTCAGTTTACAGCAGAGCTCATGCTGTCATGGCTAACCTTTGGCACCTCTGTTATTGTGAACTACCATAATACTCATAAAGCGAAATGGTAGCCCACAGCAGCTGGGGTGCCCATGGTTAGCCGTCACTAAAACAGTGAGTACATAGACCCGCCTTCAGTGTCTGTTCCCCTCTATCATCTCCACGGTCTCTTTCCAGTCACAACCCGAAACCCCGATATTTACCGTCTGCCCCAGTCAAGTACTCCCCGACCATAAGGAGACTGATGAGGAGAAAGGCCGGTAGTTCCGCCATAGTAACATCCGCACAGTATACCACCACAACCTGCGCGACCACGACCGATCCAGACAGACAAGCGTACTACGGGAACGCGTCCGCACGGCGCAGCGGCCTCCTGCAAATTGTGACACGCATAACCTGCGTTCCAAACCTCTATACGATTCTACAGAATCCACGATTTGAGTCAAAAACACACATGACGATTGGTTGCCATACAGACCCCGCCCAATCAACATTCTGGGTGGTAAAGCAGCTAGTGACGTCCGTTGAAGAATCTTTTGTTTCAGGTGGATGGTGCGCGCGACCCTCGTGGTGCACGTCTTAAAGGGACAGACAGCTCTGGCGCTGACTGTCTGCCGGCATTTAATAAAGCGCCTGGCTGTCTGGGCCTAGCCTGCAAATAGACACATTCCCGAAGCAGCTCGGGGGCGCCTGAGGCCACCTTCTACAGCAGCAACCTTCTCTGTTCAGCATAAAAGTACAGCATGCTTTTCTTCTTGCCGTCTCAAAGTCATTTCCCTTTTGTCTAGCAAGCCTGCCATAGGAACACTCTTCTTGAATGTAGCGTTTATGCATAGAAGTGCTTTCAGGGAATTGCAGCTGCAGAAAACAACAAAAGACATACTAGCTAGGGAGTGAATGGAGCTGTGTCAGCCTCTCACACCCAGCAGGGTTGCTGCAACTCCTGTATTAAACTGCCTGTAACTATTATGTAAATGTCACTGGAGGCAAACTTGCTGGAATCAGACTGACAGCATCATTCCAAACGTTGTCCATCGCTATATCCATGACCCCTAGTTCACGCAAGAATATGCTGAATTATGCCAATCAGGCATTACCCTAACAACAAAACAATGTATCTGGGCCCAACATTTACATCCGGTGGCTTCCAGGAATTACCGGTATTTATGGCTATACATGTTCTAAAGTTTATTTACGAATGCTCAATAGCAGTGCATATTAAAAGCGTGTATTGGCCAGAATATTGACTGCAGACTGATCTACTTTTTAATGATTCCAGCCCAGCAGTGTCCATTATTTATATTGTGCCTCTAGGGGGCGGGCCTTGGACAAACCATGGCGCACAGAGTGGAGTCTTATCATTTAAACAGGAAGTAGGTATTTGAGTTTTACTCACACTATAGTGGAGCTACAGTATCAGCAGATTAAGCAGCTGCTTAAGTGTTAAAACTCTGATACACATGCATAGCACATTTTATTGCTTAAAGGGACATTCCCCAAACTCACTTTGGTACAAGATGAAGATTACTGCCTCCATAGTGCACATGCTTTTTTTTCCAGTGTGATTTGATGCAGGCATTCTGCATAATTCACATTTTTAATATTTTACTCAAGCCCTCCCCCAGAAATTACTCTTCATGTTTACTGAAAGTGTGGCAGCCCTGCTTATATATACACTGAGCATATGAAGTGTTGTTTCATTTAGTCACTTCTTGTGCTCCTGGAATAGAATACATTGTATGGACTTGCTCTTGTACACAGTAGGATCTCTTGACGTCACTAGTAAGTATTTAGCCCATTAATACGCATTACTATTTGGAAGATGCATTTTGGACACCAGACAGTATAATGTATTTGCTAGAATATAAGGAGTTTCTACAGCACCCACAGTGCACTAGAATTCAAAAGAACATGCAATTGCATCCACAGGACTTGCCATAGCACCCATATTGCACCAACAGGACTTGCCACTGCCCTCAAACTGCATACCCCAGACTTGCCTTGCACATACTATATAAACTACCACTGCACACATATTGCACCCACAGAACTTGCCACTGCACCCATATTGCACCAACAGGGCTTGCCATGTACCCATATTGCCCCCTGTAGGACTTACCACATCACTGTTTTCTAGTGGTGAATGTCTGTACACTGCCCAGATGCACAATCGCCCTCTGAAGCTGCTGAGTGTCTGGAGTTTGAGAACACCCCAAGGAGGCATTACATTTATTATACATATGGGGTTGGGAGGCAATTGAGCAGCTCCATACCCCAGAGGGAGTCATTATTTTTATTACAGTGTCTGGAGGCATTTTGGTGGCCTCTGGACCACTGGGGGTAATTCATTTTATTTTGTTGTCCATGGGCATTTGTCTAGACGCAAGTTTATTATTGGGGGGTTGGATCTAATGGGTGGTTGAATTGGACCCCTTTGACAAGCTCCCAGCCCTATTTATTTTAGGAGGGGCAGGGCTAATTGCAAATAGCCCTGGCCTCTCATGAGCATTATAGGTGCTTCGGGATTGGGGGGTTACATTTTTTTGTTTTGGGAGAACTTCTGTTATTTTCACAATTGCTGGAATTGTCCCAAGTCTCTATCCTCCCCATAGAACTCTATGGGGAGGATGGAGATTAGTATTTTGGTGATCCAAACTCCAATGGACAATTTTTGTGGAAATTCAAGAGCACATAAGTGCTTTCTGATTAGCCCAAAATTCAAGGACTATCCAGAGCACCAAACTGATTAGAAACTCCCTTTAGTGTGCTTAAGGAAGCTTTGCTCATAGAGTAATGAGTTTTGATATCTGCCTGGCAAATCTATATAAAGTTCTAAAACATGATATTGGGAGGATTACTAATTAGTCAGCACAGACAGATTTTCTTTCTTTGGGGGTTTTCCATTACACTGTGCTTACTGGGTGTTCCATCTGCTTTCACCCACTTACTGTCTGAAGTTCTGAGATTTACAAAATGAATCACTGAAATATTTACCCCCACTCTCAAACCACACAGAGGCACAGTGTGAAAATAAGGTTTTCTAAAATCAAGGCATCCAAAATGGTGAGGATACAATAGATTGCATCCACACACCTCTAAAATCTCCCCATAACGAAGAGGACATTAACAGGAATGTTAACAGTCAAATCATACCTCCCAACATTTCCCCCAGTCCAATCGTGACACCGGGGGGCAGAGTTTGGGAGGTGACAGTGCCACTGTGCAGGCATGGTAGCGCTGTCACTCAAACCTACAACACTGTTGTCCCAGACACCGGAAAACAACGTGAAGACCATGGGAAAAGTGTTTTTTAAACCTGCTGTCCCTTTGCACTCTACCCCTGTCCCAAAAATCTCCACCGATGTAAACTCGGTTGGACAGCGAAACAGTACCCCCCCCCCCCCAAATCGGTACTGTACCGTGTAAGTTTTTAATTTTTAGAGTGGGACCATTTTTTCTCATGTTTAAAATGTGTTAATTTTAAACTCATATTGAAGCGGATAGATTAAAACCAAATATGCAGAAATTAAAGGGTCTACCCAATATACAACGATTTGTCACTAAATGGAATCGGGTTGCGAATCAGCTGTTTTAGCCGTTCAGAAACCAATGCGTTGGAAGCATTCCGATCTGGACATACAATTTCGGGAAATATACACAGAATTTACGCATTTCAATTCTCCAAATTTTAGAAAGAATTAAAATAAACATAATTTAAACACAAACATATTTATATACAGTTATTATATATTAATGTTATATATTGTAATAGTATACAGTGCTCAAAAAAATAAAGGGAACACTTAAACAACACAATGTAACTCCAAGTTAATCACATGTCTGTGAAATCAAACTGTCCACTTGGGAAGCAACAATGATTGACAATCAATGTCACATGCTGTTGTGCAAATGGGATAGACAACAGGTGGAAATTATAGGCAATTAGCAAGACACCCCCAATAAAGGAGTGGTTCTGCAGGTGGTGACCACAGACCACCTCTCAGTTCCAATGCTTTCTGGCTGATGTTTTGGTCACTTTTGAATGCTGGCGGTGTTTTCACTCTAGTGGTAGCATAAGACGGAGTCTACAACCCACACAAGTGGCTCATGTAGTGCAGCTCATCCAGGATGGCACATCAATGCGAGCTGTGCCAAGAAGGCTTGCTGTGTCTGTCAGTGTAGTGTCTAGAGCATGGAGGCGCTACCAGGAGACAGGCCAGTACATCAAGAGACGTTGAGGAAACCGTAGGAGGGCAACAACCCAGCAGCAGGACTGCTACCACCACCTTTGTGCAAGGAGGAACAGGAGGAGCACTGCCAGAGCCCTGCAAAATTACCTCCAGCAGGCCACAAATGTGCATGTGTCTGCTCAAACGGTCAGAAACAGACTCCATGAGGGCCCGATGTCCACAGGTGGGGGTTGTGCTTACAGCCCAACACCGTGCAGGACGTTTGGCATTTGCCAGAGAACACCAAGATTGGCAAATTCGCCACTGGTGCCCAGTGCTCTTCACAGATTAAAGCAGGTTCACACTGAGCACATGTGACAGAGTCTGGAGACGCAGTGGAGAACGTTCTGCTGCCTGCAACATCCTCCAGCACGATATATATACCCATACAAAGATACATATTCATCTTCAATGTCTGTTTTTTGCACTCTACTTGTCAGTTCACCTTTTAGTGGCTAGACCACACTTTCCCGGCAACAGGCTCAAAACAGTCAGTCAGCTGCCTCGTTGTCCCAAAACAGTCTATGCCATCTTTGTCCCTAAACAGCTTATCTGCGCCATATTTGTCTACATGTTTTCTTTGTCCCCAAACAGCTTGTTGGTGCCATATCTGTCCCCAAACAGCTTATCAGTACCATGTTTGTCCCCAAACAATTGGTCTGTGCCATCGTTGTTTCTTAGTGCCGCTGCCTACTACACAGGACCGGTGTCTCTCTCCCTTTGTGCTGTGTGCTGATTGATCCAGCATTCAGGAAGTGGATGTGATGTCACTTCTGCATACCGAGTCAGACTTAGTGTGCAGCGAGTGTGAAAGAGAGTTCTACAGACTTCATGCCATTAGCTGCAGATTACTTGAAGCTGGCAGCTTTTAATGAGGCGTACATGCAAGGGGTCGCAGGGGTTGTTTGATCCTCCTAGAGTGGTGGGGGGTTGCTGCCCCCACTTCTGTGCAGCACACTGTAGTCTTGGCATATTATCCATAAGGTTACATACTGTTGATAAAATCTCTTAGCATTTTCTGAAAGATATAAGTTGGCAGATGTAGTGTTTCTGTATTTGTTTTATTGTAATAAAATAAAAACAGATTTTCTTTTTGTATATATAGTTTAATCACAATGCACAAGATTTATCAATAAAGAAACATTTGTAAAGAAGATTACTATAAAACTTTGCTATATTTCCATTAAGGTATATATTAAATAATTTAAGCAATAATATTAAACTGTTTACACTGATTATAACTAGCTTATTTACAACACAATTATAAATATGTTTTAATCCAAGACCATTGTCGATAACTTGGAATAAATGCTGACAAAGACCCAACAATGTTAAAATCTGATACTTGAGAAAGTTACACATTAAATTTTAAAATCAAATGAAATGTTGATTTTAACTAAAAGATTGTCAAGCAATCACAAAAAAGCTTGTCAGCTATAAAGGTGTTTATGGTGTTATCATAGTGAGTAAATCCTACATTATAGAATCTATATTATATTTTAGACGGTGGCATGATATTGTTTGTTTAAGAATTCTTGCTGCAAGTTTTTAGGATTTTCTGAAATAAAACATGAAAGGCATGTATCTATGTAAAGAGGTCCTGAAAAGCATGCAGTGCCAGAAGTATAAAAAAATATTTTAAAAATTGGTGATTCTTAGTATAAGCTTAAAAATATTTCAGAAAATGTTTAAATTTAGTAGAAGTACTTTGAATTATTGCATAATGCTCCAAGCATACCTGCTAAATTCTGCCCCTTGGCGCCGGAGCTTGGGCAATCACTCATCACTGACTGTGCATTTGCAATATGCATTCTAAAGTATCCAAACACCAGAGAATGAGATTGGGACTGCAGCATTGCAGTCGCAAATCCAGATGTCCTGCTGAGCAGGACAGAGGTAGAGCTCAGTTGGACAGAGCCTCCAAATCTGGACTGTCCAGTGCAGAGTGGGACAGTTGTGTATACATTTGTTTTTGTCCACATTTTTGTATGTGTCGTATGTGTATGTTTGACTATGAACGTGTTACTGTTTGTGTATGTGTGAGCATATGTGACTGTGTATATATGTGTCGCACATAGAAGGATTATCAATAAACTGAAATCTTTAAGTTTGGATTTCAATATTGTTGAATGGATTAGACAATGGCTGAGTGACAGGCAACAGAGGGTTGTAGTCAATGGGGTATATTCGATGCAAGGTCTTGTTACTAGTGGGGTACCTCAGGGATCTGTTCTTGGACCCATTCTCTTTAATATTTTTATTAGCGATATTGCAGAAGGTCTTGTTGGCAAAGTATGTCTATTTGCTGATGATTTAAAGATTTGCAGCAGGGTTGATATTCATGGAGGGATAAGCCAAATGGCAAATGATTTAGCTAAACTAGAAAATGGTCAGAGCTGTGGCAACTGACATTTAATGTGGACAAGTGTAAGATTATGCACCTTGGGCGTAAAAACCCAAAATCAGAATATAGACTATTTGGTACAGTCCTAACCTCAACAACTGAGGAAAGGGATTTAGGAGTAATAATTTCAGAGGACTTGAAGGTAGGTTGGCAATGCAATAGAGCAGCAGGAAATGCTAGCAGAATGCTTGGTTGCATAGGGAGAGGTATTAGCAGTGAGGGAAGTGCTCATGCCATTGTACAGAGCACTGGTGAGACCTCACTTGAAATATTGTTTGTAATACTGGAGACCGTATCTCCAGAAGGATATTGATACTTTGGAGAGAGTTCAGAGAAGGGCTACTAAACTGGTTCATGGGTTGAAGGATAAAACTTACCAGGAAAGGTTAAAGCATCTTAACATGTATAGCTTGGAGGAAAGACGTATCAGGGAGGATATGATAGAAACATTTAAATACATAAAGTGAATCAACACAGTACAGGATGAGAGTATATTTAAAAGAAGAAAAACTACCACAACTAGAAGACATAGTCTTAAACTAGAGGGGCAACGATTTAAAAGTAATATCAGGAAGTATTACTTTACTAAGAGGGTAGTGGATGTATGGAATAGCCTTCCAGCAGAAGTGGTAGAGGTAAACACAGTCAAGGATTTTAAGAATGCGTCGTATAGACACAAGGATATAAGACTGGGAACGGGGGTTGGGCAGACTAGCTGGACCGAATGGTTCTTATCTGCCGACACTTTCTATGTGGCACTGTGGGTGCACATGTGGCATGTGTGACTGTTTGCGCATGTGACTGGGTCTGCATGTGTGAAATGTGTATGTGATACTATGACTGATGGCAGTATAACAAAGGGGTAGCCAGGGGTGCCTTTGGCGCCAAAAGGTTTTTTTTGTCAGCCCAATACAGTAGTTATTTTTTATTAATATAAGCTATTTTTGTTGTTGTTGCTTAGTTGGTGGGGAGTGCTGTATTCAGCAAGCTCTATATTTGCATTATCAGTTATGGATAGTGTTTGCATAACTAAACATTACAAATATTGTGCAATTTCAGCCCTCTTACCTCCAGAGATATTTAGCAGAATCTGAATGTACAGCTGTACACTTAGAACTGAGCAGACCCAGGTATTTTCTTACTGAAAATGATGTTCTGCATGCATGATGTCATGTACAGCAAATGTACAGTTAGTCACCATTCCTCTAGCACTGGGACTTGTAATGTGATTGATGCTGACATACATGCACACTAGGCATACCCATGCATCCCCCTACACATACTGTTTGCCTCCTGAGAAGCCTATAATAAATATTGATTGGCTCAGTGTGGGAGGAGTCTGCAAAATGTTTTCAATGCAAGTGCTGCAAAACAAACAAACAAATGAGAACAATAAATGCATATCAGCCCTTAGTTATGCATTTATCAACTAAAGCCGTTCTTTAACAAAGGCAAACACTACAAACTGAACAAATACTTTTTTACAATACGTGTAAGATAGCTTGCATGTGTAGGTCAAAACATTTACACTCCTAACACTTCCCAATACGGGTTAATTGTTTCTGGGAAATTATCCACTACTACTGTGAAGAGAATAAAAACAAAATAATGTTTATAATGACAGGTACATGTAAAATAACTGATTTGTAATTACATTTTCCTTCCAATTACGTAGTGTGACCCAGGGCTGGTTTGTCTGCTGTTCATGCACCAAAATTGAGTTATACAGTATTTTATACTGATATATAGTGCACATTTTTTCTCTTATGCCCATGCCTCGAGGCAACCTGTCTGTCTAATATTAAAATGAAATGACATTTCCAATTAAATTACAATGACATTTAGTATGACTTCAGAGGTTTGGCACACAAAACAGAACATCCTCTGTTATCTAGTATTGTAAAAATGTCACCTAAATATCATATAGTGAAAGATAGAGACATATGGACCACTGTTGCCAGGGTCCAAACAACCAAACAAGGCCAAGAGGTAGCAATGGTGTAGTCAACATGTTAATACCTGTAGACTACGAAAGACAATGGCTTTAGAATATTTCCCTTTTTTATGGCACTTAAAGAGGTAGGGATAGAGAGATGTAAAAAGGCTGGAGGGAGAAGGAATGCCTGATGGTAGAAAAGGTAAGGTAGAGGGGAAAAGACTAAATTTGGGTGGGTGGATATCTGTGTTGTTGTCATAATTAAATGTCTCCTTTCTAAAGGTGTATTCAGTGAGCAGGCAAAGGTTGGTCAATCATATGATTTAAAATTTGTCCAGTAGTCCTTTAGCACATGCGGTTTGTGAAACTAAAATGTTAGGAAGTTTCTTCAGTGTCATGTTGAAATTCAGGAACATGTTAATAATATCACCGATACCAGACAGCATTTTCTCTTCCTGAGAAAGAGAAGGTTTCATTGTTCTTTTCAAGTCTCTGCTGCTGAGGTACACAAGAAATGGTGAATTGTTTTTCTCTCTTTTTTTAACATTCTTGCTTTGTTATATTTAAAGAACTTCTCAACTTGTTTAGTGTCTTCTTGATCCTCAGGGCAGTAAGTCTAGCTGAAGGGCTCTGGTACCAACTTTCTTTCATGACCTTTGATAAAGCTGACAAAATCTGTAAGGAAAAATGAAAAACAAATAAGCCTTTTTTTTTTTTTTTCTTTTTTTTAAATCATACATGTTAATTACCACACTACGAGTTGCAATGAACTGGACAGATATTTATTAAAGAGCCGTTTAAACATTTTAAAACTATTAATTAACATTGCTAATTGAATCATTATTTACATTTTCGTTCAATTCGATTTTCATTTAAAGATATCACTGGTTACATAGAAGAGAAAAGTTGTAGTAGCTTTGCTTTCTGTAATCTTTCTAAGGGGTATGGTCTGTCAGCCTGCTATTCTGATAGACAAGCCTTTGCAGATGCCAATATTGGTTTAAAGGGGAAGTTCCACCAATTGTATTTGCTATGCTGTATTAAAACAAATTACAGTTTTCCTGTAGTTTTACATTCAAAATAATTTCACAAGAGCCTCTAAATTCAGTGATATTATTGAGAAGGTGTGTACAGGAAGCTCCTCTCTAAGAACAAGCTATCATTAGCTATTACTGTGGAATCAACATCTCTGTGTTGCTCTCCACTGTTACAAGTGGTTATAATGCAGGGAACATAGTTTTAGACACCTCTGTGTGTTGTGATGTCACACAAGAAGGATGGCTTGGGAAAATAGTCAGGACTGTTGCTATTTCACCAACAATACCTTTACTACACTTTTAACTGCTTAGCTACACTGGACGTACTACTAATGCTAATCCAAAATGGTGCTTGCCCTTACCCAGCAGGAGTGACGGAAATGCAACATTACATTGAAAAAAAGGGAAAAAAACTAACCCTAGGGTAAGGGTTAGAATTCCACTTAGGGTTACAGATGAGTTAGGGTTAGTGCAAGGGTTAGGGTCAAAAGGTCACTATAGGAGAAAATGGTTAGGAAAGAAAAATCACTAGTTTTGGTTATTGCCCTATAACTTGCAAAAAAACCAACATAAATACGTGGACATTTGCATATTTCTAGACAAAATTTAGAAACTACTTATATGGGGTCTTTTTATACCATTTGTAATTGTGTAAAATATTTTTCAGGTTCTATTTAAAAAAAGCTTGTTTTAAAAAACATTTCATCAAATTTTATACATTTTTTATAGTAATATATATGCTGTGATGAAAATAATGTTATCTAAAGAAAACCCTTTTTTAGGGAAATAAAACCAGTATATAATATGTGTTGGTAAATTACCGTATTTGCTCGAATATAAGACGACCCTGATTATAAGACGACCCCCCAAACTTAGGATATTCCTTTAGGAAAAAAACTAAAAGCCTTAATATAAGACTACCCTATAGGAAAAAAACTCAACTTGTATATAGTCACATGTAAATTGCTTTTTAATATTTAATAAAAATTATGATATAAAAAATGCATTTCTTGTTTTTATTTCATTTTATGTGCTGCCTCTCTCTTTCCCCTCCCCCCAGTTTTGTCTCTCTCCCCCCTTCCCCCTAGCGTTGTTTCTCCCTGGTGGCTAGTGGGGGCACCCGGGGGATGTCTGCACAATACGTGCAGACATCCTCCGCTGCTGCCCGGCACTTCCGCCGGGACCTTTATGATGAAGCCGGAAGGACCTGGCTTCATCATAGAAGTCCCGGCAGTCGTGCCGGGCGGCAGCGGAGGATGTCTGTGCGCATTGTGCAGACATCCACCAGCTGTAAGCGAGGGGGAACCAGGTCCCATGCAGCTCTGCGGGGGACCTGGATCCCAGTCTTATAGTCTGACCTCGATTTGAGGTCAAATTATAAGACGACCTCGAATATAAGACTTTTTCAGAACATTTGTCTTATATTCAAGCAAATACGGTAAATGAGAAAGAGGAAAGAAGGGTACAAAAATTTCACAACAGTCCTGTCATTAAGAGATTAAGGAGATAGGAAAATATAGATCTGTTTCTTTGTCTTTATGATACATAATACAATGCTTATCTAAAAATATTACATTTAACAAACAGATCAAAGGGCTAGCACTTCCATGGGTCATGCCTATGAGCAGATACTGGTATGAAGTGTCTTGCACCTTTTTTCTCTTATGTGGTTTTGCCTCTACTTTATCTCTACTTTACCGATGATATCTTCTAATCAAAATGGGAATAAGTCAGCAATAAAGGGCCAAAGTATTGTTAGATGTAAGAGTGTGCCCATGCTCCCTCTTTACTGTACAGTACTCGAATAGTTTTGTAGTCAAAACACCCTTAATTACATCGGAGCATCTCCTCTTTTTGGTGTTTGAAATTGTTTTGTTTTAAACTTGTGAATTGTTTCAAAGGTTTCTTTGCAATCCACGCACATAATGAGATAATTGACAAAATAAAAAATCCTGCTGAAATATATGCAGTTATAGTTGCATTTATAATTTATTGTCAAAAAACTACTTTTCTCAAATAGTTACTTTGCAAACTGCTTACGTAAATTAAGATGTTTGTAATAAAGTAAATAAAATACTCGCTTTGCAAACTGCTGGGGTAAATGGCATGTTTACCATAAATGTAATAACTCCATGAAACTGGGAGTGAGCAGTTTAAAATCTTTTATTGTTACTATTGTTCTCTGTGGTATCGGGAATTGAGAATAGGTCATCTAATATGGCTAATGTAAAGGAGGATGACAATTTAAATACAGATCACTGTTCCCTAGCTAGCTATGTCTGCCTGTCACAGAACCGTGAAAAGGACCAGAGCACAAATGAGTCACTGAGAAAAGGTGACTTATGAGATTTGCAACCGCAGTGCAACTTTAAAAAGAATGTAAAATACATAAACCTCACTGGGAAGCATCAAAAAAATACCAAGTTTGTGAATTCATGAAATTCCTCACTATGTACTAACATTTCAAACAGTCTGGTTGGATGTACATGTGTGTTAATGCCTTGTATGGGCAAGCACTTCCCTTTTTGCAATTATAATCAAGGGATTTGGGAAAGTATAATGTATAATGACTTGAAGTATCAAGCAGTGGACAAAGCATGCAGGGTGCGAGGTTCTATAGCAGAGTGACCAGATTTTTCAAATTACATTTGGGGATATACAAAAATCCATTAACAAGCATATTTCCCACAGATTATGTACACAATGTATCTTTAGGGTTTATGGAGTAAATGTAAAATGTTTATTCTAAAAAGATCTCCCCTCAGTGGCCAGTTCATGCCAGCAAAAAAAAAAAAAGGAAAAAAATCCCCTCTGTTAAGTCTGGTCGCATTTTTTTTTTCCCTCCATCCAGCTCATCACCCCACTCACCCTCCATCTCACCCCATTGGCATCATATTAATCTATGTATATGTTTTTATTGCCTATATTATATATATATACCTATTGCTCATTGGCATCATAAGAGGTAACACGGTAGGAGGCCTGGGCAGCGCACAGACAACATAATGCCTGCCACTAGGCACCAGGTAGCTGTGGGTGCTGGCTGGGGTAAATCCTGAGAGAAAATGTAGGTTATGGGGCATGGCGTGGGTGTGCTATGTGGGTGATGGGGCATGTCCTGGGTGTGTAATGTGGGGTGCTGAAGTATTATGTCCTGGGTGTACAATGTGGGGTGCTGAAGTATTATGTCCTGGGCGTACAATGTGGGGTACTGGGGTATTATGTCCTGGGCGTGCAATGCAGGTGATGCGGCATCTCCTGGGGTGCTGGAGTAAGTCCTGGGTCTGCAATGTGGGTGAAGGACATGTCTTGGGTGTGCGCTGTGGGAGATAGGGTATGTCCTGGGTGTGCATTGTGGATGATGGGGCATGTCCAGGGGTGCTGAGCTAAGTCTAGAGTCTGCAATGTTGGTGATGGGCATGTCCTGTAGTAAGTGACAGACCTGAGTGTGCAATGTGGGTGATGGGGCATGTCCTGGGTGTGCAATGTGGGAGATGGAGCATGTCCTGGGTGTGCAATGTGGGAGATGGAGCATGTCCTGGGTGTGAAATGTGGGAGATGAAGCATGTCCTGGGTGTGCAATGTAGTAGATGGGGCATGTCCTAGGTGTGCAATGTGGGAGATGGAGCATGTCCTGGGTGTGCAATGTAGTAGATGGGGCATGCCCTAGGTGTGCAATGTAGGAGATGGGGCATGTCCTAGGTGTGCAATGTAGGAGATGGCGCATGTCCTGGGTGTGCAAGGTGGTACTGTTAAAAGGGATGTGGGAGCAATAATGCGTGGGCGAAATGGTGGCTCATACCATTTGGTCTGTAAGGGGCCCCACAATTTCTGATGGGGGCCCTGACATGGGATAAACCATAAGGAGGGTACACTATATTGACCAGTGTTCTGTATTTACAGCAGTTTTCTATGAACATTGCCCCAAATCAGATCTTTAAACACAGGACACATAAAATGTACCCATATATGACTTACAATATCTGAACTCCAGGTGTTAGGAACATTTGGTCTCTGTTGGTCAATACAGACTACTTTCTTCATGTCTTCGAAGCTTGGGTCATGTGGTACAACATCATAAAACGGAGGTTTGTATTCTTCTACCATACCTAGAAATGGTAATAGGGAGGAAGAATGAGACATGTCATTCATGGAAAGATCACTAGTTTGAAATATCATACATATATGAAGCTAGAAATATGTGGAATTTATTGTGGTAGCAAAAGCTTTGTGATGTTAATAACCAGAAAGATTAAATGCCTGTTAAAACTGTATTATTAAATGGGCATCATAGCGCCCATCATATATCTCCTAATGGACTGGTACTGAATTATTCAATTAAAAAGGCATATGTTAACCCTTGCATTTCGCTAGCTACAAGGAAAGTGTAATACAGCTCAATCAGTTTTGGATTGCTTCAGTCTATTCCTTTAATAGCTGCCGTTTTAAATAACAAAACAAACAAGTGAATTCTACATGCACTGTAAGAACAGAGGGTCCATGAAAGATGCGTCTGCTTTGCCCCGGGGTCTGCAGACCTGGTAAATCATGCTTTATTTTATTAGTTACCCTGCTGTGACCCTCTGTGTCATTTATATCTTTGGTTGAGTGAATTACCCAACTAATCAATCTGTGTTAGGCCATGGACCACCATAACTTGATTATATATGACATCTATTTAAACCAAGTAGCACAAATCAGCATTAGAAGCCAGGTTGTTCTGATGGGAGATCAGGATAACTTTTCTAATGCAGCTATTAAAGGCTATTGTGTTTCGGTTCACTGTTTCTTTATTGTTACTGACACATTTGTACAGCAAAATATAATTAACTTGGGATAGCATTGTTTTGGTTCCTCGCTAAACAACATTTGTTTCAATGGACACCATTATTCTCTTGTTTTTTGTTTAACTATAGCGTAAAGCAAGCTGTTGGATCAACAGCAGCAACAAAAATGTGTTACAGGTTAAGGATTTAAAGGGACACTACCACTTCCATAAAATGTAATTAGATAACATGGTCATTTAAAATTGAATTAATTGCATATAAAAGGAAAAATAAAATTAGGTGTTTATCTCCTGGCTCCATTTTGTGAATATTTCCCATGATGCAACATCGTCCAAAATATTCCAGCAAGTCTTACTTTACAACTGTGGTCAAAGCCTGCATGATGATGTCATAGGATACTTCCCTGCTCTCTTACTGGCTCCTGTGTATCATAGTGGGCAGGACTAGGTGGCTGTGTACAACCTTTTTACCTGCCTTCCAACACAAAGAGAGGAGATTAACCTGATCAAACAGGATCATAACTCCGCCCCCTGTGATGTAATAGTGACATTACCCTCCCATTCAATGCAAGTCTATGATCAGAATTCTGACGTATAGACTACATTCTGTGTCCCCAGCCCCAAAGTGAATTTGAATTTGTGCTGTAAAGTCACTAGGGGGTGGCACCCTGTCACACTTGTTAAATATTTTATTAAATAAACTCACATAACAAAAACAAAAGACATACCTGAAGTCAACAATACAAAAAAAAAACTTTTACATTTTTGGTGGGAGTGTCTCTATAAGTCTTGTTATAAATAAAATGACTGATATTAAGTAAAATACTTGCATGCAATTGGAGCACAAATGAAGTGTGCTAACATATCTTTAAAAATTAGAACGTTATCTTGCCTGTGATAATGATAAAAAGACGATAATGACAAAAAGATGGGTGAAAATTGATGGTGCATAGCTAATCACATCCAGTATATTCCTTTATTTATACCAGATGAAGCCACTAATTAACATGGCTTCAGCAACTATCATCACAGAGGTGATTTTGAATGTATATGGTAACTTTAATTCAATGAAATCATTGTGTGCACCGTGTTATGCCAGCAGAGACTTTATTATTTTAAACTGCCAAACACTTGGTGGCTGAGATAAGTGTCTAAAGCAGATTTGATTTATATGCTCTGAGTCCAATTTACAATGAAAGAAGACACTGCCCCAGCCCCAAGTCTTGTGGCTTGTTAAAACATGGATCTATTGGCCAATTGACTGCCCTAGCCATATATTTTCAGGAGATAACATAGAGACAGCAATAAAAAAAAAAAAAAACAGTATTGGGTTCTTAGCACTGAGTTGGAACTTATCTAGAAGCCAGACTTATGGCAAACCTTTAATATAAAGAGCAAATAAGGACATGGCTGTGCCAGAGCAGATATTCTGAGATTCTACAGAGGTTGAGTACTTGTATCCCACAGGACAGTTAAGAGTAAAATAAATGCTTTAACCCCTTAGTGACATGACTTTTTGCCCATTTCTTTACCTTATTGACAGATTTTTTGTTAACAATTCTGTGGTATGTGTTTGGCTGTCAACTTCCTCTTTTACATTTTATGTACAAGCACACGTTTTAAATAGTTTTATTGGCATGAGAGGGGCTATCTTTAGATGCCACTATTATCATTATCATATAATTTACTGTATAAAAATAAAATATGATGGAAAAATGTAAAAAAAATCCACTTTAATATTTTTACATGAAAAATCTTTACACATCTACAAACAATAATAAAACACTAAAAAACAACCTGTTAACCCCTTAGTGAAAAGACATTTTCACCATGACTTTCCCTTGGTGACAATGGCTGTTTTGACATTTCTGGGGTGTTTGTGTTTAGCTGCAATTTTCTTTTTTCTCAGATACTGTACCCACACAAATTATATGTTGTTTTTATCGTCATAAGAAGGGCTTTCATTAGATACCATTATGTTCATCATATCTTATAATTTACTACAAAAAAAATCATAAAATAGGATGAAAAATTAAAAAAAAAAAACACTTTTTCTAACTTTGACCTAAAATATAATTTAGACAAATACAATCATTAAAAAAGACCCCGTCTAAATAGTTTCTAAATGTTGTCCCGAGTTCAGAAATATGCATGTTTCCATATTTTTCGGTATTTTTTTGCGCGTTATGGGGCAAAAACCAAAAATATAGTTATTTTCCAATATTGACCTTTTGACCCCAACCCGAACGCAAAATGTAACCTTAACACTAAATTTAACCCCAACTCTAACCCTTATGCTATCCCTTAATATATTTTAATTTTAATTTAACTTTAACCCTATCCCTTATGCTAAAAATGATTTAATTTTAACCCTATAGGCTAATCTAACTATATAACCAGTTTTTAATTAATTACATATTTATTTTACATTTTTTCCATTGCTATGCTACTTAACTACCACTAGGGGCAGTCAAGTAGCATATTCAGAGCGACGGAAGTGAAGTTACTTTCACTTCCGAAGCTCAGACCGGCAGAGGGCATAGCCATATTGAGTATGGCTCCCACGATCGCTCTGTGATGCGATCGTGGGTGCCCCAGAATAGAAATTTCGGTGCTGGCTATTGCCTCGACATCGATGCAATAGACCAGCACCGTTAAAGCGGTTTTCGTGATCGAAAACCGCTTGATTCTACGCAGGACGTGCCAGGCACGTCCTTTGTCGTTAAGGGAGTTTCTCCCAGGACGTGCCTGACACGTCCTTTGTCGGCAAGGGGTTAAATAGATTACAATGCTAACTACCCCATATATATATATATATATATTTTCTTTTTACTGTAAAGTTGCTGACTGCCTTGACAAATAGATTCCAATGTTTACAATGCTAACTACCATTTATATATTTTTATTTTTTTACTGTAATGTTGCTGACTGCCTTGATAGGCCATTATTTTATTTATACAGGGGCACTGCACCGACGCCAATGGGGCCAATACCTGTTATTGAGGGTCACAGGCATGCACCAACCTCTGGCTTGTAGGGACAAGACCACTGCTACCAACGTGGGAAACCTTTTATTTTCTCATCGCTGGTCCCAGGCGGGCCAATGATTTCAATTTGTTGGGAGGCATTGGAGGGATCCCCGTGGCTCCCCCAACATTTTTTTATCTTCAGATTTACCTTTCCAGTGGGGAGCTTTGTTTGTGTTCCGACAGCACTTTTGTTTGTGTTAAATTGAAGGGCAAAAGTTAAAGATTTGTTTGCCAGTTCATTTTTACCAGTTAAATCACTGTTTCATTACCCCTCAGAACAGTGTTTCAATGCCATTTTTTACGGGTCCGGTAATCCGCTCTAGTAACAATAGAGGGTTGAACAGCGAATGCGATAATATTTTAACGGGTGCGGGGACTGTATTATCGCAACTGTTAATGATTTTGGTGGCGGGCATTGAATCATCAATGCCCATTAATTTACCGCTGAATGGCATTTTTGGGGTTAAAGGGACTCATTAAATCCAGGCCATTGTATGGTAATTTTGTAATGAAAGGTATAGTTCCAATTTTATATTTTCTATAATTTAGCTTCTACCTTCAGCGCTAGAATGGTAAATCCTTATTGTACATTTAGATTTGGATAGAACTGTGTGGAATGTTTATAAGAATATCAGCAGCACAGAAAGTATTCTACTAGAGCCATTAACTTATTTACTCTAAAACCTAGAGTTCAGCTATACGTCTCACGATATATATTACTTAGTAGAAAGGAAATGTATAGCTAAACTACAAGCTGTTCCAGGACATTTTCTAAACGTCCCATATTCTGTACCTTGACAAATTTCCAGGATACCGGCAGAAGCAAAGCTTCCTTTATACTTGTTTTCAGAGCACTTTCTAAGCACTTTGTGAGCAGATGGTAGCTTCAAGCAGCCTGCTCATTTCCCTTTATAGTGACAATAGTGGATTCAAACAAATGAACTGTCTATTTTTTTTTTTCACCCCCAAAGAATAGGGCTGTCCCAGCCGGCAGATGTAGAAGGCCTGGGAAAGAAGTTTACGAATAGTATACACCGAAACATTGAATGCTAGCAGTGCTTGGCTATCCTCGTGGTTAAATTAAAGCCCAAGTCTCTCTAGAAACCAATTGTATGCTGCTGAGGTTGGTATTTAAATTGCGACTCTCGGTCATTCTGTATGCTCTTTAATACCGCATTTAGTGTGGTATGTCCAGATGCACAGTTCCCATTAGACTAGCCCAACATCCTAGCCATAAAGGAGCCTAGCAACAATAAGCTTTAGACAAGCATGATGTATATTATGGTTTTCACATTATGGATTCACATTTCCTGTCTTTTGCTCTGGATGAAATGAAGCGCAAACATTCCCAGGTCTGCAGATAGTCACAAGTTTAATGAATCCGCCAGGTTCATGCAAATTACAAATGTTAATAAGAATGGTTTTCTTATTTGCACCGAGGGGCCGCTATAGTGTTTACAGTAATTGAAATGGAAATGGGCAAGGCCGGGGTCCCATTTTAAGGAGTTTGAATTTATGCACGTATATCCATCACTTGGATGTGAGACGATTCACATGAAATTAAAAGCACACAAGTGCAGCATTTAAAATATACAATTTGTATTGTGGTGAATGAAAGCGGAGTGGTTTTGATGTGACATGTATGTATGTCTACAACTGCACATTTTGCAACATACCACAACATTTTAGTTAGGAAGAAAAGCTTCCACTGACCTCTGACATCCTTGTTCTTTTTGTTGCAGTGTGTGTACACTTTTAGCTCACTCCATCGATCTGTTTGTTATGTTTACACAATTATCTTGTTACTACAGTGAAAAAAAATTATTTTTAAATAAAAACAAAATAAAAAAGTAGCAGTTCCATCGAGCTTGCACATTCTTCTTCTGGACTGCAGTAAATGAAAGCCTGTCTATCCTCACCACCCACGTATGGGGCATTGTACGTGTAACCAGGAGAAGGGGCATCCCAATCCCCAATTCCATTAATGATATAAAGTCAACTAGAAGCTGGCTGAGCATGATAGGAACAGTATGCACTTCATGTAACGTTCATATTTAGCAGCATTGCTACTGCAGTGCCAAGGATGTCAAGCCAACCACTTTGTTGAAAGAGCTTCATTGGCACGTTATTCCCAACTGTCCCGCTTTGCGTGAGACTGTACCAATTTGGAGGTTCTGTCCTGCTGAGCTCTACCTCTGTCCTGCTTTTTGGGAAAGGGGTTAGAGCTTGGCAGGACAGTACGTTTTGGAGCACAATCCTGCAGCCCCCATCTCATTCTCTGTGTCTGGGGCACCATAGAATGCATACTGAGCAAGTATAGCATTGTGCGGTATCGCTGACACTTAGCATCCCAAGCTCTGCCCCTCAACGTCCCAATTTCACGAAGTCAGTAGTTGGAGAAGTATGCCACCGTAGTTGATACAAACTTCATTGCAAGGAAGTGAAGTGTAACTGGATCATGCTCTGGATTAACCCCCAAAGTGTGTCTGGGGGTTTTCAGCAAGTTATTCACATTTGCACACTTATCTGTCACATGCAAAATTGTAGATGGTTTATATTAAGTATAGTTTACTGCTTCCTTAAAATCTTAGTGAAAAGTGAAAGCACAACAATGACACACAAAAATGAACTTCAGCTTGATTGTCGGATTTCATCAAGTCTTTACATTTTCAGTAGAAATTCTTAAATGTAATAATACAAAAAAAGTACCTTTTTGAGCCCTCTTTGTTTTGTGCTACAAGGGACAGACATGTTGTGTAGGATTTATCTTGGGCCTGATAATGGAAGACCTCAGCTAAGATTCTAAAAACATGTCAGGTCCCAGGTAGAGGTAAACAGAGAACAATAAGGTACTTTACTTAAATTCTTTAAGCATGTCTACTTAAAACATATAAACTATATAAACTATATGTGATGCAATTTTCCAATTGAGGGTCCTCGGGCTCATAATATATTTACAGAATATGAGTTATCTTTCCTTTTTGTGATTAAACTTGTTTTTTCTCCTCTTTGTATAAACACCCACCAGACATTTTGGATTCTTTATTACAAGTAGTGGAATCCTGTGGGTGAGACTTGATAATAGCATTGTGACTACATTGCACAAGTGGGATATACGCATTGTAAAGTGCGAGCCCTTGGAAAGGTCTAATTTTTCCATTACACAACATACATTCTCTGCTTAAGCAGGATTCTAGCATGGTGGAAATTATTCCCCATTTCAGATTCATGGCAACAGGCTGCAGGAAGCATGGCAGCTTTCCAAGCTCTTCTCTGATGCTGCTAGTTTTCTAATCAGTGTTGAATAAACAGAGTGTTGATTGAATGTAATGGCTGCTTTAATCATGGACCTGGGTGCTGACACCAGATTACAGTGTTTATAATTTACAGCTAATCTTTTGTGGAAAACAAAACCAGTTGAAATCAAAGCACTGATTAGCAGGCCTGGAGTGTCAGCTTTGTTTCTACAGAAAAGGCAGCTTCTGTCTTGTCAGATCATTTTAACGAAACAATTAATTGTCTTCTAATGAGAAATCATTCATATGTATTTATAAAGCAGAAAGACTGGTGTCTGTTCCCAGCCTGCGACGGGTCACTGCAAGGCCGGAATTGGGAGCTTTTATTGGTAGATGTGCTAATGTACCAAAAAAGGCTGACACAGCATCACCAAATTGGCAACACACCATTTATTTTTAGTTTGAAGTGTTGCACTTTTGGTACTGTTTGTTGAACATGCAGGGATCCATATTGACTACAAGCAGACTCCAACAGAGTTAACCGATGCATGATCCTTATTTCTAAAATAACAATAGAATTAAATATATATGAGGGAGAGGTTTGTAAAAATCTGACTTACTTTCAAGCATTAAGTTCTGCAACATATATTAAAATATAAACATTCCATGTTCTGATATGGAACTAGGTACAATTATTTATTTCCCTATTATTGATTCAGATTCCCATTTATTTTCACGGAGGGTGAAGGAGGTGGAAGGGGTGTAAAATTGGATGTTAGCTCACCGTTTAAAACTGTTCTCCTGCAGATTTCCCACAGTACTAATCCATAAGCCCACAAATCTGTCTGCTTGTAGGATTCAAATGAATCAGTGCGGATAGTTTCATCAAGGACTTCTGGAGCCATATAACGTTTGGTGCCAACTCGTGGATTATTACCAATATCCAAGTAATCACGAGTCTGAGAATGTATCACAGCCAAGCCTAAAAATGTAAATAGACAATTAGTGTGAAATTCATTGAAGCCTAATACGAACAACATAATTCACAGTAAATATACCACAGTAAACATAGCTCTAAACTCATACCTCCTCTTCCCCCATATTATCCTCCTCATTTAAACTCCATCCATTTCTTAGTAGAACTGCTTTCAATCCATTCTGTCATCTACCGCTACAGTAGCCTTTTTTCTGGGCACATGTAACTTTTCCATTCATTTAATGCAAAATAGAACTGAAAGGATGGTCACTGACCAGAAATGTAAAATAAATTAATGGCAGTCCCCTGACTTCTATAACATACAGAGTTTTGTGAAATAATACTACAGTATAGTGAAAATAGGCATGATCAGCAATGTTTGCAAAGGTTGTATTACATTTTAAGCATTCCTCTACTTTTATAGTCCTATAAAGTATGTTAATATACATATTGTACTTTCTTATTTTGGCCATTGGTGGTACTAGCGGTATATACGTTTATTGTGCCTCACTTATATGTTGTATGAGTGCTACTATAGAGTCATTAATAAATATAAATGTTTAAAAGTGGTTCAGTAAGCAGGATCCATCAATAATAAT
This sequence comes from Pelodytes ibericus, assembly GCA_036172795.1. Taxonomy (NCBI): domain Eukaryota; kingdom Metazoa; phylum Chordata; class Amphibia; order Anura; family Pelodytidae; genus Pelodytes; species Pelodytes ibericus. The sequence continues at coordinate 232,674,777 of CM069857.1, read as the reverse complement.
AATCATCTGTGAATTTTATAGCGCCGTTCTCCCTTTGAGACTTAAAGCACTGTACAAATATCTAAACAGACATAAAAATTAAGAGATCCTGATGGTAAGATGAGCGGACTGAATGCCTGATAAAAGAGGTGGGTGTTTAGTTTTTTTTTTTTAAACATCTGTAATGATGACTCTCTGAGAATGGGGATTGCTCTTGTTTGCTCTGAATTCAGGGACATCTGAGCTACCCGTTTAAGAAGCCAATCATTACTGTTCCAAATTGTAATTCCGTGGAAATATTTTCTGTACAGAATGATGACACGTCACCATCTTGAACCTTATTGAACCTTATTGAGCTTCTGGGTCATGTTTTATTAAACTTACCAAGATCTGCTATGCAACATTCTTTATTTCCTTTTACCAGGATGTTCCTACTCTTAAGGTCTCTGTGTGCTATTGCAGGTTTCCCTTGGGTACCAAATATCTCCACATGGAGGTGAACCAATCCACAAATGATAGACAGTGCCAGTTGCAGGCAGCTTTCTGAGTCTATGGTTGTCCTCTGAAGGTAGTCATACAGCGATCCATTGTCGTGAAAATGAGTGATCAGCCATAACTGGGTGCTGGAGTTTCTAGAGGTCATGTCAGAAGCAATAAATCCTAAAACAATGAAATTAAATGATGTATCAACTCCTGTATTTCAAACTCATATTGGAGACATTCCTAGGTTCGCACAAGGATTGAATTAAACTGACATTTCCATTTATGCTAATAACAAATACACCTGTACCGAACCTAATTTACATACCAGGACCCCATCCTGTGGGTAATAAAAACAATAGAAAATAAGTGTATTGTAATGTGCGCATAAACAATAAATACTTGTGTGTAGCTATATGAATAGTATGAGCATTAAAAATAAGAGCTCTTTTTCAGATGTAAGTGAAATTTGCATACATTAAAAATAAATTAATGTGTACCTGGCCACTAAATCTGGTCTCATATGAGTTTAGCAAACACTTAAGTGTTTGTGGTCACCAGACCACCAATATCTGCTGTATTAAGACTCCTTCACAATTTTTATATTTATTTTATTTATTATTTATTAATAGTTATACTTGAAGTTTGAAAATTTCATTTATATGTTACATTTATTGTGATATATTTGGCATTAATTTATTCTATGATTATTATATTTACTTATATTTTAAAAATATAAACTAATTTATCGTATGTTTAATATATCTACTTATATTTTGAAGATGTAAATTGAAATTGTTATATAATGTTTGAATATATTAAATAAAAAGGTATTTAAAAAAAAATAATAAAAAGACTCCTTCACAATGTTCTGACAATATGGTATGTATTACAGGCATAGTGCAGATCAGAAAAAACACTGTGGCTGGTCTTTGATACACGTCAGTGTTGGCAACTGCTACTTACCCAGAATGTTTTCATGTCGTAGCAGCACTGTGTTATAAATTTCCGTTTCCCTAAACCAAGATTGCTCATCACGGGAAGAAAAGATCTTCACGGCAACGTTTTCCCCTTGCCACAAGCCTCTCCAAACCTCCCCGTACCGTCCCTTGCCTGCCAAGGAAGAATTTACCAACATTAACCAAATATTGCACAATATTAAAACATATCCAGACACTGTATAAACACCTCTAAAGCCATCACTTAATGTAAATTCCAATCATGTTTGGGATGTGAGGGACTGTTATATATGGCCCGTTATAATTGGTTGGTATTTGTTTGATGAGTTTACATTTATTAGTATAGTACATAGACATACACACACTCTGACAAGGAGAGAGAACAATTGCTGTAATTTCTCCTGGGAGAGCTTGCCTTGCCTGTACCGGCAAAACTTGTAGAGTTGTTGAGGAGCATGAGACATGAACATCTGTGTTGGCTATGGGACGCTGATGACTATAGGACGCTGATGACTATAGGGCAGTGGTGACTATAGGACACTAATGACTATAGGACGCTGATGACTATAGGGCAGTGGTGACTCTAGGACACTGATGACTATGGGACGCTGATGACTATAGGGCAGTGGTGACTATGGGATGCTGATGACTATAGGACGCTGATGACTATAGAGCAGTGGTTACTATGGGATGCTGATGACAATGGCACTCTGATGACAATGGGACGCTGATGACTATAGGGCAGTGGTGACTATGGGATGCTGGTGATAATGGGACGCTGATGACTATAGGACGCTGATGACAATGGGACGCTGATGACTATAGGACGCTAATGACTATAGGGCAGTGGTGACTATGGGATGCTGGTGATAATGGGACGCTGATGACTATAGGACGCTGATGACAATGGGACGCTGATGACTATAGGACGCTAATGACTATAGGGCAGTGGTGACTATGGGATGCTGGTGACAATGGGACGCTGATGACTATGGGACGCTGATGCTTCCGAAGCTTGCACAGTGTTTGCCTTTTCTGCATGCTAGATCTTAATGGAGTGCTCATGTCAATGTGAGATTGCTCACACAGTGCCCTATTCTGAACCACTGCAAAAAATTAGAGGTAGATGTTGGCACACCAGAAAAAGTAAATAAATTAATATGTAAGCAGGTGCCACAGTAGAGGATGGGCCTGAAAAACATCCACAGGTGCAAACGTGTAAGAAAAATATAGAACTCGGCACTCAAAAGTTTAAATTAAAAATAAAGTTTTAATATCACATGATGGTTAGCCTGATGTTTCGATCCATGACAGCTGGGTCTTAATGAGAGGCAGTACACCGCAATGTACTTCTTTATGGTGTATTTTGCGGTGTACTGCATTTGATTCAGACCCAGCTGTCATGGGTTGCAATGTCAGGCTAACCATCATCTGATATAACAACTTTATTTTTCAGATATCCACTTGAGTCTCTATTTTTTTTACTATTCTGAACAACTGGGTTTGTTATTGGAATGGAAGGTCCTTGGATGCTTCTTCATAAGTTACCAATGAGCCTCCATTTCAGCTGATGTTTGTGAGCTTAAGGAGCTCACCTCTTTTTTTAAATGATCTACTATCTATTGAGGTTGTATTTTTTATGTTTATCTCTATATATTTATGCTCATATATCATTATCAATTGATTCTGGGGGCGCAGAGTCCAAAGCTTGGTGTTTTTGGTTTCTTTGATGTGGTTGTAATATTTGATGAAGTAAGACACAGTCTAAAAGATTTGTTGTTATATCAGGTTTGATATAGGCTGTGTTTGGCAATGAAGCTCAGATTGTACACATTCGCTTTCCACTCTGCTACTTTGGCCTTAAGTTTGAAATGTCCTTCCTAATGCCCTGCAATTGTCTCTTTAATGAAGGTTTTAATTCAGATCAGATTATGTGTGGCCCAACTTAAACCATCAGTCCATCCAACAACACAGAATTATAATGAAACACCTGGATATGCTAAAATATATAACATTAATTGTAAAATGGCAGTACAGTGACAAACTGCATAATAGTTTAACATTATTCACATCAGAGAACCAGGAAAAGAGTCTTGTATAATTCCATAGTCCAACTGGGTACACTTATTCAGCATGCATATGACTTTGTGTGGACTGAGTCTATATGTAACACAGACCAACCTCTAATTGTTCATCATACAAGGAATCTATGATATCATATACTTGCACACAAGAGGTAGAATGAAAGAGAGCTCTGTGCTGCTGGGTAAGGTCTGGTTTTCAAATATATCAAACAAGTTATAAAATCAAAGACAGATGCAAAAATGACAAGACTCACAGACAAAAAGGTAAAGCAAAAACACTTGACATGTTTCACACATACACTGTGCTTGTATGGATATTTGAAGTGACAAACAGAGTTTTTAAATCAGACCCGAAGCGCCGAAGCACCCGATTGGGAGACTTTACAAGTTAAAAAAGTGAATGGTTTTCTTTGTTTTTTTTATGGTTTTAAAACATACTTGGCCAAAATGTATTTGGCTCACTCCATGAAACAGTTGCAAAGCACTGATAAATAACATCTAAACTTTGTTATTAGTATTTCCTGCTTTAGGATTGCAGATATAAAGATAAGCTCTCATTATGTAATTAGATCCAAACCTGACAGAAAAACATGTCTCTGGCCTATATGATTATCATCTTGTAACTTTGACTCCACTTGATGAGAAATGGTACACAGTTTTGAGCAAGTTATCTGTAGACTTTTTACAAAATGGCACGTACCTACACATTCCATAAGCGTAATTTGACGAGCCACAGTTCTTTGTACAAGAAATGGAAGTCCCGAGCCACTCCCTGTGGTACAAAATTCATCCAGGAGTTCCTGCCATGAATAAACATGTTTATTTTTATTTCTTTTTGCAGTACCATTGCAAATAATTATCTACATCAAGGGTATATTTAAAAATGCATTGGAATATAAATAGTTTATTTTAAGTATTGGAAAAAGGTGAGGTACAATTTTTTAAACACCAAGCAAAACACGCAGATAACATGCAAATAACAGAAGCAAGCAAATTAAAGTAAACAGAGCAAACACTTCAAAGGGGTTAGGTTGCCTAACCACAAGCAGGGCCTGTATCATGGTTTTATACACGGATGAGTTTCAGGCACATTCATTGGTGACGGTAGTCATCCTAAGGGCATTGTGTCATCACTATTTGATCATTTATCCCTATCAATAGGCTCTGATGCGGTTTGCACATTGTATCAACCTGTTCTCTGAGATTGGCTGAACAATTTATTATACTAAATCTCTGTGCGTTGCCCTGATCTTCAGTTAATTACTTTGATCCTGTGCTAGTGACCTTGACCTTTGGCTTGTTTGGCTGTTTTCTGGCGATTGTCCTAACCTTCTGGTCTCTCTGCAGACTCTGTTGTTAGTCTGACCCCTGGCATAGCTGCCAAGTCCTGATAACCACATAAACCCAAGGATGGAACTTGTGTGTGGAAGAGTGGTTGTTACAAGCGAATACCTGTGCCTTAGGCTCAGATTACAATCTATGACATCTGACATTACAATGAAGGACAGAGTACACCAAAGATATGTCAAAATATGTAAGTGTGACCTCTCTGAGTGTGCTCTAATCATAGACTTATGGGAACACAGCAGAAAAGAAATAAAAAGAGAATTGTAGCTAAGTAGAGATTTTAGAAGATGTCACTGGATCAATGCTGCCATCTTCAGTATAATTTTGGTTGGGCTGCTCCAGTGATGGCTACATCTAAAGAACTTCAACTTTCAACATGTTACAGTTCCATGTTGTGTTATATCTTTGTTTCAACATTACTTGTTTTCTCCTTGTACTTTTTTTTTTTTTTACATTGTTTTAAGATATTTTAAATTATTTTAGTTGTGTGTTAAAAAATTGCACATCATTGCTTTTTCTACAGTCATACATTTTTGTAATAATATACACTGTCCATTTCTGTAACTCTTTTATTAATCTGCCTTCATTGTCATGATTTTAATTTATTAAACATATTTATGTAGCTATTGTGTCCCCTTTTTGCCTGTAAAGATTGATAAGAGCATGATACCACTGCAATTCCTATGTCTATTCATCCAAGTTCATATTTTTTCCGAACAGACCCTACTTTGTGTAACAATTAACATAGAGTAAGATTTATTTTTTTTACGTACCACAATAGTATCAGTGGATCAAATTTGTTATGAGATGAAATTTTACACGTATTCTTATGTTTATGTAGGTTATATAACATTTTGCCAATATTCTTTAGAATGTTTTTAGAAGAATATTTCACAAGTTCTCCATTATTTCCTAAACCACAGTTATGTTTTTACAACGCTTTCAACACGCAATCTCAGGTCAATGAACTTTGAGCTTGCAGTGTGATCTAAATTAGTTTTTCTCCTTGTGGTTTTTCAAACTTTATTATCAGGTATGACTTACTGCTCTTTCTGGTCCGGCAGCAAACATTACATTTGAGTCTTTTTCCTATTTACAAAGCTGTCTCCATGGTATGTATTAAAACTTAGTCTACAGGTACCCTTATGTTCGCTAAACAAGTACAAAAATAGATAATACGCAAAAAGGTCTAATAGAAATAATATAAGCAAACTGTGAACTTAGCTTGTCCCAAAATGAGCAATAGTATATGTGGTTTAATAAAGCACTTCCAATTTTTTTTTACCAAAGTGGGCAAAATGGTGACTTTACTAATGCATTGATTCTCAGTTTATTTTAAGGGGCTGTATTCATGCTATTTCTTGGATCTAAATTTAATTTGACCAAGTTGTCATTTGATAATTTACTAGATGTGCCAAGTGCAAGAGTGAAAAATCGGACTTTGGTATAAAATATACAGTTTGCATTTATATCTAAATATTAATTAAGGATGAATGATGAACTTAAAGAGCCTATTCTTCCATGTAAGAATGATAGCAGATGATAAATAGGAAGGACATTCCATGATACTATAGGACCTTTGGGTCCTCATGGAACATCATGTGATGATGGAGCTGAATTACATTAGTCCTAAATGGTTTAACGTGCTTGAATTACAAAAACTGAAATAGAGATGTTAATGTGCATACCATCATAAGACTAAATAAACACAATTAAAGATGTTATTAACATGCGGTCATCTAACATGCTGATATCGGATCCCCTGAGAGCACAACTTTGACGAAGTTAAGCAAGTTTTGTTCTTGAACAAACTGAATCTCCAGGGTTTTTCGAAACACTCACCCCTAATGTACTGTCGCCAACAATTGATGCCTTGGGAAAATCAGTATCAAAATCATAGAGTCTGGCCAAGGATTCTTTCTTGTTTCTTTGACTCACTTTCCAGATCAAGAACAGAAACAGGAATAGAAGTAACAGAAATAGCAGTGAAGGGAGCACGACAATTAAGACGAGGCTGTGTTCTGTGGGTTTGGTCACATTCTTTTCTGAGAAGAAAAAGTATATATTTTTATATATGTCGATTCTCTAGCAATAACATGAACTTAGATGGGGGAACCTTTTCCCACCACATTTTTGATTTGTCAAATGTACAACTGTTAGTAAAAAAACAAAACAATGCACTTTAACAGTGGACTCTATACACTAAACAGTGCGTTTCATTCACTAAAAATGAACTATGGTGAACTGACTAATGAACTGCAAAAAACAGCCAAGTTAGGAAGATAGGTAAACTGTAGAATTTTTCTAACTCCACTATTAATGTCTAATTTTGGTAGTTCACTTGTCATAACACCATGGTCAGAGCCGGCTTCAGAAATGTTGTGGGGCCGCTTACAGAACAAATGGTTTGGGCGTCCACCTAACCCACTCTATTTCTCCTGCACTCCTTTCGTTATTGCCCTCACATCCCTTGCATAGCACCACCTTCCACACCCAGAGCATGCCTTGGTCATTGCACACCCAGGACTTACCCCAGCCATTGCACACCAAGCACATGTCCCATCACATGAACTGCACACCCAGGACATGCCCCATCATCCACATTGCACACCCAGGACTTGCACCAGCACCCCAGGACATGCCCCATCTCCCTCATTGCACACCCAGGACATGCACAATCTCCCACATTTCATACCCAGGACATGCCCCGTCACCCCAGGACATGCCCCATCACATTGCACACAAAAGACATGCAACAGCACCCACAAGATATTTATTTACTTAGAAAGTGTTTTACCAGGAAGAATACATTGCGATTTCAAGTATGTCCTGGGGACCCAGTCCAGAATGGAGTTACACATTTAATAGTAGGTTAAAATACATACATATATATATTTAAACAAGTTGGAAAGAGAACATACAGGGTAAATTATTATTAATGCCCCATCACCCACATTGCACACCATGACTTGCCCCAGCACCCCAGGACATGCCCCATCACCCACATTACACACCCACGGCACTCCCCATACACACTCAGGATGTACCTCAGCCATCACCCACAGCTCCCTTGTGTTTAGTGGCAGGCAGCATGGTGTTTGTGTGATGCCATGGTGCCCAGACATCCTACCATGCTGCCTCTGGCGCGCCTCGCATGGTCTGGAGTCTGAGCATCGGCAGGTCACATATCCACTGATGCTTTGACTTCAGAACACGAGCAAAGAGTGCGAGAGGCAGCATTTTAGGATGTCTGCTCACCTGCATTTAGGCCGGTGAGTAGAGATGTTTTTTTTTTATTTTATTTTTTTAAGGGGCCCCAAGCGGGCCTGGACATCCAGGCCTGTGACAAGTTTATCGCCTGCCTCCCCATGATGGCAGCCCTTACAAAAGTTCACTGTTTAGTTATAAAGGATTTTTAGCTTTCCAGCAATTAACCAATTTAAACATTATTGTGAGCAAACGATGTACTAATTGTTTTTAGAATGACAGTTTATTGTGTCAAACACATTTGTTTTCTTTCAAATAATGCTAAAATAAAATCAGATTATAGTAGTAGTGTCTTAGCATACGGTATATTAGACAATCGTAGTCTTAATTAAAATAACTACCAACAAACATTTCACAGTGATATGAGGCTGAATGGCAGGCATATCAGTAAGTTTAACACTGCAAAATATGTCATACCAGTAAGGATGGTGGTGAGATTCTTGTTACACAAGTCAGAGTAACAGCACTTTGAGACTGCGGTATCCATTCTGGCTGAACACTGTTCCTGTATACTGCTATTGAAACAGCCCCGATGTGTGCTAACATGCTGAGAGCCATGCTGTATGCTGTCACTGACGAAGCATGTCTTTCCAACACAAGTCGGTCCACTGCAGCCATGTCCATCACAAACACAAACCCAATGTATGGAATCTGTATGGACAGAAACAAATGGTGTGTTTCATTCTTGTGAAATTCTGTAGCATAAGCCTGCAAAGCATCACGTAGTAAACAGTTGTATCAGATCCTCTGCATGCAGTTTTGTCATTTGCCTACTCACGTCATGTCTGAATATTTGTTGGGAGACGCGTGAGAGGTCAGTGAAAGTACAGATGTTTCTCTGAAACATTACTCTGCCATAAAAAGTAATGGGAATCTGGCAACAGCTGTATGTAACATCCATTGTCGTATGGAATTCTGGGTATGAATATAGTTTTGAATTAAGTTTCCCGTTATAAGTAACTAAGCCCCTAAATATTTATAGCTAAAACTTGGTCATAACCAAAGAATAAGCTGAATTCAAAGTCCTACTGATACAACTCAACAGCACAGTTCCTTATAGAAAAAAAATGAACTTTATTTACTACTGGCCTACATGTGTTAAGACCAGGAGACTTCATCTGGAGTTGAGCGAACTTGACATAACTCAGGGCGCATTCTCGACTTCAGAGCGTGAGCTGTCGGTACTCACCCATCATATTACACAGGCAGCCAAACAGGCAACAAGGAAGTGTGCAGGCAGAGTGGTGGTGAGGGGAGATCTTCCGATCGCCCCATCGTCTCTGCAGGCAACCAAGTTTTTTTTTTAAAGGGGTGGATTTTTTCTACTTGCTATGAAACTGTATCAGGGTGAGGGGTGCAATTTTATATTTTTGCATCAGGCACAGGGAGAGGTAGCAGCGGCACTGGTTCAATCCTTCATGGAAGTCAGGTCATGGATGAAATCTATAGCTGATTTGGTATGAGAAGGTGTGCACTTTTTATGATTGTTAGGTGATGCTAAGACTAGCTTATATGTCTAATTAAATAGGTGAGTTTTCAAGGACAGTGTAATTCTAAGCAGTAGAGTAGAGTATAATGGAAAGAGGGTGGAAATATCTCTTAAGACATAATGTCAAAGAAAGAGGTGAAAAACAAAGATTTTTAGTCTGTTCACTAAAATGTGAGTTGCAGGGGAGCTGAGGTGAGATGAACTCACCAATATTGTCCCTGCAAAAAGTATAGCTAAGTTTGTGAGATTAAATGTTCATCCCTTTAGTGAATAGCCCCCAATGGGTACATGTAGGAATTTAGTTTTGCATTAAGACCCAACTAATGCTTGAGGTAAAAAATATAGGAGAATGTCCATAACTTTAAGACCTGAAGGCACTGACTGAAAGAGATAACAAAGAGAGCAATCAAGTAGATAATTTGGGATATAACAAAGGAACGGATCGAAGTGGCACAATTTGATAAAGGACCTAATGAGTCAAATGATGAAAGGAAAAGAGATGAGATGCTGCATAGTGTAGTCACTGACCAACTAGTGCAGAAAAATTATAGAAATTTGAGGTTTCAGGCATATGAATTGGCTCACCCAGATCATTGATTAATGCTCCTCCAAATTAACTCCTGGACAAGAAAAAGGAACCACAAGCTTAACTAGTTGCAAGCAGGGATAAAAGGAAGAATATTGGTGCTGACAGAGAAATGTTGAGCAGTAACAAAATGAAATAGCTGTGAGACAATTACTGAACGGAGATAGAGAGTAAGGAAAGAGAAGGGCTGAAAAACGTTTGTCAAATATATTGTCTGCAAAAAGATGATATTGAAGCCCTGATGTGAAGGCACTCAGCTTTGCCATGTCCTGATGGAAAGAGGAAGTGAAGACGGATTTGTGGTTACTTACCAGACGCAGAGGTGACAATTGCCAGAGAAAAAGCCCAGATGTGGTTTTGTAACATTTTCATGGAAAACACGTACAAACTGCTTTGGTTATGGTTATTTCAATAGATGTTGCCTAATCCTGTCCAAAAGAAAAAAATAAAGTCTGTTTAGTTAATCATACTTTTATATCCCTTGATACCACTAACAGCATTAGCAGTAACATATTAACAGAAACAAACTTAATTTTTCGGGAACATTGCTGTGCAGCCATTCAATGGCATGGACACACTTCACAGAGCCTATGAAATAATACAATATAGCAGAACCTATACAAATGGCTTTTAGTGGTTTTACGCTGGGTTATCAACCATGCTGGACATATTTGCCAAAATCAGCCAAATACACAATTTGTGATTTAACTAAATGCAACTTGATATAACTAAAACAGACCCATCGTAACAAACTACATTTGCTCTGACTTTTTTTGCAGTGCTGCGTTTCTGAGGAGGATTACCTGAAGGAAGTTTGTACACCACTGACATAGTTCCCTTAGAATTATTATTTATAGTTTTTAATAAAGACTTTTTTTTTTTTTTTTTTACATAATACCGACTGCTCGAGCTGATTGTCACATATTTGTGGACAGGGCCTTTGTATATCTATAAAAACAAAGTGAAACCAGCGCTGTATGTCACAACTTTAGCAGCACTTAGGCAATGTGTCCCTAAACCACACACATATACAATAAACAAAAACAGAAAAAAACAAAAGTGTGCTTAAGGTATACTGTAGTAATAATTTTCAACACCTTTATAGGTGAACAGTGTGGCGATGTGACAGGAAGGACTTATGCTCCCCTTGAGGAGATGCACTCACAGACTTCCAATTCAATTGCAGCACTTCAAACAAACTCTGCTGCCAGTTGAAGGTATTTTGAAGATCTCAATCTCTTCAGTGTTAAGCTCTTTCTGAGTGCCATTCACGCTTTTTTTTAAATAAAATGCAATACTAATTTTGTTGCATATATATTGATGTTTACCAGTGATTAGTGTGACTTCAATGTGAATTATAATTTCTTAAAATAAAAACTTTTATTATAAAAAATATATATACAACTTGATAACCAACACCACCAGACTTGAGGAAACTCCATTCACTTTTGAAATCAGCCAAGTATTCATATTGTCCTTGGTTTGATGAGCTAATAGTCAATCTAAACATTGAGTAGCCACGGAGATCTCCATCATGTCACATGAAAATGAAGCAGAGAAGAGATTATAGTTGCATCCACTTGTAAAATAAACAATATTATTTTCTCTTCTAGCTTGTTTTGCAATATCAATAGCTTCAGTGTATCCTATGTAGCACCAGTGTTTGTTACATTTCAAAAATCTAGCTATTTAAAGAAATAAAGATGGATGATCCCACAGCTCCATTGCAGGGATAAATGTTTGCTTCCTCTTCATTTGCCATTTTCTTGTAGCAGGATGGCTTGATATAGATAAGAAGGAATACATATTAATGTCCAGTTAAATAGTGAGTTTTTGGCTGTACAACTTCCACCTGGAAGCACTTAGCAAATGTTCATTTCTTATGCTTGACATTGTGAGAATGTTAAAATCTATTTTCATTTTTTTTTAATCTCTCGTCATTACTTGTGATATAACACAGCAGTCTTTTTTACAACTTGTGTTACATACTTTTTTGGGTGGAACTGCTCGATTGTGAGCTGAATGACACTTAAAGACGGAGTAAACCCAAACATTTACATGATGTCTCCCTGTTTTAGATCATTTGGGAAGGGGGCTTTTTCTAGTCAAAATATAAATCATAGACTTTCTCAAAAACACAAGGCTTGATCTACATTAGAAGAGAGAACAGGAGTGGGTGGAAGTGAGGTATACATGTGTGATTTACAAGCATGAAACACGTCACTGGTTCTTTATTGCAGCACTATCAGTGCCATGTACACTTTGTGTATGCTTCACTTTCTATTCTGTAATAATATAGCCTCATACTTGACTATATTTTAGCACACCTTCACCTAACATTCCTGTAATAAGTCTGCTTGTAGTGGCGGGTATTTTTCCCCCTGACTTATTGCGCAAACACTATGTAATTTATAGTTCATATTAAACTCCATTGTGCTCTTTTCCTGCTCTATGGACTATGATATATATCCCAAAAGCAATCTGTGAACTCTGTGCTTTGTCAGTGCTGGTTACAATGAGGAAAGGTTCTCATGCATGTTGCTTTGCAGACTGAGCAAAAACAGTCTTATATTCAAGGTCGTCTTATAGTCTGACCTCAAATCGAGGTCAGACTATAAGACTGGGATCCAGGTCACCTGGATCCCCCTCGCTAACAGCCGGTGAAGTCCCGGCGGAAGTGCCGGGCAGCAGCGGAAGATCCTCCGGCTGCCCCCACTAGCCACCAGGGAGAGAGGTAACGTTGGGAGGAGGGTGGGGGGGTGATAAAAAGGCAAGGGAGGGGGGAGAAAAAGGCAAGGGAGGGGGGGAGAGAAAGAGGCAAGGGAGGGGGGAGAAAAGGAGAGAAAGTGGCAAGGGAGTGGGGAAAGAGAGCCAGCGTTGGGGGGAAGGGAGGGGGGAGAGCCAGCATTGGCACATAAAAGGAAATAAAAACACTAAATGCATATTTTTATATCATAATTTTTATTAAATATGAAAAAGCAATTTACATGTGAATATAAACACAAGTGAAACTTTTTCCTATATGGTAGTCTTATATTCAGGCTTTTAGTTTTTTTTCCTAAAGGAATATTCAAAGTTTATATCTTATAATAAGGGTCGTCTTATATTCGAGCAAATATGGTAATATACAGAGTGAATATGTTTTATTATTAACCCTCAGTATCTTAGTGTAATGCATTGCTGCTTTTAACTTATTCTTTGCTGTGTAGCTTCTTTGCTATGTATAGTGCTACTTACAATGGACTGGGCATGTTGGGTCAAATATTCCTCCATCTTTGGTCAGATGAAGGAAGATCTGAACACAATGGATAAGATAGACTTATATAAAGCAGAGGACTCAATAAGATACTTCATTTGTATTCTTTCATGAAAACATTTATTTTTAAAATGTCTAGACTTGATGCAATCTTTCAATTAGACAGGAGTACATTTACTGTCAGCAATTGCCCTTTAACTGGTTTAGCTGAATAAAAATGCTCTGTATAATACGGTGGGGAAAAACATTACAAACAAAAAATCTTAACAAACTTCTAGTATTTTATTTGCTTAAAGGAAAAAATTCTACGGTTTTGTTTTTGTTGCCTAAGCACCCATCTCAAAATCTCAAAAACGCTACTGTTTTCTTGCTTTTAACCTGGACATTTGATCCCAAGCACACATATTTGACCAGTTCTTTAGGCAGAAAAAACTTGTAATTCAGATGTTTTCAGAGGGAAATCAGTTAATTAATAAAGCGAGTGCCTATGGAATCTATGTTTGGTTATCTGTTCTGACTTCCCTAGCAGTACAGATGATGAGAAAAGAAATTAAGGGGAAGAAATTGAAGTAGTCCTTTGAGTAAAACATTTATGTGAATATCCAAATTATTTTCCCTGTAGTCAAAGCAAACTATAGCAGGAGCAGCCAACATGGGACCTGTACGCCAAATGTGGCCCAACTGCAGGGCTGGTTCAAGACATTGTGCTGCCTGGGGCGAAAAACAAAATGCTGCAAAAAAAATAAATAATAATACCGTATTTGCTCGATTATAAGACAAGGTTTTTTTCAGAATCTTTTTTCTGAAAACAACCCCTCGTCTTATAATCGAGGTCTTCTTATAATCTGACCTCAAATTGAGGTCAGATTATAAGACATGGATCCAGGTCCCCAGCAGAGCTGCAGGGGACATGGATCCCCCTCTCTGACAGCAGGGGAAGTCTGCGCGATGAGCGCAGACTCGCCTGCTTCCGCCCGGCACGACCGCCGGGGCTTCTGTGAAGAAGCCGGGTACTTCCGCTTTCGTCACAGAAGTCCCGGCGAGCGTGCCGGGCGGTAGCAGGGGAGGTCTGCGCTCATCGCGCAGACATCCTCTGCTGCCCCACTAGCCACCAGGGTAAATCGGGCAGCTGGGGGATGTCTGCACGATACGTGCAGACATCCTCCATGCTGCCCGACACGGCAGACTATTATGACGGACCAGCTGTCCGTCATAATTGACTGCCGTGTCGGGCAGCATGGAGGATGTCTGCACGTATCGTGCAGACATCCCCCGGCTGCCCCCACTAGCCACCAGGGATCGACTTCAAGGTGAGGGGGAGAGAGGGGGCAGAGAGACAGGGGGAGGGGGGGCAGAGAGACAGGGGGAGGGAGGGGGGCAGAGACAGAGACAGGGGGAGGGAGGGGGGCAGAAACAGAGACAGGGGAGGGAGGGGGGCAGAGACAGGATAAGGGAGGGGGCAGAGAGGGAGGGGGGGGGAGACAGAGCAACAAGGGAAGGGAGGGGGAAGAGAGCTACAAGGGGGGGAAGAGACAGAGGGAGGGGGGGCAGAGAGAAACAATGGGGGGAAGAGACAGAGGAGAGGGGGGAATCAAAGGGAGGGGGAGAGAGACAAAGCTGGGGGCAAGGGAAAGAGAGGCAGAATTGGCACATAAAAGGAAATAAAAACAAATGCATTTTTTTGATATCCTTTTTTATTAAAAAAGCAATTTACATGTGAATATATACAAGTTTAACTTTTTTCCTATAGGGTATTCTTATATTCAGGCTTTTAGTTTTTTTCCTAAAGGAATATCCAAAGTTTGGGGGGTCGTCTTATAATCAGGGTCGTCTTATAATAGAGCAAATACGGTAATTCAAACTAAAATCAAACTTATCAGGAAGTGATAATTTAATGCCAGAACACACATATTATGTTTTGGGGAATTACACAGCCTATTTTCATAATAATGTTTGTTTTACCATTTCCTTCTTTTGACCTCATGGGTGAGCTCTTAGAAAAAAATATTTTATTTTTATATGCCCACTAAAGCACTTCTTAGATACATAATAAAATATTTTTTTCAAAGAGCTCGCCCATAAGGTGAAAAGAGAGTCATGGTAAAACATTATGATAATAGGCTATGCAATTCCCTAAAACATAATGTGACCAGTTACCTATAACAAAATCCACATAGATATAGGCAGTGTCAGATGAGTTAACCCCTTGGTGGCTAGACAGATATTGGCAGTATCAGAAGAGTTAACCCCTTGGGTGGCTCGACAGATCTAGGCAGAGTCACAGGAGTTAACCCCTGGGTGGCTAGAACGATCTAGGCAGTGTCACAGGAGTTAACCCCTTTGGTGGCTAGATAGATCTAGGCAGTGTCACAGGAGTTAACCCCTTGAGTGGCTAGACAGATCTAGGCAGTGTCACAGGAGTTAACCCCTTGGGTGGCTAGACAGATGGAGGCAGTGTCATACTGCCATACACACACACACAGACACTCACTCACACTGACATACATACACACACACAGACACTCACTCACACTGACATACATACACACACGCACACTCACACTGACATACACACACACTGATATACACACACTGTCTAACTGTTTAACTTACCTGGTCCAGGCATCTCTTTTCTTTGAGCTCCTTGTGTGAAGGAGGGACTGATCTAATCACGGGAAGCTTCTGAACTCTCAGCTAGTCAGGAGAGTTGAGAGGTCTCACCTGATTGGCCTCCTTCCATCAAGCTCCCGGACACGGGGGGGGGGGGGGGGGGAAGAAACAGACCGCTGCATGGAGCAGCAAAGTGCCGCCTCTGCCAGGTTGCCGTCTGGGGCAACTGCCCCAGTCTGCCTCATTAAAGGGCCGGTCCTGCCCAACTAATAGAAACATGCAGCCCAGCTGTTTTAACTACCCATGTTCTCATTAACCCTATGAATATGTAGCTTTCTTTGAATAAAGTAGATTTACAAACTTTTTGAACAGCATTAGTGCTAAATAACCACATTTTTCTACACTGATACTGAAAATAGATTTTTTTTTTATTGCAGCCCATCTCTAAACATGCGACCCACTTAAAAAACAAAACTTAGACACCACTGATCTATAGTATAGTACAGGTGGCACAAAATCAGTATGACAAGCAAAGTGTTTTACTTATATTATCCCAGGCAGAATGAGAAGGAATCCACAATTTTGTAGCACACATTTGATTTAAGCAAAGTAAACCAACTGCATTGGCTACACTAAGTCTTGAGAATTTTTTTTTTACACGCTATCCTGTCTTACCAACTGGAAAATCAATTTATTTCCCTGTTCCCTCCAGTCCAATACCAGTTTTACAAAAGAAGATGTTATTCAGCCATTTTGTATTAAAGGAACGTTGGATCATTACTACTAAAAAATGTTTTTACAATAATTATTTTAATTTTTTTTTTTTTAGTAATCAGCTCTTTCTCAGACAGTGGGACTGCTTACATATTACCAGTATCTATTTTCTCAAACATTTATGCCACACCCAGTTCAGCTTATCTTTATGGAAATTTATTATGAAAAAAAAAATGAAATATTGTAAGTAGCAGGATAAACTTGACTTTTTCTTTATGTAATGAAATGCAAAGTGCAGCATTTTTATGTAAAATCTAGTACTCTTTTCCCTTGTATATAGAGAGCATTATAAATGTCTTATTATAATGAATTTCATTAAACACTGTAATAAGGTAGTAATTTGTCTTTAATGTGCTTAAATTTGTGTGGTTTATTTCTCTTCTTAATATATTTTTTTCTATTATAAATTTTACACAAATATTAAGTCCTACAGGTAAATTCAGTGCTGCTTCATCTATTACATAAAGGTGCAAATCAACCCCTAGTGTATTGCATCCATGCTGTATTTGTGTTGAATGCAGATGTTTTAACTTTAAACAATTTACACTGATCCCCTAGTTGTACTCTGAAGCGATGAAGGTAAGACTGTTGCTATAGAAACTATACTAACTCTATAACACTTTATTTGCAGTTTTTAGAAGATAGAAAGTGGAAAGAGGGGGAAATGATCACA
Organism: Pelodytes ibericus; assembly: GCA_036172795.1. NCBI lineage: Eukaryota > Metazoa > Chordata > Amphibia > Anura > Pelodytidae > Pelodytes > Pelodytes ibericus. Next base: position 232,657,273 of record CM069857.1, on the reverse strand, counting down.
CGGATCTGCTCCATTTTCTCAAAGCGTCTTACAAGAGTGAATCTCCAGATCCAACAATATAACGATATTTTAATTTCTCTGTTTTGATACAGGATAAAGTTAATGTATTGATGGGTACAAAAAAATGAAAAGAAAAAAAACAAACACTTTCTTTTTGGTTGGAGGGTGAATTGTAGTTTACTGTAGTGACACGAAAAGGAATCAAAGCAAATATTATTCCAACTGCAATAAAATTGCACGTGTTCTCTTAACTGTGATCCTGGCACATCTTTTGTCGCTATCTTCGTAACATGTCAGAAGGACAGTCTCATAAAGAGAATCATTCTTTATTACAAACAATGAGCTGCAATGTTATTGCTAATTCATGAGATCCTCGTGCCCTTAGGATCCTGGGACCTTAGCATGTCCCAAAAATCTGACTGATGCTCTCTGCAAAATGTCAAGGGGGAGAGAAAACATTGGGAAAAAGTACTGTGTATAATACTTAAAATGGCAGGAACTAAATGTTATAAATTCTAAAAAGATCTTTCATTTAATATACAAATTGTCAACATAAAAATATGTAAAATCATACAAGATTTAAAAATACATATAGGAGAAGTGCGTTGTTCAAGATATTTGCAAAATACACCAGACATAGAAACATAGAAACATAGAATGTGTCGGCAGATAAGAACCATTTGGTTTTTTTTTTGTACTTTTATTAGTCCCCCGTTCCCGGTCTTATAGCTAGCATAGCCTTGTGTCTATCCCACGCATGCTTAAAATCCTTGACTGTGTTTACCTCTACCACTTCTGCTGGAAGGCTATTCCATACATCCACTACCCTCTCAGTAAAGTAATACTTCCTGATATTACTTTTAAATCGTTGCCCCTCTAATTTAAGACTATGTCCTCTAGTTGTGGTAGTTTTTCTTCTTTTAAATATACTCTCTTCCTTTACTGTGTTGATTCCCTTTATGTATTTAAATGTTTCTATCATATCCCCCCTGTTACGTCTTACCTCCAAGCTATACATGTTAAGATGCTTTAACCTTTCCTGGTAAGTTTTATCCTTCAACCCATGAACCAGTTTAGTAGCCCTTCTCTGAACTCTCTCCAAAGTATCAATATCCTTCTGGAGATACGGTCTCCAGTACTGCGTACAATACTCCAAGTGAGGTCTCACCAGTGCTCTGTACAATGGCATGAGCACTTCCCTCTTCCTACTGCTAATACCTCTCCCTATGCAACCAAGCATTCTGCTAGCATTTCCTGCTGCTCTATTGCATTGCCTACCTACCTTCAAGTCCTCTGAAATTATTACTCCTAAATCCCTTTCCTCAGATGTTGAGGTTAGGACTGTACCAAATAGTCTATATTCTGCTTTTGGGTTTTTACGCCCAAGGTGCATAATCTTGCACTTGTCCACATTAAATGTCAGTTGCCACTGCTCTGACCATTTTTCTAGTTTAGCTAAATCATTTGCCATTTGGCTTATCCCTCCATGAATATCAACCCTGCTCTCAGACCTCTTTCAGATGTCCTCAGCATATTTTAATGGACCTGATGCAATTTGCAAATATTGTGCGACTGTTTAGCATGCCATCACAATAGGGTTAGGGTTAGGCATTATGGTTTAACCTTGAACTAATGTGCCCTCCCAACCCTACCTAATATCCTCCCAAATTCTAAAACAAATTCCTAAGTCTAATTTGAATGCCCATATTGACACAATTTGTGGGATTGCTTGCCTGCTGTAATAATTAGTCAACATTCCGACGTGTGACCATTACCGTGAGTTCTTTATATGGGCTACCATTTCACTCATCTGATGTGAAATTGTTATTTGCGATGCATACATGCTTGCATTTCAAAATGACAGGTACTCATGCCAACAACATAGAAAACATAGAAAACAAAATTATGATTGTGCAACAACTCACAGAGAAGAAACTAATACTATGTAAACAACAGAACAGACGTGGTTACCTACATCAGTGATGACTAACCTTGTCCATGCAGATGTTTGGGGACTACATATCCCACTCACATAATGGGACAAGTAGTCCCAAACATCTGGAGGGCAAAGGTTTATCATCACTGACTTTTTACATAATTTCCTCTTCGTAGATGTTACTACTTGTACAACACTAATCTATGCAAACATCAAAACATATATAAATTCAATTGCTTTGGCACAATTTGCTACACAGATTAATCTCAGAGCTTGAAATGGCTTATAATGTTACATGTGCAACAACATACTAAGGTACACAGACCTGCACTATTGTCATAACCTCTAACTATTCAATACCCTACTGCTGGAGCAGCCGGAGAACACAAAGGAAGACAACTTAGTTCTTTTAAAATGTCAGATTGCAAGGGCAACATTAGAGGAACATCGATTGATCCAATCATTATCTGTATGCTCAGTAATTTCTCATGTTAAATAATGATGAAAAGCACTGCACATTCACAACGTGCATTGGATATCTAGGGGAGCCTTTTTATGGATGGGGTGATACCGCTGCTTTAATTGTAACAATCCAAATGCACAGTAGTGGGCAAAGTTCCTGAATATTATATATATATATATGACAAACATTAAAGGGACACTACCACTTACATAAGATGTAACTACATTACTTGTACATTTAAAACAAACACATATATAAGACATATGCCACTGGATGTTTGAATTAATTGCATACAAAAGTAAAAATAAAATTAGGTATCTATCTCCTGCATCCATTTTGTAACTTTTACCCATGATGCAACATTCTCCAACATTTTCCAGCAAGTCTCATTTTACAACTGTGGGCAGAGCCTGCATGATGTCGTCATAAGATACACCCCTGCTCTCTTACTGGCTCCAGTGTATCATAGTGGGAAGGACTAGGTAGCTGTGTACTTTTTTCTTACCTGTCTTCCAACACAAGAGATGAGAAGATTAACCTGATAACAGGATCATAACTCCCCCTTGTGATGTAATAGTTACATTACCCTCCCATACAATTCTGTGTCCCCAGCCCCAAAATGAGATACTTGAGCTATAAAGTCACTGGGGGAAAAACACTATATTTCACAAAATGGAGGTGCCCAGTCACATTTGTTTAGTTAAATATTGTATTAATTAAACTCTCATAACAAAAAAACAAAAGACATATCTGAAATCAACAATGCAAAATAAAAAAAATACAAAACCTTTTTAGGTGAGGATGAACAAAAAATAAAACTGTGTTTTATTGTAAACGAATGAACCATATTTATACAACTTTGTATCTGCTCACCGCCTACCTAAAAGAATTATATCAGCTGCAGTAACCATTTGCATGTAAATGTCTGGAAATGGGTCAATCAACAGTTAGTAGACCCAGACTACCAGTCCTGCTTTGTCTCCTGGGGATTCTTATCCTCTCTATCTACAAACAAACAGCACAACTCCAAACAGCAGAAATGTCTAAGGAAAGCAGGGTACGTACACATTAGTATTATCTGAAACGACAAATACTAGAAAATAATTATGAACAGACAGACACACCCTGTTTGGATCCAAACACAATTGCTTCAATAAAAGAATGGCGTGGCCTAAAAATGCCTAAACTATTCATTTCTTTAGCGTTTTTTAAAAACATGAAAAAATGTGCCTGTCCATGGCTTCCTGGCATTGAATTGAGGCACCCGGTTGTCTCAAGGGAAGCCAGTTCAGGAATCAAGATTGTTTAGATGTTGGCAGTGATGAAGAACTGCAGTCACGCACTCTGAACTTCTTCTAATCTGCACTAGCAGAAAAGCATGAAAGGGAACATATCTTGAGTATTTTGTTTTCAATAAAATGTACAGTCTTCCCTTGCAATGAATTCAAGTAAACATTAACAATGAGAAGAGAATCAAAACTCAGTGAGAAAATGACTTGGGTTTTTAACAAATTTCAATCATAGCATTGCTTCTTGATCAATTTAGAAAATGGGAAGTCACTGACTGCATTTTAACCACTGTTTATCTATGGTTTAGAAGCAAATTAGATGCCAAAAAAAGAACAGCTATTCTATCTCTCATTTCAGATAAGAGAAATCTCTGTCACAGCTGCATTGTACATACTAGAAAGCTGTCCTTTATCTTGACAATTATATTCTGCTATATTAGACAACTGATGAAGTATTTTTTAGAATAGCCGATCATAGGCTGATAAAGCCCTAACACTTCTATGGCAAAATGTGGGTTTATTTACAAAGAGCAGTTATGGGGAAAAGCTCTAAAGTATCACAACAGGCATCAAGTTTTTATTGAAACATAATCAGGCATTAATAGAGGTGTAGAAAAAATTGTTACATTTTCCAACCTGTTTTCAATGCACCACAGTTCACTGTGATGACTGTTCTTGGTTTTTATCAACTGCTATTTTATGTTATTTATAAATAATGCTTTCAAGCATTATTAAAATACAACAACAATGTGTTGAACCATGGTTACTCCAGCTGCTGCGGACTACAACTCTCATAATGCTCAAATGTTGGCTGAGCATTCTTGTAGCAAGGTACATCCACACCATACTAAATCATATATCTGTATGCAGAGTGACTCTACTATACAAATGCATTTATAACGATATTCCACATTTTATAGCAATGTAAAAAAACGACAAATACGGTACATACCGATATCTTTAAACACTGTTATAGCACTGTGAAATACATTAAATGTGTATGCTGATATTCTACATTATTATAACAAAATTGTAATATTTACATATTTTTTTTGTCTTGTTTTAAGGTACCAAGGGGTCAAGGATGATAAGATTTAAAAGGGACAAAGCTTTTTTTTCAGCATGAAAAATTTTGTGGGAGACCCTCATGTTTACAAGGGGTCAATAGAAGGAACCAAGTTAAGGTCAAAGACACTTGTATCCAACAGATCTCAAATCATAAGTACAATTCTAGCCCCCGCTCTGACTGGCTGTATGCACGTTTACATTTTCAGCATGCGCGACCCTCCCAATCAGCTCTGCCTCACCTCAGAGACAGAGCTAAGAGGAAACCCGTGTGTATCTCTCGAGACCAAAAGGGTTAAAAAAGGTTAAGTGTCCCTCTAATCATATTAGTTGTGTTCTTGTTAAATAGTTTTCATTTCCCTCCAATGCTTACTTCACACAGAGTAGTAAAACATTTCTCACCTTTGGAATATAATTTGTTTTGCTTTTTTTAGATTAATAAATCTGCATGCCATTTCCAAATGTATCTAGTTTTTTTCTATTACATGGCTATTTTGATGCTAAATGTGAGTGTTTTTATTAGCCCTAAATAGCTATGCTGCGATGTACCTTGCAGAAATCAATGCACTGTATACCAAAATGTAATCTACTAAATTATGATCATTCTGTCTGTTATGTTTCAACAAGATATTGCATTCAGTCCAGCCTCACTGGACTGAATAAATGGAATTGATGATGTAGTATTTATTTTGTGATGGCTAGTTACTTAAATGGCTGAATTCAAAGTATTGAAATAGTTGTGATAAAATACTCCCAATCATTTAACTAGTTAGCAAAAAAACCAACAGCATACATACTGTATATTCTAGTGAGATCCTGTAGTTATAGCATGTACCAACTGCACTAACTATTTAAACTCTATAACTACAGAAATCTTCAAACTTTGGTGTTACAAGTATGATTCTAGGGAGGTTCAAGTTAGTCTCTTATTTTTCTAAAGTTGTTAAAAATGAGTACCATTAAGTAGGGTAATAATAACCACTAGCAGATTTGTATATCCTGAAGTGCTTTTATACTTACAAAAAAGAACAGAATTGCAAATATGATGAGAGTTGTAGCATCCAGGAAGTTACAATTTATCAGCAAACTCTTGATATTTGCTAATAAAATCATCCAAATATGTTAAGTGTGATTTTACTTTAAATCAGAAATTAGAAATTCAATTTACATTGCTGCGTTTCAGTAAAACAATGTCAACCAAGTCATCTATTTCATAGCAGAGTGCTGCCATTAGTTTATTATTATTTTTATTATAGCATGCTTGGTCAGCGACCAAGACTTAAATTCCAGCAATATTCTGATAACTTCAAGATGCCAGTTAGAATACTGGTTTCAATTAAAAAGTCCCAAGCAATTTTTTCCCTTCTGTGTCTCTTTGCCAAACTCACTCCCAGGGATAGGCACCAAAATTGTTCATGGTGGAGAATTTAATAATGTTCTATGGAACGTCACAAACCTTGCAACGGACCCTTTGCATATACCTGATCACACCAAAATGTACAACAGGGAATTCCCATAACTTTTTTTTTCATAATGTTCAAGGCCCCTCATAGTGTTCTGTAGCATTACTTAAAAGCAAAATTAGTATAATAATATTAAGAAGAAGAAGACGACAACGTGTTTAACCAGAAAAGGTACATTTAGATATTCTCTGATTTTCAAGTAAGTCCTGGAGATATTATTTGACTGAAGTATAAAATTACCAAATTTCATGCTCATTCTTTTCAACAAGATATAAAGTTTAAAAAAGTGTCACTCATTAAATATAATCAGTGGCACGGGATCTTATGAGATGATAAATGCCTCATTCATAAGTGCGCGTATTTGTAAATTATTTTACTATTGGGATGTCAGAACTTAAACATAATAGTATATTTACAATGATGTGTATTTACAGGGTAAGAGCTGGACAGACAATTCAGGAGTGTAAAGCAGCAGAGTTGCATTTAATCAGTACATCAAACATACTAGCCTTGTCACAGCTGTTAACTGCAAAGGCTCTTGAACTATAATTGTGTCTCCTCATTTTCAGTACATTTTGTACTTTTTTTTTGTGTAAAAATCAGAATCTCAGTTCACCCTGCTAGTATTTGAAGGCATGTTTGCTAAACTAAGCACACTATCATATTCTATGATCAAAATCCTCATTCTGTTAACATGCAAACCTGTCAACGATGCTTCTGTCTAATCTCCTGCAAGCCTGATGTAGTTACAAAATCCTAAAAAACCTTCCTGTAATTTCATTAAAAAAATCAGTTGTAAGCTTGCAACAACAGGCCCTCAGATGTTTAACCCATTCTGTTAGTATATATTCATGTTTGTTAAATTGTTATATTTAATAAAATACTGTTTGGAAAGGGCTTGCAAATTTCTTTTACTGCTTTTTCCCCTCAACAAACATGGCTACCTGGTTGATGAATGTTAGTCATTTTATTAGCCCTAATTAACTACTTCTGCTGTGTACATTTTAGAAATCTAACACACTGTATATCAAAATGTAATCTATGTCTATGTGTTTGTAACTTTGTACAGAGCAGCAGAAGATTTTGGAGGTTAAATACCGTAATAATAAAATCCCGGCAATGGCATGCTCGTTAAATCTTCTGTTCACCTCTGAAAGAACAAATGCTGAGGGATGACAGTTTTATTTCTGTGTAATACCATGATGTTTCCCAGGTCAGCTTAGTTTACTGAGGGGTAAACTATAACATTCATATTATCTTGACAGTTTATGAGTGTCCTGTTTATGGTAATTGCAGACATAGTAACTCAAAATAATGCACATCTGTGACTTTCTTTATAGTCTGCACATTGTCACAGAGGTATCCTTTTGTCAGACATAATATACTGTATCCAGTTTCCCATAACTATTGTACAGCACCACAGAACATGTTGGAGAGATATAAATAACATTTCTGTGGTGCACCAGTACTTCGTTTGAAATCACAATATAAGATATAGGAATACCAGTGCCTCCCCACCCCTAGTATAGGAAACTACAGTAAATTATAAATGCACACTGCACACTTAAATTACAGTCAGTTGTAGGCATTATTACATTGCAGTCAACATAACATGAGAGACAAATAAGGTTTTTAAGAAAACTCATTTCTGGGGCAAAGTTCTATTAGGGGTCTAATCAGCAGCAACATTCCATTGGTTTCCATGGTGACTGCTCCACTTTTAAACCGTGGCCCCAAAATTGACTTTTTTTTTTTTTTTTTTTTAAATAAACTTCATAACGGACAACAGGAACATTTTCAAAAACACAATATAATTTTCACAGCTTATACTTCCTTACTAAAAACACAACTCTCCATGACTGAATGTTTTACTGACCCTTTGATGGACAGAAAGCAAACACAGCAAGCCCTGCCCTGAAAGTGTTAAGTAGACCCGTACATAGGGGCAGTTTGAGCTAGAGATGCTAGAGATAATCAAAAACTGCAGTACACCTCAGATATCAGCTCTGAGTAACACACATTTGATAAGTAACACTCATACTATAAGCTTGTGTAGTGACAATAGTATAGTGACAGCTACCCTTTAGCTCCCCAGCTGTTGTGTCTATACATTCCCTGCGATGATAAACAGGCTATTCTGATACAGAGTTTGTACATTTTACCTGAACAGGACTTCAGGTGAGACACACGTTGGCACTGGGATGTGGTTCATCAAAGAGGCTGATTTGTTCATCCAGGTTTTCTCCTGAACTCTCCTGTCTGATCTTTTCCTATCACGCCTCCCTTTCATTTGGAACTTTCTTTAGTAGCCTGTACATGGTTTTGATTATAGCAGAACTATGCACACTGGCGTCATGGCTTTTTAATGTCTTTAGTTTCCTCTCTCTAAAAACAGCCTTTTTTCTGGCTACCAATCCCAGTACTTCCTGTTAGTCTTTTTTTTTTTTTTGTTAAATACAGGATGCAACACATGACACAGTTCCCTTTTCAGTATCCAGCCACCGATGTGAAAGCTCAAAGTAAATGGATTAATGAAAAGCGACAAAGAAGTCCTGTAGTTGCCATTTATCCTTCTGATAATCACTTTTAGAAAACATCTTGCATGTATGGGACAGTATATATAATAATATGTCAATATTTCAAAAACAGCATCCACAACAGTGGGAAAATATTTCCTATATTCATAAATCAAAAGGATCATTATTAATTAATATTAATATCTGTCTGTCAATTATCTTGTACGCTTGAAATGTTAATATTTGTACTAATTAGATAAATCTTTTTTTTTTTTCTAATATTTTAATTTGTCAGAATTTGAATGTTCATGATGATATATGTTCATAAATATATCAACCAAAGAGTAATCAAGGGAAAAAATTAGATCTTTCAATACAACCCACTGCGCAAAATGGATTTGAAATGCAAGAATGCCTATATGACATTATGAGCATCATATGAAAAGTAATCTACAGCACTTATGGATGCCAGGATTTAGTTCACATTATGCTCAGACAGTTGGTTGGCCAATCATTAGGGTGACCAAATCACTATTTTAATCAAAGATGTTTTTGAAAAATACATTGGATAACATGAAGAATGCAGGTAGGCATGTAATTTTTTACCTGCCACCTATCACTTTTGCATATTGCAAATCAGTATGTATAAGTTATATATGAGCTGGCAAACCGAAATGCCCTAAATTTGGCTATTTTAGACAAATTCTGGGCAAATTCTAGGAATCCATAGGCTGCATAGTTCCCTGAACCAAATCTGTGTGGAGATCGGCCTGAAATCAGCATAAATTTCCAATTTAAGGACAAATTCAGCCATACTGAGTAGCTAAATTATGAATTTATGCACAATTTGGCTACATGCCCTGATCTGTCCCCATTTGGACCAGATTGGTACTTATTGGATAGACCTTTAACTCTAACTAACCATACTCAGTGACCCACAGCTACATTATATATAGAGTGACTCCGGGGTGGTTCAGACCTAGCCAGCCTAACTAGGACTGTACCAGCAGTTGAAAGGAGCTTTGTAGCCTGACAATGACACTCCAACTTGAAAATTACCCACCTTTTTATCCATGTTAAAGGTAAATTAATAGAAAAATGTATGCATTTATTAAAATCAAGATATCTGGCTAACATTTTTTTAATTTACTCACAAGTAACAAGTTCTAAATGCTTCAGCAGTTAGTTTGATCTTGAGAGGAAAAAAACAATAATCAAATTGTCTGAAAAGTCTGAGTGGTCACATGTTGCCTTAGCCATCAAGTAGCTTACTGACAAAACGGGCCGCTCAGGATTTTTAGCATGAACAATTTTTTTTGTTTTGCATCATAGCAGAAAAAACGCATAACGCCACAGTGCAAACTCAAACCCCACCATAGATAGGGCACACCAGCCGCCTGACACGTTTCATACCCTACAGGCACTTAATCATAGACTGAATGGTAAAGCAACGTCTTCTATTAAATACCAGTAAGACAATCAGTAGCAGGTGCAACACATGAATGAAGTGAAAACAGACACCCTTTAAAAACTAGATTAAAATCAAAAATGAAAAAACTGGCATACTCTTAATTATTAGGTTTCATATTATTTGTATTATTACCATTCAGCCTATCACTAAGTACCTGTAGAGTACAACATGCATCAGGCGGTTGGTGTGCCCTATCTAGGGTGGAGTTTCTGTTTGCACTTTGGAGTTATGTGGTTTTTTTTTTTTTTTTGCTATGATGCGCAATAACGAATTTTGTATGTGCTAAACATCCTGAGCGGTCCGTTTTGTCTCTAAGCTGCGTTCCTGTGATGCCCTCTGATGGCCCCTTGGATGTGTGCTTAATCTCCTATTACTATGCCCTTTGCAGAACTACCTTTTAATCACCTACCGGTGGCCACGTGGAGAGCTCTCCGGGTCTGCAATTTGTCCATCAATATGTGATTGACAATGTGACTAGCTAGATGGCTGAAATAAATGTGGGATAAACCCTCCCTGCCACTGAGATGAGCAAAACACATTTCATTGTATGGCAGTCAGTCCATAAGTAACATACTTGCTTGACTATAAGACCAGGTGTTTTTCAGAGCAAATTCGAGGTTGTCTTATAATCATACCTCAAATAGAGGTCTGACTATAAGACTATGATCCAGGTTCTCCTCACAAGCAGTCAGTGGCTGTCCGGCTCTTCCGTTGGGACTTCTATAACTGAACGTCGGGTTCATGTGATATCCCGGTGTTCCATCATAGAAGCACTGGCGGAAGTGTCGGGCAGTACCAGAAGATGCCGACATTGACCGTCTGCCCCAGTAGACACCAGGTAGTCTAGAGCAGCATTGTCAAGTCTGGGGGCAGATGGTAGCAGAATGGCAAGTGTGGGGGGCATATTTGTGAGTGGGAGGCAGATTGCCATGTGTGGAGGGAAGATAGGCATGTGTGGGGGAATTAATATTTCCTAGTAAAACTTATATTCAGTTTTTTTCTTTTTTTCCTAAATAAATATAAGGGCAAGGCATTCCTGTTTGGAAATATTATTTGTGTGGATCCATGGAGGGCAAACTTTCAATTTCTTTTACAGACTAGCCTGAAAAAAAGTTCCATATAGGGACAATCTGTGATCGAGGGTGTGAAAACACTGCCTGGTTTAAGGTCAGCACAATTATATTATACTGAATCAAGGAACGAACAATGTATATGTTGAAAAGTGATCTAAAAAGGACACCGACTATATGTTAAAAAAATGTAGCATAATGCAAAATAAATACTAATCCAGAAAGAAAATTATGAAAAGTTTAAAGTGGATATTAATAATTAATGAATGAGTGCTTAAATAATGGTGAATGAATGTAATAAATGATCATACATATGAAAGAAAATAATAAATAAATAATGTAAGAATGATGAATGCTGATCAGTGATAATAGAATATTTTTTTATTTATTTTATATGTTGGTTTGTACTTAAATCAGACTAGAATTACAGTGTCACAATGTGTCTACTATGATTTAAAAAAAGGAGTGTAATTAAAGCCCTCGTTGAGGCCATTGGGGGATGACGTCTTTAGCTTGAATATCCATTGTAACTCCATTTGGAACTGTCTGTTCAGATTTCCTTTTCTGGCAGTGATATTTAACCCCTAGCCAAGATACATAGTAAAACAAGCATGGGGGAAAAGCAAGCATAAAGTATAGCAAAGAAGGGAGGCCAGCAAGGAGGGAACACAACAAGGATGGAACTCAAGTAAGCAAGGGACATAACAAGCAGGGAAAACCAAGGAGAGACAGGATAATGGATTATCAGCCTGGATGAGCCTCACATAGCATGCTGGATGTTCAAGTCTAGGCAAGCCTCACATATCCCCCTTCTTAAAGAACAACCTCATCTCACATGTACAGATTCCCTGGAGAGATGAAGGTCCACTCAGTAGCAGGGCTTTAGGCAGAATATGTGGTGAACCAAACAGGCAACTCCTATGGAGGCATGTAACAACACCTGGGCATGTGAAAAGATGCTCGTGTGTCTGGAGCGGGATCTGAACTGCTTGTGGGTGGGTGGGTGCCACAAGCAGATTTACACATTTTTCTCTTCATTTATGCAATGTTTACCGTACTACTGATATTTGGCTGAACTCAAATTGTTGTGTTTACTCATTTTCGCTAAAGCTCAAAGACGTCTCTTTATCTTTTATAAATATATTCAGAAGGATCTTTGTATTGACCTTGAATATGCTTGTTTGTGGTAATCACACAGATCCCTTTCCAGGAACCTTTTCTCCAGACTAAACAAACCGAGTTTGGTTGCCGGTCCTAATGGCCTATCTGTAATTCTTTTAATTGATCTTGTTGCCTGTCTTTCAACTGTTTTCTCAAGAACGTTTTCCCAACTGACTGGAGACTGCACTTCGTTCCCCAATAAACAATGGTGCTACAATTATGAGAATCCCACCAGTAAACAAGCTTGGCCTTATTGTATTATGTTTGTTTCTTGATTCAGAAGAAAGAAATGTAATTAAAGGATTCTACCATAAAACTCTCCCCATCCCCCAGTATCAACATGAAACTCAGCAACTCAAGCTCACTTTTTTTTTTTGCCATACACATTACATTAAAGGGACTGTCTGGTTCCCAAAATGTACCTTCCAAATGTTAATGAATATGAAGGTGCTTTCAAAGTACTTTAAAATGCATGTTTTACAATTTGCATTGCTTAAATTTTAAATACTCACAGTTAAATAAAATTGTGAAATCATAGCAGTTTGCAAGAAGACAGGGCAGCCCACATTAGCTCAGTAAAAGTCAATTTCCATTTTTTTCTGCAAGAACTAATGAGAATAATTTCTTTCAAATAAATGGCTTTTACTGTCTCTCTAGTGATATCATCAGGCAATGTGTTGCACTGTTAAGAGATTCTACTGCGTACAACAGCAGTTTAACACACACAATGTATTCTATTCCAGCAGCACATGAAGTGACTAAAACGAATCAGTGTTGCCGCACATGTAATATAAATACAGAGTAATCATTGGGAGGGCTTGAGTCACACTGTAAAAAAGCCTGTGCACTATACAAGCAGTAGTCTTTGAGCTTTCACCAAGGTGAATTTGGGGACTAAACTGTCCCTTTAAGTACAACTCCATTTTATATCACTAAACCAAAGGTATCTAGTCCCCAACTATCACTCACCGCACTTAGCAGTGAGAGTACCTAATTTTTACATGCAATCAAGCAACTGTATCCCTCATTGATTGCATTTAAAATGAATGCAAGCAGGAAGCAACTGGATTGAGCATTTGCTTACTCACAGCACCAGAACTTGCATAGCAGACCATAAACCTGCATATATCCAGGGCATTCTGGTGCTGTGGTAAATTCTATGGAGGTAGTCTGGTGCTGTGTGTGCAAGTTAATGCAGTGGCTGCAACCTGGTGCTGTCTGGGGAATTTGGTGCAGTGGCAAGTATTCTGGGACAATCTGGTGCTGTCAGGAGTCTTTTAGGGGCACTTGGGTGCTGAGGAAAATACCGTTGGCACAATGTAGCACTGTGGCAAGTAGTGTGGAGGTCATCTCCTGCTGTGGCAGCAATCTGGTGCTCTGTGCAATCAGGTACTGTGGCAAGTTTCATCATTTGACCCCCACATGAATGAAACCAGATGAATGATTTACCAAAGTTTCAATACAATATTTGATTGGAGTATTTAACTCTCCTGTCAACCAAGGTCATCTGTTTAGAAACAATATATGAATCTGGAAATATGCACTGTCAGTTTGTGTAAGACCTTGAGTAAATAAAGCATTTATAAAAGAGGAACTAGTTTATTATGCAATAATAGATGTGATCCACACAGCTGGAACGGCACATACCTTTCCATATGGATAGGGTAGACACGGAGTCAGTTTGTGCAAGATCTTTAGAAAATAAACATGGCACCAGCATATATAAAATAGGAACTAGTTTATAATGCAATAATTGATGCAGTCCACAAGACTTGAAAATGGACAAATCTTCATGTAGGGGTCAGGGCACAGGCAGTGTCAATTCCTACACAGCCTTTTGCATAATAAACATGGCGCCAGTTGTTATAAATTAGGAACCAGGTTATTATGCAATGATTCACAAGACTTGAAAGTGAGCAAATCTTTACAAAATCTGCAACTGGTTTGTCACATATTTTATATGCAGTTGAAATCTGCATTGTATATGTTTTAATATGCATTCTGGTAGTCACGTATAAACATGGCGCACAATTGCTGTTATACGTAACAAACATCCATTGCACCTTTTTCGAAGGATAGTGAGTTGTCTGAATGAGATCATGTGTTAGGTTAGTTGTGCAGTGACATTTGCCAATAAGGATGAGCTCTCATGTCCAGGAACAAGACATTTCTGGAATATTAATATTTTGTCTACTCATGTGAAATATCACTTTATATATATATATATATATATATATATATATATATATATATATATATATATATATCATAATCAGCCATTTTACACCTAACTGGCCATTTGGGGTGCTATTAATGAAAAGTGAACTGACATGATTTTTACAGCTCATTTCACGTAAATGCCAACAGTCCTGAATTTGCCAGGACAGACCTGTGCTGTGCAATGTGCACAAACAGCATTGTATTTAAACTGTGAATAGCCCGACCGGTTCGCCATAGGTGTTTAATTGCAGACCAGAATTCTATGCACCTATGCCTGACTTCTGTTAAAGTTGTTATATATTTGTTGTCTTCAGTAAACCACTTCCATGTTTAAGAGAGCTTCTGGCACCTGTAATACTTTTTGGGGAGTATTACCAGCTATACTACATATGCTATACAGGTAAAGATGAAAAAATAAAGCGGCACTCTTTTCCTGGTGGCGACTTCCAAATATAATACAGGTTGAGTATCCCTTATCCGAAATGCTTGGGACAGGCTGATAATGGATACTTACGGATAGCAGATCATTTGCAGCACCAGCCCTAAAAATTACCTAAGTTACTTAAATTCAATGCGAGCAGCTTTCTCACATTTAATTTAGGTAATATAGATCATTTCCAGCAGTGGTGAACTTACCTGCTCCACGGTGCTGCTGAGATGATCTGTTGTCGCGTGTAGTCCCTCCTGTCACAGCGCCCTGGTAACTACATTTTCTTATGAGCACTGGCTCCACATTTAAGGCACCCGGGAGGCTGAAGCAAAGGAGCTTCATCACCGGACGCCAGAAAGGTGAGTATCCCTTATCAGAACTGACCCACATCCCTAATGTTTTTTTGGAGATTTTGGGTCATTTCGGTTTTTGGATCTTCGGATGAGGGATACTCAACCTGTATATGCTACAATTCATGCAAACTTTTGGAACACCAAATGCAAGATCAACACCGGCTGAGATTTAGCAGACCCACATTCATAAAGACACTGAATAAACCCCACAAAACAAAGTATACACTGTCATACTGGGGCCTGTAGCCAGGGAACCCACACAGCAAGAGTGCGTCACCCTAATCCAGATTAGCCCCAAAAGTTGAGCCCAGAGGATTAGCTTGACCAGGACTTGGATGATCCCTACTGAGTACCCCAGATACAGAAAAGTTGAGTAGTAGGTGGATTAGCAGAGTAATAAGGCAAATGAAGGACAATGGGGTCAACTCCGGACTTTGAGGCTGAAATGGTGCCTCTGAAGTACGAAAAGATTTGGGGCCCATCAGGTATATATCGGGAGCTGAATTTTGAGTTACCCAATATTCCCCGATGTGCCCGCGAATAGCATAGCAATTCGGACATCATGGCCAATTATACACCGAGACCTGCTGAAACCAAATGCCCCCTAAACATCCCTGAAGCTAAAAGGACCTCTATCATCCCCATGGACTTCTATGGGATGACAGAGACTCTTTTCGGAGAGGAATTCGGTTATTATGAAATGGCTAGCAGTCCCCACATATGTGTTATCAGGGTAGCCCCATTTATTATTGAGGAGGAACCAAATTTATGGGGGCTGGGAGCAATTTGGCTGGCTTCCAGGTCCAATCATGTTAGGGGGACAGGGGCTAGATGTATTTTATATTAGGCAGAGAGCCCCATTTTTTATAGGGGGTCATGTGTAGCAGTGGGTGCTGGGAGCCTGTTGTTAATAAAGGTGGGGACAGTGTTACTTGCACTGCCCCCATGATTATTTTAGTGGCTGGGAAGCATTTTGCAGACCCATTTATTATAAGGCAGGGGTTATAGGGCCAGTCCGTATGGCCCCGCAAGAGTGCGCTGTTCATACAAGATAGGGGCCAAATGACTTGCTTCACCCTGCATACGCTGTGGCGATGATATCATTGCCCCCTTTAAGTGCTGTTTGGCAGCAGCATTTTGTCCTGTTTATGAACATTAGCTGGGGGCCAATAGAATGGATACCAGAGAGCCTATTGTTATAGGGGGCTGGGAATAAATTGTTTTACCTTTTATTATTCCTCCCAACATGCCCCAAAGGCAACTTATGATTATGTGAGGCATAGCTTAGATGGAGGAGTGGAGAATGTCAACACTACATCACATATGCAGTAGCACTACCAATCACAGTAGCAAAAGAACTGTGTATAACTGTGCGCAAAAACTGAATTATTTATTTCAAGAAAATCAAGATACTAGAGATACTGGAGGATTATTCAGGACTATGAGCTAGTGTGTTTGCATTACACAAACCAGTAGGATGCAGAGAATATTGTTGTTAGACATTGTATTCATTATAAATTTTACATTTACTACACCTCTAAGAGTTGTTAAATTTATACTACTAAATCTAATACTGCCACACATAGAATATTTCTACATACACCATATCCATCATATATTATATTGTATATTACATAATTACACTTCTTGGTGATATGTTTTGAGTGTCAAATAAAGGACAAGATGTCTGAGGGATAAGGTATGAGTGGAAAGGATGTGGACCATGCCTACAGGGAGACAGGAAGGTAGGGAAAAGTAATGGGAGGAAGTCAGCTGGACCAGTACCAAGTGGAAATGGAGAGGGGGAATTAGCAAAGGAGGGATGCCCCCATTTCAAGTCTTAGTGCACCCCTACCACCAATGTTCTGATGTACTTTTCAAAATAACAATAATCTTATTATGTAAAGAAACAATTTGCAAAGTCAATGGTGCCCTTTCATTTTGAAAGTATGTAAATTAAGAGACAAAAGTGATTAAATTCCCTCCATTAAAGGATGTCATGGTACCTGTCATGGGGTGAATCATGACAGTCTGCGTGACTGGGGTTCTTGGAGGGCCCTGAGGACGGAACACCTCCCTGTGGACTATAGACCCTGTCTTTGGATGTGCTATGTTTGAAGGTACATGCTTCAGTACATCTGGACTTCAACACAGACTCACTCAGGATGTCAGCCAAGATGTGTACCTTGGGATCCAAGCATTTGCTCTAAATTTTTTGTGTTTCCCCAAGGTTTATTAACCCCTTGCCGACAAAGGACGTGCCAGGCCGTCCTGGGAGAATCTCCCTTAATGACAAAGGACGTGCCTGGCACGTCCTGCAGTGAATGAAGCGGTTTTCGCGATCAACGATCGCGAAAACCGCTTTAACAGTGCTGGTCTATTGCCTCGACATCGAGGCAATAGCCAGCACCGATATTTCTATTTTGGGACCCCCACGATCGCCCCACGGAGCATGCTGCTCCGTCAATATGGCTAAGTCCTCTGCCGGTCTGAGCTTCGGAAGTGAAAGTAACTTCACTTCCGTCGCTCTGAATATGCTACTTGACTACCGCTAGTGGTAGTTTAGTAGCATTGCAATGGAAAATAATTAAAATAAATATTTAATTAAATAAAAACAGGTTATTTAGCTATATTAGCCTATAGGGTTAAAATTAAATATTTTTTAGCATAAGGGATAGGGTTAAAATTAAATTTAAAAAATATTAAGGGATATAATAAGGATTAGAGTTGGGGTTAAATTTAGTGTTAGGGTTAAATTTTGGGTTCGGGTTGGGGTCAAAAGATCAATATAGGAAAAAAACAAAAAACACTATTTTTGGTTTTTGCCCCATAACTCGCAAAAAAATACCGAAAATATGGAAACATGCATATTTTTGAACTCGGGACAACATTTAGAAACTATTTAGACGGGGTCTTTTTTAATGATTTTATTTGTGTAAATTATATTTTAGGTCAAAGTTAGAAAAAGTGGGTTTTTAAAAATTTTTCATCATATTTTATGAATTTTTTTGTAGTAAATTATAAGATATGATGAACATAATGGTATCTAATGAAAGCCCTTCTTATGACGATAAAAACAACATATAATTTGTGTGGGTACTGTATGTGAGAAAGAAAAAAATTACAGCTAAACACAAACACCCTAGAAATGTCAAAACAGCCATTGTCACCAAGGGAAAGTCAAGGTGAAAATGTCTTGTCACTAAGGGGTTAATGTTATTATATGTTAGTGTTGAATTGTGTACTTATCCAATCAATAAGTGTTTACTGTCCTGTGAGACATCTATTGTCTCTTGTAGTTAGGTTTTCTATTGTTTGAGGCTTACATGTTATAATTAGATCCCTGAGCCTCCCCCCCAGTATATGTAACATTTGTTTGTATATATACTATGTGCTGTTTTCACAAATAAATGTTGTTCATTCTTGCTGTACCTAAATGCTAGTGATCCTGTCTGCTATTTGGGTACAAAGAGCAAGGTTCCAGAAATTCCAGAAAGACTTGCTGGGTAAATGCTGAGCTGTGGCTAAGGAGGTGATTTCCTATGACGGACAGAGGGGCTACAGGCCAGGGTAGTCATGTCATTGCAAAGGCATTTAATGGGTGTGCTAAAATACTCAATGACACACCCAGTAGTGTATCTTCCACATGGCAAACAAGGCACTCGCCTAGGGCGGCACTTTGCCAGAGCGCGGCACTTTGCCAGTGGGTGTTAAAGCACACTTCTGGTGCTTCAAACATTTTCGCCCTCTCCCCCACCGTTCAGCAAGCTTTAGCTCCTTCCAATTAATTGGGGTTATGGGGGCATGTAATGGACGTCATGGGGGCATGTAATGAGGGTGATGGGGGCATGTAATGAGGGTGATGGGGCATTTAGTGTGTATGCAATGTGGGTGATGGGGTCATGTAATGAGGTGATTGGGCATTTAATGTGTGTGCAGTTTTGGTGATGGGGCATGTAATGGGGTGATGGGGCATGTCGTGGGTGTGCAATGTTTTTTGCTGATGATACAAAGATTTGCAGCAGGGTTGATATTCATGGAGGGATAAGCCAAATGGCAAATGATTTAGCTAAACTAGAAAAATGGTCAGAGCAGTGGCAACTGACATTTAATGTGGACTAGTGCAAGATTATGCACCTTGGGCGTAAAAACCCAAAAGCAGAATATAGACTATTTGGTACAGTCCTAACCTCAACATCTGAGGAAAGGGATTTAGGAGTAATAATTTCAGAGGACATGAAGGTAGGTAGGCAATGCAATAGAGCAGCAGGAAATGCTAGCAGAATGCTTGGTTGCATAGGGAGAGGTATTAGCAGTAGGAAGAGGGAAGTGCTCATGCCATTGTACAGAGCACCGGTGAGACCTCACTTGGAATATTGTACGCAGTATTGGAGACCGTATCTCCAGAAGGATATTGATACTTTGGAGAAAGTTCAGAGAAGGGCTACTAAACTCGTTCATGGGTTGAAAGATAAAACTTACCAGGAAAGGTTAAAGCATCTTAACATGTATAGCTTGGAGAAAAGACGTAACAGGGGGGATATGATAGAAACATTTAAATACATAAAGGGAATCAACACAGTAAAGGAAGAGAGTATATTTAAAAGAAGAAAAACTACCACAACTAGAGGACATAGTCTTAAATTAGAGGGGCAACGATTTAAAAGTAATATCAGGAAGTATTACTTTACTGAGAGGGTAGTGGATGTATGGAATAGCCTGCCAGCAGAAGTGGTAGAGGTAAACACAGTCAAGGATTTTAAGCATGCGTGGGATAGACACAAGGCTATCTTAGCTATAAGACCGGGAACGGGGGACTAATAACAGTACTCAAAAAAAATTGGGCAGACTAGATGGACCGAATGGTTCTTATCTGCCGACACATTCTATGTTTCTATGTTTCTATGTGGTTGATGGGGCATGTCATAGGTGTGAAACGTGCCTAGGGCAGCACAAAACCAAGATACACCACTGAACACACCTGTCACGAATGCACCCTACTTCACTATCTATCTGCCCTTATACCGGAAATAATGATAAAAATCCTGCTTTAACACCACCCACACTTAATTATACACCACCAAGACAATTTATAAATGGGGTACCTTGGTCCCTCAAGGAAATTAGAATAAACCCACAAAATGTGCGATTTAAAA
Organism: Pelodytes ibericus; assembly: GCA_036172795.1. Taxonomy (NCBI): domain Eukaryota; kingdom Metazoa; phylum Chordata; class Amphibia; order Anura; family Pelodytidae; genus Pelodytes; species Pelodytes ibericus. The sequence goes on along the minus strand of CM069857.1, from coordinate 232,636,680 downwards.
TTACCAATATATTGGTCTAATTAGATAACGTGAGTCTTCACCAGTCAAAGGCAGAACTAAATAAAGGAATATAAAAAGGAAAAAAAAAATAGTCACAGTGCATAAAAAAAACAGATGACAAACAAATTATTTACACCAAAACGAAGAAAAAGAAAAAATGAACAGAAAACGTAACTCACTTGCAGTATTTTCTGTCTGTAGGGGCTCTGGCATTAAAAGATGGCAACAGTGAGGCTCACGCCAACAATTATTTTTCTTTTGGTGCAGCGCAGCACAAGAAGGAGGTCTGTGGCCAGCTGCACAGACTTTTCATCTCCGCACCCTCACGCATCACGCTACCAATTCAGAGCTGGGTGTCACATTACATCCCGGTGGTGGCACACAAAAATGGTCTGTGCCAGAACAGGCTGAAATGGAAATTACCTCCTCCTCTGCAATGAGGTAAAGAGAGGGGTTGATAACACATTGAACCATGCGCCTTTTTTTTCTTTAAAAAATGTTTTAAAATCTTCTGGCTTGTGAAAGTCTGTCTGTCAGTGTGACCAGCGCTGTATTTAGCGTGAAGGAGACAAGGCGAGTGTTTAAGGTGGCAAAAAACTCCAGATGGGGGGCGGCAAAAAATGCCACCTGAGGGGCGGCAAAAAAACAGACCCTTTGGGGGGAAAAAAGAGCTTGCTGGCAGTGTCTATGCGCTGCCCATGCCTGTTTGACTGGTGAGTGCCGACAGGTCTGGGACTCACCAGTCAAACTGAGCAAGAAGCCCAACAGGCAGCATGGTAGGTTGTCTGTGTGCCTGGGCAGTGCACAGACACCATGCTGCCTGCCACTAGACACCAGGGAACGAACAGTGATACTCTCTAAATATCTCACAGATTTATTCCACAGCATGGTGAATACCTTATCTTTACCTTATCTTTAGAACCGACAGTAGACATAGAACACAGTCCCACAAAACCTCACCACTTAGGCACTAATGTGCCAAGAGTCAAAATCGCCAAGATTCATTTTTAACAAATCTACAAATCTTACAAGTTATCATGCAGGCCTCCAGACCAGAATTGCAGCTACTGGAGAGGTATGCCTCGCTGGAAGTTTACCAGGACTTATCTCTATGGACCATAGCCAAACGAAGAGAATATAAAGCGGTCACAAAAACCTTGAGAGAGGCTCAGATCCAACACAAATGAGGATTGCCCAGGAAACTGTTAATCATCAGGAATAGATTTACAAAGATAGCGACCTTAGTTGACAATGGCAAAAAACTGGTGGTTATGTGGGAGCGGCTACTGGAGACACCTGATCTTACCGCCGAATCCATTCCAGGGAAGAAAATACATACAGAATGGAGGACTGTAGGCAAATCGCCAACTAAACGGGTGACATACACTGCGTCCACATTTCCTCTCTCTCTCTGAGTCACCTGAACTCTACCAAAAGGCTATAAGACACCTCAGCCTTAGTAAGAAAAATCCATTGGTCTGATAATGCCCCAATCACATTGAAGATAAAAAAACAATTTCGAATCTAGGGAACGTCGACAATGGAGATTATATGAAATCTTGAGAGGTAGACAATTTAGAATTGCCTACGTAACTGATGGTAAAGGGGAAAAGGTTTTAAAACTTGAACATATAAACAAGATCCAGCTGAAAGGCTTGCCGCCAACTGCAGTGGCACTGTACTTTTAAAAAAGAGACAAACCACCGCCAAGGCCTGTCAGCGCCACACAAGGCCTAAACTTCACCATGGGTGTTCACTCTCCATGCTCCAAGAAGGACTTCGCTGATCTACGTGACCTCTTTGTGTCGGTTAAATCTGACCTACAGGCAGACATCCAAAAGGGTATAGCAAACCTTGCTACCAAACTACAGCAAGTCGGTTCCTGCACAGTAGCACTGAAGCAGCACCATGAGTACCTGCTATCCTTCTAGGAACACGATGAAGACCTAGATAATCATCTCTATCTGATGCCAAACCAGAGCAGAACACCTTCATAGAGCATAACATGCCTTACAGTCCAAACTATGTCCAAATGACAAGCAATGCAATGTAATACTGTGTTGACACCACTAACAAACCAAAGACCATAATGAAGGTAATGCTTGATGTTGTCCCATCTTTTGATGGAATAGAACCTTCATTTTACGCTGATATCACTCCCTCCCCCAGCTAACTGCTCTCAGTCAGATGGCAGACTACAGGGTGGCAGAGCGTCCCCACTCCATCAGGGCATCCATGCTAAAGGTGCCTAAACCCAAATGGCATGAACATACCCCACAAGTGTGTCAATGTCATTCATTACTGCACTTCAGGCCGACATTGTCATTATCCAGGAAAAGCACTTCACACACGAAAAAATCTACATGGCTCTAAAAATATTTCAGGGATCTCTGATTTATGTGCCATCCTATGGGCATATCAACACATGTCCACCAGATGTGGAAATTCCCCGCAATTGTACCTGTCTGGACCTGGATATTCTCGCTTAATGCTAGACGCAGGGCCCTGGACAGCACTCTTTAACAGGAAATCCCTGGTTGTCCCTTATGTCAAAAAACTAATACACAGGATCTGCACAGCCACCCGTATGTGCATTGCTGAAAACTGATGAATACACCCCACATTACCACCCACAAACTATAGCCTAAATCTGGCACATCATTAGAATGGAAAAACATACTGCCACATACTGCCCATTTGCATATGCCCAACACTTAGGGTTGCCACCTTTTCTTCAAAAAAATATCGGCCTTGGTACTTCCTCCATAGACTTAACATTGTGGTCAAGCCAATTTTTTACCGGCCTGCTGGTAAAATACCGGCCAGGTGGCAACCCTACCAACACTACATATAAATTCCCGAGGGTGTGGACCCTCTGAATGGAGTCTAAACATACTGAGTGCTCTTCCACTTCTGGACTCACAGTATGAATATTTCTGTTGTAATTTTCAGTGCCTCCTGTCCCAAATGACATTCTCGTCTTGGTTAGACCTCACCATCAGTATACACGCTCCTCTTCTGGGAGCTCCTGTATCTTAAAAAAAGTATGTTCATATTTTCTAGGCACAGCTAAAAGGACTAAAGCCACCTGTTCCATCTTTTCTTCCCCACCTCTTTTTTCTATTCTCTGCTTTCTAAACGTATTTTCCTATATTTCCTTGTTATGTTCCCCCACACTCTTCAAGACTATTAACCCCTTAACGACAGATGACGTGCCAGCAAATCGAGGACTTGCCGACAGGTGACGTGCCTGGCACGTCATGCACTAAATGGAGTAAAGAAAGCGACCAGCGGTCGCTTTCTTTACTCTAACGGTGTTGCTACAATGCCTCTAGGTAGAGGCATTGTGCAACACCCCCCAAATGTGCAGGGGCGCGCTACGATCACTCCACGGAGTGATCGTAGCAGCCATTTAAAAATGGCTGCGCCCGCTACACACATGTGCTTAGAAAGCGAACGATCGTTCGCTTTCTAAGCATCTGCGGTGTTGTTAAAGTGCCTCGCTAGCGAGGCACTTAACAACACCTTCAGCTGCCCCAGAGCCGATGGTGGTCGCTCTCCTGAGCGACCCCATCGGCTCAGTAGAAGGGAACGCTGCCTATACAGGCAGCGCTTCCCTTCTAATGGCAAGAGCATCGGAAGTGAAAGTATTTCACTTCCGATCCTCTAGGGGGAGCCAATCGATGCCGGCACAACAGATCTATGTGATCTGTGTGCAGGCATGTATGGTAAGTGCTCTGATGAGCACTTACCATACAGTCAAAGGCAATATTAGCAAATATTGCCTTTGACAAGTATTGATCTACCTCCCTCACCTTACTAGTTATAGTAAGGGAGAGAGACAGATCAGATAAAGTAAAAAAATAAAATAAAATAATAAAAAAAATATTTAATAAAATTTTAAACACCAAGGGCTTTTATAAAAGCCATTTAACCCCTTCCCTGCCATTGATAGCTGTGTACGCAGTGATCATACACAGCAGCACATTTTTTGCTGTCTGCATTTTTTACGGGTTCATTTTTTTTTACTGTAATTCATTACAGTATAAAAAAAAGCTCTTTTAAGAGAGATTAACCCCTTTCTTGCTGTAGATCACTGCCTAAGCAACGATCTGACGCAAATGCAGCAATCTTGCTGCAGAAGCATTTTTAAATTTTTTTTTACTTTTTTATTACACCCGTCACTTGTTAATTATACCCGCTAGGGGACTACGTTTAACGTAAAAAAACTTTTTTTAGCTGTCTGACCGCATGTATAGCGATCAGTAACAGCTGATAAGTGACAAAGGCGCGTTGGTGTTTGCTTAGATGAGCATCACCATTCGTCTGGTTAGATCAATATTTGTAAATATTTGATCTGACCCGTGTAGATCTGCCTCCCTCTCACTTGAGTTTTAGTGAGGGAGGGAGACAGAGCTGTATAATGTAAGTTTTTAATTATAATATATTTAATAGAATTGAGACCCAAAGGCTTTTATAAAAGCCGTTTCCAGTATTTAACCCCTTCCCTGCAATTGATCGCTGTGTACGCAGTGATCTTACACAGCAGCACATTTTTTGCTGTCTGTGCATTTTTTTAGGGGTTATTTTTTTTTACTTTGATTTATTACAGTATATCAAAGGCTCTTTTAAGAGCTATTAACCCCTTCCTTGCCGTATATCACTTCCTAAGCAGCACATATGGTCACTGCCTAAGCAGTGCATATGGTCACTGCCTAAGCAGCGCATATGGAGCAATCTAGTCGCAGAAGGATTTTTTTTTGCTATCAGCATTTTTTTTGTCAGACTCGCTAGGGGTTAGTTATACCCACTAGGGGATTACGTGTATTCCTTTTGAAGCTGTCTGAACGCGTGTATAGCGATCAGTAACAGCCGATCAGTGGCAAAGGTGGTTTGGTGATTTCTCAGATGAGCATCACCATTCGTCTGGTTCGTAAATATTGTTCTGACCCATATGGATCTGCCTCCCTCTCCTCACTTGAGTTTTAGTGAGGGAAAGAGACAGATCTGTATAACATAATTCTTTAATTGTAATAAATTAAATAAAATGTAAAAAAATTGTGAGTCCCAAGGGCTTTTATAAAAGCCATACCCTTTGTATAGTGTAGTGTATTAACCCCTTCCCTGCCACTGATCACTGCACAGCAGAACCTTTTTTCTTGTCTGTGCATTTTTAGGGGTTAATTTTTTTGTACAGTACTACAAAGGCTCTTATAAGAGCTATTAACCCCTTCCTTGCTCTACATGTTCAAATTCCAAGTTTGAAAATCAAAAAGCGCACCTCTCAAATGTAGCCTTTCAACACCCAACAAAGCTGACAAAGCTATGCATGGGTGGTATCCCTGTGCTCGGGAGATGTTGCTGAACATATATTGTGGTATTGTTTGTCAGTGACACATACCGAAATATGTGAATTTGTGTCTAAAGTACAATGTATGTGGGAAAAAATACACAATAAAATGACTACCACAAACTTTGACAAAGGCTGGTGGTAGAATTGGTGCATGGAAAGTGTTAAAATAACACCATTTAAAATAGCCTAGGGTGTCTACTTTTACAAAATATATACTTTTTGGGGTAAAATACACTGTCCTACTTTAAAAAAAAGTCCCAAATGAAAGATGGGCTCAGGCTGGCTACACGTCAATATTCCAAGTTGAAAATGCGCACCTTCACAATGTGGCCCTTTTAGCCCCCAAACAACCCAACAAACCTATGCATGGGTGGTATCCCTGTACTCAGGAGATGTTGTTGAACACATATTGGGTTATTGTTTGGCAGTGACACATACCAAAATCTGTGAATTTATGTCTAAAATACAATATTTGTGAAAACACACAAAAATTACTACCACAAACTTTGACAAAGGCTGGTGGTAGAATTAGTGCATGGAAAATGTTAAAATACCACCATTTGAAATAGCGTAGGGTGTCTACTTTTAAAAAATATATGGGTTGATGGGGTAAAATACACTGGCTGGTTTCAAATATGTCCCAAATGGGACATGGGTGCAGGCGGTCTGCATGTCAAAATTTTAATTTGGAAAACCAAAAACTGCACCTACCAAATTTGGCCTTTTACTCCCCAAACAACCCAACAAACCTATGCATGGGTGGTATCCCTGTACTCAAGAGATGTTGCTGAACACTTATTGGGGTGTTATTTGGCAGTGACACATACCAAAATCTGTGAATTCATGTCTGAAGTACAAGGTTTGTGAAAAAAAACCACAAAAAAATTACTACCACAAAGTTTGACAAAGGCTGGTGGTAGAATTAGTGCATGGAAAGTGTAAAAATACCACCATTTGAGATAGCCTAAGGTGTCTTCTTTTAAAAAATATATGGGTTGATGGCTGGCTTCAAATATGTCCCAAATGGGACATGGGTGCAGGCTGTCTGCATGTAAAAATTTCAAGTTGGAAAACAAAAAACTGCACCTCAAAAATTTGGCATTTTAGCCCCCAAACAACCCAACAAACCTATGCATGGGTGGTATCCCTGTACTCAGGAGAAATAGTAGAATCTATTTAGCATGTTTTTTCGTTCGCTATTGTCGATGAGGAGAAGTTGTTTCAAATAAAAACAAAGAAATTTGTGTATTTTTTTTACCATATTTTATTATTTTTTTTAATAATATGATAAGATATGATCAAAAAATGGCATCCATAGAAAGCCCTTCTTGTCCCGATAAAAACAATATATAATATGTGTGGGTACAGCAAATGACAAAGAAGAAAATTACTGCTAAACACAAACAGCACAGAAATGTTAAAATAGCCATTGTCCAGAAAGGACAAAAATGTTTCAAAGGCTCTGTCCTTAAGGGGTTAAAGGATTGGACACCCCCCACAATGAACTGAAGAAGTTGTCAGACGCGATTTGGGGATTTAAATGCTACTTTTCCGTATGGAGCTTGCTACACTGACAGGGAGGGGGAAAGGAGAGCTGAATCATCAGTGTAAATCATGAAACAATACAATATTATTAGATAGCTAGCAATGGGCCACCCTATTCCTAAGCTGTTTCTTAGGGAGGAATTAAGGACCTTTGTAAGAATTTTTTTCCAGCTTATCCTTGGACCAGCTGCCATGCTCTATTGATCCCATGTAAAAACAAGGGTTTATCTCTGCATAAGCAGAAAGAGATCCCACCACCCAATAGACTTTGATCAGAATCCCCACTGTGCACCAACCTCACAATTCGCTCTGCCTCTGCAAGGGTTAAAAAAATTGTCCCACTAAAACACATATTTCTCTGAATTCATGAATGTATCTGCTTGAATTCATTAAAATTCAAAATATCTATTTTCACAGTGATCATGAAAAATAGTGAATATGATCACTAAGTATATATGTAATACCATGGTAAATTATCATTCAAGTATTTGTCTGCTTACTCATTATTCAGCCTAGCTTTCCATCATGTGGTCATGACTGTTAGTGCAGGGAAAATAAAATCATATATTTCCTGTATCGCTGCTTTTTGAAGATAGTGTAGAGTCAGAGTTACATCAAGTTTGTCAATTTGTGACACTCCACGTAAATATATTTAGTAAGAATAAGTGTTACCGTTTACATGTGAAAAGTTTCAAATTAAGATAAAATTACATAATGCTACATACTAAACCAGTCGTTCTCAAAGGGTGTGCCGCAAAATGGTGTGGCTGTGCTGCAAGAAAAACACCTGCTACCTAGTGAGTTGGGACCGTGTGGGGATGGTATTCTGCTCACACACTCTCCACTGATTGGATAATCCAATCCATTGTCTTTCCAACACTCATTATTTATACCTTTTTTAAGAAACCCACACTTCCAAGAGGGACAAGCCTCTTTCATCAATGGGCACTCATGGCAATAACCACCATACAACCTTTCCTTAACCCAGTTTCACAATCAGTTATATCTTTGATGGAAATATGAGATAAATTCCCTACTCTGCCCATCTCACCATTTCATTATCATCAGCTTTGTCATTTTATCCAGGCATTTTTAGACAAACTCTTCCCCGACTGATCAAATCCCTAAAATACACTACATCACGCATATTATTTCAGACGCGTTCCCAGATAATCCATGAGAACACCCCTACTGGATTACAACGCTTGCTCACCACATTCCCTAATCTGACTACTCGAGACTTTCTCACAGCCCACACACATATGTGGAACACCATAACCTCAACACTATACAAAACTATGTTCAGTCAAATTCTACACAGGGCCTACATACCCCCGATACGCAGTTTTACAATGGATGCTCAGCAACTGACCAACTGCCCCAAATGTAGTGCCCCTGCAGCGGATCTGATGCACTGCCTGTGTCACTGTGTTCACATTCAAACATTATGGTGACAGATTTAAGCTTACGCATCAAATACCCTCAAAATTAGAATACACCTCAAACCCAAAATTCGCCATTTTCAGTATCCTCACTCACCATACGTGTCGACGAATATCAGGCGCTATCACCCTAAAAACTATTTTGCAGTACTGGATTGAACCCACTCCACCTTCAATGGCAATTTTCCATGTATTGGTTCACAGCTCAACAAACCAAATAAACACAAGCAGGCAGGACTTCCTATGGCAACACAAAAACTTTTCAGGGTACCTCCTGGTACATGTCACAGGTACTTGGACAACAAGAACCAATAACAGACACATAAGCACATCCAGGACACCCAGGAACAAAGAAACATGACACCACTGAACAACACAAATTAATAAAACTGGGAAGGACGACATTTGGAAATTTAAAGGGACCAATTTCTTCGACTGTAAAAAAAACTACCAAGCAATGAAAGCTGACGGGTAGGTTATGATGTTTATAAGGTTAAATAGTGTTATGTTGATGTTCTAGTTATATAATAACAAGAAGAAAAAGAAGAAATATGGATGTATATCACTGAACGTTGTCGTAGTTGTCTTTCGTATTGGCTAAAGGTCTATGTTTGGTTTTTTTAATATTGTGAGAGAAAATTTGGTGTAATTGTAGATGGCAAGTATATAAGACCTGCTATAGCAAATTCTCTCTCTCCCTTCTAAGAGTAAGTACATATGTGTATAGTTAGTGCTCAAGAAAGAGCCAGGATTTATTTTTATTTTCACTTGCTGTGGTGTTAAAGAAAATAAAAACACATAAAGGCAGTTGGAGTTTGTCCTGTGTTAGTTCCCTTAGAAAACTGTGGTTATTTCAAGTTCCCAGACAAGAACACCTTTGACTATAAAGCATATTCTGCTACATTTGGTGGAGGATGAGGGCAACCACATTTTCTCTCACAATATGTTGACCCTAAAATATTTTTGTCTCATTCATACTTCGGCCACAAAATAGTTGTTGCCCAAGAATTTGTTGAACAAATAGTGAATATTTTATTGATTTTGTTTATTAGATCTTGGGTGAATACTTAGATGAATAATATTTTGTACACTCATCTTCACACTTATTTGGAGGAATTTGTATATGATAATTTAGGAGAGATAAGTTTAGTTTAGGTGTAGTTTGACAGCATCCCATCTGATATGGCTTTATATAACTGTTGATTTTTGTCATGTTATATTTATTCACCAAGAAAATTATTTTTTTGGACAAATATTTCCAACTACTTCACCTTTAATGGTGAGTTATATTTCCAAAGATGCGCGATGGTGATGAGCGCACCATCATATGATAATCTTTACCAGATGTGGTGGGGTCATTCCCGCATCTTTTTTGGAGATTATAAACTATTTTCAGATCAGATTGCCTGGTACAGATGGTAAATACACAATCTTTTGTTGATTTGGTATGAAGATCATGCCCAGGCACACACATCTGCCAATGTTTATAGTGGCAGTATTAAAATTTTAAACACATCTTCAATGTCCACATAAGGAAAAAGTATCCCAGTGGGTGGTGTGGCCACCTAAAACTTTTACACACTAACTTGCAGTATGTAGAAGTCATATTACCAGATGGAAATCAATTTACTAAATAACATGGTTTGGTGGGATCCCAACCTTGAATAGTTAATTGATGTCCTGGTTACATATAACTTCTTCATACAGCAAAGCAGTATGCATGTTTTACATGGCCGGTAAACAATGGCTCGCATGGCTACCCTATTAGTTGGCTAATAGTCTCTTCCAGCAGATAAACGTTCTATGCTGCCATCATATGGATGGCCACATCACCTATAAGCACTACATAGAATGCCCTTGAAACAATAGTTTGGCGCTTCCAGTTATGCCCTGCATCCTGCTTTAGGGACCATAGTGGGATCCCCTCAGATGGGACCTCACTGACATGTTCAATGTAACCAAGGCTTGGTTACATTTGGTTACATTTCATGTGAATTTCTGTTTGGCTAAACTTCCAGGCACAATTAATTTCTAAGGCAGAGACCAATCTGATCAGTATGGTGTCCGAATCTTCCATTACAATAGTGGAAATTGGTGCGCATGCATCCCACCTGGGTTCAGTATGCAAGCAAAACGTGATTTTATGTCTTATGCCAATATTTATATTTAAGAAATAATAATAATAAAAAACAAATTATATATATATGTATATACACACACAGACACACACACACACATACATATGGAAGCAATTTGGCTGGCACAACACATCAGCATCTTAAAAGTAAGATGACATTTTCACATGACAGGTACATTTTAAGCGCAAAATAAAATATCAGATTGTGGACCCCGAGGGGAGATTTATAACTGTGATCTGTAAGACTGATGCCCATATTTTCACTTTTTGACTATCACGATGGGGGATGTTAACTGTGTTTTAAATCCATATGTTGATTTAAAAAAAAAAAAAAAACATGCAAGGTGCTGGACAGGAATACTATAAATCATTCACGGATATTCTAAAAATTAGTATTTCTTTCAATATACCTTCCTCCCTAAGGAGAGTGATTTCACTGGCTTCTCAAGGACTCACTGTGCGTACTTTAGAATTGATCTTATCTTGGGAGATATCAATATAACATACCAGGTGAAAGATGTTGGTGTCACGAAGTGAATTCTGACAGCCTGCCTGACTGGGGTTCTTGGAGGGGCCTGAGGGCCGAACACCTCCCTGTAGATTATGGACCCTGTCTGTAATGTGTTTAAGCCTTCCATTCTGACTACCTTGCTTCTGGCTCCAGATTAAAGTGGCTAGATACTGCTTTACTGGTGATGTGTTTAAGTTTTCTATTGTTTAATCAAGTGTTATCTGATTGCAGTTTGGTGTATATGTGCTGTGTAAATCACAAATAAAAGAGTTCTTCAATCTTGCTGTACCTAACTGCTAGATGTCCTGTCTATTTGGGTACCAAGAGCAAGGGTCCAGGAAAGACTTGCTGGGTGAATGTTGAGCTGTAAGTGGGGGCTAAGGAGGTGATTTCCCACAACGGACAGAGGGTCTACTTCGTCCGGTAGACGGTCCGTTACATTGGTGGCTAGCGGTGGGATCCTCTTTGCAAGAGCCCAGTGGATAAGCAGCAGAGCACCAGCAAGGGATAGCAGTCGCCATGATGGCCATGGATTATAAATATTGCAAAACTGGCTTGTTGACCAGGGAGTACCAGGATGGTACTGCAGCCCCCTTGGCTGTTAACTACAAATTGATGACCAGTCCGTCCTGCAGGATGAGATGTTACAGCGAGCTTGCAGACGCCTGAATCTGTGGATGAACGCTCTCATACGTGACCAGGAGTACCGGGGAAAGGTCCTCCCCAGCTCCCAGGAATGGTATGTGAGCCTGCTGAGTGATAGAATGCCATACCTGGGTGAGCAGCCCCAAAAAGACTGGGTGGCTGAGTTAGGCGAACTTGTCCATGCTGAGATGGTCCTGGATTGTGGATACCGGGCTTTACGGTGGTATGCCACACAGCTATACCATGAGCTGGAGGATGACACTCCCACTGAGGGCTATGATTTTGGTGGCCCTGGATTGTTATTGGAAAATCTCCAGCTGGATCCGGGCTTCTGGAAGATACAGTTACCGGTGGGAAGAACTCCGGGAGTTAAGGGAGGCAAATATTCCCACTGTGCCCAAACTGGAGGCTGATCTGGACTATTTGGTGACCCAAGAAGAGGAGCTGGAGAAGGCATACATACAGCTACTCCACCACATACAGCCCCCTGACTATGAGACTGTGAGTATCAGTGCTGCTCCTCCCCCAGCAGATGCACTGACACAAGAACTGTGCCCCTTTACCCCCGTGGATGACCTAGTGGAAAAGCTGGCATCTGGGCAGATTGCCGCTGGCTTCTGCCTGCCCCTACCCCAGACCTGTGTCCCATTTCCCCTGTGGAGGCCCCGGCTGACATCACGTCCCCAGACCCATTACCCCTGCCACCCCTTCAAAGCCCAGTTGAACTGCTGGCACCGTTCCCCAAAACCAAACAGGACCTGCCCTCCTTGTGCCCACCTCCACCTGGGTTTAAGGAGCCCTATTGGAACGCAATCCCTGGTTTTTACCCGCCCTATGTCCCAGCAGAAGAGCTGGCAATGGGGCAGAGTGCCGCTGGCCTCTGTCCACCCCTGCCGCTTGGAGAGTTTTTGTACCTGGCACAGGTGCCAGCATCTGAGCAGAGTGCAATTATCCTCTGCCCACTGCATCCCATGGAATTAACCCCTTTACCTTTTGAAAATGACCCAGGAGGGGTGGATGGGACATCGGTCTCCACACCTGGGTCTCCTGAATGTTTGGCAGTTAGCACTGTTCCCCAACTCCTTTGCATGGGTACCACAGCCACCTTGTCCTGTTCCCTGCAGTATACCCCTGAAACTGTGCCTTGCCGGGATGTTATTTCCCCAGCAGAAGTGCTGGCATCAGTGTCCCCAGGGACTAAATGGGATACCCCCATAGTATCAAGCCCAGCTAACCCTGCCACCCTATCTGCTCCCCAGCGGCTGAAAGGATTTCTGGGAGAAGGAACATTTGGCCTTTCTCCCCAGCGGCAGATGCATGTTTCGGGAGAGGTGGAGGTTGGCTGGGTAAATTCTATTTTTGAACAAAAAAAGTGTGGGGACTGCAAACTAGTGAATAGCCATGGGGAGACCACTATACAGACTGACTTAGGAGTCACCCCATCTGGGGGCTCCTCCGGTGTCAGTCTCCCCCCGAAAAAGGAGATATGTCACGAAGTGAATTCTGACAGCCTGCCTGACTGGGGTTCTTGTAGGGGCCTGAGGGCCAAACACCTCCCTGTAGATTATGGACCCTGTCTGTAATGTGTTTAAGCCTTCCATTGTTTAATTATGTCAGACACCCAGACTGACTACCTTGCTTCTGGCTCCAGATTAAAGTGGCTAGATACTGCTTTACTGGTGATGTGTTTAAGTTTTCTATTGTTTAATCAAGTGTTATCTGATTGCAGTTTGGTGTATATGTGCTGTGTAAAACAAAAATAAAGAGTTCTTCAATCTTGCTGTACCTAACTGCTAGATGTCCTGTCTATTTGGGTACCAAGAGCAAGGGTCAAGGAAAGACTTGCTGGGTGAACGTTGAGCTGTAAGTGGGGGCTAAGGAGGTCATTTCCTACAACGGACAGAAGGTCTACTTCGTCCGGTAGACGGTCCGTTACAGTTGGGATTAGTGTATTTACCTGATCTGACCATAATATGGTGAGATTTCCGTCAAATTCGGCACCTGAGTGCAGAATTTGACCCAAAAATAGCTTTGATCATTTTTCCTCCCATTACATTCAATGGGGAAGATTCAAACCTGTGTTTTTTTTTTCTAAGTCAAACTCGGGTGCGGAATTTGACATTCTCAAAATGAAAGTCGACCTCCAAAGTTCCAAATTGAGTGAATAGACCCATTAGTGCCAAACGACCCAGATCAGATTGGAGATTGAATAATTATTTGCTTTTAAATCCATGGAATAAAGAATCTATTAAAAAGATGTTCGATCTATATTTTACATAAAATAGATTTCAGGATATCGCTGTTTCTGTCATCTTGTGTGCTTATAAAATTGTAATTACAGGCCACTTAATAGAACTGGGTGCCCATGCCAAAAAGAGTAGGGAGAAAGAGTTAGCTCTCTAAATTATGCTTGCTGACATAAAATAGATTAATAAAAAAAAGCCCATCAAGCTTAATCAGTTAATAAATAAAGCAAATAAGGCACTTGAGGACCGGGGTGGCATTAAGAAGGCAATAAAGCAGATAATAGATTAAATTGTGAGAATTTCAGAGGGGTCATATGTCTTGTTCCTGTAAGAATTGGTTTAGCTTTTAATACATTTTATCAAAAACTGTACACCCTGCCAGTCTGTGAAAAAAAAACGTATTTGCGACTAGGGAAGTCCCTAAACTTAATTACATTTAAATTTAAAAATATACTCAGGTGTTTTGGCAGAAGGGGTAAAAAAAATAATAATATCAGATTTAATTCACCAAGATCAGATAGGCTTTACTCCTTGTAGAACCTCAACACGTCATATTAGAAGCATTGCCGTTATATACTCAACTCCGAGAAGGCTATTGACAATGTCAATTGGTAATTCCAAAGAGAAAGGCTTACTGCTTTTGGCCTAGAGGGTAATATCAACAATGCAATTATATCTTTGTACTCCATCAGCATGAACATTTGGCCCAGGAATAAATTCAGGCTGGTTTGCAATATCAAATGGTTCAAGACAGGGTCCCTCTCTTGCCACTTCTCTACTTTCTGTCGGTGGAGCCCATGGAAGCAGACATTTGATCATTTTGGGTTGGACTGTGGGATTTGAAAATTAGTTCATATGCAGATGACATTCTCCTCACCTTTGAGACACCCCTTTGTTTCCGCAGAAGCCTTAATAGCTGTAATGTATCCCTATAGTGTTATTTCAATTTATAAAGTAAACACAGATAAAATTATTGCTTTCCTGATAAATGTATCAAAGGATGCGATTAGGCAACTTAATATTAAATATGGTTTCTCCTGTGCTAAGACCAGTTATAATAACTTGGCCATAAAGATTGAGAGCCATGTCTCCCAGTGTTTGCTGATGACACTAAATTAGGTAAGGCAATACAGACTAATCTTGATGTTTGTTTTTTACAGGAAGATTTGGACAGAGTGGGGGACTGTGCAATTAAGTGGCAAATGAGGTTCAATATAGACAAATGTAAAGTTATGCATTATGGGGAAAATAATAACAAAGCAACATACACTTTAAATGGTATTTCCCTGGGAAAAACTACTAATGAAAAGGAATTTAGGAATAATTGTAGATAACAGACTTGGCAACAGTGCTCAATGCCAGTCAGCAGCTGCAATGGCCAATAATATATTGGCATGTATAAAACGAGGTATAGATTCACAGGAGAAGGATATCATCTTGCCTCTTTATAAATCACCTTGAATATGCAGTACAATTCTGGGCTACAGTCCTTAAAAAGGATATACTGGAACTAGAAAAAGTGCACAGAAGAGCTACAAAATTGGGATTGGAGGATCTTAGTTATGAAGAGAGAATTAAAAAATTGCATTTATATACGTTAGAAAAAAGGTGTGTCAGAGGGAATATGATAACATTCTATAAATATGTGCAGGGCCAATATAAAGAGCTCTCCAGTGACCTGTTCATTAAGAGAAATGTACAAAGAACAAAAGGTCACCCCCTGAGACTGGAAGGGCAAAGATTTCATAGACAGCAAAGGAAGGGATTATTTACGGTAAAGACAATAAAGTTATGGAACTCACTGCCAAGAGAGGTAGTGCTATCAACTACAATAGATGCATTTAAAAATGGCCTGGATGTTTTTTATTTTTTAGAAAAGCAGAACATACAAGGCTATAAATAATAGAATAACCATTAATGATAGAGCTTTTTGAGAGAGAGGGAGAAATCTGATTGCCCTTTGGAGTCAAGAAGTAATTTCCCCCCTAGGAGGCAAAATTCAAAATAGCTTCCTTAGGGGTTTTTGCCTTCTTTTGGATCAAAGGCTGGAATAATATGTAGAAGGGTTGAACTTGATGGACCTGTTTCTTTTCAATCAAAATTACTATGCTACTATGTAAGATTTGTGCCTATCAAGTAAAGATGCCAGATCTAAACTATCTCCTACTAATGAAAGACATGAACAGGAAATGTAGAGAGTGGAAGTCCCTGGAGATATCCAGTTCTACGTATTACCCAATTGATTATATCTATTTAGGATGACTCCATGCAGGTGCTGGCAAGCTGGTTAAAAATTATACATTGCTTTTTTCTTGTTTCATATGGCTGGGCAGGATGCCTCCTTTGTCTGAAGACCGTATCTAATGGGAGAGATTAGTGTGGAGTAGATATACCGGACATTCGTGCCTAAATCAGGTTAACGTGTTGGCACATGCCATTATGTTTCAGAACAAGAATTTTGTAAACAAAGATGGTATGAAATTGAATAACAGAGACTCATTACGGGTGTTGAGTTGCTCTCTGCCTTTTGACAGGCGAGGGGCAATTCAATATATAGATGTCAATGATAATTTAGTCTTGAAACATATTCTACCCAGTGCTGTATTTACCGCGAGGCATCCTAGGCGGATGCCTAGGGCAGCAAATTTTGGGGGGCGGCAGCGGAAGATCCCCCCTCACCATCGCTCTGCCTGCCAGGCTGCACGGGGAGCCGAACAGGCAGCACAGAAAAACCTCCGTGCTGCCTGTTCGGCTCCCCGTGCAGTGTGACACGGAAGTGCCGACAGTCACGTGACGGCCGCGCTGACGTCATACGCGCGCCCGGTCACGTGACCTGTCGGCACAATCGCCGGGAAGCCGAACAGGCAGCATGGAGGGACCATGCTGCCTGCTACTAGCCACCAGGGCAAGGTAAGTGCTGATGGGAGTCAGAGTGTGTGTGATGGGAGCCAGTGTGTGTGACTGAGTGTGATGGGAGTCAGAGTGTGTGTGATGGGAGCCAGTGTGTGTGACTGAGTGTGATGGGAGTAGGAGTGTGTGACTGAGTGTGATGGGAGTAGGAGTGTGTGTGTGATGGGAGTATGAGCTTGATGTGAGTCTGAATGTTACGTGTGATGTGGGGTCATGAAATGGAGGTGATGGGGCATGTCTTAGGTGTGTAACGTGGGTGTGCAGCTTGGGTAGGGGGGTGCCCGGATTTTGTCTGCCTAGGGCAGCACAAAATCAAGATACACCACTGATTCTACCCGTATGGTACAGATTCAATAGAGAATACGATTCTGGCCAGTTTGCTGCTTGTTGTGATGCAGACGTAGATCAATAACCTGGATGTGTCCCACTGGGTCAAATCTGGAGATGCAAATGTATTATGTTTATTAGTTGGGACGAATATTAAATCTTTTCTGGGTTTACAGTAAGAGTTCCAGGTTCCTATCAGAGAATTTTATAATTATGTGAGATTTAGGGATTTGTAGATTTTGTAGATAGGCATGTTGTTAAAGATTTGCTATCGGAATCTCTTCAGACCCTTGATAGTATTTTGTCCCTAAATGATAATAAACATCTTGCCCAAGTGTTTAAAATGGATTATGTTATGCAACAAGATAATCCTTAGCCAAGAAATTAAAAAGTGGGAAAGATATCTCCAGATCACTATACTGCAGGCATGGCCGGTGCAAGACTTTTTGCTGCCCCAGGCAAACATAGAATTTGCCGCCCCTTGCTGCCCCCAGGCATTTACACACGCAGTAACACTTTCAGTGTCACACACATATGCAGGCACATGAACACAAACATCCAATGTCACATGCAGCCAAACATTCACACACAGTCACAGATTCAATGTCTGTCTCGGTCTCCCTCTATGCCATCCCTGTCTGTCCCTCTCTCCCCATGCCACCCAAGTCTGTCTCGCTTTCCCACTACACCAACCGTCTGTCTCGCTCTCCCCATCCCATCAGTGTCTGTCTCGCTCTCCACCATTCCATTCATCTGTCTCCTCCTTTTGTCTTTCTTCTCCCCCGCTTTCTTCCCCTCTTTTGTTTCTCTCCCATGTGTATCTCTCTCCTCTCCCGCCAAGTCTGTCTTTCTCACTGCCCTCATGTCTGTTGTCTCTCACACTCCCCCAAGCCATGCCTGGTATCTCTTTCTCTCTGACTCCCCCCCCACCCTATGTGTGGTGTCTATATCTATCTGCCTCCCCCCACCCCATGTCTGGTCTCTCTCTCTCTTTCTCCCCCCTTGTCTAGTAGCTCTCTCTCCCTCCCCCCACCCCATAACTGGTGTCTCTCTATCTCTCCATGTCTGGTGTATCTTTCTCTCTACCTCCCCCGCACCCCATGTCTGGTGTTTCTCTCTCTTTCAATCTCCCCCCCTTGTCTAGTGTCTCTCTCTCTCTCTTTCCCTTCCCCCATGTCTGGTAGCTCTCTCTCTCCCCCCACCCCATACCTGGTGTCTCTCTCTCTCCATGTCTGGTGTATCTTTCTCTCTGCCTCCCCCACACCTCATGTCTGGTGTCTCTCTCTCTCTTTCTCCCTCCCCCCAATACCTGGTGCCTCTCGCTCTCTCCCCCCAACCCCATGCCTGGTGTCTCTCTTTCCTTCTCCCTCCCCTAGGGTTGCCACCCGGCCGGTAATTTACCGGCACAGCCGGTATTTGAGAGGAAGGAGCCGGTGCCGGTAAAAAAAATGTTAAGACCGGTATTTGTTTTGCTGGTACCAAGGAGAGGTGATCAACAAGTAGAGCACGATAAATCCCGGGCACCAGGAAATTAGACCTGGTGCCCGGTATTCATCCACATGGTCCCCTTGCCGCTTTTATTTCTCCGGCACAAGGGGGAAGTCTGTGTGAGGAGCACAGACCGGAAGCTCCGCCCCCTTGTGCATCGCTCATCAGTGTGCCTCCTGGCATCCAACAGTAGGGATGCAGCAAAAGTGTGCACAGAGACCAGGCAGCAGGAATGCCCCCCCCCCAAGAGAAGAGTCAGTTTATTTAGCCTCTAAAAGCCTTACTGGTTTGTGTG
Source organism: Pelodytes ibericus (assembly GCA_036172795.1). NCBI lineage: Eukaryota > Metazoa > Chordata > Amphibia > Anura > Pelodytidae > Pelodytes > Pelodytes ibericus. The sequence goes on along the minus strand of CM069857.1, from coordinate 232,617,781 downwards.
TGAGAGAGAGAATGTCACTGAGTGTATGTGCTAGTGTTACTGTGTATGTATGTGCTGCTGTCACTGTGTGTATGTATGTGCTAGTGTTACTGTGTATGTATGTTTGTGCTGCTGACACTGTGTGCATGTATGGTCTGGTGTTACTGTGTGTATGTTTGTGCTGCTGTCACTGTGTGTATCAGTGGCGGATCCAGGGGGGGGGGGCAACGGGGCAATTGCCCCCCCCCCCCCCGGGAAGAGAGAAAAAAAAAAGACACTTTAAAAAAAAAAAAACGAGCTTGCAGGCAGAGACTGAGGTGAGAACGGATCGTAAGATTCCCCCTCACCTTCTCTGCCTGCTGGCAGGCTGCACGGGGAGCCGAACAGGCAGCACAAAGAAACCTCCGTGCTGCTTATTCGGCTCCCCGCGCAGTGCCGACAGGTCACGTGTCCGGCGCGCTGACGTCATACGCGCGCCGGGTCACGTGACCTGCCGGCACAACCATCTGTGAGACGAACAGGCAGCATGGAGAAGACCATGCTGCCTGACACTAGCCACCAGGGAAAGGTAAGTGCTGGGGAGAGGGTGGGAATGTACTGGGGAAAGAGGCAGGGGCTTATTAATGATAGGAAACACTGGCATATTACTGGGCAAATTGGCAGGGGCATATAAAATGGCAAATAACTGGCATATTACTGGACAAATTGGCAGGGGATATTAAATGGCAAATAACACTGGCATATTACTGGGAAAATTGGCAGGGGCATATTAAATGGCAAATAACATTGGCATATTGGGAAAATTGTCAGGGGCATATTAAATGGCAAATAACACTGGAATATTATTGGACAAATTGGTTGGGGCATATTAAATGGCAACTAACACAGGCATATTATTGAGCAAATTGGCAGGGGCATATTAAATGGCAAATAACACTGGCATATTATTGGGAAAATTGGTAGGGGCATGTTAAATGGCAAATAACACTGGAATATTATTGGGCAAATTGGCTGGGGCATATTAAATGGAAAATAACACTGGAATATTATTGGGCAAATTGGCTGGGGCATATTAAATGGCAAATAACACTGGAATATTATTGGGCAAATTGGCTGGGGCATATTTAATGGCAACTAACACTGGCATATTATTGGGCAAATTGGCTGAGAGAGCCATACATGGGAAGGGAGAAGAGAGAGACATAAATGGGATGGTAGAGGAGAGACAGACAGACATGGGTTCGCAGAGGAGAGACAGACAAATATGGGATGGCAGAGGAGAGACAGACAGATATGGGAAAGGGAGAGGAGACAAACAGACATGGGAAGGGAGAGAGACATAAATAGGAAGGGAGAAGAGAGAGACATAAATGGGATGGTAGAGGAGAGACAGACAGACATGGGATGGGAGAGACAGAGAGATGGGAAATGAAAGAGACAGATGGACATGGGAAAGAAGAGGATACATAGACGGACATGGGAAGGAAGAGGAGAGAAACGGGCATGGAAGGAAGAGAGACAGAGGGACACAGGGAGTGAGAGGAGTGCGACAGACATGGGAAGGGAGAGGAGCGTGACAGAAGGACATGAGAGAGAGGAAAAGACAGACGGACATGGGAGAGAGGATAAGACAGACGGACAAGGGAAAGAGGAAAAGACAGACGGACAAGGGAGAGAGGAAAAGACAGACGGACATGTGCCCCTCCCGAGATCAGACTCTGGATCCGCCCCTGGTGTGTATGTATGTGCTGTTGTCACTGAGTGTATGTGCTGCTGTCACTGTGTGTATGTATGTGCTGCTGTCACTGAGGGTATGTGCTAGTGTTACTGTGTGTATGCATGTGCTGCGGTCACTGTGCGTATGTGTGCGCTACTGTCACTGTGTGTGTGTCACTGTGTGAATGGGGCCCCGCCCACATCTATGGCCGGTATTTTTTTTAGGAAAAGGTGGCAACCCTCCCCTCCCCCCATGCCTGGTGTCTCTCTTTCCTTCTCCCTCCCCCCATGCCTCCAGTCCCCATGCCTGGTGTTTCTCTCCCCCCAACATTGTAAAAACTGTCCTTGACTGGTCCAGAAAAGCAAAGAAATCACTTAGAGATGCAGCTAGTGCTATTTCATGGCATTCCATAGCTACACATTCAGTGACCTAAAGCAGACAATAATTTTGGTCTCTTGAAACTAGAAGCATCAGTGCCGCCTCCAGCATGTATCTACTTGGTCTCCCTTGGTTGGTTCACGTGATATTAATGACAAAAGACGTCAAGTTTTTACTGTCTTACACTGACGTGCGGTAGGCGTGACTGTGGACGGAGGGCGGGACTTGCTACCTTTCGCTGCGTCACGGAAGTCGGCTGCTGTTGCGGTGATTGTCATAGTTACGCTCCGTGTCCCGGATTTAGATGTACAAGACGCACAGGGGACGGTACAGCGCTGTGCAGAATATGGTCAGGTGCGAGACATGTATAGTGTGGGGGTTGATAGGGTCAGGTGCCTGTGAGTTCAGCATGGGAAGGGGAATTGCCAAAGTTATTCTCAGTACACGTTATACAATATGTCAGGAAAATGCTCCACTGTTTATAGAAGAGAGAATAAGCCTTCAGCTTGTTTTGTGCACAGTTATAATAGATAACAACAAACATGTCCTCTGCATCCGTGTAAGTTCTCTGTTTGTATGCATAGCATGCAGTATAGATGGAGGGAGTAGATTACACCAGCACTGGCTAGTCACTCCCATCATGCGCAGCCAGCCATCATAACAATTACAGTTGGTAGCAGCTGCCACTAACGTAAACTGATAGACATCTATCCAGCAGGAGTTACGAATGGGCCACAGACAAAATAGCACATACCCTGCAACAAATAGCTGTCTGAAGCACCTCTTTAAAGTGCAGAAGTCAAACAAGAACTAGATTTTGGCACTATGTAGAAACAATTGCATCTTTATTATACAAGTTAAGTTGCTTGCAAATATATTTGTTCTTTATTTAACACAGTTTATTTCTATTCCAGTGGCATAGACATAAACTACATGTGCATATGCAAATTACAGACCAGGAAAGGATGTTGTTTAATGTATACATTTTTTTGTGGACTTATTCACACCCATTTCATTTATTACCTTTTCCTGACTAATAAAGAACTACTAGGAAACAATGTCAATACTATACTTGCCTTTCTCAGCAGTGAACAAGTTCTTAACCATAAAATGTGTTTGCACATATATGGAACATATATGCTCTAAATAACATGCAATATAAAGAGAAGTTAAACAAATAAAACATTATTTAGCTTTAGTCATTTAAAAAAGTTATGTTATATTTTTCATTATACTGTCGTAATACTGTCAAATATGTATTTACTTCTAGATTTGAACAGAGAACATGACATACATCATATTATGAATGCTAATTCTACAGCATGAGACTTGTTTGCAGGATGAACTCAGAGGTTAAAAATTAGAAAGGTAATTATAATTGTCATTTCCAATTTGCCTTACATTTCAAATCTGCTATTAATGTTTCTTATGTTCTAGTACTCTGCATTTGATTTATGAGTTCAGCTTTATTACAGAAGACCAATCAGTTGTGTCTCTCAATCCATCCTTTAAGGTACTGTCACAAAACTATTGGATTTACTGTAAATGTATGATCAAACATAATCTCTATCTTTTATTAGCAGAATTGTAAGCAAATGGAAAATTAAATATGTTTCTAAATGTGACTGTGGCTTCTCTTGTTTATAACATCCACTTGTGGCTTGATGTGCAGATTACACATGTACCATTGAAAGTAATACATTTGCAAATTAAGCCACAGGAGATCCCACAGGCACATTTATCTCTCTCTCTGAGTGGATGTATTTGCTTGCAATTCTTCTAACACAGTGTTTAAGTCATTTTGATCATGTTTTTATTCTCTCACAGTATAAACAGTGTTTAGTAGATGAAGTCCCCCTTTAGGACAATCAAACTTATAATGGATTGTGTGGAGCAAATCACTCCAACATTTGTAAGCTTCTCAGTGACCAAGCATTGCTGAATTCTGCATGCTAACCAATATGTTATAAGCATTCAATTTTGCAAGTAGGATGATGTTTTATGATAACATGCTCACAAGTAGTTAGCGGAAATAGCAACCAACTGTTATAACCGAGACATGTAATGAAGCAGAATACTTCCCATTTGTTGTACTGTAAATTACATATTCACACACTGATGAGAAAGGGGGCCAGACATCTATATAGGGGAAAACCTTTTCCATGTTCTGTTTTCAGTTTGATTTTATAGTACTATACATTATTATTTAATACCTTATTTTGTGTTTTGCAGATCTTTTCTTTGAGGAGACCATATGATCCATGTGTTGAGCGGAAGCTAAAGTAAGAATACTGTTTGATACTTTCAGAGATGGACTTTGAAAACTATTGCAAAATATTAAAAAAAAAAACTGCATTGATTTACCGTTATAACACCCTTCTTCTTAAATATAAGGCACTTGATTTTCCAAATATACAGTAGCATCCTAAAGTATAAAATTAGGTAATCATATTATTATTTTATCATGTACTATACAATTATGCAGATTTTTATATTATAACTAATGAACAATTTTAGGTCTTATGGGCTGGATTATTGTATTAGTAAGTGTCACTTATAACTAGATTTTAACTAATCTGTTTCTATATTTACTGCTTGTAGTTGCTTTACTTAGAAACAAACATTGCTCTGATTAAACTGTAGCATTAAGTATATATTATTGCTGTTTCTTTGATAGAAGCAAATTATGTTTAGATCTAGTCTATAATGATGTAAAATAGCAGTACCATTTTCTCTTATCCCTAGAACCTCTGTGTTTAAACCTGAAACTCTCAGGCTTTGGTGGCTGATTGCCAACTCTGCAGTGAGTGACACTTTGATTAAACCTCCTCCAATCACTTGTACTTGGAAATAAACTAACAATGACTGATGTAGTAGAAGTTGGAGACAATGTATTGCTGTTGGAGCAAGCACCAACAGCCACAGTCTTTGGCTGCCAGTGGTGCGCTTATAGCGTACTCAATTGTCTACAAGCTGTTCATCTGCCATTTGAGCTGGGGGAGAATGAGATTGTACTTTCCAAATTTCTGAATAGCATTTTTTTATTTTTGTTGAACAATTGATTCTTAATTACTCATGCAGCCCAGAGAACATTAACACACTGCGGAACACACTACTTTCTACGCAAATTTCTGAAACGACATTCTTATTACTTTATCCCCATCTCACGCGTGGCACAGATACTCCTCTGATCTTTTACTCCTATGAAATTGGTATGTTAGTTTAGGTGCTCGCTAAAAAAAACAGATACTCAATGGTATAACAGTCCAGATTTTGAGGATTACCCAGTTGTGTTTTTTTTAAATTTTTGTTGTTTAACACCTTAGAAACAATGTGGTATACCCTAAATCCTGGGCTGTTGGGTGGTTCTTGAGGACTGGGTTGGGAACCAGAGGTATAATGCACTTTAAATATCGTAATAGGTCAACTACTCGTACTCTTATTAGATCTTCCAGCTTGCTTGATTTGGTAGCATGAAGCAAAAAGGAAAATCACGTCCTTAGTGTAGTAGAATTGTAGTCTTTACATAAAATGTAGACTCATGAATTCAAAAGATAATACATTGTTGTGTGTTATCACAAATTTGTATTGTATTCTCAGTTTTAAGCCCTCTAGTGGTGTATACAAAAGCTGCATGCTTGAACATATACAGTATTTCAAATTTACAGCCTGTCAAATGTTAATGCTTTGGCCCCTTTCTTCTTCGAGTTCAATGATCTCTTGCTTCCTTCCTGCCAAAGAAATAACATAAAAATGCAAAGAATGTAAAGAATGTTAGCCAGAAAACAGTTTTTTGGTTGTTCCCCAAATGTATAGACTCCCAGCCCCAACATTCCAAAGTGACATGCTATATGTCACCTCTCCAGCAATCCAGTTACTGGTCAGGCCACTGGACGCATAACGCAAATGTTATGGGAATATGAATAGAAAAATGAGGACTGTCGATTTAGGGAACATATAAGTGTACATTTACTAATATATCATTGATATACATAAACCATTAAAATACAGGTACAAATAACAGCTTTAATGTATTTAATAATGACATGTCACATAGCAAACATAGTTTAAGAATAGCACAAAAATGGTCAGTCATCACAATTTTTATATATGTTGTTTGTCAGGTTCACTAAATAACTTCCTAAGTGCAATACTTTGGGGTGTGCGTTGCTACCACAAATATAAAGTATTGTATTTCTCAGTTGAAGAAACAATTGTCATCTTCTAGAAGAAATAAAAAGAACCTGAGGAGTTGTAGATGGCAGCGACGGGAAAAAATAGATTCCAGACAGGGCAGTAAGCTGTAATGTGAGATTTTTAATCCTGTGGTAGCGTACAGCCAGATAAAGATGCCATGTGCTCACCCACCCGGTATACCAACAGATGCCTACGCGTTTCGCGCCAATCTCGGCGCTTTGTCAAGACAGAAGTTGTCATCTTATGTCTGCAATGAAAGCAAAATTATTGTCTGCTTTAGGTTACTGAATGTGTAGCTATGGAATGCCATGAAAGAGCACTAGCTGCATCTCTAAGTGATTTCTTTGCTTTTCTGGACCAGTCACAATAAGCAGTCAAGGACAGTTTTTACAATGTTGCTTACCAGAAATCAAAAGACTTTGTTCCAGTATATACTAAGCTGTTTGTGGTACATACTATTTTGTGCTTTGTTTGCTAATTATATAGTACTACAGAATGTGGTGGAAGTAGATTTTTTGTTTGTTTGTGTGTGTGTGATTGTTGTCCAAAAAAACTGTGATAATTTTTAGGGGCTATAAGTTTACTTTGGTTATTCCCGAGGAATTATCATTTGGGACTTAAAGGACAACTGTCGGCATAAAATGAAATTCTATTTAACTGAATGATTGCATCAAGTGTAGTCATTTTAAATAGAAATTATTTAATTACAGAATATAAATAAAGCACCTTATTGAGCCATCTTGTTCTGTATAGTTCTTATGGGGGCAGACATCTTGGGTCAGATTTTCCTTCATCCAAACCACATGTCTGCAAGAGAAGGCTCAATATGGTACTTTATTTATGTTCTTCCACTAAAACATTTCTATTTAAAAATTCCTATACTGAAAGCAATCTTTATATTAAACATACCTTAATTTTTGTTCTTTAAGGAATTTAAGTCCTAAAATATACTGTGCAACTTGTATTCTAATGTTCGAATACTTACATAATGATCTAACCTATAGCCAAACAATGAGTTTACATTATTTGATTGAACATGCAATCAACAGGCTGTGTACAATGTTTTACCACTGCTCATTCACTTTAAGAACCTTATAGATTACATTTAAAAAGAAAAAAAATAAAGAACGATTTAAATTGCTGGTTCATTTACTACATGGGTTTCCAGAAATATATGTTGCTTTTCCTTATGACCGAACAATATTTTCTTCTTGTATACATGTAATTTTTACAATACAGCAGTTGAAGAATGCACATAAAAATATCCAGCCATTGTTTTTTCTTAAATGGTATTTGTTATGATTTGGCGGGCCAGCTTCCTTTACTGTCAGACTTAAGGCTATGTGCTGCTGTCTACGGATGTTTGTTTTTTTTCATTACAGAAACATAGACTCTCAGGGCACATAAGAATCATTCAGGCCAGCTAGTCACACCAGTGTTTTACCTGCTGTAACAATTATAATTTGTTTTGAAAAACTAATAAAAGTCACAGTGCTTGGTATAACATTTGGAGGGAGTGCTGACAATGCCATAAGTATAAGCTCCACAATAGCGGTAGTCTTCAAAATGTTACTTTTAGCAAGCAAGTGCCAGAAAAGTACAGGTTGAGTATTCCTTATACAAAATGCTTGGGACCAACAGCATTTCGGATAATGGATATTTTCCGTTAACCACTTAGTGACATGACTTTTTTGGCTTGTCCGACGCCTGGTGACATGGGCTGTTTTAACATTTCTGAGGTGTTTGTGTTTTGCTGTAATTTATTTCTGTCTCATTTAGTGTACCCGCACAAACTATATATTGTTTTTATCGTTATAAGAAGGGCTTTCTTTTGATACCATTGTTTTGATAATTGCATATAATTTGATGTAAAAAAAAAAAAAAAATAATTTTTTTTATTTGAAAAATCGTAATCTCATGTACAAGAGACAACAAAAAAACACTGCTAAATAGTTTCTAATATATGTCCTGAGTTCAGAAATAGCCCATGTTTTATGTTTTTTTGCTTTTTTATTCATGTTACAGGGCCAGAACTATAAGTAGTGCAAAGCTATTTTAAAATCCTTTCTTTCAAAATTAGCGATAGTGACATTGTAACACTGATTTCTGTACTAAATCCATGAATGACCCCCAACATGTACATATTTTTGAAAACTAGACAACTCAGGGCATTTAACTTGGGGTATTTTGACACATTTCATGCAGCCATTTTACCACCAATCTTTGCCAAAGTTTGTAGCAAAAAATCTTTTTTTTACATTTTTCACATAGATTGCAATTTAGGTAAACATTACCTTAAAATGTGAAGGGGTATTTCCAAATAACACCTCAATATGTGTTCAGCAACATCTCCTGAGTACAGGGATACCACCCATGCATAGGTTTGTTGGTTTGTTTTGGGGCTAAAAGGCCACATTTAGGGGGTGCGCATTTTGGTTTTCCAACTTGGAATTCTGACATGCAGAAAACTTGTGCCCATGTCCCATTTGGGACATTTTCGAAGCCAGAAAGTCTATTCTACCCCACCAAGCCATATATTTTTTAAAACTAGACACCCTAGGGTATTTCAAATAGTAGTATTTTAACATTTTCCATGCACTAATTCTACCACCAGCCTATGTCAATGTTATGGATAGTAATTTTTTGTCACATACATAGGATCTGTGAATTCATGCCCGAAGTACTATTATGTGTCAGTGCCAAACAACACCTCAATATGTGTTCAGCAACATCTCCTGAGTACAGGGATACCCCCCATGCATAGGTTTGTTGGTTTGTTTTGGGGCTAAAAGGCCACATTTAGGGGGTGCGCAATTCCAACCTGGAATTTTGACATGTAGTCAGCCTGCGCCCATGTTCCATTTGGAACATTTTTGAAACCATATATTTTTGGAAAATAGACATCCTAAGGTATTTCAAATGGTGGTATTTTAATACTGTATAGGTACTAATTCTACCACCAGCCTTTGTAAAAGTTTGTGGTAGTACTTTTGTGGGAGTTTTTTTTTCCCACATACATTGTACTTCAGGCATGAATTCACAGATTCTGGTATATGTCACTGCCAAACAACAAACCAATATGTGTTCAGCAACATCTCCCGAGTACAGGGATAGCACCCATGCATAGGTTTGTTGGTTTGTTTTTTGGCTAGAAGGCAACATTTGTGAGATGCGCATCTCATAATTCCAACTTGGAATTTTGACATGTAGTCAACCTGCGTCCGTGTCCTATATGGGATATATCTTTGAAGCCAGCCAATGTAATTTACCCGCACCAAACCATATATTTTTTTAACGGTAGACCCCAATCACTCCTTGTGGCAAGGGCACAGCAGCCACCGATACATCACTAGATGATGTATCAGAAAGCTGACCAGGGTCAAAATCGAACCATGAGTCCGCGGCCTCAGAATCAGTGCATAAGCAGTGATCTCGAGCAAAGAAGGGGTTAATAGCTCTTAGAAGAGCCTATCTAGGACTGTAATACATTACAGTACAAAGTAATTAATCCATAAAACAGTGCAGACAGCAAAACATACTGTTGCTGTGCAAGATTACTGCTTATACAGTGATGAATGGCAGGGAAGGGGTTAATACACAGTGAAAGACTTTCATAAAACCTGACAATTTTATAAAATTTTATTTTATATCACTAATACTGATCTGTCTCTTTCCGTCACAAAAAAGTAAGTGAGGAGAGGGAGGCAGATCAATTTTTGTGAATATTGATCCGACCAATTTTGATCTGACCAGGGCGAATGGTGAGCTTAATTGAGAAATCACCAAACCGCCTTTGCCACTAATTCGCTGTTACTGATCGCTATGCGTTCAGGCAGCTTAAAAAAAAATAAAAAATCAAATATTTTTACTTTACATGTAATCCCCTAGCGGGTATGTGTAAAAAAAAAAAATTAAAAAAAATATGCAGACAGATATAAATTGCTTTGGCGTCAATATCATTGCGTAAGCAGTGATCGACGGCAAAGAAGGCGTTAATAACTCTTAGAAGAGCCTTTGTAGTACTGTAATAAATTACAGTACAAAAAATATTAACCCCTAAAAAATGCACAAACAGCAAAAATAAATGCGCTGATGTGCACGATCACTGCTTACGCAAGATCAGTGGCAGGGAAGGGGTTAAACGCAGGGAATTGCTTTAATACATTTTTTTTTATTGTTTTATTATTCGTGTGTTGTGTATTTATTACTTTTATAACTATGATCTGTCTCTCTCCCTCACTAAAAAAAATGTAAGGAGAGGGAGGCAGATCATAACTGGTCAGATCAATATAGAGTTTATATTGATCTGACCAGTCAGTGGGGATGCTCATCAGAGTATCCCCACTGCTTGTCAGTGTGCCTGGCAGTCACTGATTGCCTTTGTGAAGAGGCAATCGTGTGACAGCCAGAGTGCACAGGAAGCAGGTACTTCCTGCCTCCTGTGCTCTTGCCCTTAGAAGGGCAGCGCCATCTTGGTCACACAGTGACCAAGATCGTGCATTTTTTTTTGTGTTTCTGATTGCCTCGACTTGCGAGGCAATCAGAAACACTTTCTGAGCATAGGAAGCGAAAAATTTGCTTCCTATGCTCATTTTTTAAATGCACGTGTTTTAAAGGCGCTGTGCCTTTAAAACCGGCATTTTGATCGCTCTCCGGAGCGATCGAAATGCCGACGGGCATTTTTTTTAGTATTGTACGATGCTTCCATACGTAAGCATCGGTTCAATACTGCTTGAGCACTGAAAGCGGAAAAACTCGCTTTCAGTGCTCGTTTTGACACAGGACGGACTAGGTCCGTCCTGTGTCACTAACGCCTCGGCACACAGGACGGACATAGTCCGTCCTGTGTCACCAAGGGGTTAATAGATTGTTTCGACAGCACCAACACTATATATTTTATTTATTTAGAAAGTATTTGACCAGGAAGAATATATTGAGATTTCTCTCATTTTCAAGTATGTCCTGGGAACCCAGACAGGTATTACACAGAGTTTCACATTTAACAAGGGATTAAAAAAATACATCAATCAATCCAGATATTTATACAAGTTGGGAAGACAACATATAGGGTAAATGGCCACATTTACCCTGGGCGGCAAATTTTGGGGGACGGCAGCGCCCCCCAGCACTGAATTTTTAAAAAAATAAATAAAAAAAAAAGACCGCGCTTGCAGGCAGAGACGGAGGTGTGAGGGGATCGGAAGATCCCCCTCCATTATCTCTGCCTGCCGGCAGGCTGCACAGGAAGCCGAGCAGGCAGCACAGAGAAACCTCCGTGCAGTGTGACATGGAAGTGCCGACAGTCACGTGACCGGCGTGCTGACGTCATATGCGAGCTGGGTCACGTGACCTGTCGGCACAACCGCCTGGGAGCCGAACAGGCAGCATGGAGGAGACCATGCTGCCTGCCACTAGCCACCAGGGAAAGGTAAGTGCTGGGGAAATGGGATTTGGGGAAATTGGCTGGGGCTTATTAAATGGCAAATAACACTGGCATATTATTGGGCAAATTAGCAGGGGCATATTAAATGGCAAATAACACTGGCATATTATTGGGCAAATTGGCATGGGCATTTTAAATGGCAAATAACACTGGCATATTATTGGGCAAATTAGCAGGGGCATATTAAATGGCAAATTATACTGGCATAATATTGGGCAAATTGGCAGGGGCTGATTAAATGGCAAATACTGGCATATTGGGCAAATTGGCTGGGGCATATTAATGGCAAATGATACTGGCATATTATTGGGCAAATTAGCTGGGGAATATTATGGGCAAATAATATTGGCAATGTGTATGTAATGGGGTGATAGAGGCATGTAAATGGGGTGATGGGGCATGTCCTTGGTGTGCAACGTGGGTTATGGGTCATGTCGTGGGTGTGCATCGTGGGTAGGGGGGGTGCCCAAAATTTGTCTGCCTAGGGCAGCACAAAACCAAGATACATCACTGATGTACAGTTTATATAGGAGTTTGTAAACTAATAACAGGTGCATTCTGTTTTTAGAATTTGGGAGACATTGTTCAGGGATTTTAGACTAAAGGATGGTTTGGCGGAATCGGAGAGCCTATTCTACATATGAGGAGCTCTGAATGTGAAGAGACGGACAGCTAGTGAGTGACTGGTTCAGGATCTGAGATTGTAGGATGTGCAGGGATTAAGAGTGATCATGCTGCTCAGGTAGAGGGGAAGCTTTCCAGAGAAGTGGTTATGCACTAAGCACACTAGGTGGAGAGTGCGCCTGGAGGCAACCGTTGGCCTTTTTTTTTTTTTTTTTTTACAGTGATGAGTGTTATAACATGCTCACATTTTATTTAGGTAATTTAGATCATTTATAGCACTGGAGCTGATCAAATGACCTGCTCCATGGTGCTGCTGAGCTAAGGAGCTTCACAACTGGGGTGCAAGGAAGGTGTATATCCCTTCCTTCCCGAACTGACCCATATGCCAATTTGTATTCCAATTTTGGGTTATTTTGTAGTTTTGGATATTCAGATAAGGGATAGTCAACCTGTAATTGAGCTTTTATCAGCAAGGAATACAATGTAAGATATATCGCAAACGGCCTGACACACTGTTAGTAAGCGGACAACCAAGACTGATTCTCTTGTACACATGATCAAGCTTTAATGGATTTGGGCCTAAATAATCACTAAAAGATAGAAAAGATTTTTTCTCATAGAACTACTGCTAGAGCACTTTCTGCACTGATACAACTTATGGCACAGATGACATGACAGTTCATCCTCTTACAATGGATGAGTTCAGTACTATATTCCGCTGATAACATGTGAGCCTTTTGTACTCTCTCTGAGAAACAGCATCATATAATAGCCTTAAAAAATGAATGAACATGGATTGTTATCCACATTGTCACGGACAATTTAATCATGTTCTACGCACCCTCATAGACCTTGCTATGAACAGTGGTGTCCTTGTACGGCACTCTCGCTATCCCTGTTTAGGTTGCTGAGGCTTGAAAGTACTGTGGTTAGTGTTACCAGCCCACTCTTTTCTTGAGCTGATCTCGTGTCGTGCATAATTCATAAAAAATGATTGTTTACAAGAAACTGCAGTCTACATATACATTTTAAATCCAGCAGCCCTGGTCCTGTACAGTTTGGGATTCTGCTTTTTGTCAGTAGGGATTTCTCTTTTCCTGCATTTATGCCAAATGAATTCTTAATTTATATCTTGAATTATACTCCGCTACAAGACTAGCTCCAGTTCCAATATAATTACCCATGAGGCCCGTCTTCATCTGTGTGCCATTTGTTCTAGTGACAGCTTCTGGAGTAAGATGTGAGTTTATGGAGTTCACCTCTAAAATGATCTGTTGAAATGTGCTGCAGGGGCCTAGATTATGTTTTAAGGATCTTGTCCTCCCTGTAGGCATTGGTGAGCAGGAAGCCTGTATGGTGAGACCAAGCGGGAAGCATGATCCCAGGCTTTTACTGTCACAATAAAACTCCTTTGAATATAGCGTTCCTAAATATAGAATGTGTTCATAACTTGCTTCTCCGATACGTGAATGTCCAGATTTCATGTAGCCACTTTAAATTTCACTTTAGTACATTTTGTTGGTACCTTGATGAATATTTTATCAAATGTTTTCTGCATTCAGAGCAATAGAAGAAAGTTGGTCAAGCAATTTACAAAGTTAAATAAAAATATTATTTTATGTATTCTTTGTTTGTATCTTGTATCAAAACATTTTTTATTTTTTTATTTTTTATATAGTAGCAACACCATCTAACATACCTGGGAAAATGGATATTTGTGTTGGAGACAGTACAGTTAAACAATAACAATCTATCGCAGTACAATTTAATTATTAATATAATACTTTTTTTCCCCCATTTTTTTGTAATGGAAATGTAAACCATTGCAGTTGTACATAGAGTAATGACATAATTTCTATAAATTGATATAGATAGAGCTGATGGTGGAATACACTCACCTTCTCTAAGAAAAGAACAGCTAATTACTAGGTTAAATGATGGCTGCCTACCAAAAAGGTGGTGTCCAGCCACCTAATAAACAAACAGGGAAAAGGGGAACACCAGGGGTTAATGTGCTTAGGCAGGCGCTCAATCACTATGAAGCCCTAAGAAGGGTAGTTAATAATATTATCAATAGTGAATAGTAGGCAATAGTAGGAGAGTGAATCTACAAGTGACTTAAATATGACCTTTGAATTGCAAAGAAAAATACACAATACATCAATAATAAGTGAAAACAGTTAAGTAAACACAGTGATTATGCTCTTTGTGCAAGATAAAACCTAGCTGCTCCTATTGAGGCAAACACAGGTGATACACATACTGTTGGAAGTCCCAAATCTATAAGTGGTGGATAATATATTATGGCTGCTGCATCGATGAAAAATGAAGTGTACAGCGTCCGTTTAAAAATCCATCTGTGCAAGTTGAGGAATAGTCTTAATAAGCTGTAAGTATAAGAAGTCACAGTCCTCTGTATTGGCGTGATGCTGCTTCTTCTAATTGAGTGAATGGTAAAACTTCCACCTATGAATCATGGGAGGAGAGACACAAAGGATTGCGTAATATCGTCAAACAACTTTATTCAAAGTAAAAAAGTGAACACTTACAAACGGACTAGGATCTAAAGCCACGAGTTAATAAAATCCGCAACCAGATGAGGGGAGTGCTCCAGAAGACTCCTACTCCAACTAAGCCGACCAAGCAAATGCAGGATTAATTCAACCCCTAGCCTCGCCCTATGCGTTTTGTAGGACACCTACTTCATGATAGATTGGAACTTCTGAAGGTGTTTTATAAAGCCCATAATTAGAGCTAAATTAATGCATCTGATTAATATGTAATTAGGCTGGTAAACATATATTGTATACACACGTGAATGGCAGAACCTAAACACATTGAAAATACATGTCAAATAAACATTTATCAAGTAAACAATTATACGATTATACAGATATCTCATATGTTCTATCAATCAGATCTCGCTAAAGTGCATATTTCATCTTCTCTTTGAACAATTAATATGAACTTATGTAATTAAATAATCAGAGTAACTTTTGGAAAATCATTTCCTCAAGAAATAATACACCAAACAAAATTTATAGAAAATTATATACATGTTAAAATTGGATTTGTACCAACTAAGTCTTATATATTATTAAGATGGACATCTGTATGTATGCTAGGATTAAATTTGCAGACATCATTTCTATATTTAAAAGCAATATTTTACAAAAAAGAAATCTGGTTGTCTTCTGAATTTACAATACTTTATAATGCACAACAGCATATGTGCAGTGAAAATAATCATCTTCTGCACCAATTAGAAAACCTATTACAAAGATTTAGAGTTGGACCAATGGGGACATGTCATTCTGGACAGCAAGATGCACATGAATGGGTCATGCGTTCCATAACTTGCAAGGCACACCAGAACTGTCAGCAGTTCATGATGCAGGACTTAGGGCAAGCAAACCTAAAATAACATGACCATTTGTTTAGAAAAAACATCACTCCCACACAGTCACGAACTGCATATTTAACCTTGTTAGTTTTATTTAGTACGCAACTGTGTTAAACTTCAAGTACACTCAAATTATGTATCCTTTGAAAACGGCTTGCTTCATAATATTCTGAAAAAAAAAAACTGTGTCCATGTTGTTTGGGATAAATGCTAAACTACTTAAATTGACCCCTTAAGGATGAGGATGTTTTTGGAATGTTGTGCCTGAAGGACAGAGGCTGTTTTACGATTTGTTTAGCTATAGTTTTTTTTTTTTCATTTACCATACCCACATAAATTATATATTGTTTTTTTGGGATATGAAAGACTATCATTATTTTGATCATATCATATAACTTACTGTAGAAAAATATGGGGAAAAATTTGAAAAAGGAAAACTTTTACTTGAAACATATTTTACACATCTACAAAAGCTATTGAAAAACCTGCTAAATAAATTGTAATTGTCCTGAGTTTAGAAAGTAGCCTATTGTTATTTCCTAACTATTTCCTCCTACAGTGATCTTTTGACCCCAGCCCTAATCATTACCCTAACCTAACTCTAACCCTAATTGTAATCCTAACCCCAGGTCTACAACTAAAGCAATGCTTTTTATGTGTGTGTAATGTTACTGACTGCCTCTAGAGGCAGGTTAGCAACAGAGAGACAAATTGAACATTGGTCACTTATGAAGTTCTTGCCCAAAACAGGACAGCGCCATAATGGAATGGTGTGCTGCCATTCCAACATGATACCTGCTTTCTCTCCAGGGAGTGACCGTGGGACACTTAGTCACCATATTTTGTTACTGCTGAATACCTCAACATTAAGGCATTATAGCAATACTGCCTGAACAACTATTGCATCCACTGCTCTTTTTAATGGAGGACATTCCATGCTGTCACTTTTTCCGAATGGCAAAAAATTCCATGGCAGCATAAAATGTGCTATTGTCATTAAGGAATTAAACAATCCTCAAGTATCAGGACCAAATCGGGTTAAAATTTGACGCAGGTAAATTCCTATAAGTATCTTGGAATGTGGCTAGATCCCAACTTGTCTTTCGTTCTCCATACTGGTAAGCTCTCATGAAAGCTGTAGCCTAAGATTGGCTCTCTATACCGGAACCGTAAGAAAACTTATTGTACTGCAAATGATAAATCTGATCTTAGACTATGGGGGTGTAGTATATGATTCTGCACCACAGACTCAGCACGGTAAACTTGACACTCTGTACAATGCGCTGTGCTGATTTTGTCCTCCAGTGCAATTATAAGACGCATCACTGCAAAATGTTAAAAGAGCAAAACTGGCTCATGCTTGCCTTCAAGCTTCTCTCCACCCAGCTTGCTCACTGCATAACCAATTCTCTGGAAACCTCTCCCTCTACCTGTGAAGCATGTGCTCACCCTTCCTGCACATCCTACAATCTGTTTCAGCAAAAAGCGTCCTTACTAGCTGTCCCTCTTTTCAGAAAGGAATTTGGTTGAGGTGTGTTCTCTTTCAGAGCTCCTTGATTCTGCCAAATCATCCTCTAGTCTAAAATCTCTAAAAATGAGTGTCTCCCGATTAGCATAACCATGCATGTTTTTTTTTTTGTATCAATAATTATTTACCCTGGGTGTTCTCTCCCCAATTTTCCTGTATAAATATATGTATGTATGTTTGTTTTATATGTTTTTTTAAATCTGTTAAATGTGAAACATTGTGTAATACCATTCTGGACTTGGTCCCACGGACTTACTTTAAAACAAGAGAAATCTCCATGTATCATTCCTGGCAAAACACATTCTAAATAAATAGAATAAATTCTAAAACAATTAACATTTCACAGATAAAACCTATTGTATGTTTACTTTCAGACTGTGAATCTCTGACTTTCAACTCTACTGACGATGGTAGACATTGGAAAGTGGCCGATCTTTGCTCTTTGCCCACAAGAGGACCTAAAGTTTATTCAGCAAGCCTGTGTCTTTGGTGCTGGAAATGAAGTTTTATATGTGACAAAAAATGATGAGGTAAAATCCTTCATGAATTAACTTTTTTTTTTTTACAAATTTAATGTTCTACTTGTTCTACTTGTAGACTATTTGTAGGCTTCCAGATGCATTGGAGACGTGTGGGAAAAGAGTAAAATAATGGCTTCTTGAGGGCTAAAGTAGTAGGCTCCCAAGCTGACCCGGTGGGACCATTCCCCTCAAGTAATGCTGAAGACCGAATTATCTATTATTAAAAATGAACAAAGACTGTGAAAGCCATCTCTGCCCCAGAACCTCCTTGATCATTACCTGTTTTTATTGTCACGGGAGGACTACTAGGATAGGTAGCTCCTACTGTAATCAGTTCCACAAGATACACTCCTCAGGGGCTATAGTTACTGATTCCCTGCCAGCAAACCCACAACATAGCGGACGAGACCGGTTGTGTTGGGTAAAACAAGAAGAACATTTATTGATACATAGAATATATACAGTTGATAAACCAGATTAGACAAAGGAACTATAACAGGATTAAAGTTTAACATAGAATACTGAATGGAAACAGGACATAGGGGACTACAAGTTAACACATACAAAAAGGATAATTGAATTTGGTGCCTAACAGGGTGCGCGACCAATAGGAACGAGGCAAATCACTGGGGAGGGGTGAGGTCTAGTGGCAGACTTGGCGGCACAGAGGGATTCAAGTCTGCCCTTTAACTGGGGAACCAATCAGCGACGATGAGGCTAGGAATTTAAACAGGTTAAACAAAATATGGCCGAACGGTTATACCCCACCAGCCAATCAGAGGACGAGCGACATAATTCGGCTGTATACTGGGTGTATACTGGGTGGTGCAATGGATTCCTTAAATTTAAAATTCCTTAAAAGGTGTTTTCCAACATTGGACATTTTTTTAAAACTTTTCCTATCAGTTTGTACAATTGGTAAATAAAGCAGGCTTCTCGGATTTGTGGAGGTTATTCCACCCCCAGGAAAGAGACTATACGTGCATTTCTAAAGCAAATATTACTTATTTAAGGATGGATCTATTTCTAGCTGCTAATCAATTAAGTTAAAGGTACACTCCCACCAAAAAATGTAAAGGTTTTACTTTTTTTATTTTGTATTGTTGATTTCAGATGTCTTTTGTTTTTCTTATGTGACTGTATTTAATAAAATATGTAACTAAGCAAGTTTGACTGGGCGCCACCCTTTTGTGAAATAGTGTTTTTGGGTGCCACCCCTCAGACACTTTACAGCACAGATTTCTCACTTTGGGGCTGGGGACACAGAATGCAGTCTTATAAGTCTGAAGACCATAGACCTGCATTGAAAGTGAGGGGGGCAGAGTTATTATCCTGTTTGATCAGGTTAATCTCCTCTCTTTGTGTTGGAAGACAGGAAAAAAAAAGTTGTATAAAGCCACCTAGCCCTGACAATTATGATACACAGGATTAAGTAAGGGAGTAGGGGAGTATATTATGACATCAGCATGCAGGCTTTGGCAACAGTTGTAAAGTGACTGTTGTAAAAGACTGGCGGGAAGATTTTGGATGATGTTGCATCATGGGAAATATTCTCAAAATGAATGCTGGAGATAAACACCTAATTTTATTTTTCCTTTTATATGCAATTAATTCAATCATATAACAACAAACAAACAGAGGTATATGATTTATATATGTGTTTGTTTTAAATGACGAGGTTATCTAGTTACATCTTATGTAAGAGGTAATGTCCATTTAAGGGCAAAACGTTAGCTAAAAGAGTGTACAGCTAACCTCCTTAATCAGAATCTGTATAAAATACCTAGTAAGTTAAGTGACCCAGATAAGTACTTTAAAAATATAAAAATGCAACAATTATCTAAGGAGCAGGCAAAATTTCCTTAATGAACCTTTTTTATGAGACAGAGATTGGGGTGGCCATAGATACCTTAAAAATTAAAAAGACTCCTGGTTCAGATGGCTACTCTAATCTCTTCCATAGAATCCTTAAGGAGAACCTAGTAGAACATCTTAATGATGCATTTAACAACATAGTGGAACAAAAGACAGTGCCTTATGACAGGGCTCGACAAATCCCGGGCGCGGAAATTAAGCCTCGCGCCCGGGTGCCATTACCCTCATGTTCCCCTTGCCGCTGCCATTAGTTTCGTTTGTTTTGTTTTTTTGCAGCGTGAGGGGGGAAGTCTGTGCGGATTGCACAGACAGCAAGCTCCGCCCCCTCGCGCAACACGTGTGTGAGTGCTGGGTGTCGTCATTGCTCTTTCGGCTGAGTGCGGGGTTGTCAAGAGACGACACCCAGCACTCACACACGCGTTTCGTGAGGGGGCGGAGCTTGCTTAAAAAGGAAAAGAAAAAAAAACCGGTGTATGTGTGAGGTGTATATGTGTATGTGTGAGGTGTATATGTGTAAGGTGTATGTGAAGTAGGTGTGTGCGTGCGTGTGTGTATATGTGGGGGGGTGTATATGTGAAGTGGGTTGGTGTGTGTGTGTGTATATGTAAAGTGGGTTGGTGTGTGTGTGTGTGTGTATATGTAAAGTGGGTTGGTGTGTGTGTGTGTATATATATATATATATGTTAAGTGGGGTGGGGGTGTATATGTGAAGTGGGTTGGTGTGTGTGTGTGTGTATATGTAAAGTGGGTTGGTGTGTGTGTGTGTGTATATGTAAAGTGGGTTGGTGTGTGTGTGTGTGTATATGTAAAGTGGGTTGGTGTGTGTGTGTGTGTATATGTAAAGTGGGTTGGTGTGTGTGTATGTAAAGTGGGTTGGTGTGTGTGTGGTGTATATGTGAAGTGGGTTGGTGTGTGTGTGGTGTATATGTGAAGTGGGTTGGTGTGTGTGGTGTATATGTAAAGTGGGTTGGTGTGTGTGTGTGTGTATATGTAAAGTGGGTTGGTGTGTGTGTGTGTGTGTATATATATATATATATATATATATATATATATATATATGTTAAGTGGGGTGGGGGTGTATATGTGAAGTGGGTTGGTGTGTGTGTGTGTGTGTGTATATGTAAAGTGGGTTGGTGTGTGTGTGTGTGTATATGTAAAGTGGGTTGGTGTGTGTGTGTGTATATGTAAAGTGGGTTGGTGTGTGTGTGTGTGTGTGTGTATATATATATATGTTAAGTGGGGCGGGGGTGTATATGTGAAGTGGGTTGGTGTGTGTGTGTGTGTATATGTAAAGTGGGTTGGTGTGTGTGTATGTAAAGTGGGTTGGTGTGTGTGTGTATATGTGAAGTGGGTTGGTGTGTGTGTGGTGTATTTATGTGAAGTGGGTTGGTGTGTGTGTGTGTGTGTGTTTATGAATTGCGTGTATGTTTTGTCTGGCACCTAAAAAGTTTTGCTGGCTCCTAGAATCAAATTAAATTTGTCAAGCCCTGCCTTATGAACTATTATATGCCAACATCATCTCTATCCCAAAGCCAGTGAAACCTCCTGAGAATGAGCGATCTTTTTGCTGAACTCAGACGTTAAAATAAAATATACGCCAGCGTTTTGACTAATAGATTGTAAGATATATTACCATTATGACCAGATTGGCTTTATTAAAGGAAGATCCTCTGTTAATTGTGTAAGAAGAAAGGTGGACATTTATTGATAGTGTCCACAGCTCGGGTGTACCATTCCTGCACATGTCATTGGATGTCATTTTTGTGGACAAAAAACATTTCCTGTACATGGGTAAAAAAAATGCAAGTAACCCAAATAAGATCAGGGATATAAATTATTTCCCCTTATTAAAGCTTACTAACAAACTACTCAAGGGTTAAACGTTTTGAAAGCTTATGTATTACCAAAATGGAGTTCTATTTTCTACATGTTACCGTAAAAAATGATAAAACCTTGTCTCTCGCTGATTCAGTCATCCTATCAGTAATTTCTTTGGCTAAGGAAAAAACCTAGAATGAGCCCAAAAATTGTATCTTTAAAAATCAAAAGGGAGGACTTGGCAGGCTAAATATGATAGAGATGTATGGGTCTTGCATGCTGTAAGTTTATAAGAAAGCTTTTCTAAGGAAGCGTGGGAACAAATAGAGTCGGCGAGAGCAGAGGTTCTTCTAAGACCTTCTAAGAATGTTTGTGAATTTTAGATTATAAACAGAAAGTCAACATTGTATTTATTTTAAATAATTTATATCTGGTTTGGATAAAAAAAAGGACACAAGTTACTTATTGATAACTTACCATTGAGAATAGTAGCAGGTTATATAGAGGACTTACCGTATTTGCTCGATTTATAAGACGACCCTGATTATAAGACAACCCCCCAAACTTTGGATATTCCTTTAGGAAAAAAACTAAAAGCCTGAATATAAGACTACTCTATAGGAAAAAAGTTCAACTTGTATATATTCACATGTAAATTGCTTTTTTAATAAAAAATTATATCAAAAAATGCATTTCATGTTTTTATTTCCTTTTATGTGCCAATGCTGCCTCTCTCTTTCCCTTACCCCCAGCTTTGTCTCTCTCCCCCCCTTAGTGTTGTCTCTCTCTCCCCCTCCCTTTGACTCCCCCCTCTTGTTTCTCTCTGCCCCCCTCCCCTTGTCTCTCTGCCCCCCTCCCTCCCCCTGTTGCTCTGTCTCTTCCCCCCTCCCTCCCCTTGTTGCTCTGTCTCTTCTCCCCTCCCTCCACTTGTCTCTGTCTCTTCCCCCCTCGCACCCCTTGTTGCTCTGTCCCCCCCTCCCCCTGTCTCTCTGCCCCCCTCCCTCTCCCTGTCTCTCTGCCCCCTCCCTCCCCCTCACCTGTAACTCGATCCCTGGTGGCTAGTGGGGGCAGCTGGTCCGTCATAATAGACTGCCGTGTCTGGCAGCATGGAGGATGTCTGCACGTATCGTGCAGACATCCCCCAGCTGCCCGATTCTCCCTGGTGGCTAGCGGGGCAGCGGAGGATGTCTGCGCGATGAGCGCAGACCTCCCCTGCTGCCGCCCGGCACGACCGCCGGGACTTTTATGACGAAGCCGGAAGTACCCGGCTTCATCATAGAAGTCCCGATGGTCGTGCCGGGCGGCAGCAGGGGTAGTCTTCGCTCATCGTGCAGACATCCCCTGCTGTTAGAGAGGGGGATCCAGGTCCCCTGCAGCTCTGCTGGGGACCTGAATCCCTGTCTTATAAAACGACCTCAATTTGAGGTCAGATTATAAGACGACCTCGATTATAAGAAATTTTTTTCAGAAAAAAACCTTGTCTTATAATCGAGCAAATACGGTATATCTGAAACCTTGGGTTATTAACGGAATAAACGGGATCCAACAAATAGTCACAGTGAATCGGATTACATTTTTTGAGAGGCTTCGAGTTTTTTTTTCCTATTTAAGGATAAAACTTTTCTTTAGAATAGTGTCATAGAGGTATCAGAATGCTTGACTTTTTTTTTTAATAAATATTATAAATATAAATATAATTTTTTTCAGTATGTTAAAAATTGCATAGGTTACAAAAAGTGCCACTGGAATAATGCAAATTACTCTGCAACCCCAGCTGTACATTGTTTGAATCTGATTGAGAGTCATTATAAGGTTATAAACAGATTGGCAAACATGTATACCTCTATACTACCTATTTGTTAGAGATGTGGATGTTGTCGGGCAGATTATGTTAATATGCGGTGGTCCTGTGTCTATATAAAGTCTATAAAGACTTATATCTATAATATTACAGACTGGATGAGCGGTCATGTCTAGAGGCAATAAAGATCTATTAATTCATATTATTCATAATTCAAAATGTTTAGAAGTTTTCTATATTTTTGACTAGCACAATGTAAAGATATAACGTTACTATCCAGAAAGTAATTAAAAAAAAAAAAAGTCCATAATGTTTTTTTCATTAATAGTCATATTAAGCAAAATTAATCTCAATAGCTTGAAGCTGCTGTCGTGTTCCCTGTACGATTGAATGTTGTTGTGTAGGATAATTGAACTGTGAACTATTAGTACAGTGGTTCTCAACCTGTCTAACCTCAGGACGCACATTTGTCTTGGTCATGAAGTCACAACCCACAAATAGTTTTATTTCTGAAACATAATTTATTCCACAAAATGATTTGTACAGTATTCCTCAATGCCTGAGCTTATCTGCCTCTGCTTCAATCTGCTAACCCTTTATGGGTGTTTAATTACTATATAAACTTGCTTTTACTTGTCTTGTTTTTATTTGCATCTATTCTATATGCTCATATTTTTTCTCATACACCTACTTATATATGCAATTTACTCTTCTTATATTCATGTTGAGCATTTGCACACGCAAGTTATTATATTTTTTTTCTGCTGTTTGTTTACCTCATAGCTTTGCATCTATTGTTGCTTATTTAGAATTTTGCTATTTACACTAATGTTTCGGACAGTTTTACATTTACATTATTGTATTTTAAAATCTCTATAAAAAACCGCTTCACTATACAATTTATCCTGTTTTTCATATAATGATTGTTCCTGCTGAGGATAATGTTTGGGAATAATTTTCCATTTGACCAATGTGTTCTTACAGGTGTTTGTGATCGGAACAAACAGCAGTGGCTGTTTAGGAATTGGGGATGTTCAAAGTACTATTGAACCAAGACGTCTAGACATGCTTTCTGGGAAGAAGATAGTCAGTCTGAGTTGTGGAAGTGGCCCACATGTTGTTGTTTTAACTTCTGGTATGTATGCAAAAACAAAAATTAATTTATCCAAGCTATGCGATTGTGTGGAGCTTTTATAAGACTTAGTGGATGAACATGCTTCAGTAGTCTACCATTAGTACTCTTCTTGATCGATTAAATGAGTAACATTTCTCTCTGCTTGATGGGTATTAAATAACTGCACTAATAACCGTCACCCAATCAAAAAAAATCAAAAAGATTAGTTTGGCGTGATCTCCATGAAATAAACCCATGTTGTCTCTGATCTTGAAATCCATGCGATTTTCGATGTTCAACAATCTTATCCTTTAACATGCTTTCCATTACTAATTTCCAAACTAATACTTTCCGTCCTCGGTATCTGTCCCATTAACTACCGAATACAACTGTACAGGGTGCACAATATAGCAATCTAATGCAAAACTACTTATCAGCCAAACTTCACCCTTCATTCTTTTGGGAGGACCTAGCCTAAACAAAATAGGTGAGCAACTACTGTGAAGATGGCCACACAAACTAATAAAGGCTAACTTCAGTGATACTACGAATTAACCTTTATGTGTAAAGGATTTTCTATCTTCTATCCATTTGTGTTTATTTTTTTCATCTTTTTGACACTTGTTCAATTAATTTATATTCCCGTTATTGGGTGATAACAATTTAAATATTTTTATTGTTGATTTGTTTTATATAAATCCAGGAAGTAAAAAGCACATTTTTATAACCGGTATATTTTTCACTACCTACATATTGAAGTCTTCAATATACTATCAATAGGGAATACTCTTTACAAATAGACATTCATTTCCCTTAAAGGTTCAGTGATCTTTAGATCTGGTCAATGGGGAAGTCGTGGAAAGTATCTGACGTAATTGTGAAATTACTCTAGAATTTATTTAGCAATATGTATGGGGCATCCTGGAATATAGGAACAGTATGAGTTAAGTCTTTGCATCAATAGGTTACATCTGGTCCCAAAATTACCTTATGTTTTGCCATTTTATGAGCATGTGGAGGAATATTTATTGAACCTGCTAACTGCCACAAGATGGCTGCCCATATCATTAATCTCGCCCCAACAGCTGGCAGCTCACTTGTGGGTAGAAGGAATATTTTAGCTTTCTCTAAATGTAAACTAATAAGGATGTACAAAACAAGGAAAACATGACTTATCGCTCCGTATTCCTTTTTCCATGGTTCAGGAGGTCAAGTTGTGTGCGTTGTAGACCAGGCTATGTGTTTCTGTGCTTCATGGTGTTGGGTACATGTGTTTTTTGAAATGGCCGGCCAGTTATAAACTCCAGCTATGTGAATATCACAATGTAAAACGTTTGCTGAGAGTCGGTGACACATATGTACTACCAGTGGGCAGTCAAACTAATAAGATTCACCTAGCGTTTCTGGCACGTCAATCCCACTGCAATTAAACTGGACATCAGTTTTACTGTTAAAGTAAAATATTTAATTTCTTCTTCCATGGTAAAATGTTTCAGGCATTCCATATATTGGGTTATCTGTGCAGTGTATTCTGATCTCCCGTCTGGTATACACACTTTTGGTGTGATAGTAGATGAGTGAAGGCATTCCATTACCAACATGTAATTGAATATTGAAACAAACTGCTTGAAGTAGAAACAACATTAAGCAGCAAATGTTAGATTGTACTCAAGCATAAAGTTATAACTCTTTATTTCCACTAAACTAGTTGCTTGTGAACGGGTGGGTGTTTAGCAATAAAGCATGACTAGCTATTTATGTGGGAGTGAAATGGATACCATGTAATTTACTATTCAAATCACATGCAGTGAATACATTTAGCAGTATGTGACGTTATTCAAAATAAACTTTTCTTTGGGGAAAATTCCCCTGTATAGAGAGTGATGACTGGACCTGACTGGGATATGAATTTATCTCTCAAACTGGCATTTTGATGTGATGAATGCTTAATGTTAACCCCTGTGAATTTCATATAACCCCTGTATATATCATTTTGTAAAGGACAGATAGGGCATTAATTTTATACTAATTTTTTCATCATATGATATAATTTACTATTAAAAAAAATATAAAATATGATGAAAATATGCCATAAAAAACACTCTTTCTAACTTTGACCTGATTTTTGTTTTTAAACAATTACAAATGGTAAAAAAGACCCGTCCTATATATTTCTAATATTTGTCTTGAGTTTAGAAATACCAATGTTTCGGAGATATAAATACCTGTCCTGGCAACTTTATGTATGTATGTCTTTTGTATTTATGCTCAGTTTCTATTATATAGGATCAATATGGTCTTGTTTTGTTTGGGTTAAAGAAAATTAATTAATTTCACGCACTATTAGGGGGTATTATTAGATAATTTGGAGTTAGCAAAAGGAAATTCAGGTTTATCCATGCCTTAAATGATTGCAATATGGAGAGTTAACCGAGAAGACTCAGGAGGTGGTGGAAGATAAAGAGAAAGGGTAAACCGAGAGAGGGTATGACACACTAGGAAATTGCACCCTACGATCCACCTTTTAGGAAGGGTGATATCCCAGACACAACTTTTTGGTGATATATTGAATGAACTTAATACGCAAGATAAGTAGACACAATGATGTGACAGGTCATTCCAAACAAACCTTCCAAAGAAATACCAATGTTTCCATGTTTGTCTATGTTTTATTTCAACTAATAGGGCAATAAACAATATTAGTTTTTTGTTTTTTTTCTAACCATTTTCTTCTACAGTGCCCTTTTTACCCCAACCCTAAATTTACCCTATCCCTTAATCTCCCCCCACCCCTTAATCTATTCACCCAAACCCCCCCGTAACCTCAATTATAACCCTAATTATGACCCTAACCCTAGATCTAGGTTTAGTAAATCTAGGGTTAGCTTTTTCCATTTTTCTTTCTTTATTTTATTTATTTTTTCTTTCAAACTGTAATATTCTTAACTGCCTCTAGGAGCAGTCAAGCAACGGTTTCAGAGCAACGGAAGAGATTTTTTTCTCTCTCTTCTGTCGCTCTCCTCTGGGCACGCTGTATTGGAGGAGCACACTCAGAGGCTGCTTCGGATCGGAAGCAGCCTCTGGGAATAGCTGCAGACACACGATACATGAAAACTGAGGACATATATTTACGTCCTCAGGACCATGCTTTTCAGGACGTATATATACGTCCTTATGTGTTAAGGGGTTAAATAGAATGTTGACATGTTACAGAAGTGTATAAATGATATTGGGAACCCCAGGAGCAGAGATTTCCATCAAGCTCTGTACAAAACCATAGGTAAGATCATTAAAACCCCATGGATATCCAAAGGGAAACAAAACAAATAATCAATATGGATACAATATTATATAACTAACAAGATATAAGGGCTTGAAAAATTTAAACAAGTTTTTAGGAGCCAACAAAAGAATCGGGGAGCCAAACAACGGCACATTCACACAAAAATACAGACACAGTCAGATACTCCCATACACATACATACATACAGTCAGTCACATCACATACACACAGATAGACAGACATACACACACACAGTCAGTCACGTACACACACAGGCAGACACATATACACACAGTGTGTCACATATACACACACACAGGCAGACACATATACACACAGTCTGTCACATACACACACACAGTCGGTCACATGCACACACCCACAGTAAGTCAGTAACATACTCACCCACAGTCAGTCAGTCAGTAGCCTACAGTCAGTCAGTAGCCTACAGTCAGGCAGTCAGTAACCTACACTCACCCACACACACACACACACACACAGTCAGTCACCTGCACACGCAGTCAGTCACCTGCACACGCAGTCAGTCACCTGCACACGCAGTCAGTCACCTGCACACGCAGTCAGTCACCTGCACACGCAGTCAGTCACCTGCACACGCAGTCAGTCAGTCACCTGCACACGCAGTCAGTCAGTCACCTGCACACGCAGTCAGTCAGTCACCTCCTCACGCAGTCAGTCAGTCACCTCCTCACGCAGTCAGTCAGTCACCTCCTCACGCAGTCAGTCAGTCACCTCCTCACGCAGTCAGTCAGTCACCTCCTCACGCAGTCAGTCAGTCACCTCCTCACGCAGTCAGTCAGTCACCGACACACGCAGTCAGTCAGTCACCCCCTCACGCAGTCAGTCAGTCACCCCCTCACGCAGTCAGTCAGTCACCCCCTCACGCAGTCAGTCAGTCACCCCCTCACGCAGTCAGTCAGTCACCCCCTCACGCAGTCAGTCAGTCACCCCCTCACGCAGTCAGTCAGTCACCCCCTCACGCAGTCAGTCAGTCACCCCCTCACGCAGTCAGTCAGTCACTGACACACGCAGTCAGTCAGTCACTGACACACGCAGTCAGTCAGTCACTGACACACGCAGTCAGTCAGTCACTGACACACGCAGTCAGTCAGTCACTGACACACGCAGTCAGTCAGTCACCTGCACACGCAGTCAGTCAGTCACCTGCACACGCAGTCCGTCAGTCACCTGCACACGCAGTCCGTCAGTCACCTGCACACGCAGTCCGTCAGTCACCTGCACACGCAGTCCGTCAGTCACCTGCACACGCAGTCCGTCAGTCACCTGCACACGCAGTCAGTCAGTCACCTGCACACGCAGTCAGTCAGTCACCTACACAAACACAGTCAGTTTGAAATGCACTTACCTTTTCTCAGACCTCTTATTCCCACCAACTGCTTTAACCGCGTCCACAACCTGCTGCCATAGTTTGTTCTTCCTCCTCTGGCTTGTACTCTTAGCTGCTGCCCCTATCAACCGGTTGTAATGTTGACACACATTATGTGCCAAAGCTGAGTTCTCTTTTGCTGGCATCTTTTAGGTCTTGCCTTTCCTCCTCTCATCCTACCACTGCCCAGGTCCCCTCCCTGCCCTGATACCTGACTTGTAATTTATTTATTTTTTGGCAGTACCTGCAGCCTGCAAATCCTGTTCTGAAATGGTGGTGTGGCCATGTTCTCATTACATGCAAACATTTCTGTAGCGTGATTGGGTTAGAGCTGATTACACCTCTGATTTGTACTGATTTCATGAACCCTTGCTTATTACATATGGGCGTTTCATTTTTATTTACGGTATGATTTTGGTTTTGTGTCCAAAATCTCCCATAAGATATAATGACGATTTAAAGGCTACCACTTCAGTTTCGTGTATTATGGAATGCATTCATTTTTGGAATCGGTCAGCATGAAATAGTTATTGATGTCTGAATTGCAAGGCTATTCACGGTCAAATTGTGGTATATTTTGTAGCTTCAGCTTCTGATGTGATCCCGATATACCGCGAATCTTTCCAGACTCCGGGCCGACTACTTCGAGCCCGAATTTCGGCGTCTAATGTGTAGACCCTATAATAATTTTTCAACTGTACTATTCTACACCTAACATGCAACATTTCTTTTCTGCAGATGGGGAAGTATATAGCTGGGGCCATAATGCTTATAGCCAGTTGGGCAATGGATCAACCAATCAAGCACTTACTCCTTGCCAAGTGTCCACAAACTTGGTAAACAAAAAAGTCATCAATGTGGCTTGTGGCTCACACCATTCAATGGTATCAACATCTGATGGAGAGGTACATTTTTTTAATTACTGTTTTACACATATCAAAAACCAATTGCTGCAGGACACATAATTAATGTTAATTTCCAATTCATTGTTCTGTTAGGTTGAATGTGATATCCATCCAGATAAGTATCTGTGTCCAGTTCCTTGCAGTTTAGAAATGCTGGTTATTATCTACTTCCTGTCTGTTGTCATTCAGGACCCCTTCTCTACTTTTTTTGGGGGGGGGGGGGGGGGGGGGAGGGGATTGTCTTCAGTTTATTATTTTATATGTATGAAGTTAATTATTAATGAATAATTCTATTCGGGAACAGGTTTGGATTAATTACATTAAATATAAAATTACCCTTGATTGTTCTGCCTCGCAGACTCCTTAATCTTTTTAATTTTTAGTTTTCTTGTTTAGTTCACTATCCTGTTTTCATTTCTCTGTTCCGCTCCTGATTAGGGTTTTAATGAGTGGTATACTTTTATACCTTCCTTAATTAGTGTTTTTCTCTCTATCTGCTTCTGTAGACCATACAGACTCTGTCTTCAGCTCTAGCACCTGTTTCCTTGCAAGGTGTCCCATGTTCTCTGCTTTAAATAGTACCCAAATTACAGACAAATGGTTATTTTGTTTGACATTTTTGCCATGGTGCCAGGTTTAACATACAATAGACTCTTCATTTTTGCCATAATGCTGTGATTATTTTTCTTTCTATGCAAAATACAATAATATGTTGAATATGTATGTACGCAAGTGACCTAGCACACAGCATCTTGTTTGATTAAGCTAGTACAGCTTTATATGTATTTAGTCAAGGTGTGCTTTCCAATACCTGGATCGTCCTTTTAACCTCCATATGTTTATTTGTTGTAATCTGTTAATTCCTCTTACCAGGTGTACGCTTGGGGTTATAACAATTCGGGCCAAGTTGGCTCAGGCTCCACAGCCAATCAGCCAATACCTAGGAAAGTAACCAGCTGCTTGCAGAACAAGATAGTGATTGGAATAGCTTGTGGCCAAATGAGCTCTATGGCTGTAGTAGACAATGGAGAGGTAATTCATTAATTATGTATAATTTTTTTTTTTCCATGCAGAGCACACATCTCAATTGAGTCATTTAAAACTGAAGATGCAGATTGTCTTTGGAGAACAATGAAGCGTGTTTCGTGTGATTAATGCTTTGTAGCTGTGTTGTAGCATTTTCTGTTTTTGTGTTCCTAAATCTGCTGTGAAATGCCACTTAATGTGTCCATGCCAGATCCTGTTTTATTGGCCAGAGGTCAGGCCTCTTAAAAAAAAAAAAAAAAAAAAAAACAAATTCTTGCCGTCAGAGGCACAGCCTCCCTGTGGTGAGGAGCAGGCGCAGACTTCAGAACTCGTGGGGAGCACGAGAGGCAGCATGGTAGGAGGTCAGTGGGCTTGGGCAGTGCACAGATATCCACTGGCCTACCATTAGACACCAGGGAGCTTGCTGGGGTATGTCCTCAATGTGCAATGTGGGTGCTAGGGCATGACCTGGGTGTGCATTGTAGGTGTTGGGGCATGTCCTAGGTGTGGATTGTAAGTGTTGGGGCATGTCCTGGGTGTGCAATGTGAGTGCTGGGGCATGTCCTGGGTGTGCAATGTGGGTGATGGAGCATGTTGTGGAATGTGGGTGCTGGGGCATATCCTGGTTGTTGTGCAAGGTGGTGCTATGGCAAGGGATGTAGGGGCAATAACAACAAGGATTGCAGGAGAATGCAGTGGGGACCCAGACCATTTGTTCTGTAATGGGCCCCACAATTTCTGATGGCTATTGAGCCATTTAATATGGTTCAATTTATTTATCCACCTTTTCAACATGGTAGCATTCAAATAAAAGAATGAATAAATAGAACCTAGTGATAGGGTCCAGTGTAAAGTACAGACTGATAGACCCTTAAAAATGTTCCAGTTTCCCCATTTCTCTGTTTCTTGTATGTTTAATTATCCCATTCCACAAGGTAACACAATGTACATCTCCTTAAACAGGACTTTATGTTGAAAATATGTATTAATTATTTAATTACAACAGCAAAATGATTGGATAGTGTACTTATTTCTAGGAACATTATACGGACTATAATTTGGAAAATACAGCACAATAACTGCACAGTTTAGTTGTACATGTCAATGTCACATGGCTGTTACATATGTGTCCAGAAACAATTCAATGAATTGCTTGATTCATTTCCTTCTGCATGCACATTGGACTTTGTTATGTTAGGATAAAATGGTAAAGATGACTGCATACAGCAACTCTTGACAAATCCCTACTGCTGGCTTCCAACTTTTTAATCGCTTTACTTAGAACTCTATCGTCTAAGTAGCATTTCATGGCTAAATTTATAAATATTTGTGAAGCCCTGACAATCAGTACTCAAATAACAAAATAATAGATTATGAAACCAAGAGG
The DNA here is from genome assembly GCA_036172795.1 of Pelodytes ibericus. Taxonomy (NCBI): domain Eukaryota; kingdom Metazoa; phylum Chordata; class Amphibia; order Anura; family Pelodytidae; genus Pelodytes; species Pelodytes ibericus. Next base: position 232,585,374 of record CM069857.1, on the reverse strand, counting down.
TTACACATAAATAAGTCAGAGAAGTGTCAGGGTGAAGTCCAAGATTGGACTAGGCCATAAAAACATTATTAACAGTAAAAAACAGAGCCTTAAATTGCCACACATATGTCACCTAATCATAATCACATAATAATATTGTTTTTGTAATCATTGACAACTGAAAACAAGTTTACCACTGTCACAGGTCCTTTTAACTAGTTTCTTATTTCTATGTATTTTTGAAGGTGTATGCATGGGGCTACAATGGAAATGGACAGCTTGGGCTGGGCAGCAGTGGCAACCAGCCGACACCCTGTAGAATAGCAGCTCTACAAGGTATTCGTGTGGAACAGGTGTGTTTCGATACAAGTAATTATGAGAGATTGCTATATGACTGATAGCATTTGAAGTCATGCCTCACATCTTAACGCTAAGTGTAATAAATAATGTTTATTTTTAGCCATTGCGATCAAACATGTCACTTAGTGTAACAGATAATGGACATATCTCTCTCCCTCTGTCACCTATAAATGTTGATAAGAAGTTTTACTGGTTTGCGCATGTAAACCACCAATATTTAGATAGGAATGAATATTAGCAACTTGAAAATTGTTCTTGAAAATCTGTTCATATACACATAACATTCTCCAATTCTGTAATTCTTGCTCCCCCACAAATATATGCAGGTTGTGTGTGGCTATGCGCATACATTGGCATTGACAGATGAAGGTGGAATGTACGGCTGGGGAGCCAATTCCTATGGCCAGCTAGGTACTGGGAATAAAAGTAACCAGTCGTACCCTGTTCAAGTGTCTGTGGAAAAAGAAAGGTAACTATACTGTATTTCCAGCTAGTTTAAAAAATAAATAAATAAAAAAAAAGTTTATAATTGATATCAGATTTATGATTAAAATGTGCAATTACAAGAGGAATACAATATACAACTGCTTTGAAGACCATAAGGCAAACAAGGTGCATGTGCTGTATAACTGCATAAACTACAATTATACTTCTGCTCGATAAAGGGCTTGGCAAATCCCAGAAGACAGGAAGCCATGACTCCTAAAACTCTGGTTTGTGCCATTTCCCTGGCTCCTAAATTGGTTTGTTTGGCTCCTAAAGCTTATTCATATGTAATTCACTGTTCAAATAACAAAACCGTTTGAGATAGAAAAGTATAGTTAAATAGATAAAACAAGGGTTGAACAAAGGAAAAGGGTTGAACTTGATGGATGCAAGACCTTTTTCAACCTAAATGACTATAACAATGTAATGCAAAACCGGCAGGATACGAAACACCTGAATATCATAGATAAAATACAGTGAGGGGATTTATAATACTGGCACACAACAAAATAAAAAAAGAAAAGGGGGGAAACTCTGAGGCAACCTCTGTGTACAAGAATTGTGATTGGAGGCTAACCCCTGGCTTTTACTGGCGCTAACGCCTGAGTTTTGTTAGGGGTTTGCACTATGCATTGTCTTACAAGCTGGTAGTGCCACATTCCGCATGTGCACCTTCTTCCTTATAAACCTGCACAGAAGATTGAGCCCAGTTTGTCGTTTCATCTTCACCTGGTGAATATTGCAATGCTGGCAGCTGCCATCTTTAGTATTCATTGGGTACCCCATCAGAGTCCCACCCTCTCTCTTCATTTTGTTCTTGTTAACTATTTGGTTGGCTTAATGGGGCCATCAGACAAGGATTGAAAGCACTGACTAGGTTTGGAGAAACCGTGCGTGCTATTCCTCCCCTCACACAATGCTGCCTGCCCTCCATCCCAGATTCTGTGTGTGATGTGATTTGCCGCAAGAACACAAAGAAAGCTGGAAACGTGCAGATGTTAGCTGGGTGCAGAGGATAAAATCCTCTGTGGCCCAAAAAATAATGTATCTGTTTTGAGCAATTCCTATTAAATTCCATATTAGCTTAGGAGTTTTCTAAATTTGTTTGGGCCTCTAGAAAAAAAACAAGAATTCAGGGAGTGTTCAGGGAAACCTTCATTGTGACGGTTTGGGGTATCCAGATTTGATTAGGATGGAGGAGGCCTGCCAGTTGGCCCATCTTCTATTAACCCCTTCGCGACCTTATGACGAGTTAACTCGTCATAAGAGCCGCAGCATTAGCGACCTTATAACGAGTTAACTCGTCATGCAGTCTAGCCGGCAGTGCGCTCCGTGATTGAGTGATCACCGCGATAACATGCAAATTAGATGCAAAGTCAGTGTGTTCACACACTGACTTTGCCTCTAATTCACTCTCTGTGCTTCACATTCTTATAGTGAAGCACAGAGAGTGACCTGTAAATAAAAATAAATAAAAAAAGAACATAGACAGGGGGGGGGGAATTAACCCTTTCAATGCTGATCACAGTTTGTAACTGTGATCAGTTTCCTTCCACTTTATGGCCCTCATTTAGTTTTTTTTTTTTTTTTACAGTTTTTGCAATTTAGAAAGTTTTTTAATAAATAAAGGTAATTTTAATATATTTATTTAATAAAATGTAACCCCTGCATGCCTGTTGCGTGATTTTTATGGATCTGACATCGCACTCTTCAGAGTTTTTTTTCTGTCTTTTTTGTTTGGGGGGATTTGGGAACCAATATTTTTCTTTTTTATTAGTTAGTTAATTATGGGGGATAAGTGGGTTAGTGTTGCACTAGTTGTGTAGCTTATTATTGGGAAAATAATGGGGAAAAAAAATTTTTTCCCCAAAATTTCCTCTTTTATATGTATTTTTTAATACTAAAATGTAAATAATTTTTATGTATAGGGTATCAAAAGAAAGCTCTAACTCTCCTTTAAAAAACAACATATAACTTGTATGGGTGCGTTAAATGAGAGAGAGGAAAATTATGTTTCAAAAACCGCGTATTAAAAACTGAAAAACGCTCTGGTCCTTGGAAAATCCCTGGTCCTTAAAGGGTTAAGGGATGTTAAGTGAACTCTTCACTTGGGATCCACCGGGAAGCTAATTCTTCATGTTAGATCTTTAAATTTAAAGCCAGACATTTTGTTAATATTTCATGTAGCTTTTGATACAATCAGTAGAAGCATGCCACACTAATTTAAAGGACTTGGCACCTAACCTTTATGAGAGTAAAGTCCCTTCTTTTTTAACAGGATGACTGTTTTAAAAGTATGCTAAGTATGTTACTCTTTGAATTCTTGTTTACAAACTATATTGGCTACACTGTTGAGCTCTCCCTTTTTTAAAATTGGCTTTAAATGCATATTTAACTTTAAAATTGTTAAATGGACATGTACTTTCTTTTGAACACCTGTCCTAAATTACTATTTATCCATTGTACTAGCTTTCATTTCTAATGACCTGTAAAGAGTGGGTGTAGAGAACAATGAGAGGGTGGATCATGATATATGTCATGACATAGAGCAGAGGATAACAAGATGATGATTGATCTCCAAACCCACTACTGACCAGTAAATGCTGACACATGCCACATGCTCCTGTATACGAATATAATTTGATTATAGTTTTTCCTGACAATTCTCATAGTGCTTGTGGAAACTACCTTCAATATCCAACCGCAGATGCCCACATTATAATGAAGTTATAATACGTTAAAGCAGCTGTTAACATTATGGGTTAGGTGCAGCATTCTGATGGGTCGCTCATTTAGAGTAGCAATGATTACAGAATGCACTACAAGATGTTAGCTTGATGATGAGGATTTGGAACAGATCTTCGCTTTACAGGTTCTTCTTCCCATATAAAGAGGTTGTAACATTGCATATACACTTTATGAGGAAATCTATATTTCATAAAAAAACAGAAATAAATGTAGATTGCAAGTCACTATGTTGTTTTGGGAACATAACATGTACTATGTTTACCATCTTTGCATATTAAAAATACTGTTTAGATAATAATTATAAGTTACATTAACTTTTTTTTTTTCTCTTCCGAAAATATAAGGAATCTTTTCTGTTTTTTTCTTTTCTCAAAATATACATTTATCTACTCATGTCCTCCACTTGCCTCATGTCTGAGACATGTTATTCATCAGTCTGAAATAAAATACTCTATGCTCTGTTGTTTTTAACCCCTTAAGGACAGACCATTTGAAACATTTTTGGCCATTCTGGACAATGGCTATTTTAACATTTCTGTGCTGTTTGTGTTTAGCTGTAATTTTCTTATTTTTCATTTGCTGTACCCACACAAATTAAATATTGTTTTTTTTATCAGGACAAGAAGGGCTTTCTTTGGGTGCCATCATTTAAATCATATCCTATAATATAATATAAAAAAAACCCCACAAACTTCCTGACTTTTATTTTAAACATCTTCTCCTCATCGACAAAAGAGACTGAAAAAACCTGCTAAATAGATTCTACTATTTCTCCTGAGTACAGGGATACTACCCACGCATATGTTTGTTCTGTTGTTTGGGGGCTAAAAGGCCAAATTTGGGAGGTGCAGTTTTTGGTTTTCCAACTTGAAATTTTGACATGCAGACAACCGGCACCCATTTCCCATTTGGCACATATTTGAAGCCAGCCAGTTTATTTTACCCCATCAACCCATATATATATATTTTTTAAAGTAGACACCCTAGGCTATTTCAGATGGAAGTATTTTAACACTTTCCATACACTAATTCTACCACCAGCCTTTGTCAAAGTTTGTGGTAGTGATTTGTTGGTGAGTTTTTTTTTTCACATACATTGTAATTCAGACATGAATTTACAGATTTTGGTATTTGTCACTGCCAAACAACAACCCAATGTGTGTTCAAAAACATCTCCTGAGTACAGGGATACCACCCATTCATAGGTTTTTGGGGTTGTTTTGGGGCTAAAAGACCACATTTGGTAGGTGTGCTTCTTGATTTTCCAACCTGGAATTTTGACATGTAGAGCAAGGAAGGGGTTAATAGCTCTTATAAGAGCCTTTGTAGTACTGTACAAAAAATTAACTACTAAAAATGCACACACAAGAAAAAAATGTGCTGCTGTGCAATGATCAGTGGCAGGGAAGGGGTTAATACACAGGGTACACTATACAAAAGGTATGGCTTTTATAAAAGCCCTTGGGTCTCACAATTTTGTAACATTTTATTTAATTTATTACAATTAAAAACTTACATTATACAGATCTGTCTCTCTCCCTCACTAAAACTCAAGTGAGGAGAGGTAGGCAGATCTGCACGGGTCAGATCAATATTTACAAATATTGATCTGACCAGGCGAAGGGTGATGCACATCTGAGCAATCACCAAATCGCCTTTGCCACTGATCAGCTTTTACTGATCGCTAAACATGCACTCAGACAGCTAAAAAATGTTTACATTAAACATAATCCCCGAGCAGGTATAATTAATCCGTAGCAGGTGTAATCATTTTTTTTTTTTAAATGCTTCTGCAGCAAGAATACTGCATTTGCGCAGGATCATTGCTTAGGCAGTGATCTACAGCAAGCAAGGGGTTAATAGCTCTTAAAAGAACCTTTGTTATACTGTAATAAATTACAATAAAAAATTAACCCCTAAAAAATGCACAGACAGCTAAGGGGTTTAACACTGGAAATGGCTTTTATAAAAGCCCTTGGTTTTTAAAATGTTATTAAATATTTAATTTATTACTCTCTCCCTCTCTCTAAAACTATAGTGAGGAGAGGGAGGCAGATCAACACTTGTCAAAGGCAATATTTACGAATATTGCTTTTTGACTGTATGATAAGTGCTCATCAGAACACCATACATGCCTGCACACAGATCACACTGATTTGCTGTGCAGGCATCTACTAGGGCCCCTAGAGCAACAGTAGTGAAAAAAATCACTTTCAATGCTCTTGCCAATAGAAGGGAAGCGCTGCCTATACAGGTAGTGCTCCCTTCTGCTGAGCCAATGTGGTCGCTCAGGAGAGTGACCACCATCGGATCAGGGGGGAGGCTTTGGTGTTGCTAAGTGTCTCGCTAGCAAGGGACTTTAGCAACACCATCAGTGCTTAGGAAGCAAACCTTCATTCGCTTCCTAAGCACATGTGTACAGCCGGCGCCGCCATTTTTAAATGGCAGCTACGATCACTCCGGGGAGTGATCGTAGCATGCCCCTGCACTTTATTTTTTTTAGTGTTGCTCAATGCCTCTACATAGCAACACTGAAAGAGTAATAAAGTCCCTTTCATGTCGCTTTTCATGTCATGTGTCACTAACGACATGTTTCTACATGACGTGCCTGGCACGTCATATGTCGTTAAAGGGGTTAATTACTTTTTTCCGAACAAAAATAATTTTTGGTAAAACTTTCCTACACAAACTCCCCTCCCTCACATTTCTCCTGTTTTATTACCAAACCTTTACTAATTAGTCCAGTCTTTTTTATTTATAGACAGGAATGCATTAGATAGTCCATACACAGAGAATAGATTCATGTCATTAACCGAACTCTCAGTGTAACTGGTACCTATTTTCACTCTCTTGTATCCACTGTCAAAACAAACTTTCCCATTGCCCCAGCTTATTGTTCTATAACTTACATCATGAATTATTGGCATGCTCATATATCTATGTAAACATAGTTTAGTTCCCCTTTCTACATTCAAATCACATTCCAAAATGTTCAGGTTATATTTCAGCTTAGGCCACATAAGCCTAGGGAGGCAGACTAGAGAGAAACGGCAGCAGACTGACAGCAGAGCCAGTGCTCCCGTTGGTGGTACACCCTCCCTCACTTGGGCTGCCTGCACAGGCATCTGTGCTTCTCCCAGTATATCACCAGGGAGCAATGTGGTGCAGTGGAAGGGATGTGGGGGCAAATGGTGTTGTAGAAAGGGTTGTGGGGATAATCTGGTGCAATGATAATGGTGCGAGGAAGGGGTGCAACAGATGAGAGTTGAGGGGTGCATGAGTTTAGTAAGGCTGATTGCAGCAAAAAACCTAAATACACCACTAATAAGGGGTGAAATGCTGATGTAAATGCTTTTTGGTATAAATAAAACTCACTGCTTGATTGATTCTCCACCAATTTGTCCTGCCAGAGACATCTTCACATACTAAAATGAGCATGAATTGGTATAATGTTGTCCGCCCAAAAACCTGGGCTACACTCTATCTCCTTTGTTAATAAATAATGTTTTAAAAAGTAAGATCTCTTATTATAAAATGGAATATTTTATATTTATTTTTTATAATATATATGTAACAAATCTTGAACTAACCCGGGCATACCGCGGCCTGAACAGCATTGTGCCAGGCACTTCCAGTGTCAGCATTGTTTGCCATGATGTGTATGAAGTTAATGAGTCCATTGTGATAAAGACCCATAACATTCAAACAAATCGCAAATACATATTAATGTTGTATACCAAATGTGATGCAGTCATCACAAAACTGGAGTAAAACCTGAAAAGGCTAAAAGCAATACAACAGAACAGCTAAAAAAACAAAAGAATAAACATATAATGTATCATATGTATTAAAATAAAACCCACAAATTGCCATAGAAAACCCCAGTTGGTGTACTAGGGAGGGTTCACCGGAGGATAAAACCGCGCATCTGTGGTATTATGTCCATGGATTCACCAACTCGGTGTCAACAAGATCTATATTAAGATACATTGACTGAATCAACAGACACACCCCACTGACTCACTTAAACCTATATTAAACCTATACAAAATGAAAGCCAGCAAATAAGATACTGTTTTTTGGTTTTAGCAATTGTTTTTAGTAATATGCAAGTCCCTAGCTGTAAAACCTATTTTATTATAATTTAGATTGTGTTTAAAGTTAAATAAAATAAAAATATTCATGACATTGCCCCTTGAAGTTAATTTGAATATAGGCAAAGCAATTGCCATTTGTCTGATGCCTGTTAATACCTACAGATGAATCAGGCTCTTGCTCCGCAACAAAGTTTAATTAAGATTCCATTTCTTTTCTTTGTTCTTTATTATCATATGATTCACTTATTTCCCTGTCACCACAGCTATACTTACAGTAAAACCAGTTGTAAAGCAGTTATTGTCCAATTTAAATACAAGAAGCATAAACCAGACAGATAAGAGAGATTAGCAGCCTTTTGCAGCAAATATCTTGCCCAACAGTTAGAATAAAATAGAAACACATTTCCTGTAAACCTCTGGTAGTTACAGATCAACGTATGACCAGGTGCTGCCTCGAGCTGCTGCTTGTTCTCTCTGATTTCTTTGTCTTTTTTAGACTTTTTTTTATGTTACTAATTCGTCATAAGCCACCTGGCTGGTTCAGTGACAGTCAGACAAAGATGATCACCAGTCTTGATATAGAAAATGTCTGTGTGAAACCAATCCAGTCTGAAAACATTGATGAATGTAAATTAAAAGTGACAAAAATAAAAAGCTTTCTGTTATGAACAAAAAAAAAAAATTGTAAACAATTCAATGACACATTTAAAACATGTAAATACATTTCTGCATCTGTTTCCAAATCTGCTAACACACTATATAGATCATTTTTCCATGTTTCATCCAGTACATTCACAGTGCAAGCATTGTCTTGGTGAATCTTTTAACTATAATATTCGTCTTTCTCATTTACCGCAACCACACAAATTGTATTGTTTTAAAAGGAATGTAGGCCTTTTTTGTTGGTACCTATTTACCAAGTAGTCCAAAGTTGGATTAGTTGGCGTCTTCTCTGTAGACAACTTTGTGGTCCTTCACTTATGAGTAGTTAAACAATGTCTTAAACCTCACCCCTTTAACGGGGCGTTTCCACCTAGCTTTCATTATTTATGTTTCCAATATGTGAAATGCACTTATTTTGACTTTTTTTATTTTACAGTTTTCATGTAGGTTAACATTAAAAATAACATCACAGGGCCGCTAAATTCAGTCAGATTCAATAAAGAAGACATTGAGAGATAGACAGTACGGATGCAACATCAATTCGTCTATTATACTTTATTTTTACGAGGTAGGAAGAACTGAGAAAGTCTGAGCATAAAATTCTTTTCATGATATTTTTTTGGCCACAGTAATATCGATTTTTTTTTTTTCTGAACACATTTTCTGCAGCTCTTGTCCTCAAAAAAACGTTGTCTACAATTCACTGTTTGCATGTATTACACCTAGTTAAATAATGATATATTATTACCAGGCAAAGGCAACAGTTGTTTGATTTACTTACATAAATGAAACAAACTGTATTTACTTTCACCTATTCAATCAACTTGTCCACATCTGTTATACTTTCAACACAAACAGTTACACACTTGAAGGTTTCCGCTATTAATCTTGTTTTGTAATGGTGATAACAAAGATTCATTTAAGTGTTCTTGTAAGTGTTTTTCCTTATTCTTCAAACAACCCATCATTTACTTTTTTATATATATAATGCAAACTTTCTATCAGCATATCCCTGACTATTAAATGTGTTCCACTTGAGACCTCATTCAAGCGTGTTTCTAAACATGTTGCTGCAGAATACATTTCTCTAGTGGCTTCCTGTATCCAGAGGCTTTGGAGTGTACATGAGAAAGTATTACGCTCCAAAAGCAATGCTTCTGTGTGTTCACCAAATATCTGAATCCGCTGTGACCAATCCTAGTCACTTAAAGGAAGAGCATGCGTCTCGAATCCTCATTTCATTTACCATGTAAGTTCCCAGACTAATGTTTATGTCCGAATTTGTGAAAACATCACTGCACAGTATATCCTGATCAGTCCTATTCTAAAATAGTGCTAATCTTGGTCTTCTTTGACCAGGGAGCTGTGTTTGTAGGAAGTAAAAGACTGGATTGCCAAAAAAGTGTACCACATCTTGGATCAGTCCTGATCATATTGCAAATATTTTATATACAGAACATAACTTTTGCTATGTTTATTTGTTCTGTTTTGTTCGCTGTTGTATATTTTATTATTATTTTCACTTTATGAGGAAGTGGTACATTAATAGAGCCCCCGCCCTCCCCAAACACACAGTTTCAGGTACTAGCAGCAGATTTCAGAAGCCTTCTTGCAAAAAAGTGTGTTTCTACTGAAGTAAATAACGAAAGCAATCATTTCCGTTACTAGCTAACTAACCAGACTTGCTCATGTTATGCAACACCTGTTCACTTTCTGAAGTGGCTTTTCAATTAAATGGAGAAGTTATTTTAAAAATGGCTTGCTGACAATCAACACCCATAACAATCTCTCTACGAGCCTCAAAAACCTTATAGAACTCTTGACCTCAGAAACCATGTCTTCCCATGGAATATCCATTCTCTATGAGCTGCTCCTGAATGCCTTCAAACAGACACGCCCCCCCCCCCCCCCCCTACTTTTGTTTGAATGGGAAATAAATGTCTGAAAAAATTACCTCGTCTTATAATCGAGGTCGTCTTTTAATCAGACCTCAGATCAGCCCCTCTTACCTCCAACGATCCTTGCCAGCCCCCACCGGAGCCCCATCAGACTGTCCACCGCCGAATATGAACTGGAAGCAAATGCATTAAAGTTTTACACACACACACACAAAAAACAGAGTCACATGAGCGCTGCGTGACCCGCGCTATCACTGAAACTTTATCTGTAGTGAGCCCGAAGACAGGCTCACTGCAGCTAAAGTTTCAGCCCCTAGTGGAGTCACGTGCGTCACTCAGCTCTCATCAGTCAGTACATGTGATTAACAGAAACTCTTAGTCAATTTGTCTGTATTCTTATGTATAAAAGTCAGTGTTTCTTAGTTGTGCTTTACATCATTACATCACACTGCAAATAAAGTATTCAGAGAACATATTAAGCACTGATTAAGGGGAGAACTATAATGAAACCTGCAGCAATGAATGTATTTAGTAATTCTGTGTATGTTATTTTTGTTGATGATCAGGATAGTTGAGATTGCTGCCTGCCATTCATCTCACACGTCTGGTGCCAAGTCTCAGAGTGGTCAGGTATTCATGTGGGGTCAATGCCGAGGACAGTCAGTCGTGTTTCCCCATCTCACCCACTTTATCTGCACTGATGATGTGTTTGCCTGCTTCTCCACACCTGCTGTGATGTGGCGCCCTCTGTCAGTGGGTAAGATTAGTGTGAATCCTCTCCATTCTCTGCTGTCTTTCCCTATACCCTTTATATAAACTCGCCCAAATATTGCTTGTACTGTGAATGTAGAGAATGTCTGTGCGTTCCCATATGCAAACTGACCGCTTCAGTGGGAAATCTGTAATTTGCAGAGACCTATTTTAACCCCAATTTCTCTTCTCTAATGATTTACTTGCTATCTTGTTAACACAATGTATAGGCTCATTTTTTATTCTCTACATTCATATCTTAATCAGTCCTTACAGAGGACGTTCTCCATCCAAGGAATGCTATAGTAAGATGACCTGTATTTTCTAAACATATGTTTAATACAGTATGCAAATGTATGTCTAACCAGTGAGGGGTCTTAGAATACCATGCTTCTTAATTTACATGTCCTTAACAAACACACAGGCCAACGTGGCTGATCTGTTTAACGCTTTGCAACTCTGTTGTCCGTTTACCACAGTTCATTGTATAGTAAAGAAATCCACACCAGTAATATTCATTAGTGTATTCAATCTTTATAATGGCTTTTTCCATAGAGCCAGATGATCATCTCACGGTTTCAGAATCACTAAAGAAAGAGTTTGATAATCCAGAGACGGCAGACTTGAAATTTTTAGTGGATGAAAAATACATCCATGTGCATAAGGTTCTTCTTCAAATTAGGTAAGATTTGGGTATATTCTCACCCCCAGTGTAAGGCGTGTGACGAAGCAAGTTTGCTCTAGAAATGGTGTCAAATTTTGTTACATGTGTTTTACTATCTTGTTCTTTCTCCTGGTTTATGAACAAAGCTAAAAATACTGTGACAAATACAATGGTCAATAGGTCTTTATATAAAATAACGGTGTGATTTGAAGGAAGAAATTGCTTATTAGAAGAATTGAACCCGATATGGGATTTGACCATTTCCCATTCTTCACACTGGACAAAGTTATCACTGTCCAGTGTGAAAGACTGTGCTGGAACACGGGGTATGACCAGATGATACAATTGAAGGGATCAAACCACTGCTCACTCTTCACCAATATAATTAAAAGGGGAGACCTATTCTGAATTTAAACCAAGCTCCTATATTGCTATCAGTCATCACAAAGGCCCCTTTATCACCTCTATACAACTACATGAAACTTTTATGGCGTTTCCCATTCCCAGGGACACTTGTCGTTCTTTGACGCCAAATAAAATGTACTGGTACACAATCATTTTTAATTATTCCCCTGCAGGATATACTCCACTATAGTTCTCTTAAGGGCAAGCAAAACAATTAAAGACTGCTTTTTCCTTCCATTATCTCCACATTCTAAAAAGAATAAGTAAAGTAAAGATGCAATTCTAGTGATTAACCCCTGTCCCCACTCCTGACATTACAGGTTCTGTGGGGCTAATCCTGTCGGGCTAGATAGGGGACTTGTATACAAGTTGTTTCCCAGGTTGAGGATATGTATGTAGCAGGCACCTAGCATGCAGTCTGCTAACCTCAGGGAAAGCGGTGACAATTTACTATTTTACTACTTTCCGTACTGTGTGTGGAAAGGTTTCTTTAAATTAAATAAAAGTCTACATACAATGTTACATTAACATTTATGATACAGAGCATAGAAGGTAACTACATACTATATTAGACTAACAGCATCAGATACATGAGGTAGAGTCCTGGTCGCAATCTATTATCAGAGATGCCTTTTATCCTGCAAGCTTCAAATAAGGTATAATTATTATACCCCCTCTCTCATTTTTGTTTTTTTAAGGTTGTTTTTAAAAAAAAAATATAATCATTTTTTGTTTGGTTTTGTTTGCGTCTTTGTTTTCCTATTTGTCTTCTTCCTTTGAGGTGTGAACATTTCCGTTCTTTGCTTCACGAAAGTGAAGAAGAAATAATTGAAATGAACCAGTTTTCCTACTCGGTGTTTCGCGCCTTCCTGGAATATCTCTACACGGATAATATCAGCATTTCTCCTGAGGATGCAATTGGTAAGACAGCTCCGCACTGCACCCTACTGATTCCATGCACTGCACCCTACTGATTCCATGCACTGCACCCTACTGATTCCATACACTGCACCCTACTGATTCCATGCACTGCACAATACTGATTCCATGCACTGCACAATACTGATTCCATGCACTGCACAATACTGATTCCATGCACTGCACAATACTGATTCCATTCACGGCACCCTACTGATTCCATGCACGGCACCCTACTGATTTCATGCACTGCTAGAGCCACTCCTGACTTACTGCAACACTTAAACGAGTATCCTGTGTTTACTTAAGAAATACTGATTTATGGACCTACAGATTACACTGGGCAGGTTACGATGACTAGTCAGGAAATGTGCATAAAACTGAGGTGTGGAAATGATTCAGTAACTGAAGAATATCTGGAGAGACAGATCCGTGTGATACAGGGATGGGGAACATTACTGCTGCCAAGGGCCATTTGGATATTTATAACATAATTTACAGGCTATAAAAAATTGCTCCAGAAGCCACTTTGCACTCAGGACTTTCCCCAGACCCGACTTTGTACTCAGAAATTGCCCAGGACCCACTTCATATACACAACTATTACCCCAGAACACACTTTGCACGCAGGACTTACCTGAACTTCCCAGACGTGTGCTGCAGGCTGGCCGTTGCAGACTGTAAGGAGCGGCTGCTCACACAGCCTGCGTGGGGGTCACGTGCCACAATTGCCCTGCAGTTGCCTTGGCAGGGCGACACCAAATACAGCATTCCGCACCCTTGATGTACTATTATAAAATCATGTAGCTTTCCGCTTAGTATCTAACAATTTTTTTTTAGAAGAGTTATTTTTGTGGTAATCACAAGACTCATTTAACCCCTTAGTGACAAGACATTTTGACCTTGTCTTTCCCTTGGTGACAAGGGCGGTTTTTACATTTCTGGGGTGTTTGTGTTTAGCTGTAATTTTCTTCTTTCTCACATACTGTGCCCACACAAATTATATGTTGTTTTAAGAAGGGCTCTCATTAGATACCATTATGTTCACCATATCTTATAATTTACTACAAAAAAAATCATATAATATGATGAAAAAATAAAAAAACACTTTTTCTAACTTTGACCTAAAATATAATTTACACAAATACAATCATTAAAAAATACCCCATCTAAATAATTTCTAAATGTTGTCCCGAGTTCAGAAATACCCTAAATTTAACTTCAACTCTAACCCTTATGCTAACCCTTAATATATTTTAACTTAATTGTAACCCTATCCCTCATGCAAACCCTAATTCAATTGTAACCCTAGCTGCTATTCTAACCCTAACCCTAGATTTAAGCTAATTAAGTCTTTTTTGTTGTTGTTTTACATTGCAATGTTGCTGACTGCCTCTAGGGGAAGTTAAGCAACATATTCAGAGTGTCGGAAGTGAATTTATTTTCACTTCCAAAGCTCTGACCACAAAAAGGGCACATCCATATTGCCAGGGCATGCTGCTCCGGCAATATGACGCCCATTATCACTCTGTGGCGTGATCGTGGGTGCCCCAGAGCTGGAATTTCGCCGCAGGACCTGTCAGGCATGTCCGTTGTCAGGATCGGAGTTCCCGGCTGGACGTGCCTGACACGTCCATTGTCGCGAAGGGGTTAAATACATTTTCACTTATGAATCATTTATGCCATAGCAGTGAACACACTTCAGTAGAAGTTAATGCTGTCTGGATTCTGGCAATCATATTAATATGGATAATAAAGTAACTGACTGCTGGGAGGCTATCCTTTTGACATGTGATGTGTATCGCTTGTCTGGCCAAGCACACAGTATAAATCTCCAAATAATGTTACATTTCTCAGGACTATTAGAGCTGGCAACTTTATACAGAGAAAACCGACTGAAGCAGCTTTGCCAACAAACCATAAAACAAGGGATCTGTGAGGAGAACGCCGTCATACTGTTATCAGCCGCCGTGCAGTATGATGCTCAGGTACAATATGTATTTTATCTGTACACCGCCCACACAGCGCCATACTTTGATTTGTCAGATTTGGATGCAGAAGTATTGGCATGTGATTTGAAACATGTATGTATTTCACACTTCAAGAACACCCTGCTTGTCCTGAGGTGTAGATGAAGCCAGGAATTCCAGTGGACCCGCAGTGAGCTTCCAGTTTAGCTTATAAAGTAATATGCAATGGTTTTCCTTTGGTATTACCAGATGTTAGTAGAGGGTAATGAATCCTTTTGGTCATGTGTGACTACTAACGAGGCAGTTTTTATTGATCTCGGTAGAAAATGTATTTGTAGTTTGTTGCTGTAGAGAAGCAATGTGTTCACTAGTACAGGTCTCATCCAAAGGGGGGCCCCTGATGGATGACATAAGGAAGTCCCTGGTTCAAACCACTCTTATATTGGCTGACAATGTAATATGTTTCATGCATTTCCAATATAGTTTCCAACAGCAGGTGTATTTAGAGCAGTAAAGGCCTTTGTGAAACAATGAATCCCGCAGGATAAAGTCATGCTCTCTAGCATTTTTTAGATTGAAGGATGTGCTGGGCCGTCACCTGTTCTGTGACATTTGAGTTTCCAGGGTTCTATTAGGATCATTGCTTGTGGAAATTATTATTATTCCGATGCTCAGCTCCACATTCACTACACGTTTATACTACCAGCAAAATGAGGCAGTACTTGGATTGCTACCTGGTCTTGGTTTATTTGTTAATGGGATCAGATTTTCCATATAATAATTAATGTGTCTGCAACCAGATTTTTGTTTCCAGGATCTAGAGGAGTTTTGCTTCAGATTTTGTATAAACCATATGACTGTGGTCACCCAGACTGATGCCTTTGCTGAGATGGACAGTGACCTTCTGAAGAACTTCATCAATAAAGCCAGTCGGGCTGGAGCCTTCAAGAACTGACACAGGAGAGGTGGATAATGTGGCTGCCTCCTACCATCAACCTAAACTTGAATTTATAGAGACTGATGTATTTACATTCTGGTCCAATAGAAAGACAAGGTGTTAAACTATGTATAAAATATGCTTAATATTGTAATTAATGATCAGATATTAATTTGACTTGCTCCTCTCTTGTCTACATTTCTACCCTAAATGGCAAAGCTTCAGTTATATGTGAGGCATGGATGGGCTCATAAGGCACGTTTAATGTGCAAATGATCTATTGATAGAACTAGACAAATTATCTACTACTAACTGTGCAGTAAATATTCTCGAGAGCTTCTTCTTTGGACTAGTGCATTTAGGGATGGGTCATATAAACATGACACTACTGCCGCCTGCACCAGTGTATAACACAAACTTTCAACAAATGTCAGGAGTGTGTTGTGTGGGCTGGTCCTGCACTTCTTGGCTATTATACTGTGCTGAGCAGCGGTGTAACCCATGTATAAAGATTTTTTTTTTTAAGCTTCCTATCATTTTGGTGTTGCTGTCGTCTTTATACATTCTTCCATAGTGTAGATTTCTTTGCTATGTGAAATATGCACAAACAGTAGCTCCAGTGCACAGTTAGTTAACCTTTCATCTAAAAACTTGTGGGCAGAAGTATTAATATATAAGGCATATTTGACAAAGATGCTGCTGTATACAACATTTTTATAATCTGTGCAAGAAGAAAGATGTCCTGACTGGAGTGCTGTTAGTGTGTAGTTAATAGTCTGTCATGCACAACTAAGATCTAGAGTTGTGTATGTTGAGATATGTGACTGATATGGCCTTACTTTTCTGGTTTTAAAATACATAATGTTTCTATGTGTTTAATAAACCTCTTCATTATATGTTTGCTTCACTCAGTTATTTCACCTGATGGTAGGTTGAAAAGAAAAGGTAAATGTCGAGATATCCGCTATAAGGGTGATAATACGTCTCCTGTCCTGTCTAGATTGTAGGCTTGCAAGCAGGTCTTTCTACATCATGTTAATGTAATGTAAACAGGTTATAGCTCAAACATGGGTAACACTGGGTATGGCAAATAAAATGAGAAAGGGTTATACGACTCCAGTAAATGCGTGTACTGCAACACTGGCTAGATGTACAAATGTGTAGGGCACAGGAGCAGAAGGTAAACATTTTGCTGAAACAGGTAATTATTTTGAATTAAAATAAGAAATTGGGCATGACATACCACGATTATTGTATAGAACGGCATATTAACAGAGGTGACAAATGTGTAAGTGAACATTCATAGTGATGGAGCAGGAACACTGCATTTTATCAATGAATGATCATACTTGGGTGGGTCGTTATTTTAGTTGTAATTGGTTTTCTAATCCTGTATCAAAATAATGGACTGGTGCAGACAAAGATGTATGAAAGAAAATGAAACATTACATTACAAGCAATTCTTTAACCCACCTCTGCTCCAAGACTAGCTTTCATTGTTATATATATTTTGTCATTTCTTGTAACATATCACTTGCTGAAAATGAGATAGATCAGGTGAGTTGTGGATATTGTAGCGTAAACTCCCTTTTATGGACGTATGTATATGTGTACCTCATAATGGCATATATTACAATGTTATGTACTTCTAATAACTGCATTAGACGGTTATTCCTCATTATGCAACGTAAACATTATCATGATCACAAATTCTTTTTATACATTGTGAGATTTTGTTTGTGGTCACAGTGTTATACATAGGTAGAGGGCATCTTGGGTAATCTTGGATGATGAGGATTCTTACACAACTAGGGTTGCCAGATGAGCCATTTCTCAAGGACACCCTGCCCTGCAGTCAGTTTCATATGTGCACAGGGGAAAATCTGTTAATTAATCAAGGTAGCTGCTTTGTGATCCAATAATTAGTTTTCCTCTTGGACGCACTTGCATTCTACATGAAAAATGTATAGATGTCAAGGAATAAATGACCGAGCCAGTAAACCTGTGTACAAGTTCTCTTAGAAAGCTGGTCTTAACTGAATATAGTGGGCTTGCTGTTTGGGGTTTCCAGTGCATACTCCTCAGATTCCTAGTTTTGGCAGAAGTCAGGGCCAGAAGGCATTTAACTCACCACCAAGATGATAAACCAGTGGCTTGAAGCTACTGTGATGTCTGTGAAGCCGGGTACTTTTTTTCTTTTAAAGAAAAGCTAGGAATCTCCTAGAAGGTATGGAGGAACTAGATATGAAGAGCAGTGCTATTACCTATTATGAGATAGATTTTCTGTTTTTGTATCTGATTTTTTTAAGCAATCAATAAGTTATGATTTCCAATGAGGACTGAAATATGTACAGTGCAAGGTTAAACACTAGCTGCTGCTGAAAAATGCTAATTTGCAAGTAATTACCCCCTCCTGTACTCCCCTTCATAACGCCCGTGTGAGAATTTAAGCAGCAGACCATTTTGGCCATTATTTTATCTTAAATAATTATTGCTTGTCTGTTTTGGGTTTTTATATGTGAAATTGTGTGTTATGTATATTTAAATATATGTATTTTTTTTCTATTTTATGTATTAAAGATTCTTTATTGCTCACATAGTTTATTGGTATTGGCTATTTATTTTTTGCACGCAGGCCACCCCAAATACTCACTCACACCGCTCCTCGGCAACCCAGATTTCAGTTCTTTCACAACCTTTGGCTATTTATTTTTATTCAGACTGATTAGCGTTGTCCATTTTTTATGATTTCATTTTTTTCCTCATCACCAGATTCATTAGAAATCAGGAGTTGTTATTATCTATACATGGTCTGGAAAGATAGGACACTTCTATATTTGGTTATCTTTTACCCTCTATTAGGGGTTGGTAAGGATCTATCTTTTTTTTTTTATTTTTTTTTTATCACTTACTGCACTTTTTTTTTTATATATATATTTTTTATTCTCATATAAAAGAAGAAAATTTAGGACAACGTTAAATAAGACACAATACAAACATAACAACAAGTACAGTACACTGGACACATTCATAAGTAGATTACACTTAAATATCCTATCAAAAGCGAGCCTGTGTATTAGTTCTACTTGTGAGAGAGGGAGAGAAAGCTGGTTGTAAACATTTCTTAATTTGGATCTAGGTGTTGGAGTTCTTATAAACAATTGTTCCAATAGTAGGACTCTCTTGTTCTTGTGAGCAGCATTAATAATACAACTGATTAAAAATCTTCCTGTACAGCTCAGCTGAAAGGTAACTAGATCTCAGCTTTTCCTAACTGAGATTTTTTCCCTTTTTTTTCTTTTTCCTTTCCTCTCTCTCTATCCTTAACTTTAATCTTTATTGCCATTTTTTTCTCTCTCTTCCCTCTTGTTACAATAAGAATGATATGGACATTGATCATATGTTCTAAGTACCTATTAAACCGAACTATATTCAAATTATACTATACGTTTTTTCCAAAATGTGAACAAGACATGTTTTTTTGCAATCACTTTGCTAAGTGTGATCAAAGCTCAGGACATTTTAGTTATCCTACATTATACATATTCCATATCGCCAGCCAAAACATACTTAGACCAGGTACAGTACACATAAAAAGTGGGGGGAAGGCGCCATCAGTGTGATTCATTTTAGTATATTATTAACATACATAAATTGTATCTAGATTATTTCTTGTCCTGGGAGCCCATCTTATATTGCATTTTTGGCATTCTCTATATCCCATATTACTTGCAATTCCCATCTCCATATTAAACTGATTTGCCCATGCACTTGCTCCCAGGGTGGGCAGATCGATTGTTTCCAATGGTGTGATATCACCATCTTTGTGGCCAGAAAAATATGGATTAATGTTTTTTTTATTAAACTCTCTAAATGGTAAATGTAAGTATAAAACGGCATTTTCCATGTTAATATTAACCCCTTAAGGACAGAGCCTTTGAAACATTTTTGTCCTTTCTGGACAATGGCTATTTTAACATTTCTGTGCTGTTTGTGTTTAGCAGTAATTTTCTTCTTTGTCATTTGCTGTACCCACACATATTATATATTGTTTTTATCGGGACAAGAAGGGCTTTCTATGGATGCCATTTTTTGATCATATCTTATCATATTATTAAAAAAAATAAATAAAATATGGTAAACAAAATACACAAATTTCTTTGTTTTTATTTGAAACAACTTCTCCTCATCGACAATAGCGAACGAAAAAACATGCTAAATAGATTCTACTATTTCTCCTGAGTACAGGGATACCACCCATGCATAGGTTTGTTGGGTTGTTTGGGGGCTAAAATGCCAAATTTTTGAGGTGCAGTTTTTTGTTTTCCAAATTAAAATTTTGACATGCAGACCGCCTGCACCCATGTCCCATTTGGGACATATTTGAAACCAGCCAGTGTATTTAACCCCATCAACCCATATATTTTTTAAAAGTAGACACCCTACGCTATTTCAAATGGTATTTTGAAAACGCTATTTCCCATGTCCCATTTGGGACATATTTGAAGCCAGCCATCAACCCATATATTTTTTAAAAGAAGACACCTTAGGCTATCTCAAATGGTGGTATTTTTACACTTTCCATGCACGAATTCTACCACCAGCCTTTGTCAAACTTTGTGGTAGTAATTTTTTTGTGGTTTTTTTTCACAAACCTTGTACTTCAGACATGAATTCACAGATTTTGGTATGTGTCACTGCCAAATAACACCCCAATAAGTGTTCAGCAACATCTCTTGAGTACAGGGATACCACCCATGCATAGGTTTGTTGGGTTGTTTGGGGAGTAAAAGGCCAAATTTGGTAGGTGCAGTTTTTGGTTTTCCAAATTAAAATTTTGACATGCAGACCGCCTGCACCCATGTCCCATTTGGGACATATTTGAAACCAGCCAGTGTATTTTACCCCATCAACCCATATATTTTTTAAAAGTAGACACCCTACGCTATTTCAAATGGTGGTATTTTAACACTTTCCATGCACTAATTCTACCACCAGCCTTTGTCAAAGTTTGTGGTAGTCATTTTATTGTGTATTTTTTCCCACATACATTGCACTTTAGACACAAATTCACATATTTCGGTATGTGTCACTGACAAACAATACCACAATATATGTTCAGCAACATCTCCCGAGCACAGGGATACCACCCATGCATAGCTTTGTCAGCTTTGTTAGGGGTTGAAAGGCTACATTTGAGAGGTGCGCTTTTTGATTTTCAAACTTGGAATTTGAACATGTAGAGCAAGGAAGGGGTTAATAGCTCTTATAAGAGCCTTTGTAGTACTGTACAAAAAAAATTAACCCCTAAAAATGCACAGACAAGAAAAAATGTTCTGCTGTGCAGTGATCAGTGGCAGGGAAGGGGTTAATACACTACACTATACAAAAGGTATGGCTTTTATAAAAGCCCTTGGGACTCACAATTTATTAACATTTTATTTAATTTATTACAATTTAAAAATTATGTTATACAGATCTGTCTCTTTCCCTCACTAAAACTCAAGTGAGGAGAGGGAGGCAGATCCATATGGGTCAGAACAATATTTACGAACCAGACGAATGGTGATGCTCATCTGAGAAATCACCAAACCACCTTTGCCACTGATCGGCTGTTACTGATCGCTATACAGGCGTTCAGACAGCTTCAAAAGGAATACACGTAATCCCCTAGTGGGTATAATTAACCCCTAGTGAGTCTGACAAAAAAAATGCTGATAGCAAAAAAAAAATCCTTCGGCGACTAGATTGCTCCATATGCGCTGCTTAGGCAGTGACCATATGCACTGCTTAGGCAGTGACCATATGTGCTGCTTAGGAAGTGATATACGGCAAGGAAGGGGTTAATAGCTCTTAAAAGAGCCTTTGATATACTGTAATAAATCAAAGTAAAAAAAAATAACCCCTAAAAAAATGCACAGACAGCAAAAAATGTGCTGCTGTGTAAGATCACTGCGTACACAGTGATCAATTGCAGGGAAGGGGTTAAATACTGGAAACGGCTTTTATAAAAGCCTTTGGGTCTCAATTCTATTAAATATATTATAATTAAAAACTTACATTATACAGCTCTGTCTCCCTCCCTCACTAAAACTCAAGTGAGAGGGAGGCAGATCTACACAGATTTACACATATTGATCTAACCAGACGAATGGTGATGCTCATCTGAGCAAACGCCAACCCGCCATTGTCACTTATCAGCTGTTACTGATCGCTATACATGCGCTCAGACAGCTAAAAAATTTTTTTTTACGTTAAACGTAGTCCCCTAGCGGGTATAATTAACACGTGACGGGTGTAATAAAAAAGTTTTGAAAAAATTAAAAATGCTTCTGCAGCAAGATTGCTGCATTTGCGTCAGATCGCTGATTAGGCAGTGATCTACGGCAAGAAAGGGGTTAATCTCTCTTAAAAGAGGTTTTTTTATACTGTAATGAATTACAGTAAAAAAAAAATAACCCCTAAAAAATGCACAGACAGCAAAAAATGTGCTGCTGTGTATGATCACTGCGTACACAGCGATCAATGGCAGGGAAGGGGTTAAATGGCTTTTATAAAAGCCCTTGGTGTTTAAAATTTTATTAAATTTTTTTTTATTATTATTTTTTATTTTTTTACTTGATCTGATCTGTCTCTCTCCCTTACTAAAAGTAGTAAGGTGAGGGAGGCAGATCAATACTTGTCAAAGGCTATATTTAGTAATATTGCCTTTGACAGTATGGTAAGTGCTCATCAGAGCACTTACCATACATGCCTGCACACAGATCACATAGATCTGTTGTGCCGGCATCGATTGGCTCCCCCTAGAGCATTGGAAGTGAAATACTTTCACTTCCGATGCTCTTGCCATTAGAAGGGAAGCGCTGCCTGTACAGGAGAGCGACCACCATCAGCTCTGAGCAGCCTGGAGGTGTTGTTAAGTGCCTCGCTGGTGAGGCACTTTAACAACACCGCAGATGCTTAGAAAGCGAACGATCGTTCGCTTTCTAAGCATATGTGTGCAGCGGGCGCAGCCATTTTTAAATGGCTGCTACGATCACTCCGTGGAGTGATCGTAGTGCGCCCCTGCACATTTGGGGGGTGTTGCACAATGCTTCTACCTTACCGTTAGAGTAAGCTGGTCGCTTTCTTTACTCCATTTAGTGCATGACGTGCCAGGCACGTCAGCTGTCGGCAAGTCCACGATTTGCCGTGACGTGCCTGGCACGTCATCTGTCGTTTAGGGGTTAAGTACATCATCAAACATAACCGATGTTTTGTGAAGCACTCTATTCCACAATGTTTTTATAATAGAGCATCTCCACCATATATGGGAATAAAGAGTGACAGATCATCTCCACCATATACAATTTAGCTGAGGGACTAACACACCCACACAAATGTTAGTATAGACTCCTGACACTTTTATACCTAAGCCCCAATGTGCTTTTTTTTTTTTTAAATGTGTCTGTGGTGTCTTCAATTTATGACATCACCCAATGGCTTAATATGCAAATAAAATACTGTATAGATAAGTTTTTATGTGGTTGGGGAAGTGCTAAGCCCACACAATACGGATTGTGCATACGTACACTTAGCAATTCTTACCAACTTACTTTTTGTCCATGTGCAAAAATTACACATATATGCGAAAGAAAGAAAGAAGCAGAAAGAAAAAAATTACATTACTTCAACTATTTCCTTATCAAGTACATTGAAGAGACACTCCCACCAAAAAATGAAAAGGGTTTTACTGTGCATTGTTGAATTCCGATATGTCTTTTGTTATGGGAGTTTATGTATAAAATATTTTTCTAAACAAGTGTGACTGGGTGCCGCCATTTTGTGAAATATGGTGTATTTGGGTGCCACCCAACACTGACTTTAGAGCACTAGTATCTCACTAAGGGACTCGGGACATGAAGTCTAGAAGTCTGAATTCTGACCATAGACTTGCATTGAATGGGAGGGTAATGAAACTATTACATCACAAGGGGGAGGAGTTATGATCCAGTTTGATCAGGTCAATCTCCTTGCTCTTGTGCTGGAAGGCAGGTATATAAAAAAAAAAAGTATCCAGTAAGAGAGCAGGGATGCCATCATCATGCAGGACCTGCCAACAGTTGTTAAGTGAGACTTTGGAGAATGTTGCATCATGGGTAAAATTATCAAAATGGATGCAGGAGATATACACCTAATTTTATTTTTACTTTTATATGCAATTAATTCAAACATAGAAAGAAAACAGTGGCATATGTCTTATATATGTGTTTTAAATGCACAGGTAATCTAGTTATATCTTATGTAAGTGGCAGTGTCCCTTTAGGTAATGTTCCCTGTGTATTTGAAAAGTTGTAATAGCCTTGAAGAGCTCTCTCATATATATATATATTTATTTTACGTTTTATGCCATCATTTTCAATATTATTAACCGTTTTCCTACTAGTACAATTAATGCAAATTCTACACAACAAGAGAGCATAGGTTAAGACAATTACTTTTGTAAAAGTAGTAAAGTGACTGTATCACGTGAACATTGTGTTTACTGTGCATGTAGACTAAAAAATAATTGAAAATGATCTATACATTGTATTAGCTAAATCTTTTCCTCTCCCCCTCATGTCCGTCTCTCTTTTCCTCTCTCATCCTGTCCATCTGTCTCTTTTCAAAATATAAAAAAAAAAAAGTTTTGTATACAGTGGTTTTAAAAAGTTAAAAATCATAAACTTGCAGAAGTACAATCTCATTTCTGTAGTCGTCCCCCTTTCTGTATTCTCTATCCCTTCTTCCCCTCTTTTCTATAGTGTCTCTCTCTCTCTCCCCCCACCTTTCTGTAGTCTCTCTTCCCTCTCCCACCTCATTTCAGCCAGCCACCAACATTTTTACAACACTGAGTCAATAATTAACTTTATTTCATTCATAGATTCCCCAGCCCCTGCAAGAGACTATGAATGTTACAGACTGAACTATGATTGAGGCTTCCTCCATCGCAGAATCATGGGAAAAGTAGTTCCCATTGATTCCGCTTTATTTTAAAAGCGTCAACTGTGCATGCTGACGTGATCGATACAGGCTGTGTCAGAAAATGCAATTCAGATGCCACATTTAGCCCTTTGGCTCATTTGTGTCGGCAAGCAAAGGGGTCAGAAATAAAAATAGGAGGGGCTGGGAACTCTATGAAGGAAAAAAAAGTCCCTTTCGCGCCCCCCCCCCCCCCAAAAAAAAGTTCAATTAATTTAAATATTGAATCAGTGTTATAAAAAAAGTTGCCCTTAAAGTGGCCGGGTTGGGCCTGATCCTTAAAACGGCCGCATCCCACAGAACCCCCAGTAGCTGCGGGCCAGATAAAAACTGTCGTCGTTTAGAGACCCCTGATGTAGTGGAAAGCCTTCCCAGAAAAGCAAAAGCCTTATACCGCAGCAAAGAGTAGACTAATCCTGTGAATTTGTAATGACATATTACCGTATTTGCTCGCATATAAGACAACCCCCCAAACAAAGATGACCTTGAATATAAGAATAGGGGTCTTTTTCAGAAAAAAATCCTTGTCTTATATTCAAACAAATACGGTTCATATGTATGTGTATTAGCCTAAAATATACAAATAAAGTATGTATGTACAATGCTTGTTTCTTAAATGAGTTTGTAAAAATTCTGAACTCGGCACTGAAAAGATTATACTGATTAAGATTTATTTGTTGTTGTGTACATGTTGTTATTTGTTGATATGATGGCCTGGATTTCACTTTCATGCTGTCATGAAATGTGCTACCGATCTTCTATTCAGTGAGTATTATTAAATATACTACTAAAAAACAAAAGCAGACATTGTAGTTTTTATAGTAATATTGAAAACCATAGAATAGATTAAACTCCATCATATAGTTTTTTTTTTTGTATTTTTAACCCCCCCTCCCCCCCCCGGCTCTCAAATTAGGGAATCTATTACTAACGTTTTGTAGAAAAGAAGATATATTATAAACATCATAGTATAAAGCAATTGCATCATTGGTTTCATGCAGGTGTATTAACATTTAGGTTGCTGAGACACTAGGTAATAGTATTTAGATAACAGAGCTCTTTTTCATGAACAAAAACTACTCCTACCGGTTCAAACATATATACAACAGTAGTTACATTTACTGCAGAACTGTCCTGTATGTAGAGTATTAAAAAAATAATAAGCAATAATATTTCTGTAATCTGAAATTGCAAAATACCTCCGTAACATGATATATGCAGCACTTCACACCGGGGGATTAATCATACACTGCAAAGGATACAAGAAACAATTGCAATGCACAGCATTAGTTCTAGATATGTGTAAATCACACACACACATAGTATAACTCATCTCAACAAGTACAAGAAAGCTTTAAATAATGTCACATTCCTGGCACTATTGAAATAACAGGGAACATTGTGCATGGTTTGTGCACAGTAATTCCCACATGAATCTTCAGAGAGTTCATTAGAAACCTCCAGCAAGTCCCCATTTAGCTATACAGGGTAGTGATGGCAAGCATGGGCATTACAGCAGACACTGATAAGCCTTCCAGACAGTCCTCAGCATCAATGCTGCCCACGGGTCAGACATGGTCCTCAAGAGTCGCTGTGAGGTCCCTATACTGACTGAAAAGGATCTATAGCCAAGGCATCAATTCAAGCTGGTGGGAAATTATGGGGCTTGTAGTTCTGCAGCAGCTGGAGGGCCACAGTTGTGCATCTAGTATTAACTAGTCTTCCAAAATATTACTGTGCTTTCAAAGTACTTTAAAATGCATGTTTGACATTTTGCATTGCTTAAAATATAAAATACTTACAGCTAGATGAGATTTTGAAATTACAGCCGTTTGCAAGACTCCAAGACTGCCCACACTAGCTGAGTAAAAATCTTTGTTTCTGTTGCAGGAACCAATGAGAATAATTTAATTCAAATGAATGGAATTTTACACTTAGAGACCACACAATGTATTCAATTCGAGGAGTACAGAAGTGACTAAATTAAACAGGGGTCAAATCAAGTAGCTCCGATTTTTGGCTCCGAAATGGTGCCTCTAAATAGAGGAGGTATTTGGATTGGTAGCATGAGAATACCTGAATCTCGAGCTACTCGTGTAGCTCCGATGTGCCTCCAAATACGTTCACAATTTGGAAATAGACGTTGCCACACATTAAGTAGTAGTAGTGGAATCTATGGGGAGGACTTAGGCTTAGAATGAACATAAAATATAAAAAAAAATATACCATTATACTGGATAACATTAATTATATTATAATTGTACATCATATTTTTGTGTTTAAAATATGTTTACTTTTATACTTCTACACTTTTCTATTCAATTCTCAAACTAAAACCTGGAGAATTGTTATGTGCAAATTTCATGTATGTTTCTCTAATTCAAAGCTTGTTTGGGGTTGATCGGCACATACTGGGTAACCGAAAATCTATGGTTTTCATAGCAAAAGATTTGTAATTTCTAATGGTGGGTCATGCAGGAATGTGGCAAGCCTGATTTCTATTATGGATGCCGTGCCTGATTGATTATTTTCTGTCAATGTATCCCTAACTGGTGGCGGGTAATCAATTATCTATTGTAAAGCACAGCATAAAGTTTTTTTTTACATGTATATGCTATGTAACACTATCTTAATAATGCCAAGCAGTGACATTTGTTTTCGTGAAGAGGAAGGGAGGAGGCTATGCAGAGCACACTGAAGTTAGCCATAGATACACATGTATAAAGTAAAATGGATATTAACCCCTTCGTGACCTTATGACAAGTTAACGCTTCATAAGAGCAGCAGCATTAGCGACCTTATGACGAGTTAACTCGTCATGTAGTTAGGTTGGCACCAGCCGGTCTGATTGGGGTCCAAGACTCTGCCTCGCACCTGAGGCATAGCTCCTGGACCCGATCTGCAGATTTCCATGCATGTGATCGAGTGATAACATGCAAATTAGATGGAAAAGTCAATGTGTTCACATATTGACTTTGCCTCTAATTTACTGTCTGTGCTTCACATACTTATAGTGAAGCACAGAGGGTGACCTGTAAGTAAAAAAATAAATAAAAAAATGTAATCCTTTACTTGCTGATCACATTTTTTTTGCATTCTTAAAGTTTTTTTTAATTAAAACATATTATTGTAATAAATTAAGTTAATTACAGTTAACCCCTGCATGCCTGTTCTGGTCATAGTTTTTTTTTCTGAGTTTTTTTTGTTGGGGGGGGGGGGGGGGGGGGTGTTTGGGAACATATATTTTTATTTTTTATTAGTTAGTTAATTAGTTGGGATAAGTGGGTTAGTGTTGCACTAGTTGTGTAGATTATTATTGGGAAAATAATAGGGGGGAAATTTGTTTCCACAAAATATCCCTTTTATATGTATTTTTTAACAATTAAAGATTATTTTTATGTATAGCGTATCAAAAGAAAGCTCTAACTGTCCTTTAAAAAACAACATATAACTTGTATGGGTGTGTTAAATTACAGAGAGGAAAATTACGTTTCAACAATTGAAAAATCGCTCTGGTCACTGGCCCAGAAAATCCCTGGTCCTGAAGGGGTTAAGGGCATGATACAGAGAGCAGAGTTGACTGAAGATGAGGGTTATCTGTATGTACATATTTTGATAAAAATATATCTGTCTGACTGCTTATTTGTGAAAATAGACTAATAAACCACCACAGATTTATCAAGCAAGTTTATCTGTTCGGGTCTACCATAGTAAATCCTTGTGTAGTCCATAGGAAAGTTATTCTATAAAATAATCCTTTCTTCTTATAATCTGTAGGGCACAAGATGTAATTTAAAATATGTACTGAGAAGTTGCTTGATGAGGTAAGAGATTCTTTTTGAAATGTGTATTCAATTCACCTACTATTGCAGTGTTAACTTGGATAATACAATTTTACTTGCAACTAAAAGTAATTTCACCTATTGAATAGTAAAACAGATTCCTTGGCAATAAAAGCGCACTCCAGGATCAATGTATTGTGCAGGTCTCACAGTTGGAGACGGGTGATAAACACAAGATGTCTTGAATTATTAAAAAGAAAATGATTAGCCACAAAACCTTCAAAAAGTATTTTCTGTTAAGTGTTTTTTTTATTATAATAATGCTTTATTTATAAAGACAGATGCAATGCACACAGACAAAATGTTTATAAATGAATCTGGAATTACAGGATGCAGTCACAGAACTAATAATCACAAACCCTAATATTCAAATATTAAAATATCATACATACGCTACCAAACGCATAGACATGTATGCTGTTGGCAGACAAACGTGTATATATATTTATATATGTGTGTGTATAGGTTGAGTTGTAGGAAGCCTGGTTATCCACTTTTTTGCAGATTGCAAGTCTGCTTTAACTGATGCCAGATAAATGGGAAGCATTGTGGGATGTGTACATCTATATTGGCAGCCATCTTTGTAGTTTCTCACATCCAGTTTAAGGGTTAGTAGTTAATGCCAGAAACACATTATAAAATAAATGAACAAAAAAATACCTTATATATATATATGCTAACAATGTGGTTTCCACAACATACAGGACTTTTTAAAATTTCCTACAAAGGGGTTTTTCAGGCAAGAAGGGAGCCAAACAACCTTCCAAGGTTGTGTCTGGCTTGCAGAGCACCAACTACACACAATGATCTATGACCCTGAGCACAGGTATTCCAGATGGTTGTTCAAGTTTTAAGCGGTTTCTGCAGCTTGCACTGTACCAGTATTCACACGTGATAATCCTTTAAAAATCAATAAAAGTTAAACTGCATTAAAAAGAATTACAGTAATGCTTTTCTTCTTAGTAATGGAGTAAGCCCATTCATGCATACAGTCATTTTAACACTCTATAGACCTAAACGATCCTCACTGTGACAATTCCATAATAAATGAAACATGACACAAGATAGTAGGCTGTCAGAGTTAATATATGAAAACTTAGTGATGACCCAATAAATAAAATAAAAAAATAGATGCTAGAATATTTTTTCCTACTTGTCTTCAAAATGTATCCTTACTGATCCAAATACTAAACATGGGCAATGCTTGCATTTGGTTATTTGGATTACATCCATTTATGACTATGGCAGTGTACTATCTTTGAGAACTTAATTCAAGTTTCAGTAAATGTTTTGTATTTTTTTTTTTTTAAATATAAAAACAAAATAAAATAGTAAGCTAACCCCGCAGAATTAAAGTTCTTGGCAATAGACCAAAATAAGATGGAGATAAAGGTCATCTGTTTGGGGTTAGGGACCATATTCAGCAAAAGGCTCACTTTTCTTCATTCTTGGTCGTATCATTTGCCTCCTCTAACTTTTGCTTTTGGATTCTTGTTCTTGTGAATGCTGAAAGTAATAAAAAAATAACAATGTTAAACAATCCAACATGAGGAAACAATGTAATTCACACAGGTCTTCTCAATCTTTTTACATTTCTATCTATCTCTAGTGTTCAGCATAGATTCACCCCTGTGTGATACACAGAGATGACGGAGATCAGGCATAAATAGTGGAGATGGGAAGAGAGGCAAGTTGGAGAAGTTTTTGCAACTCAGCTATAAATTCTTGATTTTTGAAAATTAATTTGTAGTGAATAAAGCAATCTTCGTCTATGCATTGGATCTGGCAGTGTTTATCAAAAATAAAGACAGAATTAAGAATTTGATCCATTAATTGTTTTCTCAATCTTCTTAATAGGGAAAATGTATAAATAGAGCTTTATCTACTTGCTGTTTTAAAAATCATATGTATTGTCGTACAAATTTGTTAATTTACTCCTTCTATCCTGCACCAGCAGGAGGAAGTGAGTGAGGGAATAATTCTGCATTATTAGCTCAGAAAGTACAAGGAGGAGTTATTGAAATGTAAAATGGTCCCTAGCCAAAAACATTAATATCGTCATAATTATTACACTATTTGAAAAGTATAAACACTGGGCTATTCGTTAAGGTAGATTTTATGAGCAACACCTCCAAGTTGACACACCATCAATTGCCTTCTTTGTCCTTTTCCTACATCTTCCAAGAATACTTACTCATTTCTGCCAGTTTCTGCTGGAATTTGGACTCTCCAGGAAGAGGTTTGCTGAAATAGAAAGCAGCAGAAAGTATGGTGAGCCAGTGGTGTCCCAAGGGGTGTGTGGACCGCACAATAGTGGCATATTGAAATACTGGTATATTAAATGGCAAAATACTGGCATATTGAATAACTAAATACTGGCATATTGAATGGCAATATACTGGCATATAGAATGCTAAATACTGGCATATGCCTACATATTGTAATGGCAAAATACTGGCATATTGAATGGCACAATTCTGGCATATTTAATGGCTAAACACTGGCATATTGAATGGCAAAATACTGGCATACTGAATGGCAAAATACTGGCATACTGAATGGCAACATACTGGCATACTGAATGGCACAATACTGGCATATTGAATGGCACAATACTGGCATACTGAAATACTGGCATATTGAATGGAAAAATACTGGCATACTGAATGGCTAAACACGGGCATATTGAATAGCAAAATACTGGCATATTGAATGGCAAAATACTGGCATATTGAATGGCACAATACTGGCATATTGAATGACTAAATACTGGCACATACTAAATGGCAAAATACTGGCATATTAATGGCAAAATAATACTGGCATATTATTGGGCAAATTGGCTGTGGCATATTAATGGTAAAACTAGTTTATTTTAATGGGCAAAGAGATGCTGTGGCATGGTCTGTGGGGCAAAATAATATGTACTATGGGGAAAGTGACACTGGCTAGTTCTGTGGGGCAAAGTGACACTGAGGTATGTTCTGTGGGGCAATGACACTGTGGAATGCCAAATTGTGTAGGTGCAATATGAGTGCAAGTCAAGCGCTGTGCGTGCAATATAGGTGCAAGGCAAGTTTAATGGCATAATGAAGGGGCTCCTGTGTGTGTGGTATAATAAATTGGGCTCAGAAGTGAGGCATACTTAATGGGGCTCTGGTGTGGCATAATTTATGGGTCTCCTGTGTGTGGCATATTTAATGAGAAATCTGGAATTTGGTTGGCATGGTATTGGAGGACATTCAGGGGGTTGACACCTTGAGTTACCACACCGGGTGACAACATCCCTACTGACGCCTCTGTGGTCAGCCACATGGAGATAGTAAAACAATGTGCAGGTAATAAAAACCTTGTTCTAAAGTCAGCTCTCCAACTGAGGTTGAACTACCAGCATTCTCATCCATGATAGATTGGGTACAGGAAGGAAAAGGACCATGGAGATGTCATTATCTATAATAACCAGTTACTCAACAATAATTCACATTTTCCTCAGTCAGCCTCTAAGATTAGCCTTTAGGATTTATGGGAGTTGCAGTACAGGAATAGCTTATGGGCTGCAGTTGGGTTCCTATGTTCTGGAGACATGAATGAACAGTCTGTGTGAAGGTCAACTCAATTTATTAAAAGACTACTTCATTTAAATAGTCTCTGTACAAACAGATTGTTTCCTCTGTTTATGTAAAGTTTGGCTTTATAGATATATTTCAGCATTTTAAACAATGTCATCAGAATTTCCAGTCTCTCGATACAAGCCAGGTACGTTCTTCTACACACATACTACTTCATTTAAAAAATTACTATCTACCTTCAAGAAAACAGAATTTGTATTGTAAATGTGAACAATTATGTCAAAAGTAACTTTACCAAGGAAAATGAGAAACTGGAAAATAAATTGCACATGGTTACTGAGACACAACCTTATATTATGCTTGCATGAAGGAATACAAGGATATGTTTATATATTTTTTCTCACTAACTGCAGAGTGTGGAACATGGGAACAGTTCAGTAACATCAGGGATATACAAACATGTGACATCATCTGATTTCAGTTCAAACAAATCATATAGTCAATAGCCCATTCATCTTTATGATGTGATAACACAGGAGTGAAGTTGCTCACCCCGGAAACAGGTAATAAAATTTCCCTTTGCACGTTATGAAAATAGTCAGTTAAACACACAGCAAAGTGAAAGAAAAACAAAAGAATAGAAGAAAAGTAGGAAGGAATCCATTAACAAAGTGCATTTACAAAATGACTGACTAGATGGTAAATCGATCATTCAAATCTAGATTGTAGAAATTCAGATTTATATATATTTGATCTACGTTTGGGTTACACTTCCTTCAGCATAGTGTAA
The DNA here is from genome assembly GCA_036172795.1 of Pelodytes ibericus. NCBI lineage: Eukaryota > Metazoa > Chordata > Amphibia > Anura > Pelodytidae > Pelodytes > Pelodytes ibericus. Next base: position 232,552,298 of record CM069857.1, on the reverse strand, counting down.
CTGTTGCATGTCTCGCTCTCCTGAAGCAAGTGCGGTCAGCTGAACTCAGTGGTGTCTTGTGACCCCTGGTTTTGGAAATAGTGAGTTCAGTCCTACGCCCCAAGTTCTGTCATGTTTTAACTCTGCTTACAAACATCAGTTTGTAATTACACCAACCACTAAGTCTGCTTAAGCAATTTTAAAAGGACACCTGACATGTGGCAATATTTCCAAAGTTAAATATCATTACTGATAAGGTAGATAATTTCTAAACTTGTTAGAATCCTTGGTTCACTAGTATTTTTTTTTTATACTTGAGCTCAATGCCCCCTCCCCCTCACCAACCTACAGCACAGGGCCCTAGACTTGCAGCCTCCCTTTGTTAATGTGGATAATGCCATGTTAGAAAGCCCTGATAATGTATCAGGGAGACAATCATACCCGCCATCAGCTTCATCCTGTCCATCAAAGTGAAGCCTCTTCAGTGGCTTAGGAGCTGTACCATCATCAGCACCTCTCTTCCGGGGTCGCTCAGTGCTTCTTACCATTTGGTTAATTTTGTGGAACTTGTCAGGAGTCTGAATTAAAACAAATATAATAAAGGTAATCGAGGTTCATATGAAAGCATGTGGAAATATTGCATGGATTTGCTTGGGTCCCGGCTGTCAGTGTGCTTAAAAAGACAGGAATGAATGTCTTGAAAAATGCAGCTTCAAGTAAGGCCAGGGCTGCCAAAAAAAAACTGCAACTCCCGCTACAAATCACAGGGACAGTGGTTGCAGAAATGGCCCACTAAAATAATACCAGGGAAGGCCGCTGCTGAAAGAGCCCCCTAATACTCTATGGAACACAGGGCATGGTGGCCCCAAGCTCCCTACATGGAGGGAGCAGAGGAAGATTTTGTTGATTATGTTTTATTTAATGCAGAGTTAACCCTTTTAGTGCTGCAGGGAGCATTGTTTGTGTATCTTTGCTATACGCTAGTCATTTAATCGCTTTTTGTGTAGTAATTTCTAATAATAATTAATTTCAGTTCAATGTTAGTGTAGGATTTTTCTAACGGGTGAGATATTCCTTTTTCTGCATTCATTAAATATATTAATGTAGAGCAATGAATCACAATTTACCATTAATTTACCGTTTAATCTTAACGGCCGGCACTGAATCTGGGCCATTATCTTTATGTTATGTATTTGTATCCCATAAGAGACAAGGCAATGTGTTTAGTGAAAACTATTTAAATTCCCATTAGGAGCTACTAGCAAATCGTGTGTTCCTTATCAGTGGTATTCTTTCTTATGCTCCTTTTTAGTACTCGAATATGATGTGTCCCTCTCTATATGGGCACTGCCTCCAATGCTTCACGTGTCCTGGGCAGTGGAGGGAAAGGGTTGTGGGCTCTCTTTAGTAGGCTCCCTGTATTTTTATATTCCTGCAGAGATTGGTTGTTAAAAGTCAACTCACAAGTGAATTAATGGGTCTACTCAATAAAGAGAGAATTGCAGGGAATTAAGGTGGGAATTGCAAACTTTAAACTAATGTAGTTTAGTTGGAACATTTCTCCAATGCAGCTGAAGCAGACAATTTTTTCCAACTCAGCTACTTTGACCTTAAGTTTGAAATTCCCATCTCAAATCCCTCCATTTCTCTTTATTAATTAGACCTTTTATAAATGAATTGTAAGTGAGCTGAAATTCATGTTTTAATAGTCAAGAAGATTATTTCCCCCCTCAATCTGGCTGTCTTTATGACACAGCTTTTAAATCCTGATATTTGTAGGTCACTTTCAATGAATAATGTTTTCAGGCACCTTATAATCAGATTGCACTGCACAATGTACTCCACTAACTCCTTCTAGGCCATGATCAACCTCTTCCTGCCCCCAGAGAAAGAACATAGGAGAGGACTCTCGGCCACAAATGTTTCCACATGAAAGTATGTTGAGGACACATAGTACTTACCCCAAATGATTCTCCAATGGATACAAGAAATCTGCATGAGAGGAGATTCAATAAGTTACCAATAGAATATTATTCAAGCTTTATAAACCATATAAAGTAACTTTGTATGGCAAGTAAGGGTTGATACCTTTGTAAATACGTGAACATCTTCAGAACTGTACAATTTGTGCAACTTATTTACAATTCCTGTTTAAGGTAGGTTACACCTTTGGAAGTGCATGGCTAGTTATAAAATACATTTGTATAAGAGACCAGGCTATAAAACGTTATAACGAGCATACTGAGGGTCAAAATCCTGGCATATTAATTGGCAAATTCCTGGCATATTAATTGGCATAATCCTGGCTTATTAATTGGCATAATCCCGACATATCAATTGGCATAACCCTGGCATATTAATTGGCTAAATCCTGGCATATTAATTGGCATAACCCTGGCATATTAATTGGCATAACCCTGGCATATTAATTGGAAAAATTCTGGCATATTAATTGGCATAACCCTGGCATATTAATTGGCATAACCCTGGCATATTAATTGGCAAAATCCTGGCATATTAATTGGCATATTGAGAGGCAAAATCCTGGCATATTGAAGGGCTAAATCCTGGCATATTAAATGGCTAAATCCTGGCATATTAAATGGCTAAATCCTGGCATATTGAGGGGCAAATTCCTGGCATATTAATTGGCAAAATCCTGGCATATTGAGGGGCAAAATCCTGGCATATTAAATGGCACATTGAGGGGCAAAATCCTGGCATATTAAATGGCACATTGAAGGGCAAATTACCGGCATATTAAATGGCATATTGAGTGGAAATTCCTGGCATATTAAATGGCATATTGAGGAGAAAAATCCTGGCATATTAAATGGGAAAAGAATGGCACATTGAGGGGCAAAATCCTGGCATATTAAATGGCAAAAGAATGTCATATTAAATGGCATATTGAGGGCAAAATATTACTGACATATTGACCAACTGCTCCCAACCACCCTCCATATTACAGTAGACCGGTATAACATGCTTGTAAGGGTAGGTGGGGCGAGTGGGAGATATTGTCGGGGGAGGGGTAGGGGGCCCAGAAAATTTGTTCAGTAAGGGGCCCTGAAATTCCTGGTGGCGGCCTTGCTTATGAATGATTCCAAGTCCTGCCATCATTTTGATTCAACGCATTATTTGGTTTCTGTCCCTTTCTCCTCTGTATCTCACTCATTAATAATGCTGTCTGTTGCTTTCACTTATATATATGTATACGCAGGGAAAACAAGGTATTTAATGATATCTCGGACTGTAGACCTCCATAAATAAAAAGATAAAAAATAAACAGACCAATAGTGCAACACTGTATAAGCAAAAATATTAAAATACACATTTATTAAAAACAAACTTACAAATAGATTGCATTTTATATTTAAAAAAATGCACACAAAAAATCACTTGATGAAAGATAACCAAGGTTGCGTGTTAGCCTCACCCACCTGTGGCTGGTGGTACGAGATAGAACTAAATAGATGACTGCCTGGGTAGTGGAACGTGTGTTTGATAGAACCTCCATGTCGGCCAAAATGGGATGGAAACTGCTGGATCAGGGGGACATGCCACACACATTTCAACATTCAGTATCCCCTCATGGATTCTCTATCGGCGGTGGCTTTCGTTATTTTAAGGCAGCCTGTCATTGGCTGTGATCTGGGAGTGTGGTGGTTTCCATCTCATTTCAGCAAACACGGAAGTTCTATCAAACACACGTTCCACTACTCAGACAGTGATCTATTTAGTTCCATCTTGTACCAACAGTCACAGGAGGGTGAGGCTAACACGCAACCTACAGTCAGAGATATTATTGAATACCTTGTTTTCCCTGCCTCCGCGTATATATTTGTATTAAGGGACATTGGAGACCTCTTGGGCAGAGGATATAAAGAATCCCTTGAAGGAGGTATCTTTATCCAGCACATGGTTCTGTGCACATCTTTGTTGGTAAATACTGTTCAAGCCTCAAAGCTGCATATCTGAACAGCGGCATGGCCACCCCTACATCTTTCTTAGGTTTAGAAAGCCAGTAAAATGAATTTGAGTTAATAAAAAAAGCATTTAGACAGTGTGCGATGGGCTCATTCAGTAGCACTATAATAACGAATTAATCAACAAGCCTATAACAGTTTAACTAAACCAGGAAAATGGTTTAAAAAAAAAGTACTAGATGCAGATGTTTTTATGAAAATTGGTCCTAATGCTTTTTATAGGTCATATCCATTTCCCTGACTGTACTATTTAGAGTCTTTAATTTCTTTTGAACTTCCAATATACAAAATATAAGGAAGGAAAACCTGTGGAGGATGTTTGGTATATTTCACAGGCTCAGCTTATCTCCAGACAAATGCTTCTCTCTCTTTATGCTTCATGCTGACTGCTTGAAATACTTTGCATAGAATGCATGCCTAGAGACTGCACAAGAGTAATGTACTTTTAATCATCTCTTCAGCTGAACTACATGTGTATTCAGTTTGTACTTGAAGAGCACCATGGCTAAGTGTACTTAAATGTGTCAGTGGTGCTTAACGTGTTTGTTTAGTGATTAATTATATGTGTATTAAGCACACATCTAATTTATTAAATAGCAACTTCACTATTCACCAGTAATATTATATATGCAACTTAATGCCCCGCAAGTGACACTATTTATGGGGGACACTCCCTATGTTTGCCTCAAATCCCTCTGTCCTTCTTTCCTCTTCTGGTGCCCCTACCTTTTGAGGGTCTACCCCAATATTGCTAATATTCGGCCCCTGAAATTATGCCTCTGAAGTCCAGAATGATTTGGGACATATCAGGAACCGAATTACGAGCTGCCCGAATGCCCCAATGTGCCTCCGAATAAATCATAGCCGATTCCATGGTCAATTTCCCCCCCAAAATTTTAAGTTTAAAATTGGGGGTATTCTTATATACAGAATGTTGCAATTTCGGCCACGGCTGCTTTGAGAAGTTCTGTTTAGGCAGAAATGCCAGAACCCTTGCTACCATTAAAAGGCAAACGAAGAGTTCGTCTAAAGTGCTGGCTGCCGCTGCAACAGGGAGCCTTTTTCTTATGGGGGCTGGGAGACATTTGACCGTCTCCCAGCCCAGTTTTTAATGGGGGGGATCTAGGCTACTTTCCCAGACTGTATATATTATGGGGCTGGCAGCCATTTTGTCAACTCCCAGACAATTCATTATTGGGGGCATGGCTACTAGCTCTGGCCCCCGTGAATTAAACAAGGTGCCAGGGACATTTTTATTTATCTATGGGGGTTATTTTAAATTTTTATTCAATTCTCCTTCTTGGATCAGGAGAATTGAAATGGGCGAACTCCTGTTCGGAGAATGTTCGAATGTGACCGGTGCACATTGAGTAGCCGAAAATCTATGGTTTTCATGGCAATGTCCCGATCCGAACATCCCAGAGGCTTAGATTCCAAAATGAATACAGGGATACTGGGAAGCCACATTTCAGCAATTTGTGAAATTTGGCTGAAGTGCCTGACCCACATTCAATTTGGGATGAATCAGCGTATATTCAGTAGACCCTCTAGGATCACAGAATTTTAGATATGAGTGTATCACAGATCTTAAAAGCAACAGACCACCACATCCATAGCCACTCCCCCCAAAACAAGTGTACTTCTTTTTGGATTGTGAGATAGACCAATAGGCAGCACGTGGTGATGTCAGATTATAGCATTTCCTCCTTCATCTAAACTATATCTATAAAGCAGCTAATTGGATTTACTAGTGACCTCACACCTCATCACATATGTGAAAGAATGGTTTTAGAAGAAGAAAATAGTACTTATTTACATACAATTTACTTTGGAGAGAAGCCATAAGAAAATACATTTAGATATAATGTAAGTGTGATCTGTTGGCACTTTAAAATGGCACATACCAGTCTTGGTTTCAATGCTCTGTTTATTATGTAAATGTGTAATGCAATATAGTATTTATCTTGTAAATCAGCATTGTATCTTGTTTTAGTTGACATTTACCCAATGTATGCTGAATATACATTAGATCACAAGAAGTGTGATAATCATGAATTAAAGGAACACTAAACATTATATAACACTTGCACAAGTGAAGTGTTAGTTGTTTTTATTGTGAGGATAAACTGGCATGTACGTTTGATAGTACACACCAGTTTATCCTCTGACCAGCAGCTGCCGCAGAAAGCAGCTAGCGCAGAAAGAGCCCCTTGTTTTTGCATGGGATCAGCAGGGGGACTCTCTCTGCCCTAGCAGTGGAGGTGGGCCCCTTATGTCAACGCACGATAACCAGGAACTGCTGTGTCTCAGATGTGAAACACAGCAGATTGTAAACCCACTTTGGTTTTTTGAACCCTTGCTTCCTTCAATGAAGCAAGGGTTAAAAAAGGTGCGATGTTCCTTAAAGCATAAAATAAATATGTGAGTACCTTGACTTTGGGGTCATCTTGTTTGGAGAAAGCATTCCTTCTGTTGTCTTATATGAATTTTTTAAAGGTGAGACGTATATATTATTTCCACCAGGTATTCTCAGTGGAGAGTTGGCAAACCTATAAGGGCTTTGTGGAATAGGTGGTATTGGAGACAGTGGTGGAGGCTGTAAGATAATGCATGAACAAGCGATTACAAACAAATTACAAAACACTTTTAAATGGATACAAAATGTTCAAGTATGCGTTTTTTAATTCAGTTGTAGATCCACTTTAAGGAACTAAGTCATATCAATATATTATTTTGACTGACTATAACTTTTTTTTTTTTATTATTATTTATTTTATCAATATTAATACAAAAAACATTAATTTACTGATACAATAAAGATTTTAAAAACATATTTCACACTATACTGCATCTCAGTAATACATAAATACATTCAAAAATGTGCCACCCGATATTCATTTTCAAATGTACCGTATTTGCTCGAATATAAGACGAGGTTTTTTTCAGAGCAAATGCTCTGAAAAATCCTCCGCGTCTTACATTCGAGGTCTTCTTATAATCTGACCTCAAATTGAGGTCAGATTATAAGACATGGATCCAGGTCCCCAGCAGAGCTGCAGGGGACCTGGATCCCCCTCTCTAACAGCAGGGGATGCCTGCGCGATGAGCGCAGACTCCCCTGCTTCCGCCCGGCACGACCGCCGGGGCTTCTATGAAGAAGCCGGGTACTTCCGCTTTCGTCACAGAAGTCCCGGCGATCGTGCCGGGCGGCAGCATGGGAGGTCGGCGCTCATCGTGCAGACATCCCCCGGCTGCCCCCACTAGCCACCAGGGAACAAAACCAGGTAAGGGGGAGCGGGGTGGACAGAGGACACAGACAGACAAGGGGGGGGAGAAAGACAAAGAGAGGGGGAGGGGGGAGGACACAGACAGACAAGGGGGGGGGGGGGAGACACAGATAAGGGGAGGGAGGGGGGATAGAGAGAGAGACAAAGGGAGGGGGAGAGGGGAGGACACAGACAGACAAGGGGGGGAGACACAGACAAGGGGAGGGAGGGGGACAGAGAGAAAAGGGGAGGGGGATAGATAGAGACAAGAGAGAGAAGTTTTGGGGGGGAGAGAGACAACGCTGGGGGGGGGGGAAAGACAGCTGGGGGGGACCGCATTGGCACATAAAAGCAAATAAAAACAAGAAATGCATTTGTATAATATAATTTTTTTTATTAAACATTAAAAAGCAATTTACATATATACAAGTAAAACTTTTTTCCTATAGGGTAGTCTTATAATCAAGCTTTTAGTTTTTTTCCTAAAGGAATGTACAAATTTGGGGGGGTCGTCTTATAATCAGGGTCGTCTTATAATCGAGCAAATACGGTATATATTTCACAATTTCTTCCTCTCCTTCATCATTTCATCCTATTTGTTGGGAGAGATCTTATTTTGCTATAATGATCAGGTGATTGAGTGTGCCTGGGGGGAATAAAACTTTAATCTTAATTTTAATTTATCATATCTTCCGGTGAGCAGACCTTTTTCCATTTTTAATTGGTTTTCTATTTGTATTTTCACTATTGTCCACGTTGGTACTCCAGTTTCTAGCTGCTGTTTTTGGCTGCTGTAAGTAGAGTGCTACATCTTGGCTAATTTAAGCGTAGAAGAAAAATCTCACACTCTCTTTTTAGTTCAGTTCTTTCAAGCTGTTGCAGTGACTATAAATAACTTTATACACACACCTCATTAATCATTTATAAAAAACCTTCACATTCAACAGTACTGTAAAGTGAGTTACATAAAACATACTACCGATAACAGTACACAGACTAACAGGTAAGCGATACAATGAATAAATTAAGAAAATAGTACTGGTCTAAATATCATTCAAGAGAAGAAAACTGACCAATCAAAATGCATAGAAAAATATCAATCAATATGTAAATGAGCACTTGCTTAGCGAAACCACAACAGACCACCCACAATTGAACACAATAAATATATATCTAAAATACACATATAGAAATCAGTGATTATCAAAATCAATGTATGGCTCCATTAATGTAGGAGGGAATGTAGAAAAGTCAGTACAATTGTATGTCCAATAAACACAAGATTAGCTCAACACTTCCAACGTGAGATGAATTTATTCTGAACTAGTAGCAGCATTGAGACCAGTTGATTCTTTCTCACCTCTATTCACCAATATTGTCAGCTCCTCTTATAAACACAATGGGGTGAATTTATTCCGCAATAGTGGCAATGGCCAGTAGTGCCACTATTGCCAAAATAGCCTTTTGCCAGTTCCCAGACCCCACAGAGTACCAATAGACCAGGACTTCGCTGTCAATACAAACATGTGAGTCCCGAACATGAACCGCAACTTCCTGAATTCTGTCCATAATGCTCCCAAAGGCATACATAGGAAACACTTGATAAGTGAAAATTTGCAGCAAGTAATGATTGATCAGCCTGTAACAAGGCTACAACAAGGTGAAAAGCGTGTCAGAGCTGTTTGTAAGCATATTTTGTAATCTTTAGTTTGTATGCCTATACTTGTTTTATACTACCTGGTTTACAGCTCTCAGAGGAATGAATTTAATGCTGTGAGTTGCTTATACAAGGAGGGATGTTGTCACTGTGTAACTGTGCCTACCTGAATGGATACATTATCATTTATACAGAAGCCTAATGTAAGAATTTGGCTACATTGAGGTATACACTACATTCTATCATATACTTCTGATGCTGGCAAGTATTCTGCAGTCATTCATGGTGACCTGGATTGAGCATATAATAGGAATAATTCTCTGTATGCAGTTTGGCTTGAATGCAGGTAGGTGGGTTTTCATGCTTGGGATTAATACTATTGGTACTCAGCTTTTTGCTACTCCCAATTTTTTGCAAGATCCAGACAATTCCTCCTCCATTACAGGTGTTTACATTCAATGGGGCCATAACTTGATTCTGTTAATCCCCAATTTCTATATGTATTAATTGAATTTTAGATATATATGTATTGTGTTCTATTGAGGGTGGTCTGTTGTGGTTTAGCTAAGCAAGAGATTATTTACATATATTTTACTAATAAATAATTTTTTCGATTCATTTTGATTGCTCTATTTTCTTCTCCAGAATGCCACTGAAGGTACTACTATTTTCTTCAAAGTATGGTTATTATGTTTGACTCCTTAGTACCACTGGTGTATCTTATACGGGTGGAGAGGAGCCATTAATTCTGATTATTTGATCTATATACTCCTCTAGTTTTTTTCAACATAACAGATTAGACATATTTACACAAAATGCACTGAGATTACTTTCTTGTAAATTAACTCATTACATAAAACAATGGGTTATTTAAAATATTTTTTATCATATGAATTTTTTTTATTGCTTTTTTTTCACACCCCTGCTCTAGGCCTATTTAGCAGCATATCAATGTGTAAATAATTAAAACTACAGCCTCACTCTCACACTTACTAAAGTAGACCCAAAAACAATTTCTTACTATGAATTTAGTTTCCATAAAGGATAAAGTAAAGTAAGGTTTGCTCAAGAGGCAGCTTACCCGGTTTGATGCATACTGCAGAATGTTGCTTTTTAATCTCTGCATGAAGACCAAGTTATAAAACACAATAATAGAGTCGTGCTGCCCTTCTCGAATCAATACATGCTTAAAAGTCTATGTAAAATAAAACAGTAAGGAGGAGGGGGGGAGACAAACAATGAGAATAAAAGTACAATGTTAAAATCAGGTAGACATAATCAATGAAAGAATCAACATAAGAAAAAACACTATAACCTTCTATACATGACAATAACGAAACCTCCATAATTGGCTAGTAATGAATGTATGTGAATCACAGACAATGCAATAAAATAAATGGACAGTGGCTGGGAAAACCTTTACAATAGGTGTTCAAGGACTGCAACTAATAGTCCATGTTTATTGTGTCTGCATGGGTGTATATAAATATGTACACACAAAGCGCAAGGGGCCATGATTACTGTATTGTTTATTTATGAGCTATGCATTTTTTTCTAAAATTCATCTAAGACAATTTAGTCCTACAACCTGTCTGTAAATCCAGTTGAGGCAAATAAATGAACTGTGTATTGTAAATTATAATGTATGTAATACTATTTCTATTATCCTCCCTATAGCTAGGTCCTTTACATATGTTTTAAAGATACTGTGCTTTTTTTAAAATCTAAACCAGCACTCCAATTTCTTTTCATACTGGTTCATATGTGCCAAGTACAAAATGTAAGATTACTCAACAATTTGAATCAGAATATTTTAGGAAAATTAGAAAAAGGTTAAGGTTAGTGGAAATCCAAACAAATTATTCAGGCACATTTTGTATATATATATTTTTTTTATCTTATCTAGACTATAGAGCCATTCTGGAAAATGCAAAAATCCCACCTCTTGATTAGTGTTTGAGAGCTCCTTGTATGCCGTTACAATGGTCTTAAATCTCAAGTCAATATTCTTTGCTTTGCAAATGCTGTACATTGAGCACATCATAATCTAAACCAAGAAGAAAAGCAGATTACTTTACAAACTCCGAATCCGTTTGCATTCATATCGTGTGTGGGGTTGTTTTTATTACTGTCTGTGGATCTTGTTAATGCACTATGGGAAAACAAGACATGATAAATACAAGTATACTGTAGGAGCTTCTATGACATAATAAGAATCACAGACAAGGACAAATCTTGCTTTAGATTGTGACCAACATGGTGGTAAATATATACAGTACACACAATTTTCTTATTACTGCAAAACAACCAGTAAATTATTATAAGATAACAAGAATGGATAAGTATGCAATTATAGACATTAGCATTAAGGAAAACAGGAAATATATATATATTTGCACATTTAGTCCAAGTGTGTTACTACGTTAAAAAAATAAAAGTATGATAAGAGAACTAGAGTAAAGCTGGCGCAACAGGAAGTGTGTACTATATGGCTGTGTTAAAGTGGTACTAAACTTTGTTTATTTTTGCTTCATTAATAGAAGCAAAAGTTATAAACTTGGTGCCACTGGTCTGGAGTGAAACAGATGTCAGGGGTGACAGTCTCTCTCTGCTACAGACCTTGTTTTTTTTAAAGCAGCACGGGGAGTGTAAGAGGCAGCATTGGAATGTCTGTGCTGCTGCACAGACATCCAGTGGCCTGCTCGCCACAGAGAGGCCACCCAACCATCGTCTTTGCTGGCAAGGAAACTCATTTGGCTTGACCTCAATCGTAACATAATATTGAAACAAACATTGGAGGAGTATAATCACACTTAAATTGTATCCCAGTAGTAGCAGTTAAATATACCATTCCACTAAAGTCATTGCCTAGTACTCTGGTAATCTTGGTTGAAAATCTTGCTGCATATGCTTTTTGGTATATGAAAATGTTTGATTGAAAACTGATTAAACAAAACAAGACACTCTGAGCACATGATCAATAGACTTCACTGTGATAACAGGAACAAAAGAAAACCTGCATGTACAATGAGGTAAACATCTGATCCAGGCAACAACGGTAGTAATAATTACAAGGACCCATGCACACTCACTTAGCAAATAATTTGTAAAGTCCAAACGTTTGCTTGTGGAGGTCTTTATTTGTGCAATTCACATCACAAGGTGCCAAAAAAACCTTGATGAGTTTTGCACATATTTGCTTATCTGTGGTTAATTCTGCATACTTCCTCCTAATTATGTAAATTACAGTTTTGTTGCTAAATTTTCTTGTTAAAACCTAACTAGACAGTGGGAGGGGATGGTTAAGTAAGGCATGGCTGAGGGTAGACCATAGAGAGCTGATCTACTGCTCTGACCCCCAGACTACATTGGCAAAAAGCACCTGAGACCCAAAAATAATATGGATCTGCCATGGAAGCCCAGTGTGTCTAGATCTATACCACTGGCAGAAATTTATATTAAACCTTTTAAATATTAGGAATATTGTGTGTAGCAGATATGTTATATACACAGATAATAAATTCCGATAACACCCATGTAATAGTGAGACTGCCATTTACCTGGTCTAAATGTCTGTCCCTCATAAGTTCATACTCATGCTGCAAAGTGAATTGGAAAAGTGTCCAGACCAAAGGTTCCAAGTCAGGGTACTCAGAAAGGAGGCTGGAACACAGGCTGTGCAACCTCAAATATGCCAGACGGTACACTAAATAGAGATAAGCATAGCACAAAATCATATGTATCAGTCATAATGTACAACTATGCTGTACATCAGTAGTGTGTTTATCCAGTGTAAAAAGATGAAAAGTGTGAAATAACACATTACCAATGTAATTATCACAAACATTCGCTAAATAAAGTCTATTGTGAAAGAAAGAAACAGAGGTGTCTGATCAGTTTTTCCCCTCAATAAATCTGATCTCCTAAAAAAAAAAAATGCATATAAAGTGTAATAGATGTAACAGTCCCGTCTATATCTCAAAGCCCATCTTATTGGATGCCACTGAATTTCAAGGCCACTGAGAAATTATTTCAATGTAAAACTACAGGATAACTACAGGAGTCATCTTTCAATCTAAAACTACAAGTGGAACTAGTATGTATATCTTAGAAGAAATACAGGTGAAATATTTAACATTTAAAAACAAAATAAAATCAGCATGGTAATGGAGGCTATTGCCTCCATAGACCTAACATTGGCCTCAAGCCAATTTGTTATGGCCTGCTGGCGTAATACAGGCTGGGTGGAAACCCTAATAAGTATATTTAAAAGAAGGAAAACTACTAGGGCAAGAAAACTGGGTCTTAAGTCAAAAAGGTTAGAGGTTTAAAACTTCAGAAAGTGTTACTTTACCCGGATGGATGCATGAAATATTCTTCGAAAGAGAAGAGGTTAATATACTGAAGGAGTTTAAGCATTCCTGAGATAATCATAAGGCAATCCTGTATATAATAAGTCCTAGGACCAAATAAGGTATGAGGATTTTACAGCAAGTGAAATATGGGCAGAATAGATGGGCCAAATGATTCTAATCCGCTGACGCGTTCTATGTTTCGCGTCCTATGTCCTTCCCAGCTTTTAACATATTGTAGGGTATAATGTGAACTGGTTCTCAGTAGTTATATAAATTGATAAATTTGAAAAATCATCCCCTTCAGTATTAATGGACTAGTTATGTGCCGAGAGAAGCTTTAATTTTTAGTAATCCAAATCTCTTAAGCTCAATCTTGCATAAAAAATCTCGGATTCAAGGGATGTCTGCATGGACACAGTTGATAAAAATTTGTGTCATGGCAGGAAAAGAACGTTGCAGAGTATAGAAGTCAGCAGGGAAGGTGCTGTTGTTGGGGTAAGCTTCATAGCGTATCTGTCCCTAATTCTTAGGGAGTTGCGTATTGGTAAGGCGCGTAGTACACTGAATGGGCCAGTTTAGGGATCTATAAGTATTGCGAGAGGATATCAGAACCAAGTAAGTCATGTTCAATGTCAACCCATCTAGGGGAGATACATTGTGGGTTTATAGATCCAAGGCCATTTATTCGGCCAAATAAAGGAGTCAACTTGATGTTGCAGAGTTTTCAATTCTTGGTAATGCCTGGCAGATATATATATATATATATATATATATATATATATGGAGTGGGGAAGTAAATACATTTCTATTGGGCCTAGGAAACCTAACCATGAACTACTCCATGGTTTCCATTTCTGTAGGTCCTGTTCAAGGAGGAGACTGTAATTCAGGGAGTATAGGGCGTCGTAGTCTGATGTAAGCTTGAGACCCAGGAATGATGAGTTTGTCCATTATCTGTAATTCAATGTTCAATTGAAGGAGTTTGATGGTGAGTTGAGGCACACAGACTGATCGAGCTTGAGACTTGTCAACATTTATTTGGTATCTGTCTGTCTGCTCATATTTTGACCATTTATAATCCTCATATTTTATTTGCTTTTTTGGCTTTGCCTTATGTACAGGATAACCTTATACATCTAAGTAAAATCTTTCCATAAGGAACTTACCCTTTTTATAAAACAGAGAAAGTGATTTCGATTTCTGCTGAGGCTGAGTTGTACTATGGTCATTAAACGCAGTAGCCGCAGAATTCTGATTCGATGCTCTTGTAGGCGAGAGATACCTGTGAATAAAAAAAAACATAATACATTTTTATGTGTCTGTTTTTGATTTATCTTTTGTTTGCAGTAGTTCTAAATGACAACCTAATTTTAAGTTATTAAGAGGCATACGAAAACGGGAGTTTTCAAAATAAGTGTTTTACCATTTCTTATCTTGCCTACCTACCCTTCAACAGTAGGTTAGAAGAGGATATAGGCTAACAAATAAAGCAGCAATATTGTGATAAAACCATACACAGGGGCATATCTTATTTGGCTCTGCAGAAAAGAACCAGTAATAGAGATCACCAGTACTGAAAGTCGCCTTGGTTTAAACTATAATACCCCAAGTCTGCTTAGCACAAACAGATTTGGAGTCCTATTGGTCCAAATAAGGAAATATATTCAATACTGTACATTAAGACCCTCAAAAATCATAATGGTATTGTATGTCCTTATAGATGTTAAGAAGTTGTCTGGCAACAGTCTACTTAAATATGCTCCATCACACTTATGGACATTTACTTACAGATCTGCAGCAGTATGATTGTGCTGTAATGGCTGCTGTAAGGCACTAGTGGTCTCAGGATGATCAACAGTTCCTTCATGATTCCTTGCTTGTTTGAGGAGATCAAATAGAGGAGAGTCCTTAATGAATGCAAAAGATTAGGATTATTAAATAACATATTAGTAAGGAAGTGCTCTAGAGCATTGACTGGGTACATTGTTGAGTAGCTTATTACCCTATAACATCTACTATTATGTATACTACATTATCAAGTATTTAATCTGATGATCATGTACAAGACGCCAATGTTGCATGTAATAACAATATTAAGGGGAGCACACATTAAAACAATCCAATCTCAATAGACAAAGCTTTTTCAGTTGTTTTGTTGGGATCAGTGAATCAAATAATTTGTTTCCCTCCTACCAGAAAAGTGTACATCAGTTGAAATCCTGCCAGAGCTCTTACCTTCCTGCCTTCTTCGAAGTCCCAAGGTTAGTGAATGACATGCAACGTGGCATCGTGTATGTGCATAAACACACTCTAAATGCATTCTGACGGCACAGTTCAATATTGAACTCTTGCAGCACCCTGCCAAAGCTGATTGTTCAACATATTGACATCTCCTTTCATCCCAGGATATCTGAATCAGTAACATTAATGAATACTTGTATCTGCAGAACATGTTGGTGCTGTCTAACACTAATATTACAAAAGCATTAGACTGACAAACAGTCAGGTTGTAGAGTTATAAGGTCAGGCATAGTATGATAGAAGGCTGTCTTTTGACATACACTCCGATACTAGGTTTTATAAATTGAAGGGCTTCTCCAAGTAATCATTCCTCCATCTATTCCTAAAATATTAACCCCTTAGTGACATTAAGCAATATTAACTGAATTGATAGTAAATCTAAACAATTGTCATGAGTTTTAGCATTGTCCAAATATAGTTAGTAGGGTTTTTTGTGTGGTAATGATGCAACATATGGATAGCATTAACAGAAGTAGCCATTTGCTTATACGACTAAATACGTAATGCTGCAAATATTAAATTTTACCATTGCACAATTAAAGATACAAATGATTAATCTCAGTTCCCCATGTGGTGGGATTATTGACATACTTCAAAAAAAAACAAAAAACAGATGTTTCTCAACTCATCATGTTGCAAAATGATTACTGGCTAGAAGGAACTACATTTGGAAATGACATACATACACTATGTTTAGGAAATGTCATCCCTGTTAGATATTCCACAGTCAACAGTAAATGGTATCAAAATCCAAAGCCCAGTCCCCTGACTATTGGAAGCTGGATTGGATGCAGACTCCCTGTGCCTGTCTGCCCCCTGGAACAACACCCTACAAACTGCAGAAGAAGAGGCTACTTCTCCACTGTAATGCTCCTCCAGCCTTCTCAGACCTGTTCCCTCACTCCCTGCAGGAGATTTAGTCAACTAAAATATCCTGGAGATTTAATCTCCTAAAACAAGACTTAAACTAAAACAATTTGGATGACTAAAATACGACTAGACTAAAATGGCATTTTAGTCAAAAGACTATGACTAAAAATAAGTCGACATTTGTCATCAAAATCAACACTAGTGGAAGCGTTTAGGAACAGCAGCAACTGAGCCACAGAGGAAGACCAGGGGTTGGGCTAGGTCTTAATGCTTCAACATACAAAATATTTTGGACAATGCTATGCTTCCACCTCTGGGGAAGGCCTTTTTCTATTCCAGCATGAGTGTGCACTAATTACTAACTAATTAAGTACAACTTTTACACATAAACATACTATTTTTACTGATGTTCAGTGGACATTATACTATTATATACTAAGTGACCATTACCACGTCTAGTATGTAGATTCTATTAGTTTATTAAATACATTTCAAAATATGTTTTATAATTAGATTAGACTGCACCTTCATTAAAACTGTCGCATATGCAGATATTTATGCTCCTTTTATGTCCACTCCAGGTAACTACCATCCATGGACTCATTATGTGCATTTCTGTCATGTAATTTGTGTTACAATAAGTTCTAATACAACAGCATTTCTCAAAGCACACACAACATGAGAGTGGGCAATGAAGAAAAAGCCAACAGAATAAAAAATGACTGTAAAATATTACTAATTCCACCAAAAGGCGTAATCAATGTTA
This sequence comes from Pelodytes ibericus, assembly GCA_036172795.1. Classification (NCBI taxonomy): domain Eukaryota; kingdom Metazoa; phylum Chordata; class Amphibia; order Anura; family Pelodytidae; genus Pelodytes; species Pelodytes ibericus. The sequence continues at coordinate 232,535,115 of CM069857.1, read as the reverse complement.
GTTTACACTCGTATTTGTTTATACAGTACCAGCCAGTTATGAAGTGCTTGGTGCACAGATCTTAAAAGATATTTACATACTCAATTAAAACTTAACAGAGACAGACTGATGCAAAGGGTAAAGAGAGAGCTGCACTCGCGCTTCCAATCAAGAGGAAGTTGGGAACAGAAGACACACAAGATGTAAGAAAAGGGAGGAATTATGGTAGAAGCAGAAGATATGTTTGGAGGACCGCTATACTTGTAGGTGTGCTCTAGATGAGCAAGTTCAACGCTTCTTTAAAGGGTTATTTTAGAGTCACTTTTTAAAGACAGACAGGAAGCTTTTGTGGAAGAGAGTTCCAGAGACACACAGCATAAGTCAAGAGAGGTCGTTTATCCATGAGAAGGAAAATATGATGACATAGGAGGAAAGCCTCAAGCTACCTGGCCAAAATATCACCTGCTTTTCCTATGGCATCAAATTCCAAATTTCTTAATTTCTCATGATTGTATAAGACTATCGCACTTGCATGATGTTTTAGTCCTCGGTTGTGATATCGCTTTACTTTGGGTAATAGATTAAACAATGTTTGTTTGTACATTTTAAAGACGAGATGCTTTGTGTTGGTATTTCTGTTACCACAACAACAAACCACAGAAGAGAGTATGTTAAAATGAATATGTTAAAACGAAAAAAGTTTTTCACCTTAACTTCCACAAGTTCCAAAACGAAGTCATAGCAGATAAAACAAGCAAAACCACCGCATTCAGAAGCAGTCATGTAAAGAAAAACAATGCACCATTCACTGAACACATTGCAATAGAACATGACCTCACATTTAATATACACAATTCTCAACTCCTCTTTTGAGCAGAGCTCTGGTGGTTTAAGCCCTTCAGGACAAAAAGTTTGTCTGTTAGTTTGGGAAAGGAGCCATTTCAAACTTCAGCTATGGTGCATTTAAACACATGTTGCACACTGGCTTCTCATGTATATTGTTTTTTTAAGAACAGCAAGCTTTTCTTTTGAGACTTAATCCTTTTTGTATAAAATGTATTTAAAAATATTTTAACCAGAACAAATACAAAAATAATGGTTTATACTCTTAAGACAACCAGGAGAACGTCATACTTGTAATTGATTTACATGAAGACACTTGCTAGGGGCTGAGACACTCGGAAAATAATAACACCCATATTAGACAAAAGGCATATTTATAAATGTAATGTTCTGACCAGGGCCAAGTTTGAAAACCAGACACAATCCCGCAAGAGGACTGAGCCCATATTAACCTTGTGGCTGCACATGATAATATGATGTAATAGTAGGTTGAATAGATCTGCTTCATTAATCAAATACTTGTTAAATACTAGATAAATAGCCTACAAACAGAGCGTCTGTCAAAAGCCAGCCTTCTATCATACCTCCTATACCTGACCATGTCATTTCCGTATTCAAAGGAAATATATATCCCCCATGTTTGTCATAACTATCAATATAAATCTCTGATCAGGGAATAAGAGAAAATGCCCCTGAAATATAGAACATAAACAAAAATAAACACAAAATAAATAAAAAATAAATGGTGAACAAGCTTTAAATGGTTGTATATCCCACCCAAATGCTGACGGTATCCATGAGGCAGATCAAGGTTACAGCTCTACACAGAAACACAGCAGAGACCGTATCATGGAAAAGCTCAAGAGACAGGTCAGGCAAGTGATACCTGCTGAGCCCTTTACCCATCACACCTATATTATTATTATGCTCTGCTAATTAATATGTTTATAGTGACAAAACTTATATTTAAAGAGAAACATACATAGTCATTCAATGATGGCGCAATCTTGCATGTTAAAGGGATGTGCCCAAATTAACCCCGTAGCTGCAAATGTTAATGCTCTCACAAAATATGATGAAATAGGTTGAATAGACCTGCTTCATTAATTGGATACTTCTGAAGCTGCGGTGCAACATTATAGATTAATGCAAACTCTGACAAGTTAAAGCAATTTTTTTTAAATAAACATTACCAATGAAAAAAGGTCAGTTAAGAAAATAGCAAAGCTTCATAACAAACCTTAAAGTGGCAGTAAAGGTTTTTGAAACTTGTGCTTCACCAATAGAATGGTGATGACAGGCTTTGCCTCCTTGCTTCCCAGGGATAAACAGGCATGCATCATACTACAACTATTTTTACTTATGCCTCTATTTAGTGGCTTTTTAAGAGCAGTTCTGGTAAAAATGCATGCTGTAAACTTAGCTAGAAAAAACAAAGACCACAGATTCTTAGGAAGCATAGGTCCCAAATGCCAGCTCTACAGTCTCAGGAAGTCAGGGCATGATGTCACATTCAGAGGGCACTACTATTGCCAAGCCACCAGAGGAAGTAAAGGAAGAGGAATTGGTGCCACTGAATGCCAAGATCTTACTGCTCCCTTCTGTTAAACCAGCAGGGTTTCCACAGTGAATTTTCCCCACCAGAATAGGCCAGTAAAGGAGAAAGAGAGGCAAGGAAGCCCCAGTACTCTTCAAATATGTAGACACGCTAAGACTAAATGTTCAGACAAGATATTTTAAGTATTATCAAAAAAGGAAAAACTGTAGTGTTTATAAAAAAATTTCCTGTGCATTCGGTTTCCTGACACAAGTTGGTCATGTATGCAAGGCACTCACATGCTCTACAGTATGCACAAAAAGAGCCATACATTTCTTAGGTTCCTGGATATTGACTGCCAAAAACGTAGCTAAGTTATGAAAGAGCTACGTCTTAACAGCCTGCTATTAGCCATCAATACCCACATTCCACAATACACACATCGCCAGTATCTATAAAACCCATTAAACAAAACAAAAAAGTTTTTTTAATAAAGCCAGGAAGAAAGAAAAATAACACTCTACACATAGGTCAGCAGGAAACTATTCAGATGTCTCTACTCTTCCTTTGGTGGTTTGCGGACAAGCTGTTTCATGTTAGAACTTATCTTTACCAATTAGCTGTCAGCGGGAAACTCTTCCTGTGTAACAATGGTTCGCTCTCGGCCAGTTTGATTCAGACAAAGTGTCTAGGACGGAGTAAACAATGCTCACAGCTAATGTGAACAACACCAGATTATAATTTTTTTTTTTTTTTTTTAGCAACTCTGTATAGAAATCTATATTGCACAAAAATATCTACCTTCTAAAAGCTTGCGTACAATTATACAGTGAGAAATTTAATTATAACAGATCACTGCTAGGAATGTATGTACACTGTCTCCTAACAGGAACATACACAATAACATAACTGCAGGGTATATATGGGATCATCTACAGGGCAGGTGCTTCAGTAAGAATGTTGACCAAACTAATTTTCCCCCATTTGTTTTTATTTTTCTGGAGCATGTTACTGTGGAATGTACAACTCTGTTGATCAGTGACAATTATTACATGAGAAAGCAAGCTGCCATTTTACAGGTCAGGGTATACTTTTGCGACACACTCTCATTAAATGTTTAGCACACATAACTACAGGCATTTTTAGAGAAATCGCCCCGGCAAATGACATAAAAAAGACACTCTACCCATAACAAAAACTAAACTGTGATTTCTGAACACTTGTAGAGTTTAAAAATACCCAACTGGATCAGAACTATTTAGGGAAATGTTTGCATGTGGCAGCATTGTAAGGAATAATTAAACCTTACCTTACTACCCATATCAGTTTCCCATTGACCTTTGAATTAATTGATAGCAAAATTACAATCTCTTAAAAAAAGAATAATACTGTATTTGGTCTTCTTTGGTGTAAACGCATATGGTTACCTTTTGGTCAGGGGTGGGAGTCCTGGTGCGATTAACCCTGCTTGACCACTAAAGGTCTTCATCACTAAATGGGGATGCACCTGCCCTGGATATTAACTTCTTCTAGGCTGGTTTATGACAAGTCCATTACGACACTGGGGCATTTATCTCACATGTTGGCACATGAATCATTTGAATTTGTATAAAATGCAAGTCACACCAGAGTATGGAAATGTAGTAAAAACAATGGAGAGATAAAAACAAAACACAAAAACAAAAAGGGAACAGTGACATTTTTTTTTCTTAGCACAAATATGAAGCATACACAGATTTCCTGCAACTAAATATATGTAGCCCCTTCAAATGCAGAACTACTTGGTGTCAGAAGGAATGTTGCATGCGTGAGATTACATAATTCATACATTGTGCCTGTTTAACATCATCATTTTCAAGAAACTTTGTTTCTAAATCTCTGTAATTTGTAATATAAACATCAGCCCTCACGATTTAACAAAACTACATCTTAATGTAGGAGAAAAATAACTTTAGATAATTTTTGACATATCTTATATAAATATTACATTTGTTATCAAGTATTACCCAACAGAATGCGTCAGAAAGGAGATGATAGGCTTTACAAGGAACCAGTACTTAGCACAAACTTCCCAATGCTTTTGTAAACATCATTGTATAGAATCACATCTGTGTACACAGTCATTATGCAGCTAAGTTATAATTAAAGGGACACTATACCTTATTTTTCACTTGTGTTTCTAATATAGAAACACAAGTGAAATTTTAGTTGTCCCTAGTATGAGGATGAACTAGCGTGATAGTACACGCCAGTTTATCCTCTGACAGACAGCTGGTCGTCTGGTCGGCAACTGTCTCAGCAAGCGCAGAGAGAGACCCTTGTTTTTGCACGTGATCAGCATGGGGACCATAACAAACTGAATGAATAACATTATGATGACTTCCATACCATACCATACCATAAATAATTCTAGCAAAGAGCAATTTTCCATAACAATAATGAAGACAGGCCCAGATATTTAAGGCATGCTTAGACAGGGAAACTTCAAAAGCCCACTTCCCCTTTAAATATTTAGAAAATCCGGGCTCTCTACTTAGGGACAAAGTAAGTATGTTCCAAAACAAGCAGGCGTGGAAGAAAAGTGGTATTAGACTAAAAGTAGGTGTGGTACTAAGACATCTTATAGAACATTCACTTGCTTGGTAATAATGTTACTTAAGATCCATATTATTTTTTTCAAGCAGTGCGATGGCCAGTATTTTTTTTGTTCCTTAAAAGACGACAATGCTCTTGGAATAAAGACGAGACAAGGGTATATGATTGAAACATTTAAAATATATCAAGAGGATCCACACAGTAGAGAAAAAATGCTTTACGGAGAGGGTAGTGGATGCATAGCCTAGCCTTCCATCAGAAGTGGTAGAGGTTAACCCCTTCATGACCAGACTGTTTTTGGAATGTTGTGCGTTAATGACCCTGGCTGTTTGTACACTTCTGAGGTGTTTGTGTTTAGCTGTAATTTTCTTCTTTGCCATTTGCTGTACCAACACATATTATATATTGTTTTTTTTTTCACTACAAGAAAGGGCTTTCTTTTGATGCCATTATTTTGTGCATATCATTTATATTATTATGAGCTAAATAGATTCTAACATTGGTCCTGAGTTTAAAAATACTGATTTTTCGGGGGCGTGGCTAGAGGCTCTGAGAAATGGCTGCTTAGTTGCAGAGCTCCTCCACTACCCAACCCTATAACGGCACAAAATCATATTCCCAAGCAACATGGGCAAAAATAAAAAGCTGGCACCTGACCCCAGACCGCAAAGGAGTCGATCATCGGCACCATCTTCATCCCTGAGGGAATACTTCCGCACGCGGGCGGCCATGGGCCCTCACTCCCCGGAAAGCCACGAGGCCTCCTCATCACCGCGGGGCTCCCGTGACTCAGACGATCACGACAGCGAAGATCCGACCCCAGATCTGCTGGATGCCCAGAACTGTCCACAGGAGGTGAGACAATTATTCTCATCAGCCCCATGGCGAGCTGATTTCAGCTTACTGGTAGCAGAACTCAAACAAACAGTGACCGATGCGGTACTAGGCCTGAAAGCAGACCTGACCAGAGTGGAAACGAAGGTGCTGCAGCACGAGGAAGATCTTGCACTACATGCCAGAAAAATCACCCAGGTAGTCAGAACCACCGTGCATCATGCTACCTACCTGGCGGATTACCGCCGCAGGCTGGAGGACCTCGATAATAGAGGCAGACGGAACAACATCCGTTTGAGGGGGATCCCAGAGCAAACTCAACGGGAGACTGAGGACACCATGGTCCTGGCCACCTGCGTCCTCAATGAGCTCTTGGGCCGCCCGAGAGATACAGCTATCCACATGGACAGAGCACACTGGGCCCTGAGGCCCCGTGGCCCCCCCTCGGCACCTCCAAGAGACATTATCTGCCGCCTTACCGATTTTCAACTCAAGGAGCAGGTGATGGCAAAAGCAAGAGCAGCTACCCCGTGGAGCTTTGAAGGCCAGGTAGTAGCCTTTTATCAGGACCTATCAGACTTGACGCTCCAGGCCCGCAGGGCACTAAAGCCACTCACCCTTGAACTGAGGCGACTTGGGTTACAATACCGATGGGGCCACCCCTTCAGTATTACTGTCTCCCTGGAGGACGGCCCGACCACGCTCCGATACCATCACGAGTTGGCGGCTTTCCTGAGCGAGCTGGGACTACCAGATCTTAACATCCCGGACTGGAATTGCCCTGACTCACGATCAGGACCCACAGGCCCACCTAGAGCCCCGAGACAACGACCGAGGCGAGGAGGCCCGACGAGAAACCTCCCCGTTCATACGACGACCCCAAGGGAAGAAAGAGAAACTAACTTGGGGGCCCCACTCAGGCCGGAGGAGTAGACAACATAATTTTTCCGACCTCAACCCATTCCAGACCCAAGTGAGCAGCATACTAACCAACCTGTCGAGATACGCCTGGTCCTCATACACCCGGATCTGCAGCATTTATTCTGTAAAGGGACTACAGTAGCCACGCTATATGTTCGGCCCGCATACCTCCGGGCTACTTGGATCACTATTAAGGAAGATGACTACAGCTGATATGACCAGGATTACTGACTGCAAAAACTCGATATTTTTTGTTATAGGTGCGTCCAGAGAGGTCCGATCCAGAAGACCGAACCGGCCTCAGAAGCCCAGAACACCCACATACGTAATGTATATAATACTGGGCCTGGCCCCTTGAACTGGTTCCATATTAACACTGTATATGCTGCTGACGACAGTTAGATGGGTACATCTCCAAAACGGTGTTACCTATGCCGTCTTAGTAATAATGTTCAAATTGAAGTTAAAGATAATTTGTCCTGTTGACATGTTAATAATAGGTTTATAACTTGTGCTTTATTAAATTTGAATATGCTGTGTTTCTGTGTTGGTTGGGACTTGGAAGGACGAAATTCTGATACTTCCTTTCCCGACTTACACAGAAATACCTATCGGGTGGTGGTGTTTTTTCGGGTGGCTACCACTGTCCCTCGTATCGTAGGCGTCCTTTTTGTATACTGAGGGGGAATAGAGGGTGCCCCCGCTGGCCGTGAGTATCCTTTACTCCAACCTATCCAGTAGACGCCACAGATACCTTGAGATAGTCGAGAGCTGACTATCTATACTCCCCCCCCACCCGCTCTTTTTTCCTCCCACCGGTGCGCTAACCCCCCCGTTTCCCCTCAGATATTTCTGTGTTCTCTTCTGTACCCCTCATTTTTACAGTTTTTGGTACACTTTTCCTTTTTACTTTATTTTATTTATTTTCCCTTCTTTCCCACACTTGTGACTTGTCCATCTCCAAATCTACCCCTCCCCCCCTTCCATCACATTTTTTTTTTTTGTTTGTTTTTCCTATAGAAGGGGTCGATTATTTTTACAGTGTGCAGTGTTCCGAAACTTACTGTCTTATATTGTATCACTAATCCGTAACAATAATGCATGTAGTCTCCAACAACGTTAAGGGTCTGAATATACCCGAAAAAAGATCGTATTTACTGCGAAGTCTTAAGACCCAAAAGGCATCGGTTGCATTCATCCAGGAGACACATTTTAAGAACAACGCTGCCCCTAACTTATCGAATAGAGATTACCCCATTGTTTTTTGAAGCAATAACTCTCTGGCAAAATCTAAAGGGGTGGCGATACTTTTCTCAAAGCACTTTCCCCTCGCAAACACTGTGCATACTGCGGACCCAGAAGGCCGTTACCTGTTTGTAAAGGGTTCAGTAGCAGGACATTTATATACGTTCGCAAATGTATACTTACCCAATGTGAAGCAGAGTACCTCACTTTCTAAGATTTTACTGTTGCTAAAACAATTCCAAGAAGGTATGGTGGTTTTCGGAGGGGATTTGAATGTTGCCCTAGACCCTCTTATGGACACCATCAGGCACCACACAGACACCGACACATGTGGTGCGGAAAATCAGGAAAACCCTGCAGGATCTGCAATTTGTAGACTGCTGGAGGGCACTCCATCCATCAGATAGAGACTACAGTTTCTACTCTGCCCCACATAATCGATACAGCCGCATCGATTATCTTTTTACAACGCACTACCACCTACAACATATGACCAAGGCAGCATACGGTCTCATTACATGGTCAGACCATGCCCCCCTAAGTGTTACTTTCACTACCCCGTACGCCAAACCGGCACAATGCACCTGGCAATTAAACGGAGCTTTATTAACTGATCCGCAGGTATGTTCTTCGGTTGAAACAACCCTGAACGAGTATTTTGACAACAACTGCACCCCTGACGTCCCTCTCCCAACTGTCTGGGAGGCGCACAAATGCGTAATCAGGGGAACCTTGATACGAAAAGCCACTGCTCATAAAAAAGAACGCTCTGCAACACTCAGCGCCTTATGCACCCAAATAGGAAATGTGGAACAGCGACATAAACGCACCCTAGGTGAGGCAGACTATTGTAAACTCCTGAGTCTTCGCAAAGACCTTTCTGACCTGTTACACAAACAAACACAGAGAAATTACACGAGATTAAAAGCGATTTTCCATGAGCACGGGGACAAACCCGGAAAATACCTGGCAAGGGCATTAAAAAAGAGACGCCAACAGACGTACATCCCACACATCCGCGACTCGACGGGTACCCCCAAACTGTTGCCGACAGACATTGCGGCAGAATTTGTGGCCTACTATACGAAACTATACAACAATTCACCCACTCTGACTGACCCAGAACGACTACTGTCATTTAAAACTAAAATACGTGATTATCTTTCAACACATATTACACAAGTTTTGAGTCCTGACCAATCACTTTCTATGGAATCTGAGATCACAGAAAGTGAACTGTCATGGGCGATCAAATGCTCTAAGACAGGGAAAAGTCCCGGCCCGGACGGACTACCCCTTAATTATTATACGCAGTTTGGTGCTTTGCTTAAACTCCGAATGATTGATGTTTTTAATTCCATATTGAAGGGAGACGCGTTTCACCCCCACACACTAGCTGCAACACTAGCAGTGATCCCGAAGGAGGGCAGGGACCATGAGAGATGTGAAAACTACAGGCCCATATCTCTGCTCAACGCAGATGTCAAGTTATTTGCCAAGATATTGGCTTTACGTATGCAGGTATTCCTCCCGAGCTTGGTCCACCCGGACCAGTCGGGATTTGTACCAGGTCGGGAGTCCAGGGACAGCACTTGCAGAGCACTGAATCTGATCCATCTAGCACACACAACCTCTACTGAATCTCTATTTTTATCCACAGATGCCGAAAAGGCGTTCGATCGCGTTGATTGGACCTATATGTTAGAGGTGCTAAGATTTATGGGCTTTGGCCCACACATGCTGACATGGGTGACCTCGCTGTACTCCCGACCCCGGGCCAGAGTGAGGATCAACGGAGCCCTATCAGACTCATTTGCAATAAACAAATGGGACCAGGCAGGGATGCCCATTATCCCCCTTGCTATTTGTATTATCTTTAGAGCCATTTTTGCAAGCAGTCAGAACGGCACCAGATATCACAGGGATACAGGCTGGGGACCACCACCACAAGGTTCTGGGGTTCGCTGACGACCTACTGTTCGTAGTGACCAAACCCCGGGTGTCGCTCCCTGTCCTTCTTCGGGAATTCCGTACATACGGAGAACTTTCCAATTTAAAGATTAATTTCACTAAATCGGAAATAATGAACATCAACATACCTGTAATAGAAACTGAGACTCTGATTCCTGTCTTTCCTTTCAAATGGTGTGGTTCCAAGCTTAAATACCTGGGTATTTGGCTTACACGCGAGTTAACGCAAATTTACCAACAAAACTTTGTAGAATCTTTAGCGATCTTAAAGAGGGACCTACGGGCCTGGGGCCCTTTACTCATATCCTGGTCTGGAAGGGTCAGTGTCTTAAAAATGAATATACTCCCTAGGCTTCTTTACCTTTTCCAAACCATCCCTATTCATCTCCCAAGAGCCTTTTTTTCTTCTATTCGCACGATTTTTCTTAAATATGTGTGGGCCCAGAAACCCCCTCGTTTAGCCATTGCTGTACTACAACAGCCGAAGTCGTATGGAGGCTTAGGCTTACCCTGCCCTAGAACGTACTATAATTCATGCCACCTCCTACGCTTGCTCGAATGGTCGCACCAGCCAGCCCATAAACTCTGGATTCCACTGGAAGCACAAATACTCCGTACCCCACTACAAACGATAATGTGGACCCAACCACAGATATCTAGAAGAGCCGTAAGCTCGCACCCGTTTGCGTCGGCCTCACTGAAGGTCCTACATAGTTTATACCGAACCCGCCAACTAACCACCTTCCCATCACCACTGACACCAACACGAGACAACCCTGAGTTTCCTCCGGGGCGACACAAAGGAGACTTTTTGAATACTGCTCATGCTTATAGACCTACAATTGCCAGTTTTATGACAGGATCTGACATTAACCCACTGAGTACCGTACTACAGGACCTGGTCCTGACGCCACTACACCTAATGCAATATTTACAACTGAAATCATATATCAAGACTCTCCCACAGAAGCACAACCTACACAGGGACCTTACATCCTTCGAAACCTATTTTACTGATGATTCTATCCCAACACATGGAATATCCCTGGTATACAAATTACTGATCCACTCAGAAACAGACCCTCTCCCATCATACGTGGGACAGTGGGAGAACGCCCTACACAAAACTTTCTCAAAACCACAGTGGGAAAAAATATTCGAGCTTACCCACAAAACCTCGATCAATACCAGGACCCAAGAAATGTCATTTAAATTATTAACACCCTGGGATCGCACACCTAGCCGGCTACATGCCATATTCCCTGACACATCGGAGCTGTGTTGGAGATGTGGAGAAGCCCCAGGTACTCTGCTTCACATTTGGTGGGAGTGTCGGTTGATTGTTCCGTTTTGGGTCAGGATCCGGGACATAATTCCGAAGTTTTCTGATTCATCTCCGCCATTTTGCCCTGAGAATTATTTGCTTCACCACACATCCCAGCCTTTGGCCATCTATAAAAAATCTATTATCAAACATTTGTTAAATGAAGCTAAGGCCTTGATACCTCTACATTGGGGCGAGAGCAATCCTCCTACATTCAAGAAGACGCTGTCGAGGGTGGAGGGAATCAGGGCCATGGAGAGCCTGGCCTCTCAAAATACTGCCCAAAGAGAGAGGTACACCCAGATGTGGTTCTACTGGACAGAATTTATCGATGGTCTTAAAATATAGATCTACGGAATGGTGTTACCTGCACGAACTGGCGTGGAACCCCATTGGGTGTTACTCTATTATGTATTTGTACTCTGTAAACATGTTAGATCCAATGATGGAGGACCAAGATTGGACAGCGCCCCCAGAATGTTTAAGTTGTCCTCATTATATGCACAAACTCGTATAGTAAAGCGGGGTCCGAAGTTGAAATGTATGGAACCCTTCTCTACTCTGCCCCCAATATCCTTACCCCCCCTCAATGTTTATTTTCCCAACGTTTTTCTTTGTCTTATACAAAAATTATCAACAAAACATGATTTATTAAAAAATGTAACCGTCTGCTGCGACAGACACTAACTGCTATTTTATTAATCATTGTCTATCCCCCTCCTTTTTTCTTTTTTTCTGTATCCCTCCCCCTTTCATTTTTTCATTTGACAAAAAATCTCAATAAATATTGATTTATAAAAAATAAAAAAATAAAAAAAAATACTGATTTTTCATGTTATAGGTTAATAAATACAAGTAGATATCACCGATATCTGTCATGAATCGTTGAATCAGCCCCACATGTGCACATTTTTATAAAGTAGATATCCCAGGGTATTCAACTTGGGGTATTTTGACACTTTTTATGCAGTAATCTTTGACAAGTTTTGGTGTAGTATTTTGTTTTGTGTTTTTTCCTCCCACATACTTTGTATTTAGGTATGAATTTAAAGGTGTTGTTCTGTTTTTTTTGCCAAACAAAACCCCAATATTATGTTCAGCAACTTCCCCTGAATATAGCAGTACCCCACATGTATAGGTTTGCTAGGGTTATGTGGCAGGTAAAGGGCCAAATTTAGGATACACCTGCTTTGACAACTATTAACATCTGGGCGCTGTGACTGGCTGTGGGGGGGCCTCAGCTGACATGGCTGAAGTGTCTTGATAACTTAGCCCGTCATCGGTCACTAGGGGAGTTTTTCTCCATGATGATCCTGGACCGTCATTGGTCAAGAAGGGGTTAATACAGTGAAGGTGGTTAAGCATTCGTGGGATCGGCATAAGGCTATTCTATCTATAAGATAAGACCAGGGACTAATGAAAGTATTAAAAAAAAAAAGTGCAGACTAGATGAATCTAACGTTTCTTATACGTCGACATTTTCTGTTTCTAATTGTGAATTGAATCGTTACCCCCTCAGATTGCACACTACCATATTAGACAAAGGCTGTCTAAATTTTCAGTGTTAGCCTGCGCAACAGCATACCTTACATCAAGGGTCGGCAACCTACAGCCCCAACGTACAAAGATGCATTAACCCGTACCACAGCCATAGATTCTCGTGTCAAAAAAAAAACAACATTTGGTTTGTAATTCCAACATACAGTAAGGACACTAGAAAAGAGTTTATCTCCCAAAATATTTTCATTACCACAAATACCAATGTAATACCGAAGGTATTCCTACACAACCATTTAGGTGACAATGCGCTAAACCAACAAAACGAAAAGAAAAAAATGAAAATAAAAGAACCAAAGCAGCTCTTTGAATTCCATCATAATACGTGTTCCAAATAATGAGGTAAGTGTCAATATATAGTAAATATTTATAATTCTTATAGACCCACTAATTCGGCCATTGACATCAGCTTGTTAAATATCTACCTTTCTGCCTCATTATTATGTGCCATGTTTGGTCTGGATTGGAACATTGAGACTCTGGCCATATGTAAAATAGACTAACCAAATGCTAACTGGTATAAGGATACAACCTTATGTGATCAGCTGGCATAACCTGTGCCACAGTGAATTACAGGGGAGATGTTATAATGACTAAAACAGTGAAACAAAATAATTGCTATGTTTGTAGCACTTGCACCTATTTGGAAATTGTAAACGGTTTATTGTATTGTGGTTCACAGAAAAGTACTCGGTTATTACAAGACAGCTTCCAGTGCATGCAATTAAACATTTATTTATTCAGCAATACTCTTGTGCATAGTTTTTGTTATGGAAATGCTTGCTAACTAGATTAGAAAACATGAAAAAAGAGAGATTAGCAAACCAAACAAAGAATGACATAGCAGAAAAAAGTCCAATTGCACTACATTTATAGAACAGTACTCTGCTTAACAGTAACGGAAGAGTAATTATGTGACTGGAGAGAGAAAATGAATCTTCATATTGTCACCTTGTCATACGACTGAAAATAAATTCCGGAGAAATAAAACTTTCCCTGATAGTAAACCAATAAAAGGTAAAAGAATACACACTAAACAGAGATTCTTGGTGAGTAGTTTTCAAATTCCACTGAAGTTAATTGAAAGCAGTTACAAATCAGATTGCTCAATACCTACAGTAGAGTGACTAACATACTAATGGCATTAAATAGCCTTTATGTAATAGAAGCAGAAATCCTACAATGAAGCAATTTATCTATAACTGTTCTACTGCATAAAAAGAAAATCCTGACATTTATTTTTAATGGTATGTTTATTTCTTTGACATACAAATTGGGCTGTAAGGTGGAAGTATAGGCAACTTTGTATTTATATAAATCAACAGAGCATAATGAAATTTTAAATATGGAGAAATGTATATATATATATATATATATATATATATATATATATATATATATATATATAGTTGTTTTTTTTAATTGGATTAAGTTGCTTTCTAATGGTTAATTAATTTACATATAGGAGTAGACAGGGTTTATTAAATTCAGTTAAATTGGAGAATTTTCCCAATTTGACTACTTTGGAGTTAAGTTTTGAAATACCCTCTTCAATGAATAAAGCCCCTAATTTATTGTTTTAGAAGGCATGCTGTTTCCCTTGTGGAGATTAAAACTAATATGTGCAGACACACTGATGCAGTACCATGGATGGTTTCTCATCACACAGCTAGCTCTATGTTGGACTATCTTTGACTGATATTTTTCACTTTAAAGAGCTTTTGCAGTTAGGAGCCATATTATCAGACGTATAACTAACCATGAAAACGTGGGTCATTTTTGATCACCTGTTTTAATGGTTTATGTATTCTCCCAAATATATGCAGCAGTAAGCAATTGTGTTACGAAAGAGACCAGATTTGCTAAAAACTCCCGTCTGATGTAATAAGTGCCCTGAATGTCAGCACTGAGGCTGAGTGGGCACAGACACACAGTATCACGATGAATACGTTTTAACTGTAAGTTTATGATGAACAATTACACAATTACACTGAATTTTTAGAAATCTATAAACACATTTTTTCCAGCAGTACTAATGACTAATGATGGGGGAAACTTGTTCATTGTTAATGATCTATGCAACCTCTTCATCTCAGATTTTAAGTTACCATGAAGACTAACAAATGTTTCCTAAAATGGGTTAACTGTAAAAAAAAAAAAAAAAATAGATTAAAAAGTTGACTGGTGATAGAAGTGGAATACTACTTCTAATTGCAGAGAAGTCATGTTTATAACACAGTGCATGTAATCAACTCATATGGTTTATCTTCTTCAGCAATGTCTGCCACCAACTCTTTTTAAAAGTGAGAATTTGTAAATTTATACGAACAATTTCACTTCTTTTTCTTACAATTTATACGTACACCCATGAGCATTATATACTATAAACATAACTTTTTAAATTTATAATCTTTATTAACTTTTTTACATATAAAAAAAGACAAATTACAAAAATACAATACAAAAATAAATACAGTTCAAGTAATCACAGTGTTTAGTAGTGCACCCCGACGTCTTCATCTTTTAAAATGATCTATTAGAGAAGGGGTGTGACATTTACCATCGGTAGTTAGTGGGAAGACGTTCCAGGCAGGGAAGGAAGTGAGTGGCACATAAACACCAACAGGAAAGAGGTTAAAAGGTGTCTACGTTGTGACCCCGTAGCAAGGGGAGGTGTTTTTAAAACATTTTTTATTCACCATAAGGTGAAGAGATCGGCACTAACGGCTAAACTTTTGACACACCTGCATTTGTTAACTACAGCTTCCAAGAGGCTCACATTGCTTATATATATATATTCCACTCATATAGGGCGTCGTCAAAAGTTTAATCACTTGTGCTCATTGGTTCAAAGGTTAATAGTGAAAAGTTGTTTTCCCACCTTCTTAATTATTATTTTTTTTGTGTTCCTGATTGCCTCGACTTGCGAGGCAATCAGGAACACTTTCTGAGCATAGGAAGCGAAAAATTCGCTTCCTATGCTCATTTTTTAATGCCCGTCGTTTTAAAGGCACTGTGCCTTTAAAACCGGCATTTCGATCGCTCTCCGGAGCGATCGAAATGCCGATGGGCATTTTTTTTAGTATTGTACGATGCTTCCATACGGAAGCATCGTTACAATACCATCAGAGCACTGAAAGCGGAAAAACTCCGCTTTCAGTGCTCGTTTTGACACAGGACGGACTAGGTCCGTCCTGTGTCACTAACGCCTCGGCACACAGGACGGACCTAGTCCGTCCTGTGTCGCCAAGGGGTTAAAGGAATGGTTAATCCTGAATTATGATTACATTTTATTTTGGGGGGGAAATTCCAGACAGTCCTTGGTTCTCCTGTATTATATAATATTGGAACCCCAGCTATTATGACAAGTACATGAGTGAACCCAATTCACTATCCAATACAATGTTACAATACATAAATGGGTTCCAAATAATTATTCTGTTTAGAAGCACAAGTTCTTTGCCTGTTCCCCTTGCACAATAATTGACTAGAATTATTTAGTTTCACCAAATTACATTTTGTTGTTTGCAAAGAACCCTTTGAAAGCAAATAGTGATATCTTACCTTACCTAAAAGCTGATCCCGGGGTTTATGTCATGCGCCCAAAGTTTTCATCTGGTGGACCCGAATTGTGGGATTTGGTACCAAGAAAACCCATACATACAAATTCCACAAATTTTTGGTATACATCGATATTATGTGCATACACATTCACACAGGGAGGACAAAATGATTGATAACTAGCAGTCTGTCTGGTATAGGAGGTCTAACAATGAACACTTAAACACTTGCATTTTTAAAGCAACACTAGGGGCTTCACTCATGAATGAGAGATTTGGAAGGGAATTTCAAACTGCAGGCCAAAGTAGCCAAAATCTTGGCTGAATATCTGGAGATCCAGAGAGGTAAAATAATAGGTGTTTGAGTTGGAGAAACATTGCTCATATTTTTGGCAGGTTTTGTGAGCAATGAAAATCATTATAGGATATAAAGAAATACATCGGAAACAATAGAAAATACTGCAGATGGACGCATATATATGTCCTGAAAAGCATGGTCCTTGAAGACGTATATATAGGTCCTGAGTTTTCATGTAGCCTTGAACTCCTCAGCGCAACGCTACATGCCGGCAGTTATTCTCAGAGGCTGCTTCGGGTAAATGCCACAAATATTAGAAATATATAGACAGGGTCTTTGTTACCATTTGTAATTGTTTTTTAAAAAGAAAAAAAAATCAGGTCAAAGTTAGAAAACGTGTTTTTTATGGCATATTTTCATCATATTTTATAATAGTTAATTATATCATATGATGAAAATAATAGTATCAAATGAAAGCCCCATCCGTCCTTTCGATAAGTGATATATAATTTGTGTGGGTGGACTGAACACAAAGAAAGAAATTCACATTTGAGCAAACGTAAAAGTAATGGAATTCTGGTCTTCAAATTTCAGACCTTACTTCATGATTTAAATACAGAACAGTTTTGTGTATAACACAAAATTGTGTTTGCTGCGCATTGCAAAATGCCACATAAGAAGAACATGGCATTTACATTATTACCATTTCAAATGCAATGTTGAGCTCCATAATCCTTACACTTCATATATTTGCATATCCTTAAACCCGGATCGAGGTGCAATATGTTGCAATAAGTTTAGTAACTTATAGCAAAGTTTAGTCTACATAGCTAGACTTTCACAGTATATTCCATCCATCTGAAATCCACAGAGGATGTGTTATAACATGCTCTGCTTTGGCTTTTTGGGGGGATATTGCACATGATCGAGAACAGCCATAGGATGTAAATTAGGACGAAGGAGTCTTTAGAATAACTGCTACTCCCTTTTGCCTGCAGGATTGGGTGTATTGCAACAACTCTCTGCTGAATGTGCTACTTTGATCCAGAGAGTGATGAGAAGCATTGCTAAAACTCACCTGAACAGTAGATTCTATACTTAGCACAATAAATATCAAGGATTCTATACTAAGCATAAAAAATATTCAAAAATCTTTGATCCTGTGAACATTGGCGTCTAGCATGAGTAAACAGAACATATTCATTTTGTATTCCCTGAATAGTGGTGAGAACAAATGTAGGATATCAAACGGAAATCTCCAAATCCTTTACTGCACAATCAGGGTGAGCCTAGGATCCGAGCACCTGGGTACAGAGACTTTTTTTTTAGAATCACACTTAGACTCACACACAGTTAATGACTCATGCAGACACCATCTCAAACAGAATCAGTCTCACACAAAAACAGTGCCAGAATAAGACATTTTGCCCCAGAATGCATTCCCTCTCATTAGCTTAGTTATCCAGTTGTGTAGGCATGTGAAGAGAGACCTTATTCTCTGTTGCCCGTCAGTCAGTGGAGACCTGAGCATCAAACTCTGATATCTATGGTAACACATTCTCGCAGTCTTCCTGCATGACGTTGGAGACCGCATTTACAAGGTGTGATGTCACATTGCAGCGCACAGGTTGATCGCCTGCTCTACCAGGAGCATGGCATTAAGTCAGGGGTTGACAAATTTAGCTCAAATCTAGGAACCAGCACAAAAAGTTAGGAGCCAGACATCATTGCAATGTGAAACTTAGTACCTGCGTAGCACATACAGCACAAACACACTTAACACCCAGCAGGCACATCAGAAACTGACAGCACCAATAACACACACAAACAGTAACTGCCAGGCCTTAACACATAAACGGAAACAGTAACCTATTACACAGATAGGCAACAATATTCCAGTGATATGAAGCCTGGTTAGTAATCAATGACCAAGAGCAGTGATGGTGAGCCTATGGCACACAGCCAGGTTGGGTGCTGCTACTGGTTGGTTGGCGGAAATATACTAATCCACCCACGCAATGTGTGCCTGCCGCCTAGCAACAATCTTTTGTGCGATGAGAGGGGAAGCAGATGCTGACTCCTCATGCCACAGTACTAAATGATCTGAGCGCCAGGTGTGACATCCCAGCACTCAGTGCCCGACATCGACAATTCCTAAGTTCAAATCTGGCTGCAGGGGTAAGTCCTGAGTGCAAAGTGGGTGCTGGGGCACTCGGGCCTAAAAATGTTTGCCATCACTGCACCAGAGTCAACTTGAATAATAGCAGAAATTTGTCTATCCTATTGTGTCAACTACAGTTCCCATAATGCCCACCCAGCCATTTGGCTGGCTGAGGATCATAGCACTCTAGTCCACTACAACTGAATAGACAAATGTTTGTCATTACTAAAGTTGGCTGTAGGGCAGTGATGACTAACCTATCAAACGCAGCTGTTGTGGACTGCAGCCATTATAATAGTAGTCAACAATCCTATATATGTCACACTAGTGTAAGATATCGGTCATAACAGCAAGAACAGTTAAAAGACTAGTGAATAATTACTGGGAGTATTAAAACAAACACACACACACACGCACACACTGATTTGCACATACAAATAACTTCTAAAACTGCTATTCACAATTGCAGTGGGGGTTATAAACTGGGATGTGTATATGAATAGAGAGGATATGGCCATCTTGCTTTTACAATTGTTATAGCCATTACTTAGCTTTCGAATAGATTACAATGCATGGCTGATTTGCATTTCTATGTACAGTGCAATTATCTGAAACCCTTTAAATGCTCCAAGGTCAATGGGCAGGATGACTAAAACATTATGTACATTACACAGATATCAAGCAGACCTTAGAAGACACTACTATGTCCAAGCACACCAATTATGAAATCAGTGCAAAGACAAAACCATATGTAAGGAAACTAATTAGAAAAGCAGAAGAACCTAAATCCATAAATTACAAATAAAGGTAGCATGTATGCTGACAACAGATATTAATAAAAATGAGTGTGAACTAGTACATGTGGCTCCTGTAAAATAATTTTATTTAGCAAGTATTTTAATTTCCATGTTTATGTCAAACTAGCTAATAAAAACACAACACACTTTGGTACTGCAGGATTAGATAGCTCACTTAGTAACTTACACGTGTCATCGACTGAATAACCATTATCATACAAGTTGCTCAATATTAATGATTATGGTAAATTATTAAACCCATAAATGACAAAAAAATAAAAAAAATACTTTCTTCCATTAAAATGAAACTTATTTAAAATGACTTGCGGAGTTCCCAGCAATGTGACCCTCATTACAAACTTTGGCAAAAGAAGATGTGAGAATCTAAAACTCATACTGGTGTGCAAAAGTATCTGTATGTGATTCTGTGGTGTAACAGGGAAAACAACCCTGAAACATAAAGGATAGTTTTCATTACAAGGCTGGACTTCGATCTCTCTTCAGCACTCTTAAAATAACACTTCAGTATTAAACACACGTCTCGGTGCAAAACCAAACACAACATCTGGCTTTGAATTATTAAAAGGAACGACTGGAAAAGTATCAAAATAAACTGGCTGGTCCTGGAAATAGAAACTCTCATCTCAATGAACACATATTAACTTTCAGAATGGTTAGGCTTGTAGTAGACCAAAATGGGTCCAAGTTTTGTGGGCAGCAAAGCTTTCCTTACTTGGCATAGGGTATCTGTGTTATTTTCCTTTGAAAACGTTTTCACTTCACTTCCAGAACATAACAAGCCTTTTGAGATCCCCTTTCACACCTTGGGCATTATTGTACAGTTGTGGCTAGGACTGGTAGCGCAAAATATAAAACACAACTGAGCTGAAATCTTCTTTAAAACTCGAAACCTGCTTTCAAGGGTTCAACAGATATTCATTAAAATGCCAATGGGAGATTCTCAAATAAGTGAAAGGTTAAAAAATATTATATATTATATTATATATATAAAATATATATAATAAAATATTATATAAACACACACACCATATTTTCCTGATTATAGGCCCCATCCCTAAATCAAGAATTTAAATTACAAGAAAAGGTGCAGCCTATAATGTATATGCTTGAATCTAAGCTAAGACTAGGGTTTTTTTTTTTCCAGAGGAAATTCTCTGAAAAAAAGACTTCATCTTATATCGCAGGCTCATCATATAAATCAGACCTCAAGTGAGGTGTGATTATAAGACTAGGATCCAGGTTCCGGTGTTCTGACTCAGAAGACCCGGTACAAGTATCGTGCAACGTCGGAGGATGTCTGTGCGCATTGACATCCTACGGCTGCCCCCACAAGGCAACAGAGAGCAATGGCAAGTCCTGAAGGAGCTGTGGCAAGCCCTGGGGGTGCAATGGTAAGTCGTTTAGTTGCAGGGGCAAGTCAGTAAGTGCAATGGCAAGTACGTTGGGTGCAGGGGCAAGTCAGTAAGTGCAATGGCAAGTACGTTGGGTGCAGGGGCAGGGCCATTGGGTGCAATGTCATTTTCAGTGGGTGCTGCAATGTGGTGAGTGGGAAAGTCCTGTAGAGGTTGCATTGTATGTGTATGTTTCGGCTACTAACTGCTAGGTGTCCTGGTCGCCATAGGAACCATCGACTTCATTTGGCATGCTGCCTTCATTTTAGTATGCTTCCACTGACAACACGCACCACTGATTCTTCTCTTTTCAGTTACTATGGACAGTGGGATTGTACTGTCACGATCAGGTGTCTTCGCTGTGTGGTTTTCTCCTGTATATTAGCAGGATATTTAAAAAGGTACATTTGGACTTTGTTTGCTGTGGGACTTGTTTCACATTGTGAAAGGGGTCTGCATGTCCCCCAAATAGTTGTGCCACTGCTGGGTCCACCTATATGTTCATTAAATTGTGACTCAGGTCACTATTCAGATGCACAAAAAGCACATACACACAGATACATGCCGAGACACATTCACACACAAATACAGACATCCATAAATACACACATACATACATACACACAGATTCCTCCCCCTTCCCTTCAAAACCCTTATCATTAGTGGTATAGTAGGATGAATCAGATCTCGATGAGACATCTCCCCTCGTGCCTAATGAATTTCTGGATTGTTTTAGTAAATTCTGTAATATATCTTGTTTTTAATTTGTGAGCCTCTGCATCGTTCATTGCAATATGTCCGCTTAGTGGCCAGGGCCCCAACCTGAAGAGCGGTGAAATGTACGCTCATTGCAGCATGAATCCACCTAGGGTTCTGCGTGTCACAGTGGAGGTGTCTGTGTGCCCACTGTGGCCAGCGTGCCATAGGTTTGCCATCACTGGTTGAGATCTAAGGGCAAACTTAGATCCTTTGAGGCACTGTGCCGAGTCCTCTATGACTTTGAGTGTAGAAAACGTACAAGCTACGTCAATACCAGCAAACACTCTTCTCTTCCGCAGTAATAGCACATGCCACATCATCAGAGCAAAATAATTATCAGTTGCTTAGCATTTCTTACAGCTGTGTTTACCAATATATAAAGTAAAACGTGGCTCAACAAAACCAGATGTTTATTAAAACTTTGTTTGTTCCCTCAACCTTTCACAGCACATGACACTATTCCTTTGAGTAGCTTTGAATAAAGACAGTTACTAGAGGCAATGAGTGATCTGTTTGTAAAGGGGAAATGTATACTATTAAACCCATTTAACAAGACACAGATTTCATGAACAGTATGTTTATTTTGAGTCCTTATTTCTTGTTTTTCAGAATATGAAACGTGTTTAATTTGCATGAAAATAACTCCTTCCTGCCCACGTGTCCTTAGTTAAGATCAAGTATGTACTCACTAGCCCAAATCCATAAACTTGCTCATGACAAGTCTGAATGCTCTTCAGTAGTGTTTAGATAAAGAAGTTAATTCCATACATGGACGGCTTGCTTGACCTTTAGTATGATCCATTCCCACCTATTAACCTTGGAATTATCAACTCATGCAATCACTAAGACTACTGAAATTAGGCCTGTATTTCCCACCTGATTGCAAGGTTCCCACCTGATTGCAAGATTTTAGTGGTAACAACTACTCATAAAGCAAATCGTCCAACCTCCAACACAGAGACACTGCTTTCAGTGAGACTTTGTTGCTGTCCAGATTCCAAATACTGATTTTCAGTATTTTAATATTAAGAAGACAGGGTGGGTCATGGAACAAGACCAAAAATAGAAACCTACATTTTCGTACATCAAACTGTGAAGTGAAACTGGTTTCGGATGCACAACCTGTAGACTGATTTTACATATCTTTAAAAAACAATGGTGGAAAAGTAAGACAGCTCAGTGGGCTGTCATAATAACCATCTCAGCCTTCCGATGGCGATAAAATGAGTACGTACCATTTTATTGTGTTCTAGTCATTTCTCCTAGATGCTGTTGAAAATGCAACATCCCTGGACATAATTGATGTTCAGAGAATATCTGAACATAACCTTCCTGGGTAAACACTTTGTTATTATTGCATCCAGTTAATGTGCATGTAGAAAAGAAGATTTACTAGGCTGCGTGTAATGGAAGATAAAGTTCACAAGCCTCTGGACATAATGTAGGCTGGTTTATCTCAGTTGCCACCCAAGTGATTAAAATGAAGATTGTGTAGGAGTAAAGTAGAACACTCATAAATTAATCATGTGCTTGTTCCAGTCACTACCAGATCCATAAATAAAAGTGCACTTTCATTTTACAACAAGAAAACACAAAAAACAATTTAACCATTTTTTTTAAATGGAGGACATTGTAAATGATCTTGGTTGTTGTGATACAAATTTAGAAATGTGTGATATGAAGGTCCATGCATACCTATTACAGCTGCCTCTGTGAAAATGACAAAGCCCTACTTTTAACACCAGGAAAATCCCTGAAGGCAGACGGCTGAATCACTGCTTGGCAAGTATCACTTTTCCTGAGTTACCGTAAATAAAGGTCAATTTAACCCTATTTTTATGTTTACAAGGGAGCGAAAAATAAAGGATTTCTCATATACCTGCATTATGCACATGCCTATAAATCCCACTTATATTTGTAGACATATATGATCAACCGAACTACCCTATTTCCCGTCTTCAAAGATAGTTATTTTTTCTTTTTACAATTATTTGTATACATTTGCCTTTGCCACTCAATATTTGTATATATATACACACATTATATGTACACAATATATGTTGTAGACCTTTATAGATTCTTGGTAAGTGTCAATATCCAACATTAGTTAATGATCTTTATATATTCAGCCTAGCAGCACACCTCATTTTGAAAACTCTTGTCATTTAGAGCTGGTTTATTTGATTGCAAAGCTCCACGGTTAGTTTTTTTTCCACTGTAGTAAGGCTCTCTCATTCTGAAGTTTTACCCAGTTGTAAATCAAATAGTTGTAACAATGAACAGAGGCATTCAAATAAAAGTATGTAGACATACTTTACATAATGTTTAAATTATGATCCTGGTGTCCAGTAATGTCTCAGTGGTTGTTTACCCTTGTATTAAGCACAGCTGTTGTCTGACCTGGTGATAGTCTCAGGGCAGCTCAGGAAGGGCAGGGAGGTCAGTACGGATCTTATCTTGTCAAGGTGAAACTTTACTTTGCCTGGAGAGCTATTAAACATTTCTAAAATACTTTTCATCCACAACTATTATTACATTTATAAAGCGCCGTTATATACTGCAGTGTTGAATAATCTGACACACAAATAACTTAGTAGGGGGGAGACATTGTTACACAGAAACTCTGGATATATACAGAGTTTGTGTAATTTGAGTATGTTCTAAAATATCCATACTTAAAAAAAATAACAGATCATTATGACATAAATTTTCATAATAAAATTAAAATATAGACCCCTGGACACTATAATTCCTTTTATAAGAAACAAAAAATTGTGGAGGTAAATTAAATAGCATTGTTTAAATCACAATCTGACTAATCTAAGGTTATTGTGGCACAGAGAGAGTTAATGGATCTTTCAACAGTATCTAGACTGGTCCTTAGCAAACATCCCAGGTATATTCCTAGCAGATTAAAGGTAGAGCAAGCAAACAAACAGGGCTGAGACTATCCTTTGTTTAAGACCAGCCTCTTCCTGTGTTGAAGTACTTTTTTTTTTGGTGTGAGCTTTCAGAGAAGCAGGGTGAGCCCTTCACACCAGAGGAGAGAGATCCTACGGCTTCGCATTCCTCAGGACATTAACAAACTTCACAGAAAACTTTCCTGAGGAAAGAAAAAAAGCATAGAAAAAAAGACTGCCTGGATTCTCTTTATTTTCATTCAATCATGCTCTGTACAGCGGTTCGTTTTACACAGTTTGTATCTCTGAAACAATGTGGACAGATTTGATTCACCTCATTGTCAGCAGCCTGGATTGAAGATTGTGACGGTTTCATCTTGGAATACTACAAAGTAACGGCAACGGATTAATGGGAGTACCGGCAAAGGATTACAGCTAGGCACTGGGCGTTTGGAGGCAAAAGAAGAAAGGAATTGCTTCAAAGTGATGCACAGATGTTGTACTGCTAAAAAAGCTGCTCCATTACACACCTTTGAACAACAAGGTGGAGATTTTCCATGTCTGCAGAAAGCCACATGCATTACCTAAAGGATTTGTGATTACAAACTGGACAGCAAATAAAGAGCAAGGAAAGAAATACACTTCCCCTGCAAACCTGGGACTGCTATTATGCCGGTAAGCGAGAATAGCACAGACTGTCCAGTGGACGACAACTTTAAATACACCCTGTATGGGTGTATATTTAGCATGGTGTTTGTTCTTGGCCTGATATCAAATTGTGTTGCCATGTATATTTTTATCTGCACCTTGAAGGTGCGGAACGAAACAACGACTTACATGATCAATTTGGCCATTTCAGACCTCCTGTTTGTGTTTACACTGCCATTTCGAATATTCTACTTTGCAGCCAGAAACTGGCCATTTGGAGACATATTGTGCAAGATCTCAGTCACCCTTTTCTATACGAATATGTATGGGAGCATGCTGTTTCTCACTTGCATTAGTGTGGATCGCTTTCTGGCAATTGTATATCCATTTCGGTCAAAAACTATAAGAACAAAAAATAAGGCAAAAATTGTATGCTTGGTAGTATGGCTGACGGTGATAACAGGGAGTGCTCCAGCAAGTTTTTTCCGTTCCACTAACAGAAACAATAACAATGATACACAGGCTTGCTTTGAGAACTTCTCAGAAGACACCTGGAAAACCTATTTGTCCAAGATTGTGATTTTCATTGAAATTGTGGGGTTCTTTATTCCACTGATCCTCAATGTATTCTGCTCCACAATGGTCCTAAAGACTTTAAAAAAACCAGTGACCTTAAGCAGGAGCAAGCTGAACAAAACCAAAGTGTTAAAGATGATCGTTGTTCACCTGATGATCTTTTGTTTCTGTTTCATTCCGTATAACGTGAATTTGGTTCTATATTCGCTCATGAGGACTCAATCGTTTAGCAATTGCTCAGTAAAGGCAGCAGTCAGGACTATGTACCCCATCACCCTATGCATTGCAGTCTCCAACTGCTGCTTTGACCCCATAGTTTACTACTTCACGTCAGAGACTATTCAGAATTCGATCAAAAAGAGAAACCGGCCCAGAAGGAAAGATTCAAGGTTTTCTGAAACACTTCCCTCGGACAACTTTATTCAGCACAATTTACAGACACTGAAGGCTAAAATTTTTGAAAATGAATCTACAATATGACGTATGGAAGACACTGGTGTAACTACACAGGATACTATTACCAAAGGGCTTGAATGTGAATTTGTAATTGTACACTACTGCTGATCAGTATCAATTATGTAACTGGAAGGGGGAACACCAAGTTGACTCATTGAGAAATATTTAGTAAGGCAGTCTTCTTCCTGGGCACTGCAACATTAAATCAATATGTACCTAAATGTTCACTATTACTAAAGCAGCATGCCACCGGGCTGCATCTCTGCAATACTAAGCACTGTGGCTAAGCAGTTGCATTGGTGAGTAAAAGAAGCATGCTGCCTGCAGCAATTAGTATGTGATACTTTCAATAACATCTCTCTCCTTTGTGTGTCAGAAAGGAAATGGTCTAATGGTCTCTCTGACATTCAAAAAGCTTAACCTACTGAGAGTGGTATGGAACACACAAAATTCCCCGCAGCACTGAATGAATTAGGTAACCAGACCCTACAAAAAAAAAAAATGGAGTTTTTTTTTTTTTTTTTTTTTGCAGGATGACATTTACATGTGTATTCTATGGTAATGAGGGTCTGGTCACATTTGTGAAAAGAAAGCTGATTAGATTTCTTGAATAACAAAAGAAACAATTGCACATTTTAGCTAGAGAAGGAGACCAGCTATTCTCACTTGGGAAGTTTCATCTGTTTAGATTGTTCAGCCAAATTAAAAGTGCACTATTGCTTTTGGAATAATATATGTAGACAAGCTTACACAAGTTAAACTCTACTTCAGGTTTGTAGGAACAGTAT
The DNA here is from genome assembly GCA_036172795.1 of Pelodytes ibericus. Taxonomy (NCBI): domain Eukaryota; kingdom Metazoa; phylum Chordata; class Amphibia; order Anura; family Pelodytidae; genus Pelodytes; species Pelodytes ibericus. The sequence continues at coordinate 232,507,954 of CM069857.1, read as the reverse complement.
TACCTATTATAACGGGATTTTTTAACTGCTGATAAAGTGGTGCAAATCAGCTGAAGCATTCCATTGGTTGCCATGCCGATTGCGCCAAAAGCAGTCAATATTCTTAACCCCCCATATTCTCATTCAATACTGAACTACTTTTTGAGCAATTCTGATTACAAATATAATGCTTTATTTTGCAATATGCAAAAATGAAACTTTTTTTGGAGGTCGTAGTTTTAAATGTATATGAGAACAAATTACATTATACATGTACAGAACACCTTTGGTGTCACTTTCACAATGAAAAATGTAGATTTGAAGGTGTGGAGAATGTGAAATTCCCCTTTTATATTCAGTATTCAGATTTGCATGAATGCTGTTTACAAAACATATGTATGTCTGTTTCCTCCCTTGTTGCTGGAGGGTTAGTATGACAGCAATGAATGTTGAAAAACTCCTCTGTGAGTAAGGAGTTTAACACATTCAATATATCCTTCTTACAGAAGGCATTAGAAGTTCGTATATTACTGAACATAAATTAGTATTTTACTTTACATATGCTGTATTTGGACACTGTACAATGTAAACCATTCTATAAGAAGGGATGCCACAAGAACTTTCTATGAATGTATTTAGCCCCCTGAGAGCCAAAGGGCCGAGGATTTCTCACCTCATTCAGCACTCAAAGGGTTAAACAAAATTTAGAGTTGGCACTTTAGGCTTGATTGTTGGTCAATGTTGTGTTATTTTTTTTCCTTGCATCAATTAAATATTGCCTATGTATCAAAATGTTTCCAAATTGTAATTTTATGATTTGGGCGAAAAGGGAGGACGGGATATTCAAAAGTAGCTTAAAGGACAATACTCTGCAAAAACAAAAATGTAAAGTTATGTTTAATTGAAAGATCATACCAAGGATAGGTATTTTAAACAGAAATGCTATAACAAAAGAAAACAAATGAAGTACTTCATTTAGCCCTCTTTTCTCCAGATAGCTCTGTCAGGGGGCGGACATCTTGTTTTAGAATCAGAGATTGGGTCAGAGATTTAGTCACCTAACCTAAACAGGATGTCTGCCCCCTGATATAACTAAACAGATCAAAGAGGGCTCATGGTACTTTATTTGTATTGTTTTATTAATACATTTCTATTTAAAACATGTTTAGTTTGGCAATTAAAAATAAGTTATAATGATAATACAAAATATATTTTATATCAATATGAAACACTATTTGGATGACTTATTCTGGTCCTTTTTTTAAGATGACTGATGCTGTTAAAGATGGGTGTATAATGAATCTGTTAGCCAAGGAGTTAAACCTGGAAAGGTTTACTCACTGGGAAAGTCTAGCTTGTTAAGACATGCAGAAGATGCATTATTAGTCTATTCAAACACTCCTTTTCCTTAGGGCAAATGAGGAAGAAAAGGTGATTGCATCTTGGTCTGATGTGCACATGCAGGTCACTGTTCAAATGGTTTATTCAGCTGAATTCTCCTCCCTTACAATCCACCCACGTGCCAGCACTTGAATATCCTGGTTTACCAAAAGGGACTCTGCTTCAGGGTGTTCCCTGTAATAGACAAAGGCTCTCAGCTGACCTCTTAAAAGGCTTTTTTAATTAAAATTCTCATTGTAATAATAAAGGGGAATATGTGATTATATAAAGGAATCTTGAAGTTACATTGTAGATTTTCAGCTAGGGAAAGAACAATTTTCCTTTAGAAATTACACAGCAGTCCATGGTTAGAAGATTGTACGAATGGAAATTGCTTCACCTAGTGTCTTTGAGATATTTTTTAAATACCTCCTGCTGGGCTTCAAAAAGTTTACAGGATAGATAAAATTGAATGTTGTAATACAGCAGTGTAGTGTCAATATTATACTTAAATTCTCATTCCAAGCAAACACATTATTTTCAACATTTTGTTACCTCTCAATCAAACTTTCTGAATTGCTACTGTTTTTTGCTATTAAACTAAATATATCTCATCTTAACTCCTCCTACTCCCCCCCCCCCCCCCCCCCCCCATGCATACATATGTATACTCAGCTTCTTTTTTTTTTTTTTAGGGAGATTGATTCATTAACTGGTTTCCTCTGAACACACTTGCATTCTACATTCTGTAGGGGAGCAGGTAAATGTTATGTGTCTAGCAAAACACTGGCTGACCTGACAATCTTATCTGTACACAGTATTGTTTGCATTAATATATTGTTAGCCAGACAAAGACGTGGTACTTAAAGCTGCGGCATCAGTAAAAAAATAAATTAAAAAAAATAGTTCCCATGGTGCTGGCCAAACATCACTGAAACTATTGTTAATACCAAATGAAGGGAGACATCCTAGTTGTGAACTACAGTTCTTATGATGTCCAGCCAGCCTAAGGTCTCCCATTGATGATGGCTGAGCATCATAGGAAAGGTAGTCCTCAGTCTCAGTTACAATAATATTCTGCACCATTTACAACAGAGCGCCATGATGTCCTGTACCGCTCAGCATTTGAGTCTCCAGGAAATCAGAAAGAGTCTGTGTTAGTACAAGTGTACCGTCCTCTCACTCTGTATTTTTTGGTTCTTTTACAATGACAAATAATATGTTTATGATAGGGTATTCAAACTATATAAACATGAAGACCTTCTTTAAAGACTTCTGAGACTTTAGGGTCTACTCAATATGCGCCGATATTCAGCTCCAAAATGGTGGTGAAGACTGGAATGATTCGGGCCATATCATCAACCAAATTATGATCTGTCCAGTATGTCCTGATGTGCCTCCGAATAGATCCACAATTCAGATATCATATGGTTTATACTCTTACTGGAACTATTGGACATTTCACATTTGCTTTTATATTTGAAGCACAAGTGAAAAAAATAAAATAAAAAATTTGTGAATCTTAAATACCGTATTTATCGGCGTATAACACGCACTTTTTCTCCCTGAAAATAGGGAGAGAAAATGGTGTGTGCGTGTTATACGCCGAAAAAAAAAAAAATCTACAACTTACCTCGTTCCTGCTCTGTCCCCCGGTGCTCTGAAGCTGCGTGGCTGTGAGGGAAGCGTTGTGAGCTTCCCTCCAGCCGCGCGGTCAATAAAGTCTGTTTTTTTTAAACAAACTTTATTGACCGCGCGGCTGAAGGGAAGCTCACAACGCTTCCCTCACAGCCACGCAGCTTCAGAGCACCGGGGGACAGAGCAGGAACGAGGTAAGTACTGGGGTCTGGGGAAGGGGGGGGGGGGGGGGGGAGGAGGGTGGCATAACGAGCATACTTAGGGGCAATATCCTGGCATATTGGGGGCAATATCCTGCATAGTAAATGGCATATTGGGGCAATATCTGGCATATTAAAATGGCATATTGGGGGCAATATCCTGCATATTAAATGGCATATTGGGGGCAATATCCTGCATATTAAATGGCATATTGGGGGCAATATCTGGCATATTAAAATGGCATATTAGGGGCAATATCCTGCATATTAAATGGCATATTGGGGGCAATATCCTGCATATTAAATGGCATATTGGGGGCAATATCCTGAATATTAAATGGCATATTGGGGGCAATATCTGGCATATTAAAATGGCATATTAGGGGCAATATCCTGCATATTAAATGGCATATTGGGGGCAATATCCTGCATATTAAATGGCATATTGGGGGCAATATCCTGGCATATTAAAATGGCATATTGGGCTTCAAAGTTCTTAATTTAAGTTCTTAAGTTTTTTTCCCTGAAATTTCCTTCTTAAAATTAGGTGCGTGTTATACGCCGGCGCGTGTTATACGCCGATAAATACGGTAACTGTATTACATTAGACTCAGCCAAAAAAAAGTCCTAATTTGTCAGTGAAACAGCAGAATGACAAATAAAATAAAAAGTATTATTATATTGCTGCAGCATTTAAGGGCAACAAACAAGGAGAGTGCTGAGAATCTCAAATCCAAGTAAGAATCAGATAATTGGTCTGGAAAATAAAATTGCACAACCACAAACACAGCATTAGAGTTTATAACGGGAAATACCAAGACACAAAATACACTGCGCATTAGTCATGTAGATTTTTTACAGGTGATAGAATTAATTAGTCTGAACAAAGACACAAAATCAATTAAATTAAACCCATGTGATGTCCAGGGCAAGGCAGCAAAAACATCTATCTTACACTGACTAAATAACCCAGCAAAGCATACTTGAGAAAACTGGTGAATGTCCAGATAAAACAGACACCAACCTTGGCTAATGCACAAAAGTATATAATGAGCCTCTGTATAAAATTATGTTTTTTTTTTTTCAGTACAATATTCCTTTAAAGAGAGACTAAACCCTGAAATATAAGTTTAATCAGGTATCTAGCCACTGCTCTCTGATTTAAATGGCACACACTAAAAGGCAGTTTTATATATATTGACACTGGATGTTTGAAAACATAAAAAGGATGCCATTTTACAGAGCTCAGCTCGGTGGCAGCTCAGAGACACTGTTGAGCAACAGGTCCTCCGGCATTGGTGTGAGGGCAAGTCACAAAACCAATTACTGTCAGAAGATGAGCACAGAGGTTTCACATACTTGACAGCAGCGGCACGACTGCTTGTATGTTTCAGACAGACATTTCGAACATCATTCAAAGAGCAGTTTTAGTCAGGCAGAAGTGGCCTGATTAACTCCTTAGTGACAGCGTTCTATGCTGCATTTGATGTGCCTTGAAGACCAGAATTCCATTATTTTTGTCATACGTCATTTTTAAAGGACACATGGGGCTTTCATTTTATACTATTATTTTCATCATATGATATAAGTTACTATTAAAAAATAAAAAATATGATGAAAATATGCCTAAATAAACCCCACCTTTTCTAACTTTGACCTGATTTTTTTTACACAATTACAAACTGTAAAAAAGAACCCATCTATATAGTATATTCTAATTGTTTTTTTTTTTAATTAATAGGGCAATAACCAATACTAGTGGGTTTTTTTTTTGTTTCCCAACTGTTTTCTCCTACAGTGACCTTTTGACCCCAACCTTAACCCCCAAATTAACCCTAACCCTAAATCTACCCCCACCCCTTAATCTAACCCTTGTACTAACCATAATTCTAACCCTAGATCTAGGGTTAGCTGTTTCCCTTTATTTCCTGCTTTTTTCTTACTGTAATTTTGCTGACTGCCTCTAGAGACAGTCAAGCAATAGTTTCAGAGCGACAGAAGAGATTTTTTTTTTTATCACTTCAGTCATTCTCTGCTGGGAACGCCATATGGTAAGGTATATGTTTTTGCTAATGATACAAAGATTTTCAACAGGGTTGTTTTTCCTGGAGGGATAAGCCAACTGGCAAATGATTTTGGTACATTACGGACATTTAATGTGGAGAAGTACAGAATATTTCATACAGTACTATCCTTAAAGGAACATTGCACTCGACTTGTATCTTAATCGGTACATGCGGGTTTAGTATCTGTTGTGTATCACATCTGAGACACAGCAGTTCCTGGTTTGTCGCGCGCTGACAACGTCAGAGTGGGGGCTGCTAGCAGAATGCTTGGTTGCATAGGGAGAGGTATTAGCAGTAGGAAGAGGGAAGTGCTCATGCCATTGTACAGAGCACTGGTGAGACCTCACTTGGAGTATTATACGCAGTACTGGAGACCGTATCTCCAGAAGGATATTGATACCTTGGAGAGAGTTCAGAAAAGGGCTAATAAACTGGCTCATGGGTTGAAGGATAAAACTTACCAGGAAAGGTTAAAGCATCTTAACATGTATAGCTTGGAGGAAAGACGTAACAGGGGGGATATGATAGAAACATTTAAATACATAAAGGGAATCAACACAATAAATATCAGGAAATATTATTTTACTGAAAGGGTAGTGGATGCATGGTATAAGCTTTCAGCAGATGTGGTATATGTTAATTCAGTGAATGAGTTTAAGCATGACAGGGATAGGCATAGAGCTAATCTATACATAAGATAGGAGCAGGGACTAATGAAAGTATTCAGGAAATTGGGGTAACTAGATAGGCCAAATGGCTCTCATCTGCCTACACAGAGGGTATAATAAAGGATTACTGGTTTAGAGGATAAAATGTTATTTTCTGCTTATAGGATGCAGATTTCTACTATTTTTATTGAGCAGTTTTTGTTGACAAACCTGATAAGCTTTACCTTTCACACAAAAACCCAAGGGAAACCATGTTTCACCTCATCTGCTATGCTTAGTCCCATACTGAAAGATCTGAACCTTTAATGGAAGTTCATTTCATTTGCCATTCTATGGTGTTAACATGCTGCCTCTGGGCATTAGTACTATGTATCCATCACCAACATACCAGAGTTCATTTCTTCACACCCTGGCCAAATTTCCACAGGTGATGGCCCCATCTCATGGCTGCATTCAGCAACACAACCAAAGCCTTCAGCGTCTTCGATTCTTAAAATGTACAATATATGTAACTGGAGGAACATGATGCATCACACTGCCTCTGCCGGCTTGCCACGTCAGTGGTCGTAATGTTATGGCTGATCAGTATATATGTGTGTGTATATATAAATATAAATGTGCAAACTGGAAAATGTGTATTGTTTGTTGGCCAAATAATTTATGGTCAATAGCCAATTAACAGACCCCCGTGTGTCACAAAAAACAAGTACATTCTACTTTGAGTGTCACTTGTATGGTGTCCTCTACCATTAAAGAGTATAATATATAAATAAACAAATGGAGTAAACTACCTAATGTATTGTAAAAATACTAAGAATGTGATAACAAAAAATGTGAAAAAGAAAAAAAATCAAATCATATGATCAAAAACAATAACATATTGATGAGCGAGTGAAAAAAAAAATGGAAATGTTCATCGCACCTCAACTCACTTTTTTAATGAATAGCTCCCAAAGTGTTTTACCAGGAAGAACAAACTGAGATTTCTTTTGGATCCAAGCATAGCATAATCGGTTTCTGTATTGTCTAAGGGGAACCGTGAGAAAACAAATTGCCTCCCAAATGGAGTTTATGAACTGTGATGCCACTCTATCAGACAACAGGTGTGATATTAGGGAGTGGACAAGGAGGACGAAGCCTGCACCCATATAGGGAGTTACTCTCAAAGTGCCAGAATTGTTAATGACTCATCTACCGTTAGACCATATAATTTTTTAAAAGAGACACTTTGAATATTAAAACCATTTTCTTCCTACTGTGGTAACAAGTACACTCAATTGGCTGAGAATTTGATTACAAGCTTTTAGGACCAAGTTGTTATGTTCCTTTATCAGGTATTAATGCAATAATTAGAAGTTACTTGTTTGAAATGTGTTCCGTCCAGTAGACGGACCCTGTAGATTTACTAGCACAATATTCAGGAACAGTCTGCCATTTATACAAGAGGTCATTATGTATAGTTATGTCCATCTACTAAACTGTAGCAAATTGCTTGAACAAATAAATAAATGAAAATAAATACGATTCTATTTCTAGAAAGAACAAAACATTCTCAATTTTAGCAACACAAAATCACAAATGAACTGTATAACTGATAATCTAGCATTTCTAGCACACATTATATTAGTTCTCTTTACTTAAATAAATCTACACACTAAAATCTGCTGTGCAAAGTGTGAGAATCGGTGTCCAAGTTCTTCAAAATGAATCCAAAAGCCAAAATCTGAAGTAGGAGGCAAGGATTAAAAAATAAAAACTCCAGAACTATTGACCCTATGCAGCAGCACATTAAAGAGTCATCTCTACAAACATTTTTTGATTGGCTGCAGAAATGAAAGTGAGAGTTTCATTCACATTAACGCATTCCAGGGTATTAGGTGGCTTTTCTGAGGAAGATTACTGGAGTCTGCATTTTTTTAAAATAAGAATCTCCTATTGCACACACAGCCGATCACAGTGGGGGCTCGCCGAAATGGGGTCTGCTTGTTCTAGGGATCTCTCTCATGCTGATCCCATGCAAAATAGGGTGTCTCTCTGCACCATGCAAAAATCCATATTTTTATGGCCCTCGAAACTTCTTTAAATGTAGAGAGCTGAACCCTCAACAGTGTTTCCAACTACAAAAATTGAAGTTTTAGCCAAAGAAGAAATAAGTAAACTAAACTAATTAATTCACAAAGATCGTTACACATTGACCCCAAATTTATATAAAACTAGAGTTGGATCTTCCAGCAACCCATCACAATGATGAAACATAAATGTCTTGTTTGAGCTTGTACAGGAAAACAGGAGGACCACACCTTTATCTAGGTTGGGCCTGGATTAATCTTTGACACAGTAAAACTCATAACTCAATAATCATTGAAGCTAACCTATCAGAAAAAAGCTGAAGAAGAAAGTATCATTGGTGTTTAATGTGGCAAGTTTCACCTTCATACAGAACACAGCAAAATACTAATTTTGTTATAATTGCCACAAGTGAACTTAGGCATGCAGTTAAACAATATAATGGGCATCCTGTTACACATTACATGGGAGTAAATCATTACTGAATACTTTTAATGGTACAGAATACCAATATAAAAAAATAAACCTCATTTATTGGAGGGGAAATTAAGTTGAACTATTAGATTTGTCAATAATGTTATTGACCTGTAAGAAACCACTGAATCTACCATGCAGTCTATCTTTTCAAAGGACACATGTCCATGTTACCCTTGCATCACATGTCAAATGCAATGGCTCATATTACACAAAATAGTAACACATTTATGATGTGCCGCACTGTTTATGGAAGATAGTAAGCTTCAAATCCCTACACACAATGGGGGTTATACATAAAACAGGCGTGCACAGAGCTAGAACCTAATAGTCACTCTGTACAAACGTACATACAAGAGTTTGGTGGCATTGCAATTCATGCATAAAACATAGAAGCCTACTTCAGTAATAACCCAGTTTCTTCTTGTCAATATGGCAAAAACTGTGGATCAAAACTATAAAGGACATTGCCTTCAAACCATTCACCACTTCTACAAAAGGTAGCTTTCTTCAGTGTTACACTTGGCACACACACAACATTGAAATGTCAGCTTGAGGGAGTCCTAGATTGTGCTAAAGTAGATTTTAGTGTCTGTTTCCGCCCCGTAAAGGGTGGCCCTCTCCACACTTGGTGTGTTTTGCCTGGATGAAATAGGACTATTATATAGTGAGCCTTTGTCCGGAGTTTGATTGGCGTAAGGATCTAACCTTTTTTTTCTACTTACTACTGTAGATTATAGCTTCACCAGTAGCAATCTCAAAGCAAGTTTGCATAAACTCCTCACCGGATAAACCTCATCATTTTTATAACATATTTCATAACTTTTGAAATCCCCTCCCAAACATAGCTAACATGACTCACCATTACGTATCATAAAGGTTTTGAAGACATTAAGTATTTTACTTATGGGGTAATAATTTGACTGCTAAATAATATTTTATAGACAACAAACCAAACTATCTATAATTATTTGAAACAATATATAAAAACAACTTGTAATAATTGTGCATTTTATTATTACCGTATTTGATCGATTATAAGACAACCCCCCAAAGTTTGGATATTCCTTTAGGAAAAAAACTAAAAGCCTGAATATGAGACTACCCTATAGGAAAAAAGTTCAACTTGTATATATTCACATGTAAATTGCTTTTTAATATTTAATTAAAAAAAAATAAGATATTAAACAAATGCATTTCTTGTTTTTATTTCATTTTATATGCCAATGCTGCCTCCCTCCCCCCCCAGCTTGACTCTCTCTTTCTCCTCCCATGTTATCTGTCTCTCCCTCCCCCGAAACTTTTCTCTCTCTCTCCACCTCCCTCCCTCCTTTTCTCTCTCTCTCTCTCTCCCCCTCCCCTTATGTGTCTCTCTCCCCCCCCCCCTCCCCTTGTCTCTGTCTCTTCCCCCCTCCCCTTGTCTCTGTCTCCCCCCTCCCTCCCCTTGTCTCTGTCTCTCCCCGCCTCCCCTTGTCTGTCTCCCCCTCCCTCCCCTTGTCTGTCTCCCCCTCCCTCCCCTTGTCTCTGTCTCCCCCTCCCTCCCCTTGTCTCTGTCTCCCCCTCACCTTGTTTCTTTCCCTGGTGGCTAGTGGGGGCAATTGGCGATGCCTGCACGATACGTGCAGACATCCTCCATGCTGCCCGACACTTCTGTCCATTATGACGGACAGCCGGAAGGACCAGGCTTCATCATAGAAGTCCCGGCGGTCATGCGGCAGCGGATGCGCGCAGACATCCCCTGGCTGTTAGAGAGGGGGATCCAGGTCCCCTGCAGCTCTGCGGGGACCTGGATCCCCCTTAGTCTTCTAATATGTAAAATTATATTGTTGCAGCAATTAAAGGCATCTGACAAGGACAGGATGGAGATTATAAAATCAAAGCTACAAATTAGATTATTAACACAGGAAAACAATAAGTAGGAAAACAATCAGTTGAAAATCACCAGCAGACCATCGAGAGTTTATAGTAAAAAAAATATCATGATACAAAACACGTTGTGTTAGGTATATATTTCCTTTTTTTTTTTTTTTTTATAGATTCTCCATAAATGTTGGCCCTGGAGAAGGCACCAATAACACCTATCCCATGCTTTACTTAAAAAAAACCAAAAAAAACCTGCAGGACGGCAAAGACCGTTCTGCATGTAACAGCTCATCGTGGCTCCCCGCAATAAGCTGTGCTGAGAATCCCGCTGCAGAGACTTTGAGTGGCCTCAGTCTGGAATAAGAAATGTAGCAAAAGATCAAACCGAGCGTCCGCTACAGCTCCAGCATCCCTTCCCTGCCTCACCTAACGTCCAGGTAACATCACAGATTTTCACGTAATGTTGGCAGGGACCGACAGGGTCTATAGAAGCCCTGATCAGGTCCCTGCTTGTATGTTTCTGGCTGCCGATCACAAAGTGATTGGGGCCAGGAACACAAAGAAGCCGGTTTGGTGCTTTGGCTGTTAAGGACCAAAGCACCAACTGGCGTGAAGGGGTTAATAGTTATACATTCAGTAATTATGCAGGTAAATAATTGAAAGCGTTAGTAAACCCAATTACTTTACTTTTTATGATGCAGAAGGACACAAATTTTGCACCATTAAAAATACATTTTCTCCTAGCCTTTTCAAAAGTATATACAGTAGCAAGAAAATAGTAGTGATTAAGAGAGTGGGAGGGATGACAGTGTAGCGTGGAAATAGTTTGATCTGATTGAAAGATCAACAGTATGTCCAATCCGCTACACATTTTCTCTCTTTGAGAACATGAACTGGAAATCACCAATACAAATGGCAACCTGCTCATATTAATGCATTTGCTAGAATTTTGGCCAGCAGCATCAATGCCAAACGGGTAGCATTGGCCATCAAAGTGTGTAAAATAGCATCACTTTTTGTACTCTTGCTGGCAAACTATGCTGCATGCTCATGTTTCAAGGTTGTGTGAGCGAATCAGACATCCAGCACAGTGTACTCTCCATATATCTCATGGCGCACAGGAATATCAGTGGAAAGAGCTTTGTGGCCCCATCCAGCCCTAACCAACACCAGGCTGCCAACTGCCTATTTTTTTTTTTTTTTTCATTTTGTGTGCTATAGAAGTTTAACTTCTCATTCTCCACATTCATGGCTACATTTAAAAAAATAAATAATAATAAAAAATAAATAAATAAATAAAGGTTTGCTCATGTAGGTGGTAGAAGTTTTTACATTTTCTTCTGTATAAATCACCAGTCTCTTCACTCATTGGCACAGTTGCCAACAGTCCCGAGTTTGTCAGGGTCTACTTTCATCAAATTTGTGTCTGTCTCATCATTATTACCGCCTCTGCACAGTGTTTAACACTTTGCATACACAGCATTCAGTTTAAAAGTCATTCCAAAAAGACAATCATCCAAACATAAAAAATGTATGCATCTATTGAGTATATTGTCCAAAATACATACAGATTTACAGCATTCATAGATTAAATCTAGATCTTGTCCAGCAAATATCACAATAGAAGATTTTGGTTTTGATAACCACATCTATCCTGTAGAAGAAAAAAAAACATTTAAAAAAATGTGTCCCCGTAGGAAAAAAAAATCCCCCCAGTTGTATTGCTAGCGCAGCATTCTGGAGAAAGACGTGGACAGCCACTCTGGAAAACAACTGCAATACATATTACATCACATATGAATGGTTTGTGTTCCCTTATGTACAGAAAGAGTCTTCCAAAAGATGATAAATGAGTCACATGTGACATGTTGAAATCCAATGTGCAAATGCCACACACAGCAAGAATTAACATATAATAACGAACACAATACACCCAGCAGGGTGGAGTGGGAAGGCGATTACCATGCTCTTTTCATTCACTCCTTTTTCATTTATGTATATATAGTTACCTCATAAATTAACAGACTCACATATATACATATATTGCTATAGATCTGCAAAGTAAAAACAGACTAATAAGGTAATAAAGTTGTAATGGTAGAAATACAGCTTCAGCTGAATTTGAGAATGTTTCCAACTCTTTGAGATTCCCTTATCAATTCCCTGCAGGCAGCGTTACCATGTAAGGAACCATTAGAGTTGTAGTCGCCTGCAGAGACACACCTGCAGAGACCCAGCTGCTGTCGCATACATCCATCAAAATAATGAGCCGATTAAAGTAAATGTAGCAGAGCCATCAAAAGGTTTCTGAAGACGCTACTTTATTCCATGTAGCAAACAGTGGGGACAAGGCAAAAACAGCAAAATGCCATATGCGTTTTGAGCCTCACACTATTTACGCATTTTGAGGTTCATCGGCATGATTCCCGCCATTACCGTTTATTTAAAAAATGTGATGCAGCCCAAAACACATGCAGTTCTGATCATGTGGACACCCCTGGACCAGAGGGTCAAATAGGTTATCTCATGAAACAAATTGTTTCAAGAGCAGGAGTGAATTCCAAAAAAAAACAGGAAATGCTAACATTTTGTTTTGAGATAGAAGGTAAAAAGATGTCTGAAGTTAAATGTGCCAGAAAAAAAATAAAGCTCAAATGTAACCGTGTAATCTTTCCTAGGCAGGTAAAATGTCCTTCCAGGATCTACCACACATACTAAAATGACTAGACACATATTGTAGGTCAGATCAAGGCAAAAACTATATGATGTATAAACTGCCATGCTAGACTATTTAGTTATGGTTTGAGTAAATACTTATCAGTCATCAAACAAGTTATCTATGTTTATAGGAAATGGTTAATTGTTGTAAATGTAAAATAATATATATACACTTAACACCATTTTTTTTTATTAATACACCAGCAACAACATTTACATGTACTATTCAGAGAACTGTGCAGGAAACGAGAAGCATCTTAAACAAGCGCTTTCTTTCAAAGGCGTACGGTCAGGCAGGAAACCAATACAATGGGGAGGGCTGGCTATGTTTTGAAAAAGGATGTCTGTTTACATGAAATAAGCTGTAGAATTAACCTCTTGCACTTTCAAATTTAATTTAAAACAGTCATCAACAACAAGAACATTTACAAAACAAACTAAATAAAAGTGCGCATATATTATTTAAAAAATGTTAAAAAGTGGGCCTAGCTGAGTTACAAATAGGGAGACCACAATACCCCTTGTCAGTTATGCTTATAGAAAATTCCTTCTTCATTCAGATTGCAGCTGTATATTTTTTATGACTAAATCATATATTTTGTGACACAATCACAGTTGAAATGTTGCACGCAGTAATGTCTCAAAGAAAAGTACACACACAAGCACAAAAATACACCCACATGTTTACATTCATCTCTACCTCCCAGCATGGTTAGCATGTGCTCAGCCAATAATAATACAGAGAGGTCTGTCAGGTCTGCCCCTCTCTGCTAGTGCCCTTACAAAGAGAGACCCTTTCTTTAAAATATAATCAAAAGAGGGGATTTTGACTACATGTAAAAACAAGGGTTTAATAGCTTCACAATGAAGCATTGGAGGTTGTTAGTCAAGGATAAAAGTGCATGCATCTCACAAACTGGACCATTTTATCCACACATACTGTACTTTTTACTTTGGATCTGTAATCGCCCAAATATCACAACAACAAAAAGTTTAGTGGGACTTTAACATTTAGAGACCATCCACTGCATGGAATTGTTGTATGCATTGAAAGCCAGCTACTTGCCACTTACTCTAGGGAAGAGAGAGTAGCTGTTGGTATACCCAAGTGATATATGGGTTTCCAGCTTTCCTCATTGGTAAAGAGGGTGAAAACGTCTGCCTTTAAAGTGATGCTAACAATCACACATCTCATAAGTAAACAGGCAGTGTTTGCCTAGTGTCTCTACAAAACAAAGCCATGGAAAAAAAAACATTGAAATGCTTCAACAGAAATCATTACATTAAAGTCATTAATGTTAAGGACATTTCTTAAGTTATTTAAAAATATATTAAAATGGCCAAGCAAAGGATAGAGACAAAGTAAACTTTTTTTCACAATGTTATTAAACATAGTACCAGGATATAAGGCTGCTGTGATCTACACCTAATCTTGCTGTTGGTTTATAATAATGTGTTGCCTCATATGTTTTTTTTTTTAATAGAAATTTTAATAGAGATACAAAGGGAGTTCTATTGCGCACTGTTGACGTCATGCACGTGTGTACATAAAAATACAAACAACCTCTTGTTTCCCCAAATGGTAATTTTTTAAAGTTACAATGGTACTTTAATATTGCCATGTATGAGATAGATAGAGCATTACATTTACGGTTTCCCCCACACTACACACAATTTAATTCAGGTTCTCCAGGAAATTTTTGTTAAGTAAAGCCCAAAAAGCAAACAAACAAACAAAAAAGTTTTTTTCTTTAGGCCAACTGAAATCATGCCAAAAATAAATCGGTTTACAATCAGCAAAATCACAAGTCTTGTGACTTCTTTTATCTATGTAACCACTGTCATGCACTTCCTCTCTGGACTCACTATAGACACATATGGTCAGCATTAAACAACACAAAGTCAAAGGTCTCACATAGCCAGAAATACCTGTGTTTGGAACAGAGGGAAACTGTGACATGCCATACTCAAAACAGACTTCCCTAGAAATGTACTTGACCTGTCTGCAATGTGCACCTGGGTAAATATTTTGTGTAATCTACTGTGATATTCTCTTTTCATGGGAGTGTAGGTAGGCACATCAGTCAGGAAAAAAGCCTGTTACATGCAGGGCCACATTATCCAGTGTGCAAAGTGAACACTTGCCCAAGGCCCACTGACAATGGGGGGCCAACCTGCGGGCTGGCTCCCCCTATAGGTTGATTGGCTGTCATTGGCAAATTCAGTCACTAGCACCGGACAAGGCGCAGGTGGCATAGGTACCCCCCAAAGAGTGTGGCGTATGTACAGTCAGATTGGCCAAGTTGTCATGAACAGAGTTTTTTGCTTTGGATTTTCTGGGGATTATGGCTAAATAGAAATTCAGGGGCTAATGAAAAGTGGTCCAAGCATCATGAAAATGTTTAAAAAATCCTGCGGATTTGCTTTGATTTTAGCGCATAACAGCATGCTGTGAATGTGACAGCAATGTGGCAACTGTCCATACACCATCCAAGCCAATGCCACTGAAGCCTGTTGCACAGGTAGGGGTGTCATAGTTAGGAAGGGAGTGGTGGAAGGACTATATGTCAGAATGTGAACATTTAGTTATATAAGGTTTTCTTCTATAAATGACTGTTCCGAGTTGGAAAAAAATAAATAAGTATGCAAGGAGGTGCACACAAGAAAAAGGAATTACAAAACCTTTATAGCATGATGCCAAAATGAGTTTAATACAAAATATATTTTTAAGGCATTTGGGAAAAGCACATAAAAAATATAACAACATATATAAGCACTGTGGTAATCGTAAAAAGTATAAGCACTTACCGATACGTATAAAGAAAGTAAGGGCAGCATGGCAGAAAAGAGGACAGAGCGAATAAGATCCCCAAAAGTTTGAATTGGAAGTCTTTATAACGGGTGATCACATAAATACAAATGCATATTAAAGCTGACCTTTTTTTTTTTTTTTTTTTTAACATTTTTTTTATTTTAGGTTTTGCTATGATTACATTGAAAACTTACCTTTACCAGGCTTTCTCCCAGGCAGTGATCCTACTATTATAATGTCTCCTGGAAGATAAGCTGCTTGAGGACAAAGATGGCCCAGACAAGCTGCTTGAGGACGGAGATGGCCCAGACAAGCTGCTTGAGGACGGAGATGGCCCAGACAAGCTGCTTGAGGACCGAGATGGCCCAGACAAGCTGCTTGAGGACCGAGATGGCCCAGACAAGCTGCTTGAGGACCGAGATGGCCCAGACAAGCTGCTTGAGGACAGAGATGGCCCAGACAAGCCGCTTGAGGACAGAGATGGTCCAGACAAGCCGCTTGAGGACAGATATAGCACCGACAATCAGCTTGTGGACAGATATAGCACCGACAATCTGCTAGTGGACAGATATAGCACCGACAATCTGCTAGTGGACAGCTATAGCACCGACAATCTGCTGGTGGACAGCTATAAAACCAACAATCCGCTTGCTTGTGGACAGATATAGCCCCGACAATCCACTGGTGGACAGATATAGCTCCGACAATCTGCTAATGGACAGATATAGCTCAGACAATCCGCTGGTGGACATATATAGCACCGACAATCCGCTGGTGGAGTGATATAGCACCGACAATCTGCTGGTGGACAGATATAGCACCGACAATCTGCTGGTGGACAGATATAGCACCGACAATCTGCTGGTGGACAGATATACCACGGACAATCTGCTTGGGGATAGGTATTGCACTGACAAGCTGTTTGGGGACAGAGATAGCACCGACAAGTTGCTTGCGGATAGAGATAACACCGACAAGCTGTTTGGGGATAGAGATAGCACCGACAAGTTGCTTGCGGATAGAGATAACACCGACAAGCTGTTTGGGGATAGAGTTACCGTCGGCATGTTACCAAGTGTTTGATCTTTTAGACTGAATTTTAAGCATGCTTGGAGCCAAAATATTGCCCAAAGTTGACGCCTTTCTTGCTGAGAATCTACATCCCATGTCCACAGTGAGTCTCAAACTTCAATCATTATATAAAATTGGTAGACATGATTTGACAAATGTCACAAATTTGGTATACTGCAAGAGTAGAAAAGGAATATCTCAGACAGTTATAGCCTTCACACAGAAGTGGTAGAGGTTAACACAGTGAAGGGGTTTAAGCATGCATGAGACAAGCCGCTTGAGGACAGAGATGGCCCAGACAAGCCGCTTGAGGACAGAGATAGCCCAGACAAGCTGCTTGAGGACAGAGATGGCCCAGACAAGCCGCTTGAGGACAGATATAGCACCGACAATCAGCTTGTGGACAGATATAGCACCGACAATCTACTAGTGGACAGATATAGCACCGACAATCTGCTTGTGGACAGATATAGCACCGACAATCTACTGGTGGACAGATATAGCACCAACAATCTACTGGTGGACAGATATAGCACCGACAATCTGCTGGTGGACAGATATAGCACCGACAATCTTCTGGTGGACAGATATAGCACCGACAATCTGCTGGTGGACAGATATAGCACCGAAAATCTGCTGGTGGACATATATAGCACCGACAATCTACTGGTGGACAGCTATAGCACCAACAATCCGCTTGCTTGTGGACAGATATAGCCCCGACAATCCGCTGGTGGACATTTATAGCACCGACAATCCGCTGGTGGAGTGATATAGCACCGACAATCTGCTGGTGGACAGATATAGCACCGAAAATCTGCTGGTGGACAGATATACCACCGACAATCTGCTTGGGGATTGGTATTGCACTGACAAGCTGTTTGGGGACAGAGATAGCGCCGACAAGTTGCTTGGGGATAGAGATAACACCGACAAGCTGTTTGGGGATAGAGTTACCGTCGACATGTTACCAAGTGTTTGATCTTTTAGACTGAATTTTAAGCATGCTTGGAGCCAAAATATTGGCCAAAGTTGATGCCTTTCTTGCGGAGAACCTACATCCCATGTCCACAGTGAGTCTCAAACTTCAATCATTATATGAAATTGGTAGACATGATTTGACAAATGTCACAAATTTGGTATACTGCAAGAGTAGAAAAGGAATATCTCAGACAGTTATAGCCTTCACACAGAAGTGGTAGAGGTTAACACAGTGAAGGGGTTTAAGCAAGCATACGACTATCCTACATATAAGATAAAGTCAGTGACTATTGAAAGTGTTCAGATTGTTTTCTATTTCTATTTATTTTTGTCATACATTGGGCAGACTAGCATTTCTGGTCAGTTTGATATTATTTCAATAGACAAATTTGGTTTATTTTAAAAACCAAGGAAACTTTTGAACAGTAGTGTATCCACAGTTTTTTTCCCATGAATTCTCCAGAATGCAGAGCTCATACAGCCACAATGCAAATATGGACCTCAGGGGTATCCCATTCCCTTTATATTGAAAATTTGTTTTTTATTTAACCTTTTGAGTACTGAGTTCTCTATTTTTCTTCAACAACACTGGTCATACTGCAAAATATTGCATTAACAATGGATATTCCCCACATGTTTTATCTGTATCCTCCTTTCTGACAAACAAAGCTGAAATGTTAAAAAGGTCAATTCCACATCAACACCATGCAGCCCATCAAGGATCTCATTTATAATTGCATTATAAAGCAATATAACCGTCATTTCCCACATACAGTCTCCCTCTGTATCTCATATTCATGGGTGCATTCTAAAGTACTTCATATAACAGAAAATATATACAGATTGACAAGCTCACCACATGAGGTTCCAGACTGTTAGCATTACACCACGGCCCTCTATTCACTGCCGTGAACAACACAACAAAACAATAGTCTCTGGTAAGAGAAGACAGAGAATAATGCAGGACTTTACTGAAAAATGAAAACATAACTATCACATTATTCCCTAATATGAACACTTGCGTAGAGACACAGCTATTTTATCAATGGGTGACCTTATCATGCAACAACCGCCCCATTGCCCAAATACTACTTCACTAGCAAATGTACAATTATCTAAGATAATGCCTTATTTATAATGTAACCTTCCAATTTTTTTTTTAATAAATCATGGATGGCAATTGTATGGAAAGCACTTTTTACTCTTTATGGTGTTTGAGGGTGAGATGTATATTATATTTGCAATTGCATTCCTGCCAATGAATACCTTATTCTCAATGTAACTGGATACACAACTCTCATGTACATAGACTGAGTAAACCACAGCATAGCTATGAACAACATAATTACATACAAGCAGAACTCTAAACCAGAAAGAATAAACCAGTGCTAGGTCTGCGAGACCATCCATTTTAACCATCACAGCCATTTTTCATGGAAGGTTCCCATTTAGGACAGCTACACACTAGGACATCACATTACAAATTGCACAGAGGTTAACAGAAGAAATGATTGATGTCACATCTGTTTTCACATCTGGATTCACCATGTGCTGTGCATATTGGGGACTACATAAATCATTTAAGGAGCAGGTCATGTTTACAATTCTAATTTGATGCAGACAATGTTTAAATACAACTAGTGACACAATTATTTATCCACATTTAATACTGTATTACAGATCCCAAAACATCACAACAATAAAAAAAAAAACAAGCTTGTGTCAGATATAATTACTTCTGCTTTCGAGGTATTAAATGGTAATACAAGGAAACATAATGCGTTATTCACTATAATTCCCAAACTACATGTGGATAAATGTACTTATATGGTTACCAATTTATTAATATAAGTTAAATTGAACATTTCCTTGAACAGTCTTTATAAAACTCCAGCTTTTCTTGCATACATAATGGAGTCTTCTCACCAAAAAGTGAACTGTGGTGAAGTGACACATGAATTGCAAAAGACTTTAATAGCAGAGTTTGAAAACAAATCTACCCCTGATCTAACCTTCAAACTCTGCTATTAATGCGTGATGTTTGCAATTCACATCTGCTTAGTTTTTAGTGAATAGACTATTGTCTTCCTGATCCCAGTCAGTGGCACATGACACATTAAAGGGACAGTCAAACTTCAAATATGTACTCTTTTCCATAGAGTATGACACCTTTCCATGGCTCTGGAAGATAACATCTGGATGCCTGTAGCATAGTGACCTACACGGGAAGTGAAATGGATTGAATTTCAACAGTGAGGCTTTTTTTTTGTTTAAATTATATTTGCCTGATCAGTTGTGAATAATTTTTCAGGCGGTTTTTAAATTTAACTTTGTTTTACCGTTTTGTTTTTTTTGCATACCTAATTAGATACAAATTATAAATATGTCATCCCTCTATACCTTGTGTGGACTTTTCTCGGTGCAGAAAAAAAAAATATTTACTAGTAATTAAATGTCATACTTCTAGTATGTAAACATGGACCATCATGTTATATGTACCTGTCTGAAAGCCAAAACAGAGTTTTTATTAATGTAAGTACAGTACCTTCAAGAAGTAATAATAATAATGATGAACATAAACGGTGACAAATTAAAAGTAAGATAAAATGTAAAAAAAAAAGGAGAGGGGGAGAGGAAGAAACATTTCAAGGAAAGGAAGGACCATCACAGGAAGTAATTTAACTTGTCAGTTTTGATTGAATGAATAAGATAAGATTAGTTAGGCCTTGCCAGTTTCCCAATATCAAGTAATACTGTATGTTTCATTTGTCCCGGATGTAATGTTAATGAATTGGAATATATTGACCTGTGCAATGTTATTTTACGCTTTTACAGAAAATAGGATTGTAGAGCTGAGTATAATGCATCATACGTAAAACAATTGTAAGCTATTCAGCTATAAATTATAGATTAAAAGATACAATCCACTTTTTTTTTATAATTATGTTATAATAACAGGCTGTTATTCGAGTTTCATTTAGCAATGCCTCTGGTATAAACCCTACACAGCAACTTTTAAATCAGACAGATGACTGGTGTGCGACATCTATGTCAAATGCCAAACCACCATGGTCTTTGCTTTTACAAGACTAGTGCTGAATATCTTTTGAATGATAGATTTATTAATTAAATTAATTGTTTTAGAGTTCCCTGGTTTTTTTAACCCCTTCGCGACAATGTACATGTCAGGCACGTCCTGCCGGGAACCCTGATCCCGATGGACGTGCCTGGCACGTCCTATGGAGAAACAAGTGTTTTTCATGATCAACGATCGCGAAAACCGCTCTAACGATGTTGAGGCAATAGCCGGCACCGAAATGTTCTCTCTTGGGCACCCACTATCGCCCCACGGAGTGATCGTGGGCACCATATTGACGGAGCAGCCCTCTTGTGGTCAAAGCTTCAGAAGTAAATTTTTTTTTTTACTTCCGTCACTCTGAATATGTTGCTTGACTGCCCCTAGAGGCAGTCAGCAACATTGCAATGTAAAAAATAAAAATAAAAAAATAAGATTTAATTAGCTTAAAACTAGGATTAAAGTTAGATTAGCTGTTAGGGTTCAAATTAAATACATTTTAGCATAAGGGATAGGGTTAAAATTAAATATAATAAGGGATAGCATAAGGGGTAGAGTTGGGGTTAAATTTAGTGTTTGGGTTAAATTTAGGGTTCGGGTTGTGGTCAAAAGGTCAATATAGGAAAAAACCAAAACACACTATTTTTGTTTTTTGCCCTACAACTCGCAAAAAAAATACAGAAAAATATGGAAACATGCATATTTCTAAACTCGGGACAACATTTAGAAACTATTTAGACAGGGTATTTTTTTAATGATTGTATTTGTGTAAATTATATTTTAGGTCAAAGTTAGAAAAAGTGGGGGTTTTTTAAATTTTCATCATATTTTATGATTTTTTTTTGTAGTAAATTATAAGATATGATGAACATAATGAAAGCCCTTCTTATGACGATAAAAATAAAAACATAATAAGAAGACAATTACAGCTGAACACAAACACCCCAGAAGTGTCAAAACCAAAGGAAAGTCAAGGTAAAAATGTCTTGTTACTAAGGGGTTAATTTATTTTCATTTCATGCTTGGGGCTGGCATTACTGGACAGGAC
Organism: Pelodytes ibericus; assembly: GCA_036172795.1. Taxonomy (NCBI): domain Eukaryota; kingdom Metazoa; phylum Chordata; class Amphibia; order Anura; family Pelodytidae; genus Pelodytes; species Pelodytes ibericus. Next base: position 232,485,913 of record CM069857.1, on the reverse strand, counting down.
GTTTGGGCAGGCAGGATATTGAAGCAAAAAAAATAAAAAATATTTAGGGAGGTAGAGAGAATGATTGCTCCCTCCCACTTCCATGCCTGGAAAAAAAAAGCGGAGAACGCCATATCTGTACCCCTTGTGCATGCTCCTCATGGAACTGACTATGTATGCTCAGTTCTGTGGAACAAGGAGAAATCTGTGCGCTTTCACTGCACCCAACCAAGCATATACACGATCATTAAGAGTTTTGAAACAAAATATATTATACTGTAAAACAGTCACACAGATTTGATGAGTCATATCTCACAATACAAGTTATACCTTGTTTTTTTTTAATTAATGTTCATGAAAACATCAAAACAAAGGAAGGTACAATTTGTTTCCATGATTATGAACCAAATAATAGATGCAGGAAAGCGGAATACTTCAACCGTCACATCCACTGAGCTTCACTAGCTACTGCTCAGTTTTTGTCAACAAGAGAGGAACCCTGAACCTTTTTAAAAATAAAAGGGGTGTGTAAAATGTTTTGTACTATGCTCTATTAGTTAATGCATGTCTAGAGAGTTCTATGTACTGCAAAACTATGGCCAAGTATATTTGGTAACTCATAGAGGGAGCTCATCTCTCTAGACCAGCGAAGGCAAACCTATGGCATGCGTGCCACATCTAGCATACCAAGCCCTCAGTTGTGGCACGTGGCCATATTCATCACTTATCACTGCTGTCTGAGACATTGTGGGTTGCTCGCGGTCCCAATTCAGGGAGAGGAGGAGATCAGTAGTGGGTCAAACAACTTCACTGCACTATTTTCATTGTGTCACATTCTCAATATATATCTGGAGAACCGGGTAGAAGTGGTCAGGTCAGAAACCAATTAACTGACTGGTTTCCGACCTAAGTGTTTCTACCCGCCTCTCCGCATGAACTATGTGTGTGATTATATATGTGTGTATACATGATTATATATATGTGTGTGTGTGTGTGTGTAAGTTATATATATATATATATATATATATATATATATATATATGTGTGTGTGTGTAAGTATATATATTTGTGTGTGTAAGTATATATGTGTGTGTGTGTAAGTTTTTTATATATATATATATATATATATATATATATATATATATGTGTGTGTGTGTGTGTGTGTGTGTGTGTGTAAGTATATATATATATATATATATATAAGTATATATATTTGTGTGTGTGTGTAAGTATATGTGTGTGTGTGTGTGGTGTTGGCACTTTGAGGTTTGCAACTGTGTTTCATTCAGGGCCCAAAAACATTCGCAATCACTGCCCTAGAGCAACTGGATTAATAATGGGATCCTCTGAGACAGTTTGTTTCTGATACTTTATGCCTAGGCCAAAGCAAACTTGCAAAAAGGCCTCTTTTAAAAAACAAAGTCAATGAAAGTACTCAGTAATTAATGAAAAAAAGACATAATTTATGTGAACGAGCAGCTGACTCTGCAGTCAATACCCAAAAAAGATATTGCTTTCACATAAGCATGGGCATCTATGGGGCTAAGAAAAAAATATATAAGCTCAGAATCATTGTATTTGTATATAAGGTTATCATATCAGCCATTTTGTACTACCCACATATAACTTTTTCATGCCTTGTTGGTGGGAAAAAAAATCTTTCAGATGTGTGCTTTGTACAGGCTCATGAGAAATGCATATGTATGCACACAGCTTCATTTTTGTGACATTTCAAATATTGATTTATTTATTTTCACTACCAGACTCGAGACAAATACTGAGAAGCCAAGTGGAAATGTCAGTAGAAGCTGCAAACCTGGTATTTAGGAGTATATTAAACATTTCTTGAATACATATATTCAATTGTATGATTAACTGTAATATGAATTTAATAAAGTACCTTATTTTTATGCCAGGTGGGTCATTTAAAAGACACTTCCCCCTCTATGTTACTTCTAAGCAGAGACAGCAGTCACCGTCCATTCCAAGAAAATAATAAATATGGCACAATACTAAAATCAAATCTATAGCTTAATTGAGTAGTAAGGATAAAAATATTAGCTGTTTAAAAATAAAAACCAATATGCTCGGAACACTCTATGACACAATATACAGATAATGCTGGACCATGTGAATCATGACAAAGTGAAATAGATTCTCAAATACAATTTAGCAGGGATAGTTTATGTTTTGTTTTCATAAAAAAAAAAACATGCAAAGCCCTTGCAAGTTTTAACTGGTAAATACCATGTAGAGGAAAACCTTGGAATCCGGTTTCAGAGTACACGTCACGTCACCACAAAAGCATTCTCAGTTTACAGAATATAAATTAACCTATGATTAGCATAGTACTGACTTGACAGGTGCCAACAAGTGCTGATACAAAGAAAACTAATTATTCACATTTACTGTGCACCATTTTCTTCCAAAAGGAAAACCATTGATTGCGAAACAAAGTTTTTCTTCAGTTCTTTTTCAGCTGGCGTAATATAATATCTTGCTATATATAAGAACTCTATAGCAAGATATGTATACATCATGGTATGGTATGGAACATTAACTGATCATCAACACCTCATGATAAAGCACACATGAAGAGCAGGCAGAGAGTAAATATTTACACCCGTGTAATTTATGTTTGTTTATGCTGTCCTTAACCCTTTAAGGACCAGGGATTTTCCTGGGCCAAGGACCAGAGCGTTTTTCAATTTTTAATACGCGGTTTTTGAAACATAAATTTCCTCTCTCTCATTTAACGTACCCATACAAGTTATATGTTGTTTTTTAGAGGACAGTTAGAGCTTTCTTTTGATACCCTATACATAAAAATTATTTACATTTTAGTATTAAAAAATACATATAAAAGAGGAAATTTTTGAGGAAAAAAAAGTTTTTCCCCATTATTTTCCCAATAATAAGCTACATAACTAGTGCAACACTAACCCACTTATCCCCCCTAATTAACTAACTAATAAAAAAGAAAAATATTGGTTCCCAAACACCCCATAACAAAAAAGACAGAAAAAAACTCTGAAGAGTGCGATGTCAGATCAGTAAAAATCATGCAACAGGCATGCAGGGGTTAAATTTTATTAAATAAATATATTAAAATTACCTTTATTTATTCAAAAAAACTTTATAAATTGTAAAAATAAAAAAATTTGTTAAAAAAAAAACTAAATGAGGGCCATAAAGTGGAAGGAAACTGATCACAGTTAAAAACTGTGATCAGCAATGAAAGGGTTAATTTTTTTTTTTTTTTTTTAACCTATGTGTGTATAATTAATTTATTTTTACTTACAGGTCACTCTCTGTGCTTCACTATAAGAATGTGAAGCACAGAGAGTGAATTAGAGGCAAAGTCAGTGTGTGAACATCTAATTTGCATGTTATCGCGGTGATGACTAAATCACCGCGATCACATGGCCGGAAACTGACCGATCGGGTCCAGGAGCTTTGCCTCGGGTGCGAGGCTTAGTCCTGGACCCGTTGCAGACTAGCTGGTGGTGCCCACGGAGCGCACCGCCGGCTAGACTGCATGACGAGTTAACTCGTCATAAGGTCGCTAACGCTGCGGCTCTTATGACGAGTTAACTCGTCATAAGGTCGGGAAGGGGTTAATCTTGCCTTCCTGACTGGGTGTGATAAAGAATGAATTCGATTTAATAACAGGCTTGTCTGCGGCAGTAGTACCGAAGATGAGTAGCTGGCTTAGTAGCATCACTGACTAAATACAGTGACTGGTCATTTTGTAACAAAGCTTTTTGGCATACCAAAACACTGGGTTGAAGGCTTAAGCTAATGGCCAATTAATTGGGAAAGCAAATAGAAAAGAAAGTCCCTAGGATGAAACATGTTTTACCAGTGTAAGTAAAAGCTTTAGTATATTTCAGCAGTGTGTCATCTTTATAGAAAACTGTGTACTTACAGATTGCCAGGCCAAGCACTCCATGATCCGATGCTCACAGCGCTCAAGGTGTTTGATCACATCTCTCGATAGGCTTGGTTCAAATTTTATAAAGCTCTCAATTACTTTGTAAAAGTCAAAGGCTTTCAATTCAAATATATGAAGTATCCATGGGAAGGACAGATCCGTTATTGGATTCAGCTGGTTTTGTGAAATATTTCCTAAAATAAAGAAAATTATTTTCAGTACAAAATTTACAAATTATTTGCCAACTCATCTGGCTCTGATTTTAGGTTCAGTAATGCTTTAAAAATAGACTGGTAAATATATGGATTATGGGCCTTGTCTGGAGGTTTTTCTACTGCTACAAAAAAAAACAAAATTAAAAACGAGGCAGAGGCATATATGAAAATAAACTTTTTAACATCAAGCCTGTATTTCCACTGGCTTTTGTGTTTTCGTACCCAACATGACAAATCGTGTTGGTCTGTGATAAAGCACATGGAATAATCTTAAGTAAAATAGTCCCATAGCTCTTACAAAGATCCTCTCTGAAGCATTATCGTCATCTACTTTCATCCACAAAACATTGTGACAAGTTCCCCTTCGCGTAGGTATAAACATTTAATTTACATGTTCGGTAGCACTATCACCAGCAGATATATAGATTAAAAGACATATTTACCTGAAATTGTCTTCTGCCTTCAACAATTTGTCCCAACCCAAAAATGATGTGAATATCCCACAATACCTAGTGTGCACTAAACACTGGAATGTAATTTCCCCATATTTTGTTTTTTTACCTCTTGAAATAGAGTCCAGCTCAATCTTGTCCATTTAAATCTTTAGTCAACTGCATCAATTTCAGAGATGCATCTTTCTATTTTGACAGACAGACTGGCATAGAGTCTGCTTTGTTTAGCCTGTATAGCACCACAAATAGCGATACACCTCTAAATCTGCCTTACTGTCTATCCTTTCAGTGATCTGTGCAACATGCTTTTGTCTTCCTTCCATGCTGAGGGGACTGAGCTCTTTCACAGAGATGGGCTAGGCCCCTTACTTCCAGTGAAGGCAAATCTTAATGCTTCAGTTTATGAAGACATTATGGACAATGCTATGCTTCCAACTGGGAAAAGTTTGGGGAACAGTTTCCAGAATGACAGTGCCAGAGCACAAAGCAAGGTTCATAAAGCCATGGTTGGATGAGTTTGGTGTGGAAGAACTTGACTGGCCCACACAGAGCCCTGACCTCAACCCTATCGAACACATTTGTTATGAACTGGAATGGAGATTGCAAGTCAGGCCTTCTTGTCCACCATCAGTGTATGACCTCACAAATGCTCTACTAGATGAATTGTCAAAAATGCCCACATAAACACTTCAAAATCTTGTAGAAAGCCTTCAGAGATGAGTGGAAGCTGTTATAGCAGCAAAGGGGGGACCAACTACATATTAATATCCATGTATTTAGAATGCCATGTCATAACAGTCCCTGTTGGCGTAATGGTAAAAAAATAACATATTAAAATAAGTTACATAATATAGCTTGTTTGAACCCAGACAACATGCAGACATATCAGAATAACATTAACTAGAACAGGGCTCGACAAACCCCGGGCGCCAGGTGGCCATGGCGACCAGGAAATCAGACCTGGCGCCCGGGTATCGTGAGCCCCGCGATGTGCCCTCGGCAATGGGATCGGGGTTTTTTTCTTTATTCCAGCAGCGGTGCGCGAGGGAGCAGAGTGAGTGCACCGGCTGCACAGACTTCCTGCTCCGCCTCCTCGCGCACCGCGTTCTAGCGCTGATCACTGGGGAGCATAGTAGGGAAGCTGCTCTGAGCCACCGGGCTGCAACGGATACCGCCCTCCCTCTCTGCATTGAGGTGTAATCGCAGGGAGGGGGAACACTGATAGGTGAAAAAAAAAATTTTTCTTTAAAAAACCCCAAAAAAACCCTGCTGTCTTGTGTATGTCTGCGTGCATGTGTTTGTGTGTATATATGTGTGTGCCTGGATGTGTTTGTGTGTATATATGTGTGTGCCTCGATGTGTTTGTGTGTATATATGTGTTTGTGTGTATATATGTGTGTGCCTGGATGTGTTTGTGTGTGTATATGTGTGTGCCTGGATGTGTTTGTGTGTGTATATGTGTGTGCCTGGATGTGTTTGTGTGTGTGTATATGTGTGTGCCTGGATGTGCTTGTGTGTGTGTGTGTGTGTGTGTGTATATATGTGTGGCTGGATGTGTTTGTGTGTGTGTGTGTATATATATGTGTGGCTGGATGTGTTTGTGTGTGTGTGTGTGTATATATATGTGTGGCTGGATGTGTTTGTGTGTATGTATGTGTGGGACTGACTGGATGTGTTTGTGTGTGTATATATGTGTGTGCCTGGATGTGCTTGTGTGTATATATGTGTCTGACTGGATGCGTTTTGTGTGTATATATGTGTCTGACTGGATGTGTTTGTGTGTGTTTGTATGTGTCTGACTGGATGTGTTTGTGTGTGTATGTATGTGTCTGACTGGATGTGTTTGTGTGTGTATGTATGTGTCTGACTGGATGTGTTTGTGTGTGTATGTATGTGTCTGACTGGATGTGTTTGTGTGTATGTATGTGTCTGACTGGATGTGTTTGTGTGTATGTATGTGTCTGACTGGATGTGTTTGTGTGTATGTATGTGTCTGACTGGATGTGTTTGTGTGTATGTATGTGTCTGACTGGATGTGTTTGTGTGTATGTATGTGTCTAACTGGATGTGTTTGTGTGTATGTATGTGTCTAATAGGGTGTGTGTGTGTGTGTATGTATGTGACTGACTGGATGTGTGTGTATGTATGTGACTGACTGGATGTGTGTGTATGTATGTGACTGACTGGATGTGTGTGTGTATGTATGTATGTATGTGACTGACTGGATGTGTTTGTGTGTATATATGTGTGACTGGATGTGTGTGTGGGGGGTTGTTTTGTATGTATATGTAGAAAAACAAGGTGTAACACGTTTCGCACTCAGAAGTGGAGGGTGCACGGAGAGGACTTTCACCCTAGTCCTCCAAATCATAATAAAGGATCCTGTGTGTGTGTGTGTATGTATGTGACTGACTGGATGTGTGTGTGTATGTATGTATGTATGTGACTGACTGGATGTGTGTGTATGTATGTGACTGACTGGATGTGTGTGTGTATGTATGTATGTGACTGACTGGATGTGTTTGTGTGTATATATGTGTGACTGGATGTGTGTGTGGGGGGTTGTTTTGTATGTATATGTAGAAAAACAAGGTGTAACACGTTTCGCACTCAGAAGTGGAGGGTGCACGGAGAGGACTTTCACCCTAGTCCTCCAAATCATAATAAAGGATCCTTTATTCTGTATGTATATGTGACAGACTATGTGTCTGTGTGTGACTGCGTGTGTTTGTGTTTATGTGCCGTTGTCTGGCTCCTAGATTTTTTAGCTGGCTCCTAAAACTCAGATCAATTTGTCAAGCCCTGAACTAGAATATTGTTGATATTCAATGCTGAGTTACAAACATACACTACAAACGCATTTCCTACTAACACCTAGCCAAAAGGGATGCTGTGAGCAAATTTGGAGAAATAAGTTGCAGAAGTGATCATGTTACAAAACGAATCTCGAAAACAGGAACATGTTTCTAAGCACGGAATGAGAGTGATTAACCAAACTCCTCATGACACAGATTGAGCGTGCAGTTCTGAACAACATTACTACGTTGTATTGCACATCTAAATGAATACTAGCTTAATTGAGTTACAGTATACATGAATACTTTTGATAAAGTAATAAAAATACATTTGATAATAAAAACACAGCCATAATTCTGTAGATTTTAATTTAACAAAATGTTTGTATTTAATTACCAATTCAAACATTTACATTTTCATTGCTTAACAGAATGCAGTTCTCCTTAAATAAAGATGCAGATGTTGAGGAGAAACAGAATTTCACAATTATCCTCTATGCTGCCTATTAAAAACACCAACAAAAAAAAACAAAAAAAACACTCCTATGGGAAATGTGTCACTGATTGTAAGTGTTTATCCCACAGTAAGCATAGGGATTACTAGGATTCCAAAAAGGAGATCTTTCAAGCATTGTATTTTTTTTTTTTTTTTTTTGCTTTAGAAGAACTATTTGCAGTTTACTTAGTGTTCAGGTACCATTAAATGAACAGGTATAAAACTGTGTTTTATCAGAAATCTGATATATGAAAAAAGTCTAAAATAGCAAAATATGGGGAATTTGCACATTTTATGATATTGAAGAATAATTTCACAGTTATTTTATTTTCAAGATGGCAAGCTTAGGGTTAAAGGATTTTAAAAAAAAAATACTTTTACTCTATTATGGGGCAGCACTTTATAATATGAGATATGGTCTTTGCAGAAGCTAGGGATCTCCTTCAGCAGCAGGGAACGGTCCTCCTGACCAAGAGGAAATCCTTCTCTCAATACAGTGTTACGTCTTTACACTATTCCAGATGAACAACACGTTTCTCTTTATGTACTGTTTAGCAGAAACTGCACAACTGTTGGAAGGGGAGGTAGTCGGATTCTGGGGCATAGAGGGGGAGGTAGTTCATAGTCCATTGGAGGGTGAAAGGGTAGGTATGGAGAAGATGAGGTACATCTGGAGATGGTACAGGTTTGCTTTTTCATTTTAGTACATTACTATATTAACAATGTGTCATTCTGAACCGAACAAAATGTTTGACATTGTAGTACATATAAAAATGCGTAACAAAAAGGAGGAACTGAATTAAAAAAAAAAAAAAAAAAACTGTGGCTTGCACATCAACATATTACACTATCTCTCACCATTGACTGGTTATATATGATCAAATTATTCCCTTTCAGGTACGGATATTCAAGAGTGGGCTATGGAAGACTATGGAGAAGGGATTGGGAGTTATTCGGGGATGGGTTGAGAGAGTCAAAAGGTGATCAAATGGGCGAGGGGGGGGGGGGCTAAGGCAAGGGAGAGGGTAACAGATATTTGATGGAAATTGGAGTATTAGATTAAGGATTCAAATAGATTATTTTATTTGTTATCTTTAAGAATAGATAGGCATTGCTTAATTTCAAGGAATTCTTTCCAGAACCATTATCTACCCTGCATTGTAAGAATCAGATCTTCAGTTGAGCGTATCTCTTCCAAGAAGGCTATCCATGGTGTGTTGGGGTATGGATTTGTTTCCAGTATCTTGGGACCAGGACCATGGTAGTGTTTATCAGATGGAGTGTCAGAGACTTTCTGTATTGGGGCTGCCGTGTGGTGTAGTAATAATTCCTTTGGAGTGAGAGTGTGGGATCTATGATAGTTACTATTACAGAGTGTACTAGAGCCCAGAATAACAGGATTTTAGGGCATTACCATTTTTTTACACTTCCAGCATATGTAGGTGGTGGTGGAGTAAAACTTCTGAGGTATGGAGAGTTGTTTATTCCATCTGATGAGGATTTTACATGCATTTTCCTGGAGTGTCACTGAAGAGCAGCATTTATGGATTACCAGTGGCAATTTTGTGCCACTGATTTTATTGTAGGGTATTGTTACAGTCCCTTTCTGTTGTAATAATATGGTGAGATGATATTGCTGCATAGAGATCCTTTTGGGGGGGTCTGTTTATCTAGGCAGGCCTTTTCTAGCAAAGTAGGTATTAAGTTTTGTGACACTGATCGGGTTAATGAGTTGTAGCAGTGGGATAGTTAGGTGTACAAAAATTAGGTGGTGGGTGTTATATTATAAATGCATTTTTTAAGTGTAGAAGCAAAACTTGTGAACAGTGACTACATGTAACCTATCAGCATGGGGCAATTGAAAATGGCCTCATCTGAAAAATATGAGTGCAGGTAACCTATAGCTAATGGTGCTTCAGTAGTGGGGTCTGTTGCACTAGTATTTCCAAGATGCAACAGTGGTGCTAATAATTACGAGAGTTATCTTGTTTCAATGTTTTTAACTGAAAATATTCTATGGCAGTCTATGGTATTCAAAAACCTGAAATCTAGCAACTGTTTATTGAATAGAACCCAAGAACCAGTATACCTTACAGTCACACAATGGATTAAACCATCTTTCGGTGAATGGTAAGAGTGTGTACTTTAACACAGGTTATTACATTTAAATTTATTTAGATGCAGTGATACTTGAATGTTGTATTTACACAATAAAAGTCTTAAAAGTAGCAGATGCGCAAGATCTATACAATAGTTATGTACTAGATACCTTAATCATCAGCTGTAGCAACACCTACACTACCAGAAGGACACAAACTATTATGATAGACTTGTACTATCAAAATGATGTAGTGTGAAATCAGCCTTTGCTTTGAATTATAAAATATCACAATAAAATATTCGCTGAGTGTACAAAACATCAGCAACACCTGAACTTTCCAAGAAAAGCTCTGAAGCATTGAACAAAGGTGAAAGCTATGGTGCCTTCTTGGAATAATCTGTTAAATCCATTTCAATGTATAGGAGACAAGACACACTAAGGAAGAATTTCAAAAACTTTCACAAAACAGTTATTCAGCAGACTAACAAGCAAGAAAAAAACTGAGATGCATTTGAAGGTGATAACTCATGATAGAATAATCAGACAGCACTACAATCTTTAATCAGTTTCAGAGGCTTCACACACTGCAAATTCCACTCTGGACTTAGCATGAACTTAAAACTACTGAAGTCTAAGGGCAACACTTCCCGTAAGCTGGCAACGTTTCGACCATGAGTGTATCTTTGTCAAGCATCAAATTAGGTTATATGTAAACTTCTTACTGCAAAAAAAATAGCACTGATCCTAAACAAGTTAAGAATTGATAAAATGTCAACCCAATGACATCAAGCAAGACTGTAATCATGTGCCCTGAAAATGCATGTTCTGGTGGCACTTGATTGAATATGTGTAAGATACAGAGCTTTGAAAAAGACTTTAGAGATTTACAGTCAAAGTTTCAATGTGTGTATATAATGTATAAGATCATTGCACTTTTACCACTGGACCAATTATACAGATCAGTAGGAATATTGTAATATATTAAATTCTGTGTACAAGATAATGTTATGCAATATACATGTTCTGGATAGTTTTACTTACCTCCATATGTTGCCATAACAACTTCCACTGCAGCAGCCAACAGACATGTATGAAAGATGTCATTATTCAGCAGTATGCTGGAAAATGAATACACGAAAGAGAAGTTCATAAAAATAAAACACATTATTTTAAAAACACAGTGTAAGCACACATTACCAAATTGATTATCATGACAGGGCCACGGAAAAAAAAATAAAATTCTCCAGCACGAACTTACACTTTGAATGATAGAAAATCAATACTAAAAGAATAAAATCAAGGTATATGTTGCATTAACTGTTATTTTTAGAATACATTATTGTCAAGGCCAATATCAGGGGGTATTTAGCTGGTGCTTAAGCAGCTGTATTGTGATGGAGTGACACTATGGGGCATTACGGAAGAGAAAAATGTACAGAGAAGGGAAAGGCAGGGAGGGGGATCACTGAGCACTACATATGGCCTAATGCTGAAGCTATTTCCACATGCGCCTTGGAATAAAGCAGACTCCTCTGCTGGTCCTGAACTTCCGGGTTCCTCCGGTACTTAGTGCCTAATTGGTGTTTTCCAGTTCCTGATTAATGTTGGATAATCTCTACCAAACTCTGTTTGGTGGAGGTACTTCTCCTGTGGTGTAAAATTGTAGGATGAATAAAACTATTTTTTTTAATAAAAGTCAGAATGGCATTATACATTCAAAAAGTAAGTAAATTAATAAATTATGAGAAAAATGTGCTTGAAACATGTGTGTGACATCTGTGTATGACCTCACCTTGTTGCTTGATGTAAAAATTACACATTCCTGTTGAAAATTATGTCATAATAATATTTAAAACATATTTTCTATGAATGTGTATTTGCCTGTAATGCTCCAACATAATGTATAGATAAACAAACAATACAGTATACTGCGCCAATAACTGTGATGGAGTAAGCTAGCACTTGTGCACAGCTAGTGTCTCACTCCTAGCAAACCAGTGAAAACAAATACAATAAAGTGAACATGTGCGCTAGTGACCAACACTAGAAAAAAAGAGCATTAACCTTTTCTATGAGAAGAAATGCTCAGATATTATGCAAAGGGAAAAAAACACTTGAAAAAGCCTCAACAAGAGGGGAAACGTGTTGTGTGAGAGGAGAGGAGTGCACAGACAACACTATTGGTTTTATGGACAAGCATCTGGGACTTTTAAAATGTTTTTTAATGTAAGATCTTAATGTTTGTTGGTTTTATTGCTTATATTAAAATACTTACTTGCGCAATCCTGCCTTCTCCTTCCCATGTGATCTGGATATCGGGGCTGCCTCTGGAGCTGGTTTACAAGATCTACCTGCTCTTATCTGAGCTTACCCACGCTATTTATCTTGAGCAGGGTATTGCTCATGTAAATGTGAGTGTACCATTTATGCACTTTGCACTATTATACCATTGCACTGATATACTACACTATTATTGTTTTTGTTTTTTTCCCTTTGCAAAATTTCACATTGAAAATATCATGTTCATTTATAATTAAATTGAATAAAACTAAAATATTTATTAAAACAAACCTGAAGTTCTGAATATGCAAGCGTTCTTCTTCCTAAAATAGGATGGAAAATAGGATGTAAATACAATAAGGTTGTCTTTAACTTCATGCATAAGTACAACGTCTCAGCCATACATTATACTTACTGACTTTAGAAGAGCCTCCATGACTCTATAATGCAAGCGTACTCCAAGTTTATATCTCTACAAAATAAAACACATGTTTAGCATTCCAGCATTCCCAGACTATTTAAAAAATAAACAGAAACAAAGCAATGGAGGTTATGTATAAGATTCAATTGTTGGACAAAGTTTTAAAACCGGTCCAGTCACCCTGGAAAACAATGGAATATTTCTGCCGATTCCCTCAAGAACTATCTTTATACATAACTCCCAATGTGTAATTCTACATTGTTCAACACTTTCTTCACCTTCCCCTGTGGCACATGTCTTCTATTAATACATAACATAATGCTGTGAATCAAAATAATGACCTGGTAACCAATTTCTGCACATGCTTGTCCAACAGCTGCAGCAAATCTTTCTTTAAAGACCCGTCCAAGACTTTCCACTCTACTCATAATCTTCTGCTTTGGGTTTACTGTGCACTTCTGCAAATTAAACAGATATAAGATTAAGCACCTTAATTGGTCCCACTTTCCCTATTCTATAACTTCGTATCTGCGCATTTTGCTACAAATATAAAACAAAATACTCTCTGTGAAAAGACAATTACATTAAAGGAAGACTTCCTTGATAGATGAAACTTTGTCTTGAGAACACATCATGGACTGCATTTAATGTATACATGGAATGTATCAGCATTTTCTTGTGCGCTCTACTGTATTCAATGATCAGAGATCAATTAACTCAGGTCATTGAGAAGAGCTTATTTTTATATATTCTTAAATGTTTATGACATCATCTATTGGCTTGATATGCATATTAACTACTTTTAATGGGAAATATATAATTTGCAGATCAAGCCACAAGGTAGGGTCATAAAAAGGAAACACCACAGACACTGTTTTCTCTTATTAGAAGTGTAAGTACATTTGTAAAATAATGGGAATAATATACACATTTGAAATACATATTTCCCATTGAAAGAAGATCATTTGAAAATCAAGCCAATATATGGAGACACACCAGACACATTTTCCTCTTAATTTTATGCATTGCAATTCTGCCCACACATTGTATACACAATGTCTATTCCCTGTATTTACATTATAAACAATATTTCGATGACAGAGTTATTTTAAAATGTTTAGCAATTTCTAATTACATTGGGATGATTTTATGGCATTTAAGACTGCCGTGGTCACTTACATTAAAATATGCATTGAGACTGTCACATGGCTCATCATTTGCAGAATTTAACACAACCATGAGTTGTTGAATTGTGTTCATTGCAGCTCTAGAGAAATAAACACAAAAACAATTTGACCAAATATACCCAAGAGAAACTTGAAAAATCAGACGTACTAATGAAAAGTATAAGCAATACAAATTGGGAATATTGTTGAGAATAAGAAAAGCTTTTGTTCTACCATTGGTGCCATGATTTCTATAATAATGGTGCATTTTAAAGCATGTGGGGATAATGAAAAACTACAAGCAGTAGTCTTCAACATGCACCAAAGTGAGTTTGGGGGCAAGGCTGTCGCTTTAAAATAGGTACCATAGTCTACACCACTATGGTAACCGAAACAGAAATGGGTGTAGCCATTCATCCCCAAATGTATTCAGCATCCCATTTGCTGGCATAACTTTAAGTATTATACAAGGCTTGAACACTGCATCTCTATAGTGTTACCAGCACATTTTCAGTTCGCTGCTAATACAGTACACAAATACTATTCCCTTGCTTAGGGATACAAGTCCTGGGAAAAAATATCATCAGGCAGAAAACAAACTTTGCCAGTTACAAGGTAAAAGGATATCACCTCTCAATATGATGTGTATTTACAAGTAGTCTTTTTACTTGTATGCTAAATAAAGTGACAAAAATCTTATATTTACTCCAAAAATTCAAATTACTGCATGCTAAGACCATAGATATATTTGTGTCTAATCTAATATTGAAGCACTCACACTATATGAACATATCTGTAAACTGTAAAACTTCATTATTTTAACTTTTTATTTTTCCACTTGATCGGCATCTTAAAACAGTGGTAGGATGCTATTAATTTATGGTCATTTTTTCTGGTTGATCACCATGATTTCTAATGGGTTTTCCGAATGACTCAGTGCAGCAATTAGCCAGGCAGTACACAAATCCAAATGTCAGGTTATCGTCTTATTGGATCACATTTTGCTTAGTCAGAGTTACTTACCTGACTGGTGTCTGTGGGGGTATCAAAGGCACTTCATCCAATCCATTTTTTTGGGGTGTTTTCTCCTGTTCCAAACTGATTAAAAACCACAATACTTGTTAATATATATTAAAACTTTTAATCTTATGCTCTTTGCATTTTCCCAAATTGGCAATAAAAGATTTCAGAAAATTCTAATTAGTAGCGTGAATAACATTTGTTTACACTAGTAACTGGAATAATGCATAATACAAAATAAGATTTTGGTAAAACAATAAATGTAAACATTCAACTTATAGATGTACAGAAAAATCTTTACCTGCTTAGAACATCCACTCTCAGAGTTTCATCATTCTCTAAAAACAATCTTGCGTCTAAATCCTTGTTTTTATTATAGAGTTCTTCATATTGTCTTGACATACTTTCATCCTAGACCAATGAACATTTTATGATGAATGTAGCAAACAAATCAAATGAATAATACATTTTTAATTTATTATACACATAAGGGCACATGCAGCAGGTTAATGCTACATTATTTCTAAAAACTAAACAGAAACCATAATAAGTCCTAATATGCCATATGTTAATACTATAAGGAAATTGTAGTTTAACCCCTTTGTGACACATGGCTTACCTGGTACATCATGTTTTAAAACAAGCTATGGAATCTCAAGGATTGCTTCTGCCGCTCAGCCATATTGCTGTAATGCCCCGATGTTGAGCAATGCAGAAATAAGGTGCCAGGGTGATGTGTAATCGCTCCCTGGGGCAATCTCATGGGCCATATTGAAAGTCATAATGGCATGCAATATGGCGCTGCCCTGTTGTGGTCAAGTGCTTTGGCTGTGATCACTTCCGTCACTCTGGTGATGTTGCTTGATTGCCTCTAGAGGCAGTCAGCAACATTACAGTAAAACATATACATAGGCTGAGTCTAGGGTTATGGTTATCTTTGAGGTTAGTATTAAAGAGTCACTGTAGGAAAAAATGGTTATGAAAAAGCAATACGCTACTTTTAGTTATTGCCATATAACGTGCGCAAAACAACAGAAAACCATGTAAACATTGGATATTTCTAAACTCAGGACAAATATCTGAATATATTTAGCAGTTTTTTTATTAGCTTTTGTAGATGTAAAACTAGTATAAAAGATTTTTAATGTGACAGAAAAACTGTTTTTTTTCCATTTGCAATAATTTTTTGATTATAATAAATTAAATGATGGAACTAATGATATTTAAAGAGAGCCCTTCTTATGAAGATAAAAAAAACATTATTTAATATGTGTGGGTACATTAAATGAAAAAGAGGAAAATTACAGCCAAACTCTGTAGAAGAGCTAAAACAGGCCATGTCACCAAGGGATTAAAAGAGAACACCACAACTTTTAGTGATTTACACTCAAGAAAACCAATTTCCATAAATGCTACTGTACCTTTGGGAGTCCATCAGTCAGTGAAGTGCTAACAGAATCCAAGAAGCTCACAAAACTTGAGTTATATACATTCTTCACCTAAAATTCAGAAATGGTAATAATTTTGCTTGATAATAACAACAACAACAAACCTACAATGTAATGTATTCAGAGCATGCATCAGGGGGATAAAGACATACCAAATACCTGCTGCATCAGTCTACTGGCTCTGCAGTCTGTCCATTCTACAAAGCGCTTGTGACAGACTGCAGGGCCTGAAACAATGTTGGAGGCAGTGTTAATTTTGACAGGAAATTTTAAAATTAGTTTTATTCTAGTCTTGACTAGAAAGCCATCTCCAGCAGTGAGGGAGGAAACAGGTCTGAGAAGGCTGTTACACAGTATTAAGTTAACTTGCTGGGGAGAAACAATCATGTAACAGTACCAGGCATACCAGATGGAGGCGTATACTCTTCCTCTGCAGTTTGCAGGGTATTGTTCCAGTGGCAGATAGGAATCTCATCCAATCCAGCTGCAGTTAGAGCCAGGGGACTTGACAAGGTATTTATTGTTAGTATTTTAATAGTATGAGTGATATCTCTGGATTAGCCTCAATACTGTAGTAACCTTGTTCTGGAAGACTCTCAGCTTTGTTAAATTAGTGCATAAATGTAGAACTGTGCATACAGAAGAGGATCCAATGATAATAAATGTGGCAAAGAACATGTTAATGTTTGGTTAGTACAAGGATGAAAAAGTGTGTGGGGGGAATCTTACAGATGAGAAAAAAAGGACATGCTACAGCACATTAAGTTTGGAATAAAATAATTCATACTTTCTCCAGTAAAGGTAAATGCAGAACAGGGAAAGTATTACCTCATCAACAGGACATTCATTTTCTTTACAAAGAAGCTCTATGACTCTTGCGTTGTTTACAGTCAGTTGTGACGCGCGTTTGTTCCTGTTCTGACCACGTCGGGAAGTGCGGGTTGGTCCACTGACAGGCAGTCCATTCACAGCACTCTCTGTATGTAAGAGCAGGATTTGCATACATTTTATCCCCATGCACATATATTTATATATCTCAATTGCACAATTCGGAGATATTTTAAAAACGCAAAAAAAAAAAAAATCGCAGAACGTTAGACACAGTATAAGGTATGTTGCAATTGGATTAAAAAGGAGGGGGGGGGGGGGGGAGTTAAAAAATGCTCTAAGTTAGTTATAGTTTGAAAATAATGTGAGATTTTCAAATAGGTCCCTTTTTTTGTCCCAAAAAAATATTTTGCATTAATTTCCATAATACATATGGAATTTCTGAGAACATCTATATATAGTTTCTGTCTCCACTGGTAGCTTTTTTTAGCACACAATTGCACAAACTTGATTGAACTGACTGCTTTCATGTTAATATTACATTACATTAACATTTATTTGTACAGCGCCACCAATTCTTGTAGCGCTTGGTACAGAGCATAGAAGGGAACTACATACTAAGTTAGACAAACTAGTACAGACTGGTACATGAGGTAGAGAACCCTGCTCGTAAGCTTACAATCTAAGAACCCTGCTCGTAAGCTTACAATCTACTGCAAGGAAAGGACGAAGTCCAAATGTCACTGGAGACATAAATCTATAAGATTAACACAAAGGTGCAGAGTCCAAAGTGCATTTATTACACAAAAATCTGGAAGATACCGGGGAAGCAGAGGCAGGGAACCACTGACAGATGCCTTATGCATTTCAAATTTCTACAAGCTCGTTATCATAGGTTTTATTTGCCATGGAACATATGTTAGAAGCAGTTGTCAAGAGATAGATCATTTAACACAGGGCTTGACAAATTTAACTGAGTTTTACTAGCCAGCAAGAAAATCTAGGAGCCAGACAACAGCCCATACATACACACATACAGTCTGTCCCATACACACACACACACATTAAGTCTGTCCCATTCACACAGACATACACACAGTCAGTTACATACACACACATACAGTCAGTCAATCACACACACATACAGCAGAGATGGGGGCATTTCTGTTCCAGCCCAGTTTGTGCCTCTCGCACAGGCATAGACCATCTTTACTTCTAACCATGCTGAGCACACCCGGTTCTGGGACACTATAGTGCGATGTTGGATAAAATAAAAATAAAATGATCCCAGGAGCGAGGGCACCAGAAGGAGATAACAATACCCGAGGTCTCATTTCCTGGTCGGCAGCACCGCCCACATATAAATGCTTGAAAGGACAATAGTCTCCAAGCAGCCCTCTTTTTTTTAAAATTCATGTGTGATTATTTCAAATCATTTTTGCTTACTGCAGATACTGTATCAATTATCAAAGTTAGGGGTAGTTTAACTCCTAAAGAACTAGTACTTTTCATAAATCAATGACCAGGGCAATTTTTGTGGTTGTTTAAATGTAATTTTCCTCTCTGTCATTTAATGACTAATACAAGTTATAGGTTGTTTTTAAAAAGAGCTTTCTTTGAATACCATTTACATACATGGACAAATAAACACACACACATTTATATATTAGTATTAAAAATACATAAGGAGAGGGGCGTGGCCTGGTGAAGATGGGCTCACTTTGAGGAGCCCCCGCTTGTCTCCTGTATAAGCTACAGCCTTCACAGCTTTTTTCCTTTAAACACCTCAAATCTGGGGCTCAGACTCGATCGGCATGACGACAACCCGTAGAGGGGGCAAGTCGGGCCCACCACGGAGGTCCCGGAATACTTTCGCAAGAGAGACCCGCCATCGGACACAGGCCCAGACCTGCACAGCGACACGGGCCCATGCACGCGGCAAGATATAGCTGGCCTTAAAGCATTTATGCAGACGGTTAAGGATGACCTACGGGCGGATTTTAAGGCAGGCATCACAGCTCTCTCGACGGACATCTCAGCCCTGTCCACCTGCGCAGACTCTCTCGAAGTTAAATGTGACGCCATATCTCACGACTGTGACGCACTTCGGCTTGAACTGTCATCCGTGCAGGCCGCGCACAGGGAGCTTCAAGAATCTTGTGAAGACCTGGATAATAGGTCTCGCCGGTCGAACTTAAGAGCGAGAGGGGTCCCTGAGTCCATGACAGACCCCAGGGACTATTTCCATAGATTCCTCCTCAATCTTCTGCCTGACGCCCCGGAGGAAGAGCTTCATATAGAGCGTATCCACAGGGCCCTCCGCCCGAAATCGGCAGAGACAGACCCCCCAATGGATGTCATAATGAAGCACCACTACTACACTACCAAAGAAGCCGTGTTCAATACTACTAGCCGCAAGACCCCTACAATGGACATTATAACCCCTATTTGGTACTCCGACATAGCTCCCCAAACCCTCCGAAAACGGAGAGGCCTTAAACCGCTCACTGACTTCCTCAGAGACCAGGATGTTCCACACTACTGGGGCTTCCCGTTTAAACTCATTGTTCAGCGCAATGGAGTCCCCATAATTCTGCGTGTCCTGGAAGATGCAGAAAAGTTCCTGAAGTGTTTGGGCCTACAACTTCCCCCGAACTTCTACACCACCCTGCAACATAGAAACATAGAAACATAGAATGTGTCGGCAGATAAGAACCATTCAGTCCATCTAGTCTGCCCAATTTGTTTTTTTTTTTGAGTACTTTTATTAGTCCCCCTTTCCCGGTCTTATAGCTAGGATAGCCTTGTGTCTATCCCACGCATGCTTAAAATCCTTGACTGTGTTTACCTCTACCATACAAGCCCACTACACGGCGCACCACCCGGGGAGGCAAGAGCGAGAAGGCCCAGCAGAACGAGGACGCTCACACTTCACACCAGAGGCCCGCCCGACCTGCGATCCTGCCCTTTTCGATGAGCAGCGAGATTCAAGGGGGAGAGAAGAGAACTGGCCTGATGGCCTAGACATCTTTTCTATTCACTTGTCCCGCATGGCTATACGGCCTAACCAACCCGGGACCCAGTTTGTTGTTGACTGCTTTTTATTCATTCTACTGTTACATCGGGGATCCACTTCAACTTCAGAGGACCATTTGAAACAACTTTTTGCTTTCTTTTTACCTTTTATTTTATTTTTTAACTCAGCTTCCATTTGACTCCTATATTGAGATTGGAGGACCATGGCTGGTTACTGTTTTTATATTTCGGCTGTTTTTTTTTTTTTTACTGGTTTTTTATTGTTCACTGACCACTTGATGTATTAACTGATAATTCAGGCATTTTCATTCATATTGTTATATTGCTGTATACCAAGTTTATTGTGGTCCTATTGTTCATTTGTTCTCTGAATGTCCTTCAATGGTCTTTACCACTGTTTTCCTCCTTTTCTTCTTTCTTTTCTTTCTCTCTCACCTCTAAATCTACACCCCTCACCTCCCCACGCCTGAATTCACCGATAGTTCCCGATAAATCCCATACTCCCTATTGTTTTAGCCCAGACTGTTAAATACAGGATATCTCACTGTTTGTTTTTCTTTTTGGAACCTCAGCACCAGTCATGGAATATCTGTCAACTGACACTAACTCTACTCCAGCCATGCGACCACTGCTTAAGGTCGTTTCCTACAACATGAAAGGTCTCCAATCTGGTAACAAGCGCCTCAAAGCTGTCCGAAATTACATGCGCCTCCAAGCTGACATTGTACTGCTCCAAGAGACCCATTTCAGCAAAGGCAATGTCCCCAAATTCTGTGACCATCGCTACACTGAGCACCACCACTCGGTTGCACCGAACAAACACAACGGGGTCACTATCCTTATTCATAAGAGACTACATTTCCAAACTCTTGCCACGTCTACAGATGGGGAGGGAAGAATGCTCAGAATAGACGGTCTGCTTGATAATCGACCTATAATGCTAATGAATGTCTACGTCCCAAGCCCACCGACTCATAGCTTCTTTCATGCCCTCTCACAACTAGCCCTGGCTAGAACTCCGGGGGGGATTTCTGATTGGGGGAGACTTTAACTCGGTCATGGACCCTTACTTGGACAGGACACTTTCGACTGCGAAATCATGCCTGAAATCATTGTACAAGCCACTGCAAGATTTTGTAAACTCACTAGGCCTCTTCGACTCCTGCCGATTGCGACATCCGACAGACCATGACTATACCTTTTACTCCAACCCCCATCACATGTATTCCAGATTAGACTATATCTTTGCTAATCAATCACTACTGCATTCCCTATTTTACTCTAAAATTCAGGAAATATCCTGGTCAGATCACGCCATACAAGACGTCATCTTTGTAAATATATACACCCGGGGGGCGGAGCTAACTGCTGACCGGAGTGGACGCGTTTATGTCTGGCTCCGATATACCAGAAAAATATTGGCGGATTTTTGATGGCTTCTCAACCAAAACGACCCAAACAACACAGCCAGGCTGCTCCCGATACGATGGGGCAACGCTCCAAGAAAATTGAACCAACACAGCGACCCCATTCGCAAGATATTGGCTCGATGCTACAGAGGCCGCAAAAGCCTACACCTGTACGATCTACTGCAACCCGCGCGGGGAGTTCCTCGCAATCTGAGGACTCCTCAGATGAAGGGGCTACACGGCCAGTTGGATACAGTGAGCCCCCTGTCATAACTTACCTCGCAGCAGATCCCCAGAGTATCCTCTCCTAATCGCGCACCCGGCTGTGCCTGACTGCACACAGCCGGGGACGCGCGTTTCTCCACTATCGGAGCTCAGGCGCGCCTCCGATGACGTCACGCCCGACGTCAGCGCGCGACTAGCGGGAACATTTAAAAGTGCTCTTCACAGTAATACCTATGCTTGGTGATTCTCATGTATTTCCTGAACTCCTGGCGGTTTCCTATTTTTGATTACTTGTTGCCGATATGGATTGTTCCCTGGATTATTCTGATCTTCTGGTTTCCCTACTCCTGGTCTGTTATCCGTTTTGCTGCTTTTCTGTGTATGACCCTGGACTGTTTAACGTTTATGAAGCTTGCTGATTCCCCTGATTCTGGACTGTTTACTATATATGAAGTTTTGCCGATTCCCCTGATCTTGGATTTGTACCCGACTATTCTATTTCGCATACCCTGGTTTATCCTGCATAGCGGTCTCTCACTCCTCCCTATATCAGTACGTCACATAATCACCAAGCCTTCAATATGGAGGCCGCAGGATTGGCAGACGCACTTACTGCACTAACTCAACAACTGGCGACTATGACTCAATCCATCCAGGAGTTACAAGCCGGACAGACCCAATTACAGCAACAAGTGCAACATCTGCAAGCTACTCGTGCTAATGCACCTGAACCTGCCGCTGCATTCCCGGTACCTCCTCCAGCCCCAGTATTACTGGACGGGGCCACTGCATCGGAACCCCAAGTGGTACTCCCTTATAAATTTACAGGTGACAGAAATAAATATCGCACTTTTATTACTTCCTGCCAGATCCTCTTTGCTCTACGACCACGTACATATGCTTCAGACTACGTACGTATCCACACCGTTATATCCCTACTTACAGAAGAACCCCAGTTATGGGCTCATCATCTGTTACATACTAATAGCCCATTATTGGAATCTTGGCCTTCATTTCGACAAGCACTGGACTCCTTATATGAAGACCCTTTCCGAGTTGCATCTGCCACTAACACCCTTCGTACCCTTAGACAAGGACGCAGACCAGTGGAGGAATATATAACGGAATTCCGTAGGATAGCACTGGAGACTACGTGGAACGAATCGGCCTTGCTGGATCAATTTCGCCTAGGGTTATCAGACTCATTAAAAGATGAACTAGCTCGAGTTGGTATTCCCGCTGCCCTGGATGACCTCACCAGACTGGTGACACAGATTGACAGAAGATTAAGAGAGAGAAGAGCAGAAAGGAGCACTTCACCTCAAACTCATGTTCCTGTGTACAATTACCCTCACTCAGAAAACAACACTACGGTCCCCACCTCCACAGAGGAACCAATGCAAATTGGACTAGTGCGGGGTCCCCTTACTCAGGAAGAGAAGAATAGAAGGAGGAGTCTTAATTTATGCCTATATTGTGGTAAACCTGGACACATGTATAAAGAGTGTCGTTCCCGACGACCACGCATGGACGGTAAGAATCCCTCCACTTTCTTTGAACCCAATACCATATTCCCTTCTTCTAGTTCACACCACTTATCCATCCCTCTCTCCATACAGGGAACTAAAGGATCCATCTCTCTGACCGCAATGATTGACTCAGGAGCCAGCGGATGTTTTTTGGTTACAAAATTGGCCAAAACTATGGACATTCCTACCCGATTAAAATCCGCCCCAATGCACATCCAACTTGTTGATTGCAGTTCCCTAAAGACCGGACCCATCACGCATAAGACCCCACCAATCATTGTCACCATCGGCGAGGGCCATCAGGAGACACTACAATTTGATATTGTACCAGCTCCCGTCTTTTCTATTATACTGGGACTCCCTTGGTTACACAAACACAATCCTGTGATTAACTGGGAGACCGGCACCCTGTCTTTTACCTCTCCCCTATGTTTGAACCACTGTCTCAGTATGCCTCACCTCTGATTCAAGAACGGTAATCAAGGTCTCTGATCCCTATCGGGATTTCCATGATGTATTCGAAAAGAAGAAGGCTGATACACTTCCACCTCACAGGCCTTATGATTGCCCTATTGACCTGCTCCCAGGGGCCCCTATACCTTTTGGAAGAATATACCCATTGGCTGAACCCGAACTGAAGGTTCTGAATGAGTATATATTGAAGAAAACCTAACCAAAGGATTTATACGACCTTCCACATCACCAGCAGGTGCAGGGATATTCTTTGTTAAAAAGAAGGATGGAGGATTAAGACCCTGTATCGACTACAGAGAATTAAACAACATCACTACTAAGAATCGTTATCCATTACCCTTGATCTCAGAATTATTGGATCATCTACGTACAGCCAGTATATTCACTAAAATTGACCTCCGAGGAGCCTATAATCTTGTTAGAATTCGGAAAGGAGATGAATGGAAGACGGCCTTCAGATCTCGCTATGGACACTTTGAATACAGGGTAATGCCCTTTGGGTTATGCAACGCATCAGCCACGTTCCAACATTTTGTAAACGATATTTTTCGCGATGTTTTGGATCAGTTTGTAATCATTTACCTCGATGACATCTTGATATATTCTCCCTCTTTAACGTTACACCGTGAACATGTCAAGACCGTCCTTACTCGTCTAAGACAACACCAGTTGTACGCCAAGTTGGAGAAATGTGTGTTTGAGACACAATCCGTGGAATTCTTAGGATAAATTTTATCTCCTTGTAATATCCAAATGGACCCCAAGAAAGTGGATGCAATCCTACGTTGGCCTACACCCACAGATAAGAAAGATATACAACGGTTCATAGGATTTGCAAACTTTTACAGAAAGTTTATCCTTAACTTCTCTAAAGTGATCCAACCCATTTCCTCCCTAACCTCTAAGGACAAAGCATTCGTCTGGACAACTGCAGCTCAACATGCATTTGACTTACTAAAATCTCGATTTACCACGGCCCCGATATTGATTCTCCCTGAACCATCCAATTCATTTACCCTGGAGGTGGATGCCTCAGACACTGCCGTAGGAGCAATATTGTCACAACGACACCTGAAGGACGAACAATTGCATCCGGTGGCCTTCTTCTCTCGAACCCTATCCTCGGCAGAGAGGAATTATGACGTGGGTGAACGTGAATTGTTGGCAATCAAGCTGGCCTTAGAAGAATGGAGACACCTATTAGAAGGGGCTAAGTATCCAGTGACCGTCTTCACGGATCATAAGAACTTGGAATACTTACGTAAGGCTAAAAGACTACAACCAAGACAGGCCAGATGGGCATTATTTTTTACACGATTCCAGTTACATATAACCTATCGGCCAGGTTCCCGCAACCTCAAGGCCGATGCACTCTCTCGTATGGCAGAAAAGGAAGACCGATCTCCAAACACCACGGGTAATATCCTGCCTGCTGGAAACTTTTTGGCTGTCACACAAACCATTTGGGAGAACATACGGACACATTCTTCTCCCTCCTGTCTACCAAACCAATATCCCGTAACCCCAAGTCAAGGTCTTTTTTATTATAACAACAGAGTTTTTGTTCCGCCTGAAGCATGCTTACAGGTTCTCCAGTTTTATCACGACTCTCCAGCAGCCAGACACGGGGGGTACAGCAAACCAAAGACCTTATCTCACGCATGTTCTGGTGGCCTAAACTACAGGATGAGGTATATCGATTTGTCAAATCCTGTGCCGTCTGTGCCCGAGCAAAAGAAGATCACCGTAAACCATCAGGTCTTCTTCAACCTCTACCAGTACCTACCAACCCTTGGTCAGATATATCCATGGATTTCATCACAGACTTACCAAGCTCCGGACAACATACTACCTTAATGATTGTTGTAGATCGATTTTCGAAAATGGCCCATTTCATACCATATACCAATCTTCCTTCTGCCAAAGAGACCGCCGAACTTTTTATACGAGAGATCTTCCGTCTGCATCTCGATTTTGGAAATCCTTTTGTACAGAATTACATATACAGCATGCTCTCTCCACAGCCTTCCACACCCAGAGCAATGGTCAAACGGAACGTACCAACCAGACCTTAGAGCAATACCTACGTTGTTTCACGACCTATCTCCAGGATGATTGGTTCAGATATTTACCATTGGCGGAGTTTGCTTACAACAATCACATCCATAGTTCTATTAAGATGTCACCTTTCTTTGTCAACTATGGGTTTCATCAGTCTATGCTCCCGGGAGCCCCTATTCCCAGTATTGTTCCGTCAGTCACGACCCATGTCAAAGACCTCACGCATACTTACTCTCTACTTCGAAACACTTTAACTCAGTCACAACTACGATACAAAACGTTTGCAGATCGTCATAGAGTTATTGCACCGCCTTACAAAGTGGGCGACAAGGTCTGGATATCAACTAAACACTTGAAATTGACATGTCCTACCAAAAAGTTGGGTCCGAGATTCATAGGCCCTTTCGTAATTACACAAGTAATATCACCGTCTGCCATGAAACTCGACCTACCCTCTTCTATGAGGATACATCCCGTGTTCCATGTCTCCCTACTCAAATTCTGGATTGAAAATACCTTTCCTGGTAGACTCGTGTCACCCCCTAAACCTATAGTTATAGATGGCGTAGAGGAATATGAGGTGGAACAGATCCTGGATTCCAGGTTGTATCGTGGACAGTTACAATATCTTGTTCATTGGAAAGGGTATGGTGCTGAAGACAGATCCTGGGAACCGGCTAGAATGATTCACGCTGATATTTTGATTCACGACTTTCATGAACTCGATCCCGATCGGCCAGGTCATTGGCGAGCCCGGAGGTCTCGTCCTCGGAGGGGGAACTGTCATAACTTACCTCGCAGCAGATCCCCAGAGTATCCTCTCCTAATCGCGCACTCAGCTGTGCCTGACTGCACACAGCCGGGGACGTGCGTTTCTCCACTATCGGAGCTCAGGCGCGCCTCCGATGACGTCACGCCCAACGTCGACTAGCGGGAACATTTAAAAGTGCTCTT
Organism: Pelodytes ibericus; assembly: GCA_036172795.1. Taxonomy (NCBI): domain Eukaryota; kingdom Metazoa; phylum Chordata; class Amphibia; order Anura; family Pelodytidae; genus Pelodytes; species Pelodytes ibericus. The sequence continues at coordinate 232,459,090 of CM069857.1, read as the reverse complement.
CACAGTAATACCTATGCTTGGTGATTCTCGTGTATTTCCTGAACTCCTGGCGTTTTCCTATTTTTGATTACTTGTTGCCGATTTGGATTGTTCCCTGGATTATTCTGATCTTCTGGTTTCCCTACTCCTGGTCTGTTATCCGTTTTGCTGCTTTTCTGTGTATGACCCTGGACTGTTTAACGTTTATGAAGCTTGCTGATTCCCCTGATTCTGGACTGTTTACTATATATGAAGTTTTGCCGATTCCCCTGATCTTGGATTTGTACCCGACTATTCTATTTCGCATACCCTGGTTTATCCTGCATAGCGGTCTCTCCCTCCTCCCTATATCAGTACGTCACACCCCCGGACATACCTTACGACACAACTCCCACTACCAGGGGAGACATGCAGAAATGATTCTTGGACTTGAAGGCTGTGATACAAACCGAAATGGCGTCGGTGCGCGCCGATGTGACGGCGCTTGAATTGAAAATGCAGACCCTAGAATCCACAACTAAGACAGTACGTCAAGAGGCCACAGTCACTAAAACTCAAATAAATGAGTTAGCCCTGCAGGCTCAAAATTTTCCCCGTCAGATGTTGCTGATGGAGATGAAGAGCCGGTCATCTAACCTGAGAAATCGTGGAATTCCGGAGACAGTTGGGCCCACTGCTCTCCGGCCCTGCCTGGAAGGTCTCCTGCAACAGATTAGACTTGAGGCTACTGTAAAGGATCAAGAGATCCTGGACTGCTTTCGAGGGCAAAACGAGCGCCACAGTCTGCACCAAGGGACGTTATCGTATAACTGCGCGGCACCTCTGAAAAATTGGCCGTATTACGTGCTACCCGAAATTTGACACAGATCACCTATGCTGACTCTATATTGTCTTTTTATGAAGATCTACCTATGGATATTATATTATGGAGAAGGGGGCTCACTGAGCTTACTGCCCATCTCCGCAATCTGGGAGTCAAATATAAGTGGTCTGCGCCCACGTCTCTCAATGTAACACGAGAGGACCGACAACTGTCTATTACAGATGCGACTGAAATTGCTTCATTTCTGCTAACATTGGGACTCCCCCCCATTACCTCCTCAGATACCAGAAGAGGATGATTCCTTCACTCAAGGGACTTCTCCAGGCCAATAAATGGAGCATTTTGTAGAGGTCCTGATTATGAGACACCTGTCCTGATCCAGTTTACTGGGGCCATGTTTTGAATAAGAGACTAAACCATGTTATGATGATTTTGAAATGTTGGTTGGTTCGAGACTGATATTGAAGACACGATTAAATGTTATTTCAAAGACAATACTACCCCAGACGTTTCCTTGTCTACCATCTGGGACGCTCAAAAAGCGGTTCTTAGAGGCAAACTCATCGCTATTGCGTCCAAAAAACGTAAACAGTTTCATAGTCAGTTAAAGACCCTTTCTGACAAACAAACTTCTGGAACAATCACATAAGCGGACGGGAAACTCGACCCTGCTTCCTGTCATTACCGACACCAGAGGCCAACTAAATTTATTGCTGAAAAATGACAAGATTAAGGTTGCTCGCAGGACACAACAGACTTATTTTGACAAAGCTAACAACCTGACTCCATGATGGCCAAAAAACTACCCAACGTGACATCTAGTCGTACAGTACGAACGATTTCTTCAAATTTAGGCAAGTTGACACACGACCCTGTACAAATAGTGGAATATTTCGCTAGCTATTATGCAGCACTATACGATGGTGCCAAAACATCCTCTCCTCACTATCCCAGTAAGTCTTTGACCCAACTCCTATGCGATAGCAAGTTACCACAAATCTCTGACACCTCCCAAGTCCAGTCTCAACTCCCAAATCACGATAGAGGAAGTAACCGCGGCCTTGAAGCTGCTCAAAAATTCCAAAGCCCCGGCCCTGGACGGCTTTTCCGCCAAATATTATAAATCATTTGCCCACCTTCTTCTGACAACCCTCACCGCGCTTTTCAACCTTTACATGTCGGGGGATGAATGTCCATCCCTTGACATGTTGAGAGCCAAAATAGTGGTGATACCTTAGTGGTGATTCCAAAATAGTGGAAAGACCCCACAAACTGCTCCAGTTATTGTCCTATATCTTTGATATATCGACACAAAGCTTTTTGAAAAAATCCTGGCTCTGCGATTAAATCACCTGTTCTCCTCTCTGGCGGGGTTCATCACAGGCAGGGAGGCCCCCGACGTGTGTTTAATCTGATCCACTCGAAGGACAAGAACGCCTGTCATGTTGCTATCCTTGGACGCGGAAAAGGCCTTCGAATGAGTGGATTGGTCGTATCTGTGGTCAACTATGAATGTGTTTGTGTTTGATGGGGCCTCCCTGACTGGGATCCAGGCCCTTTACACCAATCCAATCCAAAATAACTGGAGCGCTTAACAAATATTACTCAATATTAAATAGTGTGAATAAAACAATAATACTGCAAAAAGAAAGAAGATACTTATAGATAGATGATTGTCTTGATAGTTGAGGTTTCCCATTAACGAAGACAGGGTCCAATTGAACGAATGAAATAGATGCAAAAATATAAAAAAAATTATTGTTTTGTATTATCTAGATAAACAATATAAAAATGTGCATCTTAAAAATAAATACGCAAAATAATCCATGCATCTATTGACACATAGATATAAACTAAAAATAAGGCTGCAAAGAATATCAATAAATTTAAAAAGGTATATTCATTTATTTAAACAGTATCGATAGGATTTTAGTAAATATTTATCCCATAGAAATATTTAAAAAATTAGCAGCTTGATGAAGCCGGTCAGGCGAAACACGTAGTGCTCCTTTCCAATTTATGAAGATATTGATACATTATATCGTCATTCAGTTATTGTTTGGATTTACCTCAGCGTAAACAACTCTATCCAGGTATCCTGAGCAAAGCGGCGACAGACAAAACTGACAGCAAGCTGCAGCTATATACAGAGAGACTGGAGAGGTTCCTATCGCTGAGTGATTATTACACTTGTGAATGCAATCACCGTGTAGGGCGATTAAGAAGCCCAAAGCTTTCTGTGGGATCCTGCACAGCAGGTCCCACCATCTAAGAGTGTAAGCTCTTCCGTTGAAGCATTTGCTTAATTGTATTGTCGATATCTGGTTTTGTCTTTTATGTGCATTTGTTTTTTATACGCATTTTGTTTTGTGCTAATAATCAGTATTAGTTATATTTTATCTATTTTTTAATATTTCTATGGGATAAATATTTACTACAATCCTATCGATACTGTTTAAATAAATAAATATACCTTTTTAAATTTATTGATATTCTCTGCAGCCTTATTTTTAGTTTATATCTATGTGTCAATAGATGCATGGATTATTTTGCTTATTTATTTTTAATATACACATTTTAAATATTGTTTATCTAGATAATACAAAACGATATATTTTTCATATTTTTGCATGTATTTCATTTGTTCAATTGGACCCTGCCTTCGTTCAAGGGAAACCTCAACTATCAAGACAATCATCTATCTATAAGTATCTTCTTTCTTTTTGCAGTATTATTGTTTTATTCACACTACTTAATATTGAGTAATATTTGTTAAGTGCTCCAGTTATTTTGTTTTTTTTTTACTATTTTTAAGAATTGTGGATGTAGTTGCATTTTTCTTTTTTTTTTTGTGTTTTACATTTTTTGTAGTGCCACGGTAGTTTTACATTTTGTATAGTTCCTTTACACCAATCCCACTGCAGTAGTGGACACTGGCGTGGCCAGGTCCTCCTCCTTTCCCCTCTCCCCTCTATTATTCGCTCTGGACATAGAGCCTTTGGCACAACTGATTAGACTTAACCCCGACATATCAGGTTTGCATATTGCTGACCACCAATATAAACTTAGCTAATTTGCGGACGATGTGTTGCTGACTATTACTTCCCCCCTGGTGTCTCTTCCAAATCTCTATGATCTCCTAGAATATTTTGGGAAGGTCTCAGGTTATAAGATTAACCACAATAAATGTGAAGCTTTCAATATTAATCTCTCATTGGCCACAGGGCAGCTCATCGCCTTGAATTTCAAATTCAAGTGGCAAAAACATGCACTGAAATCACTGGGGATATACATCACCCCGCATCTACAGCAGGTCTATGACGCTAAATATCACCCATTATTAGCCAAACTTAGGTCGGACCTGACTATATGGTCCGGTTACAATATATCGCTGATGGGTAGGATATATTCTGTAAAGATGACACTGCTCCCTAGACTGTTATATTTATTTAGGTCTATATCCCTACCAGTCAGAAGGGCAGATATTGTCAATATGCAACGAGCAATCTATCTTTTTATTTGGCAAGGTCGTAAAAGTAGGATAGCGAAAACAACCCTATATAAACCCAAAATAGCGGGAGGCCTGGGCACCCCCCACCTCTATGCATACTATCTGGCTGCCCAATTTGCAATCACATTATCCCTAGCAGCGTCTGCGTCCGCACAAAGCTGGCTTGTGTCCTCAGATAGATTTACCATCTGTAATGTGGCTAGCCAAAAGACCAAGACAAGACATCACAGGGAGCCCGACTCTTGCACACTCTTTATCTCTTTGGTACACCAATAGATATGAGTACCACCTCTCCAGAAAAGGCACCAGAATGACGCCACTTTTTAAAAATCCAGATTTCCCCCCTGGTTTCCCGGGTACCGCTTTCCAATGGTGGAAAAGAAAAACCTTACCAAAGTAGACGACCTACTGACTGATGACAATGATCGCACCCAACTTAGTTTGATGGATTCCCATGGCCTCCCCCAATCAGAAATCTACCGTTATCTGCAACTTAAGCACTATTTACAATCCCTATTGGTCCAGTACCCAGCTGTGGACAGCACTTTTTTTGAAAGACTGTTTCAACGCCCACCGAGACCCAAGGGAGCTATATAATTCCCGAACTCTCCTCCCCATGAGCAGAAGTGGGAAGCAGACCTAGGGGCCACTTTGGAACCGGTGGAGTGGACAGCAATCTACACAAACGCCTGGAAAGTCACTTCCAGTACACTGATTCAAGAAAACTGCATGAAGACTTTCACGAGATGGCACCTGCCTCCTACCCGTCTCCATCACATGTTCTCAACTACCTCTCCGCTTTGTTTCCGCAAATGCGGCTCGGATGGGATATTGTTTCACATGTGCACTTTGATACAACCAATCTGGGAACACATTTTTTTTAAACTGTGTCAAGCTTTGCTTTGCAGGAAACCCCAATCATCTGAAACTGACAAACACGCGAACCGTTTAATCTTACGAGTGTGCTCCGCCACCCGTCTTGCCATCGCCCAAAACTGGAAGTCTTCTGTTCCCACTGTGACCCAGGTTGATTTCAAAATTTGACATATACTTCGGATGGAGAAGATTACACCTTATATTAAAGACTCCTCTACCCAATTTCACAAGATCTGGGACCCATGGCTAAGGCTCTTTTAGCCGCCGGAAACCCGACAACTCCTTTAGTAATTCACGTAATCTCCCCTGATGAATACCTGACATAAATGATCCTATACCTTATTTTATGAACATCCCCCTGCCCATGATGCCCCCTCCATTTCTCTGTTTCTTCTTTCGAATTCTTTTTCTCTACAATTTTGATTTTATGAATGATTTATGTTTTGAGTAGACTGGTTCCACTGCTGTTTTTTTATATATTGCTGTGTTCAAAAATGTTTTCATGTACGTGTATGGTTCTTCTTGTACGCTTATGTACTGCGAAGCGATAGCGACAAGTATCTTTTCTTTTTTTTATTATGCTGAACACAATGTGTAATAAAAATTTACATTTAAAAAAAAAAACAAACATAAGGAGAAACATTTTTTAAAACAAAAACAAACAATCTTAAATATTTTCCCAATTATATTCAGCACAACTAGTGCAGTGCTAACACGAACCCATTTATCCAAACTAACTAATAAAAAGGAAAACCAAGGTTCGGAGACCCCCCCAAAAAAGAGCCATCATACCCCTTAAACTGTTATACAGCCTTTCCATGCATGCTTAGATTCCCCCACGCCCACAAAGGGTAATATAATGGCATTTGTGCAAGCATGATGCGCCAACTGCAGGTTTCTAATGATGTCTCACATCACAGTAAATGTGATTTATTTGCTCTATCCAGTTTTGTATTGATACTACTGTGTTCCATGAGTGCTGAGAGGCTTTACTATATCTTATTGGTGAAATTGATCAGTTATCCAAAATTCTTCTGTTCCTAAGCATTTTGGATAAGGAATACTCAACCTGTACTGAATAAAAGTGCACAATTAAATATACAGCACAGTTTCAAAAATCTAAATAGCAGTTTTTAAAATGATCAGAAATCTGCAGCTACATGGACAGTATTTAAAGAGAGTCTAAACAAAACTTTTGCTTACGTTATAGATGCAAAGGCTATATTTATAATGAGCCTAGTATCAGGGTAAAATAGAATGTACATGCATCAGTTTGAAGCATGCAAGGCCTTGGCTTTGATTCCACATGGTCTAGTTACAGAGACTATTGATACCTGAAATACCACCACAGTGAAAAGAGCACTTTTATTTTGTTATATATTGAAGTACAAGTTGAATCCAAGTAGGGTTGCCACCTGGCCGGTAATTTACCGGCACAGCCGGTATTTGGGGTCTTTTGGGGTCAGTACTTACCTCCTTGCTGCTGTCTCCCGGTGCAGGTCTGTGGCTGTGAGGGAAGCGTTGTGCACTCCCCTCCAGCCGCGCGGCTTCAATAAAGTTTGTTTAAAAAAAAAGTTTTAACAAACTTTATTGAAGCCTCATGGCTGGAGGGGAGCGCGGGGAGGAGGGTGGCATAACGAGCATTTTGAGGGTCAAAATCCTGGCTATTACATGGCAATATCCTGGCATATTAATTGGCTATATCCTGGCATTTTAATTGCCAATATCCTGGCATATTAATTGGCAATACCCTGGCATATTAAATAGCAATATCCAGGCATATTAATTGGCAATATCCTGGCATATTAAATGGTAATATCCTGGCATATTAATTGGCAATAACCTGGCATATTAATTGGCTATATCCTGGCATATTAAGTGGCAATAGAGTGGCAAAATCCTGGCATATTAATTGTCAATACACTGGCATATTAATTGGCAATATCCTGGTATATTAATTGGCAATACCTGGCATATTAATTGGCAATATCCTGGCATATTAAATGGAAATATCCTGGCATATTAAATGGAAATATCCTGGCATATTAATTGGCAATATCCTGGCATATTAAATGGTAATATTCTGGCATATTAATTGGCAATAACCTGGCATATTAATCGACAATACCCTGGCATATTACATGGCAATATCCTGGCATATTAAGTGGCAATATCCTGGCATATTAATTGGCAATACCCTGGCATATTAATTGGCAATATCCTGGCATATTAATTGGCAATATCCTGGCATATTAAAGGGCTATATCCTGGCATATTAAGTGGCAATAGAGTGGCAAAATCCTGGCATATTGAGGGGCAAAATCCAGGCATATTAAAATGGCAAAAGAATGGCATATTAAGGGGCAAAATACTGTAATTTTAAATGGCAAAAGAATAGCATATTGAGGGACAAAATACTGGCATATTAAATGGCTAAATCCTGGCATATTAAGGGCAAAATACTGACTTATTGAGTGGCAAAATATTACTGGCATATTGACCAACTGCTTCCAACCACCCTCCATATTACACTAGACCGGGATAACATGTTTATGAGGGTAGGTGGGGCGAGTGGGAGATATTGTCGGGGGGTAGGGAGAGTGAGAGTGAGAGAGAGAGAGAGAGTGACAGTCTGTGAGAGAGTGAGTAAAAGTCTGTGTGTGAGCAAGAGAGACAGTCTGTGTATGAGAAACTGCTTGTCTTTCTTTGTGATAGACAGCTTGTCTGTGTGTGTGATAGACAGCTTGTCTGTGTGTGTGATAGACAGCTTGTCTGTGTGTGTGTGTAATAGACAGCGTGTGTGTGTGAGACTGTGTGCAAGAAAGCTTGTTTGCGAGTGTGAGAGACAGCTTGTGTGTATATGATAGACAAATATATATATATATATATATTTGTCTATTTTATATATATACACACACGCTTCTCACTGGCATGATATACAAATAATATATATCATTTCAGTGATAATCCGCCCCCTTTGTGGCTCCACCCCTTATGGTGGGAGACAGGAGAAAGAAAGATAGAGGATTATAATTGGGCGGAGGGAGGAAGAGGAGATCACAGCAGTGGAGAGAAAGAAGCACTGGAATTCTAGGACTGGAGAGAATGGGATACAGGCAGAGGCGTCGCTAGGGGGGGGCTACTGGGGCTGAAGCCCCGGATCTCCCCTCCATAGCCCCGAATGGAGACCCTGACCACGCCCCCTCGCGTTCGATCCCGCCTCCTTCATGCTGTATGCTGAACAGCAGCAGACTCCATCCCCTCACGATATGCTCCGCCCTCGTGTTTAGCTCCGCCCCCTCACGTTTTGCAGGTGAGTGTTTGGCAGAGTGTGAGTGGCAGAGTTATGAGTCTGCATGTGTATGTAAGTAGCAGACTGTGAGTGGCAGAGTTATTAGTGTGCATGTGTATGTATGTGAGTGGCAGAATGTAATTTGCAGAGTATAAGTGGGTGTGAGTGGCAGAGTTATGAGTGTGCATGTGTATGTATATGAGTGGCAGAGTGTAAGTGGGTGTGAGTGGCAGAGTAATGAGTGTGCATGTGTATGTATGTGAGTGGCAGAATGTAATTTGCAGAGTATAAGTGGGTGTGAGTGGCAGAGTTATGAGTGTGCATGTGTATGTATATGAGTGGCAGAGTGTAAGTGGGTGTGAGTGGCAGAGTAATGAGTGTGCATGTGTATGTATGTGAGTGGCAGAATGTAATTTGCAGAGTATAAGTGGGTGTGAGTGGCAGAGTTATGAGTGTGCATGTGTATGTATATGAGTGGCAGAGTGTGAGTGGCAGAGTGTAAGTAAGTGTATGTGTGTGAGTGTGGCAGAGTGTGATTGGAAGAGAGTGTGTGTGAGTGTAAGCATGAGTGGAAGAGTTATGAGTGTGTATGTGTGTGAGTGGCAGAATGTAAGTGTGTGTAAGTGGCAGAGTGTGATTGTATGAGTGAGTGTGCAGAGTGTGAGTGTTTGGAAGAGTGTGAGTTATGAGTGTGCGTGTATGTGTGTGGCAGAGTGTAAGTGTGGGTGAGTGGCAGAGTTTTGGAGTGTATAAGTGTGAGCAGCAGAGATATGAGTGTGTGTGTGTGAGTGTAAGCGTGAGCAGCAGAGTTATGAGTGTGTGTGAGTGGCAGAGTGTAAGTGTTCGAGAGTGAAAGCATAAGTGGCAGAGTTAGGAGTGTGTGTCAGTGGCAGTGAGATTACTAGGAGTAAATGTGATTAATTACTATTAATCATATTGAATGTGATAATCAAGTGTGAAACAGTGCTCATACCATTTTTATTTTCACACCTGATTATCACATTCAATATGAATAATAGTGATTCATCTTTATATATAGTCTTTATGTTGATGGCAATGAGTCCATACACATGGCATTAAACATCACATGGACCTCGTTATACTATTAAACCCATACATTATGAGTGTATGAGCTGCTCATTATATTATAGGCTTTACTCATGAAAGAGAGAATTGCAGGGAAGTGAGATGGGAATTTCAAAATTAAGGCTAAAGTAGCAGAGCTGGAAAAATTCTCGCATTCAGTTGAATTCCCATCTCAATTCCCTGCACTTCTCTCTTTTATTAGGTTGGTAGAAGGAGCATACCTTCATACCTCAGCCTATTCTCCCCAAGTTTTTTACCCCTTTTTATTAAAAAATTTAAAATATTTGTGATGTGAGTGTGAGAGTTGCAGGTTTACACACGAGTCTGCGTGGCAGAATGTCTGTGTGGGAAAGGCCATCTGTGTGTGTATAAGGGTGTCGGTGTGTAAGGATTTCTGGATGTGTGTGTGAGTGTAAGGTTGTCTATGTAAGGGTATCTATGTGGGGGGGGGTCAGGGTTGAGTCATTTTTATATGCTCAGTTATTTTTAAATCATGGGAATTTGCTCACATACAAGTGTGTGTGTGTGATGTAAGTTGGTGTGTGTAAGTGGGATTGTGTGTCTCTGTGTGTAAGGGTGTGTGTATGTATGTGTGACTGTGCATGTGTGACTGTGCAAGTGTGAATGTGTGTGTATGTGTGGCTGCATGTGTATGTGTGTGTAACTTTGAGTAATGTGAGTTTTTTGTGTGCTGCGAGTCTTATTGTCAGTCACACACACGCATATAGTCAGTAACAGACAGACACAAACACACTCATACAGTCACAGACAGACACACAGTCAGACACACACATATACATTCTGTCACAGTCAGACATACAGTCACACACACATACAGTGGGTCACATAAACACACAGTCACACACACACATGCAGTCAGTCATACACACAAACACACACTCTGTCACATACACTTACGCACAAGTCAGCAATTTTGTTGTTGTTTATGATAAAAAAAAAGTGCATCTATCAATATGTCCCCCTCTTGGCTGCTATACCTCATTCTAGCCTGGTCTGTGCCCTGCTGTTGTTTCTAGCCCTGCTGAGCACACTCAGCGCTCGGACACTATAGTACGGTGCATGTGGGGATGGAGTAGGAAGACTGTGCAGCCGGTGCACACACTGCTCCCCCGCGCTCTGCTGGATAAATAAAATGATCCCAGCGGCGAGGGCACCATGCAGGGACAACAATAACTGGGCGCCAGGTATAATTTCCTGGTGCCCGGGATTTGTTGAGCCCCGATATATACCCATATATACCTATTGCTCATTGGCGTCAATTATATCAGTCTGTATGCTGCCTAACCATGTGATTTTATTTACTCTACTTCTATAAAATCTATCATGGGCTCCAGCCCCGGATGTTTTGGAGACCTAGCAACGCCCCTGGATACAGGAATCCTGAAAGGGAGTGAGGTAGACCCTGGAATATTAGAAAGTGAGTTATGGGGTCGTTTGGGTGGGGGATGGGGACCTTTTTTTCCCTTGAACAGAAAGTTTGGAGGGAGAGGTCCTTTTATAATAGGGATCACCTTATCCTTGAGCATATATAGTATTAATACTCCTAAGATCAAGTATAAAGCAGAGCTTGGATTTCCTTAAAAAACACCTCACATTACAAGCAGGTTTACAATTTGTTTTACTTCTGCTTTAAATGCGGAAGGCAGATCATGTGCCCTGATGGTCCATGGGAGCCATAGCAGTACTGCGCTATATCAGGAAAAGTGTTCAAAAGGGCTTTAACTGTATATATTTTCTTTGTTCCATAATGAATAGCAATATTTAAGTAAGGAATTGGCATAGAACCCAAAAGACAATCCACATTAAGTAAACCTACTGTATGGCTCCTTGAGTGCTTCTAAAGGAGATCGCTTTATTATATATTCAAGGACACATAATAACAATTGCCAAGAGATCACCAGGTCATCATCCATCTGCAACACATTTCCTGAAAAAATCAAGAAACATTCTTTCAATACTTCCCTTTTTAGATATATATTTAGCAATTCATGTTCAATTAAAACGTAATAGCTATGGCAGAAAACATCTGAAAACAATACAACCAACACTATTGTTTTCCTCTTGTAAATAAATGTTGTCTTTGTTTTCCGACAATACAATATCATTTAAATAGATATATAACATAATAACATTTGCCACTTTAGGTGTAATACATAATAAATAAGAAAATAAATAATAAATAACTCTATGAAATTGCACATTGGGTTTTTCGTTGAGGTTCAAACATATCCTACTAATCTGTTTCCATAATTATTTCATGCGCATTTCTGATGACTGTTTTATATTGGGAGTCGTTTGTATTAGATTCAAGAAACTAAATAGCCCTTTAAATAGTGTTTTTTATTTTACTTTTTTATTAAAGGACAAAAACTTTTTTTACTCCGTGTTTTTCAACACCGAGTCAGTAATTAAGTGAATTTATTTATTTAAAGGGGGGGACTTACTTTATTTCATTCATAGAGTCCCCAGCCCCTGCTAGCATTTTGTAAGCAATGCAATTCGGAAGATACCTGAATGGTGAACAGTGTGCTCACGTGTATGTGTCTTCTTCCACCGCAGAATCATGGAAAATGTTGTTCCCACTGATTCTGCTTCAATTTAAAAGCCGCAACCAAGCATGCTCATGAGCAAAATTCACCAAAAGGCATCTTACAAAATTGAATTCCCAATACAGGCTGTGTCAGAAATTCTGATATAAAATTCATTGAGAACGACTCCCAATATAAAACAGTAATCAGAAATGCACATGAAATGGTTATGGAAACAGATTAGTAGTATATTTTTAAACCTCAATGAATAACCCAATGTGATATGACATTTCACAAAAGTATAAGAAATAAGTCAAAATCCAGCACTTCATCCAGGCTTCAATACATTTACGAGGAAGCGGATCCTCTTTGCTGGCGGTGCAAGTGAGAGATTGGCACAGACTTACACATATGGTGGTCCTGTCCTACAATACAGTCGTACTGGAAACGAATACACAAGGTTATTACTACATTGTCGGTATCGGATTATCCTTTCTTTTTTGAAGCCATGCGTCTATACCAAATGGCAATCTTTAAATTTAAACGATCAATTTGTATGCATCTGTTGGTGGCCGCAGAACCCTGATTCCAAAATATTGTGAATCGGCTGATTCACCCCCTTTTTCTGAATGGGTAGCTAGAGTGGAAGAGATCAGGGCCATGGAGGAACTTCTGGACTCAATATCTGATAGGTTGTCCATACATCTCAGAGTGTGATTTTATTGGTAGGAACCAATAAAACAGGTCACCTTAAGTAACTATCTAAACACATACCGTGACTGTATTATAGGGAGCCTAGTAACCACAATCGCTGAACAAAACCGAATAACATCTAATTGCATATTCAGACGGACATGGACTGTCCTGAGATCCCCCTAGATCACTGATGAGTTGAAGGTCATACCTGTTATTTAAGTTTATTTTTGTTGAACTCAAGATGAATATGTGATGTACCCGACCTGGAAAATATATTGTAAAGTGTCTTATGATCCCCTTTTTCTATGCACCCCCCTCCCCCAACAGAATATGATATGTGTATTTAGTCATTCCCTACCCAATCCCTGATTCTAACAGTTGTCTCCTTACATAACTCCCTTTCTTTTCTGTACCCCATATTCTTGTTTTCTTACCATGAATAAAAATTGAATTTACAAAAATCCAGCACTCCAACGTGGTGTTTTTTATTCAATGACAAGTGGAAACGTTTCCACCGGTCACGTCTGTGTAGCCAAGACAGGGTTGAAACGTTGCTACTTGTGGCTGAATAAAACACCTCATGATGGAGTGCTGGACTTTGTTTTATTTCTTATACTATTTGGGGCCTGGTGCAGTCCCGTTACAGCACCCCTGAGCATCCATGTGTTATGCTGCTTGGTAATTTTTGGTATTTTCACAAAAGTGATGTCAAGAATTACACTTCATTGAGACAATAATTTGTGGAGACTTTAGTAAATGGTGTTACCTTTCGCTAAAATGAACATAATCCACGCCACCTTTAGAATTGAAGCAGTGTTAGAGTCACTAGCATTCCTGCGGAGAAGAATAAAAGCAGTTTAGGCAATTGGCCATTTTTATTTAGTCTTTAAACGGGTAGCAAATTATGGGTAAAAATAAAGGGAAGATAGGGTTGGGATTTCAAAGCCCATGAGTCTTTCATTTGTGATGCCTAATTTACTACAATGCGAAATAAACACACTCAATTTAAATTACAAAGGCTGAATAAGAAAGGTTTTGATGAGTGAATGAAAAACTGTGCTTTCTGAATGGAGTTAGGTGTAACAGAGCCATATGGTTTGCTGTTCATTAAGTGGTTAATGATATTTTATACCTTTTAAAACATCTATTTGTTAAGTTGATTTTTGTACAAAAATAAAACTATCTTACCGATTACTGGGCTGCTCCATAAATATTAGATCAAAAGTCCTAAATCAATTATCAACGTGAAGAAAAGAGGAGAAAATGGACAAAATGTTAGTTTTCATTTGAATTAAATTAGTTCAGTTTTCACATGACCTTATAAATAAATGCAAACTTTTGTCATACTGACAAAGATATTAGAAAACCATTCAAATTGATACACAGTCAGTAAAACAGAAATGCAAGCTCGGTTTTGAAACACACACAACTTGAGTGAAACTTTTGTATTAAGTTGTGAGCACTAGTAAAATATTAAAAGGGACTGTCAACTGAAGCATTGGTTATACTGTGAATGTAGATTTATAAAATAATGAAAAAAAAGTAATGCAAGCAAATGTATAAATTAAGAGAAAAGGTGTTTGAAATCTGTCTGAGATATCTAAACAGGAGACACCACAAACACATTTAAAAACACTTAGCAGTATTGCTTACAAGTGTATGAATTAAGATAACACAATGTATTGATCACTTTTGATAATTTTTTATCCTCTACATTCATAGTAAATAATATTTAGATGAGAATGTTTAGGAAGGGTCTAAACCACTTCGCGTCAATGGACGTTTCAAGCACATCAACGATCACGAAAACCGCTCTGACGGTGCTGCTCTATTGTCTCGATGTCGAAGCAATAGCCAGCACCAAAATTCCGGCTTTGAGGCACCCACGATCGCTCCATGGATATATTGCCGGAGAAGCATGCTGGCTGTGCTCTCTTGTGGTCAGAGCTTCGGAAGTGGAAGAAAATTAACTTCCAACTCTCTGAATATGTTGTTTGACTGCACCTAGAGGCAGTCAGCTATGAAAAGAAAAGACCTAATTAGCTTAAATCTAGGGTTAGGGTTAGTATAGCAGCTAGGGTTACAATTAAATTAAAATTTATTAAGGGTTAGCCTAAGGGTTGGAGCTGGGGTTAAATTTAGGGTTCCGGTTGGGATAAAAAAAAAACAAAAAAAACATGGACACAAGCATATTTATGAACTCGGGACAACATTTAAAAACTATTTAAAAGGGTCTTTTTTTAATGATTGTTTTTTTCATCATATTTTATGATTTATTTTCTAGTAAATCATAATATATGATGAACACAATGGT
The DNA here is from genome assembly GCA_036172795.1 of Pelodytes ibericus. Taxonomy (NCBI): domain Eukaryota; kingdom Metazoa; phylum Chordata; class Amphibia; order Anura; family Pelodytidae; genus Pelodytes; species Pelodytes ibericus. The sequence continues at coordinate 232,443,964 of CM069857.1, read as the reverse complement.
ATCTAATAAAAGCCCTTCTTAAACAACATATAATGTGCGGAGGTCACAATGCACAAGGTCCAAATGTGCAACTGAAGAGATCCAGGTTGAACCAGGTGCTAAGGTTAGAATATATTAAAGTGACCTTTTTGCAGGAGTGGCATTGGAGAGCAGGGGATAAAATTCAAGTTCATTCTGAACATTATTCATTAGCGATTTGTGCTTCCCTACAAAATAAATCACTAATAGATAGTGTTGATGTTGGGATTAAATATCAAGATGTCATTTTCAATAAAAGAGATATAATTCTGATCTGTGAACTAGATGGAAGACTGTTTACATTGGTAAATACCTATGCTTCAAATAACTTGCTGGTGTATTTTTTTTTTTTAAAAGATTATACTCCAAGGAGGACACGATTCAAGAATTACAATGTTGTGTCAGAGCTAGAAATGTATTGAAAGTCAAGGAAGGGGGGAGATTTTGGATAGAAACACTTAAGCTCTTAAGAAGTATCTTCAATGATCAGAATTATAGGATTGGTGGAGGCCGTCTCATCCACTAGACAAGGAGTACACTTGCTATTCAAGATCTTATAATGCGTATATGTAGGATCGATGTAATATTGGGAAATACTGCAGGAATATAATTAGTTAAGGATATGTATAGGAGGGGGACTGCACTTAAAGAGGTGAGTTTTGAAAGACTTTTTGAAATTTGGGAAAGAGGAAAAGAGGTGAAGGGAGTTGCACAGAAAGGGGGCAGCTCGGGTAAAATCTTGCAGGTGGGAGTAGGAAGAGAAAATGAGGTTGAGCCAAAGTCCATTTGAGAAGCGCAGGGGTTGTTTCGGACCTTAGAACACCAGGTCATGCGTCCTTTAGGCACTCACCAGTTACAAGCCCGGTGGGAGCACCACAGGCAGCATGGTAGGCTGCCAGCACGCTTGTTTGTTTTTGTAAACATTTTTTTAAAGGGGTGGTGTTTTTTGATAACCCCCCCCCCCAGGCAAAAAAGGCTAGTGCCGCCCTAGGCACTTTCCTTGTCTGCCTAGTGCTATATACAGAACTGCATGTATGTCCTGTGTCTTTAAAGCCGCCAGCAATCAGACGATGTTGTCATGAAGCATCCAGTGTCTGGTGTGTTCGAGAGGGCCCCTTGGGTACTGTGTGCATTTGAGGATTCCCTCTCCCACACCAGACTGAAACGGGTTAACATTTGAAACTCCAGTTTTGGAGCTGTTACATTCACTTAAATGTCTAACTGCAATTTTGTTTATACTCTGCCACTTTAAGGCTCAAAATTAATACAACTACTCTTTGCTGTTTTTAGTGGGCGTGGATTCAACTAATCAGGACCAATCCCAATTGTAGAAAGTTTTTCCACTGCCCTTTTTAAACAGACACCCTGTTTGAGGTCTATGATTAAGCCTTGAGGCGAAACGCGCAAGACTGTGTCTTAGCGGATATGTTTTTAACTACTTACAAAAACAACTTCATTTTTTACTTTTCTAAATAACGCTTATTATTTTTTGGATCTACTGAGAAGGGATGAAATGGTGCGCTATCGTGGCTTGCTGGAAATTTATACTTACTGATTACTTACAGCTGAGAACGCTGTTCGTGCTGCACGTCACCAGAGATGCTTTCAGGTACATTTACACAAGCTTCCTTTCGATGTGACCATCTACACAGTTTTTCTTCCTTTTTTTCATTGTTGTTAGTTTCTCTTCCAGGAGCTAGCCTCCAAATTATATTGGAGGATTAACTTATTACGGTTTCCCACTCTGCTGAAGCTTACCTCTGAATTGGGGTTTACGTTAACTATTTAATTAAACAACAAGGTGACATACTGTTGTCAGAGTAAACAGCCTTGCATATATCAATGCAATACAAATGTTGTGCTTTCATTAGCATACGCCATGCAGAAGAAAAATGTCATTAACAGTTTATAAAACATGCACAAATGTTTGAAAGATTCAGTTCATATTTCCTGTCCTACGAAGTATATTTAAAACTATGCAGAACTGTTATGTATCAATACAACCACATGAGGTCAGCAACATGCTAATATTATTATTGCTTGGTAGAGAAGACCACTGCATAGACACAAATGGGTTTCCACAGCACTTCTTGGAAACCCATTAGAGAGATAGCATTGAGAAGCAGCGGGACGTGTGGTCACCGGCATATGCATGCGCATTGAACATCTCCAGGATTTGTTTTGCCCAAAAATAGCAGTATTTAAAAGAAAAATATACGGTCTGCAAACGGGCATGCCAAGCCCACATTAAGACCCACAAACAGGCTTCTTGTTTGACACTAACTTATAGTGCATGGCTGTGATCTTGTCATCAGGCCCTCATTTGGTCAGCTGTGATGCTCATGGGAATTGGGGGCTGTGATGCTGGAGGAGAGAGGGTAGAGGAGCTTACTTTATCTTACCTAAGATGTCATTCCCCTGATAGAACTATACAAGCATAGAGGCTCAATAAAGGTACCGTATTATTTGTATGGTTTATTTGCATTTCTATTTAACATAACTACACTTGATGCAAACTTTCTAAAAAAAAAAGCATTACTTAATTGCGACAGATGGAGCTATTCACGAAAATCAAGGAAATTAACTGTAGATTTTAAAGGGCCAAACCTGGTGAATTTGGATCGAATATTACTTACATTAACAGTATAACCAATGTTTAGTCCCTTTAAACTAAGTTACATGAAAAGTGTATAAAATTTGGTTAGCATTTTAGGAGCGAAATAAAACAAATATAGCTTCAGTATGTGCTTCAGTAGTGTCCCACATTTACCTTTGAAACTTCTGGTACAGGCGACACATTAATTCATGTTTTGTCTTCAGCTTTGATATTGCATGGTCTACTTTAGTGCTGAGATAATCCAAGTTGATATCCATTTCTTTTAAAATTCGAAAACATTTACCAACACTTGAGAAAAAAAAAAAAAATGTTAATAGCTTTACATACCGAATGAAAAGTCCTGTGCTTGGGTTGTTACAATGCATAACATTGAGACTTAAGGGTCTACTCAAAAAAGAGAGAATTGTAGGAAATTGCAACAGGAATTTCAAACTTAAGGCCAAAGCAGCTGAGTTGGAAAACTTCTCTGCTACTTTGGCCTAAAGTTTGAAATTCCCATCTCAATAACCTGCAACTCTCTTTTCATTGAGTAGACCCTATTGTTACCTAGTTTTGAGTGGGTCTTTTGGGATGGAGAAATGGTTAGTCCACTCTGTACTCTATAAACCTACCTTATATTTGTAGCTTTTAGGAGTTCAGTAAAAGTAAATGTCATTTCATCACAATCCACTGAAGCAATGAAGAGACAGAGACCAAGATATTCGGTTTTCTTTATGGATTCTCTCTGAAATAAAGACATTTTCTCTCATTATCATGCACAAGTCATCACAGGCAAAAATACAGAAGTCCAAACGTTTGCCTGAAGGATCGATGGGTCATGCACATTCCTAAAAAACGATCCACTTTTATTGAAACAATTAATCTGATCATCATCAATTTAATATTTCCTGATCTGGCCTGAAATGGGGCCAAATCGTAGCTTGTAGCCAAATTGCAGGATAAATCCTTATAAGACACGGGCGTCCAACAAGGGGCCTGTCGGCCAGACAGGTGCAGCCCGCTTGAGAGTGGCAGCGGAAGCCGCACCTTTAGCTGCTCCAACAAAGTGTGCACCGGGATGTCACTGACACCGTGTGTGTGTGGAAGTGTGAAAGTGTGACACAGTGTGTTTGGGTAAGTGTGACACAGTGTGTGAATGTGTGTATGTGGAAGTGGGACTTTGTGTGTGAATGAGTGTGTGGAAGTGGGACTTTGTGTGTGAATGAGTGTGTGGAAGTGGGACTATGTGTGAGAATGTGTGTGTGGAAGTGGGACTATGTGTGAGAATGTGTGTGTGGAAGTGGGACTATGTGTGAGAATGTGTGTGTGGAAGTGGGACTATGTGTGAATGCACGTGTGAATGTGTGTGCAGTGAATGTGTGTGCATTTAATGTGATTTTTTTTTATTGTATTGCTGCTGTCTTACTGGGGAATCTGTGATACACTCACACATTGCACGTTACTGTGATATTTATATCTATCTATCTATCTATCTATCAACAAACATATGTATGTGTAGGGAAGGAGGTAGCTCCTTCCCTGCACAGAATCATTGGTGTGGGTCTCACCAGCAAATGCACCGGAGATCGGCTATCGTGGATTACTTACCTTTGCCATTTTGCTCACTTGGGCAGCCCGGATTACTTTCCTTCTTTTGTATGTATGTGTATTTGCTCGAATATAAGACGACCCTGATTATAAACTATGGATATTCCTTTAGGGAAAAAACTAAAAGCCTGAATATAAGACTACACTAAAGGGAAAAAAGTTTAACTTGTATATATTCACATGTAAATTGCTTTTTCATACTTAAGAAAAACTTATGATCTAAAAAAAATAAATAAATGCATTTCTTGTTTTTATTTACCTTTTATGTGCCAATGCTGCCCCTACCCCCCAGACTTACCCAATGCTCCCCCCAACGGTGTCTGTCTCTCTCCCCGACCCTCGCCCCAACGTTGTCTGTCTCCCTCCCCCCAGCGTTGTCTGTCTCTCTCCCCCACCCTCTCACCAATGTTGTCTGTGTCTCTCCCCCACCCTCCCCTCAATGTTGTCTGTGTCTCTCCCCCACCCTCCCCTCAATGTTGTCTGTGTCTCTCCCCCACCCTCCCCCCAATGTTGTCTGTCTCCCCCCTCCCTCCCCTCAAGGTAGCCTCCCTGGTGGCTAGTGGGGGCAGCCGGGGGATGTCTGCACGATACATGCAGACATCCTCCATGCGGCCCGACACTTCCGACCATTATGACAGACAGCCGGTCCGTCATAATAGATGGAAGAGTTGGGCAGCCAAATATCCCTGGTAGCTAGTGGAGGCAGCCGGAGGATGTCTGCACGATACGCGCAGACATCCTCCGTTGCTGCCCGGCACTTCTGCCAGGACTTTTATGATGAAGGCGGAAGGACCCGGCTTTATCATCGAAGTCCCGGCGGTCGTGCCGGGCGGGCGGCAGCAGAGGGTGTCTGCGCGCATTGCATTTACTTTCAATGAAACATGAATGCGGCCCACGCACAAATAGATTTACGGTGAAGTGGCCCACTGCAGAAAAAAACTTGGACACTCCTGTTATATGATGTAATCACAATTATAATTTAAAAAAATGTATTCTAAAACAAGTGATATTAAACAAACATCCCTGTAAAATACATAGCTATATTATGTAATTAAAATATTCTCCTGCACAGGTTAAAACATCCCATTAATAGATAATATGTCAAATCCACAAAACACTTCTTGGGTTACATACAAAAAACAGAATCCCCATTACTCTCCAGAGGATCATCTTTGTAAGCCTTACCAACACACAGCCTCCGGAGGTCAGCTTTTCATATGCATGCCAAGCTCTTGTTTTAACATGATCAGATATTTTCAATTTTTCACACAAGGTCACAAAGTCTGGATCACAAAATGTCTGCCTGTGAACAAAACAGCAGTTATTAAGCAAGGCAAATTATTAAGTTATTCATTTCTAAAGAGTTTTGCCAAGAAGAACTCACTGAGATTTCTCTTGTTTTTAAGTATGTCCTGGAGAGCAAGTCAAGTACTACATGGACACATTTCAACATTTAAAAAAAAACAATATACATAGTTAGACAAGTTGTGGAGAGAGCATTCAGAGCATACAATATAAACAGTTATACAATCATTACTAGTAGTGGCCCTCTTTATAAAGGCAGTTTTTATAGTGAACACAAATGGCTTACTAGTAATAATACAAGAAACATAGTGGAGTTAAAATGAGACCATATATTGATGTATTTAACAGGTTGGCAGGGAATCATATACAATCTAAACCATTGGTAGCATCAGAGATTATTCTCCTTATTTACTAACAGGAACAAAACACACAATTCATGTTCAGTTATTTTCAGGAGCCAGTAAAATACTACTTTGTAATGTTAGTTTAAACATGTGACAACTGACTCCATTTTCTATCTAAATTTTGTTAGCACACAGATATGTTAGACTGTTATGGGTATGGACTGCTTTGTCTTTGATAACCTTGGGAACCTAGACAGTTCTTTTTGGTTGATTTTCAACAACCTCTGGAAGCAGCGCATACAAAGGGTTCATAATGTATGAAAGACAGAGAGAGATTTGGACTGCGCAGGGTTTGCCTGATCAAGACTCCTGTCTGACTGAACCAGACTCCCTAGTAAAAAGTACTAGCCAGGTTGCTGTCATCTCAATCAGTGAAGTATTATTTTTATTTTACTATTCAAGTAAATTTCTGAGAATTGACATCTGAGCATTAATATCTTAACATTTCATAAATAAAAGCAACTTAATCATTTGAGTGTTGTGTTTTATTACCCCAACCACTTGGGTGTTATGCTTTTGTTATTGTGTCCTGAAGAAATTAGCAATACATACTTTCATAGAGTTTCATGTAAAACAACAAAAAAGGTTAAGAGTCAGTAGCAGGGATGTTAGGGCTGCCTAAAATTTGTCAAGCCATGACAAAACGTTTGACACCCCTACTGTTTTTGAATACAATTCATATGATGTATAGAAAGTCAATTTAATTGAGGCCTGATGGGTGTGTGATGTGGAGAACATTTGTAAGTAACAGGGGCTGCGTGATGATCCTACTGTAAGGGTCGTGTACTCTATTGAGTGATGTGTGAGTTGCAGGAAATACCCTGAGTTGCCTAGTTTTTAAAAATATGTGCATGTGGGGGGTCATTCATGGATTTAGTACAGATATCAGTGTTACAATGTCACTATCGCTAAAAAAAAATTAAAAATGTTTTAAAATTGCATTGCACTACTTGTACTGATTTCCCTGTAAATTGAAAAAAAAAGCAAAAAAAACATAAAAAAATGGGCTACTTCTAAAATCGGGACAAATATTAGAAACTATTCAGCAGATTTTTTTTATGAGCTTTTGTAAATAAATATACGATTTTTAAAATAAACGTCAGAAAAACCTTTTCTTAAATTTTTCACCATCTATTATTTTTTTATATAAAAAATTATATATGATATGATCAAAATAATAGTATCAAGCCCTTCTTATGCCGATAAAACCAATATATAATTTGTGTGGGTACGGTAAAGAAGAAAGAAAAAATGAAAGCTAAACACAAACACCACAGAAATGATAAAAGAGCTTATGTCCCCTAGGGTAAGACAAGGTCAAAAAGTCATGTCACTAAGGGGGTTAAAAAAGTCCGTAAAATTTTTTTTTTAGCAAATAAACGAGATCACCTCAACGGTTATTAACTTTTAAAACTTTTTTGCATTGGTTTTCTGGTCTATATTGGATATAATTAGTAATAACACATTGTATTGACTGCCATATACTGAATGAGGCACACAAAAGTTCTTTAAATGGTTTGCCACCTGGTGTAGCGGCCTGATAAAAGGCCAGCTGTTATGTACTTCCTGTCTGCTAAAAAAAAACATCAGTTCTCACTCATTTCCTTAAGTCAATTATCTATTTGCTTTAACTTTTTTTCCGACTAAACCATTTTTATTTTTTTTTATAATATGTTTATGCATGGCTTGTGGTAGGTTTAGTGCTTCCACATGATGGTAGAGTGCAAAGTCGTCAGGAAATAATTTCTAAGATCGACACTAGCAAAAAAAAAAAAAAAGGATAACAATGTATTACAACCAAAGTACTACAGCAAGAGCATATGTATCTAAATGAAGAAAATGGCACAAAATGTGATATTTTACTTTGGCGTAAGCTCAGAATGTATAACTCTTAATGCAGCTGAAACATGTAACCATGAAGCCCTGGGTTACATAGAAGACTGTGATACTGATATGTAAATTACAGTTTTGAGATGTGATATAGCAGGGCTCGACAAACCCCGGGTGCCAGGTTGCCATGACGACCATGAAATGGGACCCGGCGCCCGGCTATCGTGAGCGTGCCGTTGCCATCTAAAAAAAACTAAAAAAAATAACTTTTAACTAGCGGTGTGCAAGGGAGCAGAGTGTGTGCACCAGCTGCAAATACAGTGGATATAAAAAGTCTACACACCCCTGTTAAAATGTCAGGTTTCTGTGCTGTAAAAAAATGACAACTCAATTGAAAAACAAACTGAAATCTTTTAGATAGAGGGAAGAAAAATATAAAAATAAAATAATGTGGTTGCATAAGTGTGCACACCCTCTTATAACTGGGGATGTAGCTGTGTTCAGAATTAAGCAATCACATTCCAAATCATGTTAAATAGGAGTCAGCATACACCTGCCATCATTTAAAGTGTCTCTGATTAACCCCAAATAAAGTTCAGCTGCTCCAGTTGGTCTTTCCTGAAATGTTCTTAGTCGCATCCCACAGCAAAAGCCATGGTCCACAGAGAGCTTCCAAAGCATCAGAGGGATCTCATTGTTAAAAGGTATCAGTCAGGAGAAGGGTACAAAAGAATTTCCAAGGCATTGGATATACCATGGAACACAGTGAAGACAGTCATCATCAAGCAACATTAAAGGAGCTGCAGGAATATCTGGAAAGTACTGGCTGTGTGGTACATGTGACCACAATCTCCCGTATTCTTCATATGTCTGGGCTATGGGGTAGAGTGGCAAGACGAAAGCCTTTTCTTATGAAGAAAAACATCCAAGCCAGGCTAAATTTTGCAAAAAAACATCTGAAGTTTCCCAAAAGCATGTGGGAAAAGGTGTTATGGTCTGATGAAACCAAGGTTGAACTTTTTGGCCATAATTCCAAAAGATGTTTGGCGCAAAAACAACACTGCACATCACCAAAAGAACACCATACCCCCAGTGTTTTTCTTCAGCTGGAACTGGGGCCTTAGTTAAGATAGAGGGAATTATGAACAGTTCCAAATACCAGTCAATATTGGCACAAAACCTTCAGTCTTCTGCTAGAAAGCTGAACATGAAGAGGAACTTCATCTTTCAGCATGACAACGACCCAAAGCATACATCCAAATCAACAAAGGAATGGCTTCACCAGAAGATTAACATTTTGGAATGGCCCAGCCAGAGCCCAGACCTGAATCCGATTGAAAATCTGTGGGGTGATCTGAAGAGGGCTGTGCACAGGAGATGCCCTCGCAATCTGACAGATTTGGAGTGTTTTTGCAAAGAAGAGTGGGCAAATCTTGCCAAGTCAAAATGTGTCATGCTGATAGACTCATACCCAAAAAGAGTGAGTTCTGTAATAAAATCAAAAGGTGCTTCAAGAAAGTATTAGTTTAAGGGTGTGCACACTTATGCAACCACGTTATTTTATTTTTATATTTTTTCTTCCCTCTACCTAAACGATTTCAGTTTGTTTTTCAATTGAGTTGTACAGTTTATAGGTCACATTAAAGGTGGAAAAAGTTCTGAAATGATTTATCTTTGTCTCATTTTTTTACAGCACAGAAACCTGACATTTTAACAGGGGTGTGTAGACTTTTTATATCCACTATACTTCCTGCTCCCCCCCCCCCCCCCCCCCCCCGCGCACCGCAATATAATGGCAGAGTGCAGGGCTAGAAGTTATGATGGTCTGTGCCTTTGTAAGAGGCACAAACCTTACATACAGATCCACACTGACACACACTGACATACAGATGCACACTGACACACACTTACATTCAAACACATTTGTACATACGCAGTACCAGCCCAACCACACCATTGTTCTTTTTTGATCCGGGCGGAGATCTTCAGACCTCTTCTCCGCTTTTCACTGTGTGCTGGTATGCTTCTCCCCTCCCTCTGACCCTTACGCTGAGCTCATGACCTCATGCCCAGTGTAGAGGAGGAGTTGTGCACACAGGACTGAGGAGCTATGTATTGGGAACTTTGTTCCCTGGACACTCCTCCTTCACGGGCCAGCAGTCTGAGGTGCGGCTACCGCTGCTGACCTCACGCGGGCCGCACTTTGGACACCCCTGCACTGTTAGAAACAGTAGGGGTTATTTACAAAAGCCAATACTGGGGTAATGCTCCAAAAGTGAAGCAATCGCCATAGAAACCAATGAAAAGTTCCATGGAAACATTTAGAATGTTGCCCCTAAATAAACATTTTTTAGCCCTTTAGTACAAGAGTTCTATGCTGCATGTGATGTGCCTTTAAAACCAGAATTCTTTTATTTTTGTGATTTTCTTTCTTCATGTTCAGTACACCTTCACAAATAATATATTACATATGGGGCTTTCTTTTGGTACCATTATTTTCATCATAAGATATCATTTACTATTACAAAAAAATTATAAAATCTGGTGAAACAAATTTTTACAAGAAACAACACTTTTTCTAACTTTGACCTGAAAAAACAATACAAAAACAGTAAAAAAAGACCCCATCTATATAGTTTCTAATATTTGTCCTGAGTTTAGAAATTAGGTTTCCATGTTTTTCTGACTTTTGCAAGTTACACAGCAGGGCTTGACCAATTTTATTTTGTTTTAGGAGCCAGACAACAGTACATCAGTCAGGCAGACAGTCACACACATACAGAGAACGTGTCAAACACACAAAGGGACAGTCACACACACACAAACCAAAGTACATTTCTTTGTGTCATAATGTGTCCGTCCTCCCTGTTGTATTACTTTTGTAGGAGAGGAGGCCATTCCTGTGATAGTCTGGTCTGTGCTTCTTACAGACCATCTGCACCCGTAGGTCCTGTGGAATGCTGAGAGCGATTTACGGGCGCCATATTGGGAAGCAACATGCTCCTCCAATATAGCTGCTGCCCTCTTGTGGGTAAAGCGTCTGAAGTGAAAAAAATGTAACTACCCTCACACTGGTGCTGTTGCTAGACTGCCTCTAGAGGCAGTCAGCAACATTGCAGTGTAAGAAAAGAAAAAAAAGGACTTAATTAGCTAAAAATCTAGGGTTAGAATAATGGTTAGGGTTACAATTAAATTAGGGTTAGCATAAGGGTTAGGGTTAAAATTAAATTAAAAACTAGAATAAAATAAGGGTTAGTCAGGGTTAAATTTATGGTTCGGGTTGAGGTCAAAAGGTCACTGTAAGAAAACCCCCCACTATATTTGTTTTTTGCCCTATACCTCGCAAAAAAACTGCAGAAAAACATAGAAACAAACATATTTCTAAACTTGGGATAACATTTTGAAACTATTTATATGGGGTCTTTTTTAATGATTGTATTTGTGTAAATAATTTTTTAGGTCAAAGTTAGAAAGTGTTTTTTTTCCTTCATATTATATTTTTTGTAGTAAAAAATTATAAGAGCTGATGAAAATAATAGTATCTACCATTTCTTTTTTACATTTTGCATTGGTGACATTGTAACACTGGTATAAATCCCTGAATCACCCCCAACATGTACACATTTTTTGTAAAGTAGACATTACAGGGTATTCAACTTGGGGAATTTTGACACTTTTCATGCAATAATTTTGCCACAAATCTTTGCTGTAGTAATGTTTGTGTGGTTTTTTTCCGCACACACTTTGTACTTTAGGTTTGAATTTACCGGTGTTACCCGAATATATGTTCCACAACTTCCCCTAAATATAGCTGTACCACACATGTATAGGTTTGCTAGGGTTATGTGGCAGGTACAGGGACAAATGTTGGATACGGTCATAGCAGCTTTGAAATGTGTATTTTTTATGTATTACTTGGAAGCTTAATTTCCTATCATGCTCAACTAGCATACATTTAGCATCATGGGAAATGTAGTCTATAGTAGGAAGCACAGCCTATGGCTGCATGAATGGTATATGCAGATGCTAAGGGGCCTCACTAGTAGTCTTTTTTTTTTTTTTTAATCCCTAGAGGACAACTGACTGGCCTGACATGTCACTAGTCCTCTGCGGAATAACTTCTTATTTTTTATATAATTTTTTTTTGCACTAACACTAGAGTTACTACAAACATGCTGCTCTGTACCATTGCTTCTGGGCCTGTATGATCATCCAAGTTTTTTGGAGGCAGGTGGTAGAATTTTCTAAACACATAAAGTTAGCTAAAATCCCCCCTGACACCCGCCACCATGATCTTGGCATGAAAATCCTACATAACTCTCATGGGTTGCGAATGCTCTTCTTAATTACGGCTGCTAGAAAGACTATTTTACACCACTGGATAGTATCTGACCCACCTCCCTTATCATTATTCAAAACAAAACTCCATCATGTATTTTGGATAAAGATTTGTTTTTAAAAAAAACTGTTTTGGAGGGAAAAGGTTTGGAAGGGTGTTGCTAATTAGTTAATTAACCATCTCTGTGAGTCTGTTTACTTTGAAGGAAAGCCATTTATCAGAAAGGAGCAGGTGAATACTGAGCCAGGCAAATTCAGGTGAGCAGTTTCTAAAGTGTTGGCGTTAGAAGCAAGAAGGAGGGTTTATTCTATTTAAATTGTGTGGTTTACATTAGAGAGCATGTTGGATAATGCCACTAAGTGCATGTCTTGCAGCATGTATGCTGTCTTGGAGCAAGTTCCTCAGGGTCCAGACCGCTGCTGCAGATGTGAGCAGGTTGCTGCTTTGTAAAATATAATACTAGATCTAAAGAGGCAACTGCAATACTGATGGACCTTAACAACATGGAGCAGAGTTTACTGCTCACGGAGCAGACACTGGCTGGGGCCAGTGTAGAGGAGGGTGATGATGGAGGAGAAGAGGTTTCTAGGGCAGAGAGCTGGGTTAGCTGTGTAAGCTTGGTCGGAGAGCTAGGGAGGCTTGTTCTGGGCTAGTTCACCCCAACATGTTTGCCAGTTGGGAGCCAGGACACTAGGAAGGCTAGACAGGTAGTGGTGGTAGGGGATTCTATTATTAGGAAGGTAGATAGGGTAATCTGTCGCAAGGACCCCGAATACCGAACTTTATGTTGTCTCCCGGGTGCTCGGGTTTGGCATGTTGCGGACCAGGTAGACAGATTGTTGATAAAGGCTGGGGATGATCCAGCGGTCTTAGTACACAATGGTACTAATGACAAAGTTAATGGTAGGTGGGGGGTCCTTAACAATGAGTTTAGGAAACTAGGAAATAAGCTGAAGGAAAGGATCTCCAAGGTAATATTCTCTGAAATATTACCAGTACCACGCACGCGCTACATAAGGGAGACAGCGGGAGCTTAATGAGTGGCTGCGAAGGTGGTGCAAGCAAGAGGGATTTGGGTTCTTGGAGCACTGGGCAGACTTTGCAGTCGGCCACAGACTCTATGGACGGGATGGACTGCACCTCAATGATGATACAACATAAATAAGGGGATTGGAGGATCTTAGTTATGAAGAGAGACTTAAAAATTTGCATTTATATATGTTAGAAAAAAGGAGTCTCAGAGGGAATATGATAACATTCTATAAATAAGTGCAGGGCCAATTTAAAGAGCTCTCCATTGACCTGTTCATTAACAGAAATGTACAAAGAACAAGAGGTCAGCCCCTAAGACTAGAAGAGCGAAGATTTCATATACAGAAAAGGAAGGGATTCTTTACGGTAAGGACAATAAAATTATAGAACTCAGTGCCAAGAGAGGTAGTGCTATCAACTACAATAGATGCATTTAAAAATGGTCTGGATGTTTTTTTATAAAAGCAGAACATACAGGGCTATTAATAATAGAATAAGCATTATCAAGCTAATTGATCCAAGGAGAAATCGAATTGCCCTTTGGAGTCAAGAAGGAATTTTCCCCTTAGGAGGCAAAATTCGAAATAGCTTCCTTAGGGGTTTTTGCCTTCTTTTGGATGAAAAGCTGGAATGATAGGTAGAAGGGTTTAACTTGACGGACTTGTGTCTTTTTTCAACCTAAATGACTATGTTTTTCATATGGTATGGCTAAATTCTACTCTCGACAAGGAACGCTACAAAAATATTGTTTTTCTTACTGGAACCCCTACATCACACAGCTAGATCACCACATTCAAGATTTGAAAAACTTTCATTCACACTACCTGGTACTCCGAACAGCTACTACTGGGTAGTGACCCACTCCCTGCCACATCTGATGGACTGGGGCGACTGAATTCTGGGAGTCTATCGGGGTTATTCAATTTTTACTATTTTTCATTTAATTTCTATGGCACGACGCTACCCCAATTCCATGTAATTCACTAACCTAAGTAGTTTTTCACCATGTTGTGGATAACTGTTTACAATCATTCTGTTTGGTTACTATGTTAACAACAAGATCCTAATTTTCCCATAATGAGTCACCTTATTCATGTCTCCCTCCTCCATGACCATGTGGGTGGGAACAGAACACCCTAAGAACAGCAGCTCATTTAACACACACAATTCTGGGTTCGGGCACGCCTCTGCTAAGTCAAAAGGTTTTCGCAAGACATAGGCAGGGGCCAAACAGTGTGTAAAGACCACGATCAGGTTTTAGGATCAAATGTGCAGTATGATATACACACAACCACTTCAGGTAACAGGTTTACAGCGTTAATTCGATTATCAAAGGATGGTGATGGCTAAATGATGAACTGCCTTTTTAGCCATGGAAAGGCAAAGTGTACAAGGTCCATAGAACATCACCCACCAGAGACCCCTGTGAATGTCCACCATAATCAGTGTTGTTGTCTACTCCTTCTTTTAGCATGCAACCCTACTTCTGCGCCTCATTAATTGTTGGTGCCATAGAACATGATAGTATTCGATAAAACAAAATTGTGTTAGAAATGAATACTAAAACACATTTCTGAAAACCCAAATACTTTAAACTATTAAAAAGAAACCATGTTCACACCTACCAAGCAACCTGGTACAGTAGTGCCAGTACACTGCACCAAGGACAGATAGCACATGTCAAGTTATCTAAGTACCTATTATAGAGGAACAAGGCCTTGTTCAGTTCCTCCCAGCCAGTTACAGGTTTTGGATAAAATATAATACAATTATTTGGGGACTTACCCGCCCAGATTCCCATGCTCCTCGGGGGCGTGGTTGGCTGGTTTCCTGGGGCTTTTGGGCGGCATGACAAATGAGGGAGGAGCAATGGAAACACAGGCGCTATGGAAGCGTTAGCTCGCACGGCCGTGACGTCACTACGAAGCTCGCAAGGGGCAAAATGACCTGAGTTTCCCGGCGTACACAATATTGACGGAAAGGCTCGCCGACTTTACCACTGTGATGAATTATTATGACAAGTGTACAAATATATTTCCGTTAGGTCAGAAAAATAGATAGTTAACGACGTGGGGTGACTACCACCGCTTGTTCTCCCGTCTGCTTGCCTCAGACAACCACTCCAACCGCGGGAAAATGTATAAAAAAAAACACTTCCGGCTAAGCGTTACTAAGCAACCTTAAGCAACTGGCGGAAGTTAAAGAGGCTTTTAGGGCTGGCGTTTGGAAAGAGAAACGGCAGCCATCAATGATATGGGCAATGTGGAATGTTCAGTGTAATCTGCCTGCTACGGCTTATAGTCTTTCTGATTGTATGGTTTAAGACACAGCGTTTAATATTATTAACTCTTCAGCACAATCCTAGGATTTTTGATCCACTACTCCCCTCACTTTTTTGTTAACGGTTCTATGGCTTTTGATGCTCCAGCTACTGTAAACCTACTCTGAGGAGTATATGGCTGAGCATCATGTGATATATAGTCTACAATTGTTAGTCACTACTTGTATGCACATTTTGAGGTCTATTTATCCTCTGACCAGCAGCTGTCAGACAGCTGTCTTGTCGGTGACTGACTCTATGCTAGAGAGAGCCACTCGTTTTTTCATTTAAAAATAGGCGCCCCCTGCTGATTCCAGTCAAAAATTAGGGTATCTCTCTACACTGGCAACAAGAGACCCCCCCAACATTCTGCAGACGAAGCTGGGGCGAGCCTCTGCTCTAATCACACGAAAACCAAGAACTGCTGTGTCTCAGACACAGGATAGAATAAACTACAGGCTTACTCTAAACTCTCAGGACATGTTTTTTAACCCTTGCTTCCTTCAAGGAAGCAAGAGTTTAAAAAAAAAAAAAAAAACTGTTTCGTTGTCCTTTAACTGGTACCTGACAGTGGCATATTTTAATTGACAAAGTGATGCTGTGGCATGTTCTGTGGGACAAAATAACATGTACTATAGGGGAAGGTGACACTGTAGTATGTTCTGTAAATAAGAGGTAAAAACAATCAGGCGCTCAATGTCACAGGGTAGAAAGTTTTAATATAAGTGAAAAATTCAAATAGATGAGCTGAAAAAAGAACAGACTGTGCAATGAGAGAAAACGCGAACACTTCCCACGTTTCACATCTGGTAAAGCTTAATCATAAGTCTCTGTTGACAGCCTGCACTCTCTCTATATACATAGCATGTCGACAGCCTGCACTCTCACTATACACACAGCATGCCGGCAGCCTGCACCCTCTCTATACACACAGCATGCCAACTGCCTGCACTCTCTCTATACACACAGCATGCCAACAGCCTGCACTATCTTTCTCTACACACAGCGTGTCGACAGCCTGCGCTCTTTTTCTATACACACAGCATGTCAACAGCCTGCACCACCTCTCTACACACACAGCATGCTGACAGCCTGTACTCTCTCTATACACACAGCCTGCACTCTCTCTATGCATACAGCATGCCGACAGCCTGCAATCTCTCCATACACACAACATGCCAACAGCCTGCCCTGTCTCTATACACACATCATGCCAACAGCCTGCCCTCTCTCTATACACACAGCATACCCTCTCTACACACACAGCATGCCGACAGCCTGTACTCTTTCTATACACACAGCCTGCACTCTCGCTATACATACAGCATGCTGACAACTTGCACTCTCTCTATACACACAGCATGGCGACAGCCTGCACTCGCTCTCTGTACACACACATCATCCTGACAGCCTGCACTCTCTCTCTCTCTATGCACACACATCATGCTTACATAGAGAGATAAACACAAATTGTACACATGTTTAAAATTCAACTCCAGAGAAGAAAAGTTTAGAAGGAAAAAACTACAATGCTATGGTAAGGATACCGGCCATTCTAGGTGTGAGTCATTCAGAAATAATAAGACATCGTCCGTGAAGGGACTGGCTTTTACGCTCATTGAACCCACCTCTATACCCCTTATATCACGATGACTATGAACAGGCATAGTATTGGGACCCCTCTTCTGATCAGGACAAGGCCTGAGTTTACCCCATTGATTTTTAAAATTGTCACTGGGGAGGTTATGAAAAAATGCTAGGAAGTTGTCTACGAAGAGCCGAAATTTTAGAATATGGAATATATGTGCCCATGATACACTATCAAAAGCTTTACATGAGTCTAGTATTAAAGAGTTGTGATGGGTGTAATGTAATAGGTCTATACGAGTCTACAAGTTCTAAGTTTTTGCTTGGTTTGGCAATTAAAATAGTGTGTGACTCTTAACAAAGAGCCTGCTGGGGTCTGGTCCAGGTATATCTTATGAGCTCGGGCTGTGTAAGAGATGAGATGACCCCGTAGCACCGCCTTTGTAGTATTCCACATAAGTAGGGGGTCCTCTACATGAGCTAGGTTATCATCGATAAAGTTGGCCCATGTGGAAGAAAGAAAAGATTTAAAATTGGCCATGAAGTGGGCTGGGAATCTCCATTGGGGGCATGAAGATCTCGCTTTCCCCATTCCTAAGACTATAGAGACTGGTGAGTGATCCGAAATGACACTAGTAGTGATTTGTGCTTCTGAGTTGGCCGATATTAGTAGTGGAGAGATTAAAAAGTAGTCAATGCGTGTGTGGCTATCGTGGACCCTTGAATGAGATGTATATTCGCAAGGGGAATCGTTTAATAGTCTCCATATATTGATCACATGTAATTGGGCGCATAGCCAGTGGGTGCCATTTAAGATTGTGTTGAAGTCACCTCCCAGTAACATAGAAACATAGAATGTGTCGGCAGATAAGAACCATTCGGTCCATCTAGTCTGCCCAATTTTTTTTTTTAAGTACTTTTATTAGTCCCCCTTTCCCGGTCTTATAGCTAGGATAGCCTTGTGTCTATCCCACGCATGCTTAAAATCCTTGACTGTGTTTACCTCTACCACTTCTGCTGGCAGGCTATTCCATACATCCACTACCCTCTCAGTAAAGTAATACTTCCTGATATTACTTTTAAATCGTTGCCCCTCTAATTTAAGACTATGTCCTCTAGTTGTGGTAGTTTTTCTTCTTTTAAATATACTCTCTTCTTTTACTGTGTTGATTCCCTTTATGTATTTAAATGTTTCTATCATATCCCCCCTGTTACGTCTTTCCTCCAAGCTATAATGGGTAGAGCAGGGAATTTTGAGAAATGGGTATAAAATGAGGTGAAGAAATCATGGTTCGGGGAATTTGGGGCGTAGACATTTACAAGTAGCAGGCGACCTTCAATTGTGACCTCCAAGAAGAGGAATCTGCCTTTCGCGTCAGCAGCCTTTGTATGAATTTTGTAGGTTAGGTTTTTACTAAACAGAATTGCCACTTCCCTTGTCTTTTTTAATCTAGCAGAGACTCACTCCGCAATCCACCTGTCATAAAGAGACACCGTGTTTGATTTGGACCAATGTGCCTCCTGTAGCATAGTGATACCGGGTTTCGGTCTTTTGAGGTGTACTACTATTTATCTTCGTTTGATTGCCGAGTTCAACCAAGAGATGATTTTTAGGCGTGCTGGATCAGACGCATCTAAAGATGTTGGAGTTGGAGCTGTGTTATCCAATCCCAGATGCTGGTCTGGTTCGTGAAGTGGGTAAAACTTTGTAGTTTGGGTTCTCCTTATCCCAGCAAGTAGGAAAAGAGCCCTTCATGGGTTTGATCCTATGTGACGGGGGTGACATAGGTGCCGGTAAACTGACTAGGAACAAACAAAGAACAAGTAAACAAAAACAACAACTGGAATCAAGAGTCCAAAAGTTTTGTATGTCTGCAATGGAAGTAGATTGTGGGGTAATAGCTTCAGTGAACACTGCTCTGGGAACCTCCACTTATTTCTTGGAGCCTCTGTAGAAATTCCTTGGCGTTTAGAGGAGAATCAAAGGTTTCAGTACAGCCCTCATGGGAAATACATAGAGTCGCGGTATAAAATAGAGCGAAGCGTATTTTATTGGCAAAGAGTTCTTTGCAGGTCTGAGAAAATGACCTTCTTCTTGCCAAAACTGATGCGGAGTAGTCTTGGAAGATGAGGATCCTTTTGTTTCTGTAAATTAGCTCCTTTGTCCTGCGATAGCTCGCCAAAATTTCTTCTTTATCAGCGAAATTGAGAAATTTGGCAATCGTTGCCCGTGGGCGTCTGTTTTATCATTTGGTTTGGGCCCTATTCGGTATGCCCTTTCAATTACCATGGGGTTGCCCAAGATGGGTAAGCGTAGGGTCTCTGGAAGCCATTGGTGTAACATGTTTCGCAGCTCATTCGGGGGGCCGAACTCTGGGATACCTAGAAATCAAAGGTTGTTCTTTCTTCCTCAGTTTTACAGGTTGTCCACTTTATCTTGTAGAGCTTGGATGAGATTACGTTGGTTCTGCAGGTCTCGCTGTATATGTTGTCTGCTTTCTTCCGCAGCGCCCTTTCTTTTCTCTAGCTCTGTAATTTTCATCGTATTAGCTGCGGTTAGGACGGAGGCTGCATCAATAGGGGCTGTACGTTTCTTAAACCTGGTATCCAGTAGCGGCATCAGTATTTTCGTGACCTCTAGGGCCATGGCTGTGGCTTGAGACTGGACCACTGGAGGAGATGACATGTCAGTGGTTGAAGGGGATGACGGTCTGGATGGTGGTTGTAGACCCTTAGTGGGTTTTTGTCTATTGTTTTTGTCTTTGCCACCCGTCTTTTTGGGTATGAAGTTTTTGTCCATTTTTAAAGGCCCAGTTTAGGTGTTGTTTTAGAGGGATGGAGCCTCCCAAAAAGCAGTGGTGTGTGTTACATAACGTTATCACTGAGCATATGTTAGTGTAGTTGAGTAGCCGTGGTCTTAAAGGGACAGTCTAGTCACCCATTTATCTGGTGCAACTTGTAGGCAGCAGAGGGTAGACTAGATTGTCACTTTCCGTTTTGTTTTCTCTGTAAAAAGAAGATTATACTTAGCATTGAAAGAGTGGCAACTAGTGGCAGTTTTTGGGTACTACATCGGTACGGCCGTACTGAGTAGTGCAAGTGCAGTTACTGCTTCTCCAGTCTCACTGGACTGTCTGAAGGATTTCCCAGCATCCCTCAGGCCTGCTCTAATCTCCTTCTCTCAGACGCGAGCGTCTCCATGGAAACAGGCACACTAAGCTTCCTGCAGAGTGAGCTGGACGGGGGAAAGGATCACAGAGGAACTTTTATTATCACAAAAATAACTTATTCTCTGTGGAGCACAATAAATCATGGTTTGTCAGCAAGGCAGTAAGTATTATATTGTATTTACTGCCTTGCTAAAGCTAACACCAAGCCTGTTATTTATTGTGCAAATCATGGAGAATGAGTCCTTTTTCTGATAATAAAAGTTTCTTTCTTTTTACTCCCCTGGGTGTCCTGGCCACTCATGAAGGGGCCATTAAATATAATATTAATATAAATAAAAAAGCACCAGTATCTACATTTTAATAATTAAATTCCCATCCCACTATAACTATAATTCCTATCATATTCACACAGGCTTTTAATTTGCCATCATAATCATATTGGGATTAAACTGTAACTTAGAGGGAATCACACTGCCTATCATGCTCAGCCATTCTGGAATTTAGGGTGTACTGCAGTGCCTATCATGCTCAGACAAGCTGGCATTATTTATGGGGGGACCACACTGCCTATCATGCTCAGCCATGCTGGCATTTAGGGGGGACTTCAGTGCCTATCATGGGCAGACAAGCTGGCATTATTTATGGGGGGCACACTGCCTATCATGCTCAGCCATGCTGGAATTTAGGGGGGACTGCAGTGCCTATCATGCTAAGCAAGCTGGCATTTATGATGGGGACTGCAGTGCCTATCATGCTCAGAAAGGCTGGCATTATTTATGGGGGGCACACTGCCTATCATGCTCAGCCATGCTGGAATTTAGGGGGACTGCAGTGCCTATCATGCTAAGAAAGCTGGCATTTATGATGGGGACTGCAGTGCCTATCATGCTCAGCCAAGCTAGCATAATTTCTGGGGGGACCACACTGCCTATCACAGCCAAGCTGGCATTTATGAGGGAGCTGCACTGCCTATCATGCTCAGCCAAGCTGATAGGCAGTGCTGGATGATATGACTGACATTATACAGTGACAGGGCACTAACTTATAATGCTCTTGTGTACATTAGGATCTTTAATGCAACACATGTGTGTCCACTGCCAGGACCAAAATGGAACCATGCAAGGATAATAGTTCAGGCAAGCGGGATAAGGAACTTTAGGACAAGAAGTGTGACAGGTTTATATATAACAGTAAACAATGTACAGTAATTTCAGGATATCTGTTATAACTTAGCACCCTAGTCGAGAATTGTATCAGATAAATATCTAACGATAAACAATGTACGGTAGTTTCAGGATATCTGTCATAACTTAGTGCCCTAGACCAGTGGCTTCACGCGGGGGGTGCGGACCGCACCAGGTGACACCACCAGCGGGGGTGACACCCGTGCTGCCGGCACCCCCTGCATTAAAAAAAAAAAATCAAAAACTGACCTCCTTGCTGCTGTCTCCCGGTGCAGGTCCATGGCTGTGAGGGAAGCGTTGTGTGCTCCCCTCCAGCCGCGCGGCTTCAATAAAGTTTGTTGAAACTTTTTTTTTTAAACAAACTTTATTGCTGCCGCGCGGCTGGAGGGTAGCGCACAACGCTTTCCTCACAGCCACGGACCTGCACCGGGAGACAGAGCAGGAAGGAGGTAAGTACTGGCTGGGGAAGGGGGGTAGGAGGGTGGCATAACGAGCATACTAAGGGGCATATTAATTGGCAATATCCTGGCATATTAAATGGCAATATCCTAGCATATTAAATGGCATATTGGGGGGGGGGGGCAAAATCCTGGCATATTAAATGGCATATTGGGGGGCAAAATATTGGCATATTGAGTGGCAAAATTCTGGCATATTGGGGGTCAAAATCCTGGCATATTGAGAGCAAAATCCTGGCATATTAAATGGCATATTGGGGGGGGCAAAATCCTGGCATATTAAATGGCATATTGGGGGCAAAATCCTGGCATATTGAGAGCAAAATCCTGGCATATTAAATGGCATATTGGGAGCAAAATCCTGGAATATTAAATGGCATATTGGGGGTCAAAATCCTGGCATTTTGAGAGCAAAATCCTGGCATATTAAATGGCATATTGGGGGCAAACTCCTGGCATATTGAGAGCAAAATACTGGCATATTAAATGGCATATTGGGGGGCAAAATCCTGGCATATTGAGAGCAAAATACTGGCATATTAAATGGCATATTAGGGGGCAAAATCCTGGCATATTGATTGGCTAAATCCTGGCATATTGAATGGCTAAATCATGGCATATTGAGTGGCTAAATAATCCTGGCATATTGAGTGGCAAAATAATCCTGGCATATTGAATGGCTAAATCCGGGCATATCGAGACAAAGAGGCTGTTTTCCAGATGATAGACCCGCAATATAAACACATGTATTTACAAATCATGTTATGAAAACCTTATAAAGGAATGAAGTCTGGTTGCAGGATAGGACGAGTCCATAAGATATGAATATGTGTGGCCCGCTAAATAACAAGTTTTCTAGGTATATAAAATGGTGGAGAGAGGATGGATATGGAAAACAGCAAGGAGTTTCTCGCTAGAAGGCCGTGGAGAGTTGGTCAGAAGTTTAGGGATTGTTTTTTTTTTTTTTTTGTAAGGATCCCAGTGTTGACAAGGCTGCTCGTTTGGTCTGGAATATCCTTCAAATAGTTTTATAGTTAGGTGTGGAGGTCTAAGATGGCCGCTGCGCTGTGTAGTTCCTACCCTGAGAGGGCCCTGAAATTTGGCCAGGATCCGGGTCTGAGTACAGTTTGTTAGAGATCTGAGGTAGGTTACCTGTTTCCACATTTTGCAGAAGATCTGCGGTCGGTTACGTTTATGTGAATGTGTTTATCTATGTGATTATTTCATGCAAGTGTTCCGACTATAGATCATCTGCAATAGGAGCGATCTCACCAGATCCTGAAGCAGATGTAAACCGAAGGGATGAAGTGTATTGTAGTCAGGCCCCGCCGGTGTCTGAAGTATCTGTGAGGCAATCACTTCTCTAGGATTCAAGTTCTTCTGTGAGGTAGACCTCTACCACCGATTGGCTGGATCTGTGTGATTTCCATGTGGAACGATCTTCAATCCAAGAGGGGGACGATCTTCAATTTTTTAAATACTTTTATTTGCCCCCCAGTTCCCTATCTATTATCTATTATTATCCTATAATTTACAAATACGACCCCTGCACAGGGAAATATATACCCTCCGTATGTAAACAAAGTTATATCTCACACACTGCCCTGATCTATACCCAATTCACAGGACAATACATAGGCTCCTGTATGTACATAAGGGTATTTGAATTTCCCTGTCCACGGGTATTTGTTAGGGCAGTGTGTGAGATTTAACCTTGTGTACATACTGGGTGGATATATTGACTTACCCAAGCACCCAGATTGCACTCACAGGACTTGCCTTACTACTTACCCCAGGTATTATATTGCACTCACAGGGCTTGCCCCCAGGATTTACCCCAGCTATTAGATTGCACTCACAAGACTTGGCAGCAGCCGTACAGAAGGAAAAAGGCAGCAACATCACATTGGCCGCGAGAGTGTTTTGTCACATTCTTGCAGCCTCAACCACATCCTACCGTAGCTGAATTCTTATAGAGGCAACATCCAGTGGCCCAGGGGAAGGCAGCCTACCAAGTCCATCTCTGTATAAAATCTGTGAGTACATTTAATGAGAGTGGGAAATTACTGCTAAACACAATCAGCCTGCATCAAGGAATCAATATAATGGCAAATATGCAAATAACAGGTATGTGTTTTCCTTGGTATTAATGTGATTGAATCAATCACACAATTTTTGAAATGAAGCAATTTCAATATGCTAACATTAAACCTCTAAAACTGCAGGAATTATAGTAAATTCAGCCACCTAAATGAAATAAGCACCACCATACAAAGGATCAATTAATTGACGATAAAGTGGTTCATTTGTTTAAGTTCTGTTGGCTAAGAGAGAAGATTCTTGATTATTGTAGGTTCTTCCAGTGAGTGCAAGTTGAGTGTAGTATGAATAGTACGAGCATGATTTCTGGTGTGCGATCCTTTATTTTTAAGGATTCTCTAATCCATTATATGATTTTTATTTATTGATAGGAGGACCATTATTAGTAATATAGGGGAGCACAAAGTTAATTAGACAAATTAAAGAACTTATCCTGTCAATATTAATATCTGATCTACTCAGTTGTACCTGCCCGTGCATTCTATGGTCTTTTGTTAGTCTACCTCGTAAATTAATTAAGAGACATTGGGGTCTATTCACTAACATTCGAGAGGGGGAGAGGAAATTGAATTTGACTTTGTGTAACATTTGACCTTCCAATTCGACCCCTCTTGCTATTCACTATACTAAATTTAAAAAAAGCAGTTAATATAGGATGAGCAAAAAGAATTTACCGTATTTGCTCGATTATAAGACGACCCTGATTATAAGACGACCCCCCAAACTTTGTGTATTCCTTTAGGAAAAAAACTAAAAGCCTGAATATAAGACTACCCTATAGGAAAAAAAAGTTTAACTTGTATATATGTAAATTGCTTTTTAATATTTAATAAAAAAAATTATATTATACAAATGCATTTGTTGTTTTTATTTCCTTTTATGTGCCAATGCGGCCCCTCTCTCCCCATCCCCTTGTCTGTCTATCTCCCCCCTCCCTTTGTCTGTCTATTTCCCCTCTCCCTCCCTCCCCTTGTCTGTCTATCTCCCTCCTCCCTCCCCTTGTCTGTCTATTTCCCCCCTCCCTCCTCTTGTCTAATTCCCCACTCCCCTTGTCTGTCTAATTCCCCCCTCTCTCCCCTTGTCTGTCTAATTCCCCCCCCCCTCCCTCGTCTGTCTAATTCCCCCTCCCTCCCCCTCACCTTGATTTTTTCCCTGGTGGCTAGTGGGGGCAGCTGGGGGATGTCTGCACGATACGTGCATACATCCTCCATGCTGCCCGACACCTCCGTCTATTATGACGGACAGCTGGTCCGTCATAATAGACAGAGGTGTCGGGCAGCATGGAGGATGTCTGCACGTATAGTGCAGACATCCCCCAGCTGCCCGATTCACCCTGGTGGCTAGTGGGGCAGCAGAGGAAGTCTGCGCGATGAGCGCAGACCTCCCCTGCTGCCGCCCGGCACGCTCGCCGGGACTTCTGTGACGAAAGCGGAATTACCCGGCTTCTTCACAGAAGCCCCGGCAGTCGTGCCGGGCGGAAGCAGGGGAGTCTGCGCTTATTGCGCAGACTTCCCCTGCTGTCAGAGAGGGGGATCCAGGTCCCCTGCAGCTCTGCTGGGGACCTGGATCCATGTCTTATAGTCTGACCTCAATTTGAGGTCAGATTATAAGACGACCTCGAATATAAGACGAGGGGTATTTTTTAGAGCATTTGCTCTGAAAAAAACCTCGTCTTATATTCGAGCAAATACGGTATATGCCGAATGTACCTCTTAATCAAACGTAATCAAAAGTAACATAGTAATTTTAGTAACATAGTAATTTAGGTTGAAAAAAGACACAAGTCCATCAAGTTCAACCCTTCTACCTATCATTACAGCTTTTGATCCAAAAGAAGGCAAAAAACCCCTAAGGAAGCTATTTCGAATTTTGCCTCCTGGGGGAAAAAATTCCTTCTTGACTCCAAGAGGCAATCAGATTTCTCCTTGGATCAATAAGCTCTTTTATTAATGCTTATTCTATTATTAATAGCCCTGTATGTTCTGCTTTCCTAAAAAAACATCCAAACCATTTTTAAATGCATCTATTGTGGTTGCTAGCACTACCTCTCTTGGCAGTGAGTTCCATAACTTTATTGTCCTAACCGTAAAGAATCCCTTCCTTTGCTGTCTATGAAATCTTTGCTCTTCCAGTCTGAGGGGGTGACCTCTTGTTCTTTGTACCTTTCTGTTAATGAACAGGTCACTGGAGAGCTCTTTATATTGGCCCTGCAAATATTTATATAATGTTATCATATCCCCTCTGAGACGCCTTTTTTCTAACGAATTTAAATTCAATTTTTTAAGTCTCTCTTCATAACTAAGATCCTCCAAACCCCTTATTAATTTTGTAGCTCTCCTTTGCACTTTTTCTAGTTCCTTAATATCCTTTTTAAGGACTGGTGCCCAGAACTGTACTGCATATTCAAGGTGAGGTCTTACCATTGATTTGTAAAGAGGCAAGATGATATCCTCCTCCCGTGAATCTATACCTCGTTTTATACATGCCAATATCTTATTGGCCCTTGCAGCTGCTGACTGGCATTGGGCACTGTTGCCAAGTTTGTTGTCTATAATTATTCCTAAATCCTTTTCATTAGTAGTTTTTCCCAGGGAAAAACCATTTAACGTATATGTTGCTTTGTTATTATTTTTCCCATAATGCATAACTTTACATTTGTCTATATTGAACCTCATTTGCCACTTTACTGCCCAGTCCCCCACTCTGTCCAAATCTTCCTGTAAAGAAAAAACATCAAGATTAGTCTTTATTGCCTTACCTAATTTAGTGTCGTCCGCAAACACGGAGACATGGCTCTCAGCACAATGTGGCAGATCATTAATAAACAAATTAAAAAGAAGAGGGCCCAAAACAGACCCCTGAGGTACTCCGCTTAATACCCTTGTCCAATTTGAGAATTTTCCATTTACAACAACCCTTTGTGTTCTATCTTTTAGCCAATTTTCAATCCACATACACACATTTGCCCCCAAACCTATTTCTCTCAGTTTGTAGAGTAACCTTTTGTGTGGAACTGTATCAAATGCTTTCGCAAAATCCAAATAGATCACATCAACTGCCACACCTAGATCTATATTTTTACTGACTTCTTCATAGAATGTTATTAAGTTTGTTTGACAAGACCTGTCTTTCACAAAACCATGTTGACTTTTACTAATTATATTCTGGTTCAAGATGTATTCTTGAGTGTATACCTTTAGCAATCCTTCAAATAGTTTCCCCACTACAGATGTCAAGCTCACTGGCCTATAATTACCTGGCAGAGATTTTGATCCCTTTTTAAATATGCTTCACAAGTGAGTGTACACATAATAAACGGATTAAAACATCTTATCTTCAGTGGTCTTCCAAATATAAATATCAGTAGGAGAACATGAAAAAGAGAAATAACAAGAATAGCAAAAAATGTCCTGTCTGTCTATCTCTGATGATAATGATGAAATTGCAAAATGGGCCACTATATTGTTTTTGCCTCCTGGGCCAAAAGTCACCCACCCTACCCTGATGGCTGTCATGCAGTATAAGATGTTTGAGGCTGCAGGTTTGATTTCAGATCAACACAGACAATATTCTAGTGCTGATCTTTATTTATTTCATCTGACCTATTGGCTCACTTGTGCTGCTGACACAAATGAACCAAGGGGCTGAATGTGACATCCCAATTGCATTTCCGACAGCAATGGATGTTACATTCATAGAGTCTCTAGCAGGGGCTGGGGACTCTATAAATTAAATAAAGTAAAAAGAAAGGCCCCCCCCCCCCCCAAAAAAAAAACTTAAGTTATTTATTGACTCAAAGAAGTCAAAAGAAACATTTAGTTGTCCTTAGTGGATGACACTCAGACCTACCTCCCTTCCTCTGACCTCACTCCCTCTGTCATGTTGCATGTCAGTGACTGTCTGTTAGCCTTCTCTACATGGATGTTTGATCAATACTTAAATACCTCAAGCTCCGTTCCTGTACCTAACTTCACCGTTACCATAGAAAATGTTACAATTGTACCCACTGACCGAACCCAATGTCGTGGGGTTGTCTTTGACTCTTCCTTTGTACCCCATGTTTAGTTCCTTGGCTAGATCCTGTTGTTTACACCTAAGGAGCATTGCACGTATTTGCCCGTTCCTCAGCAAAGAGACTGCCAAAATTCTAGTGCACTCATTTGTGATCTCTCGTCTCAACTACTATAATACTCTTATGATGGGCCTCTCATCTTTCTCCGCTGCAATCTATTCAAAATGCGGGTTCCAGGCTTATCTTTCTCACTCTTTGCTCCACATAGCCAAAGCCCTCCACTGGCTCTTTAAACTGTAAAGCCCTGCATTCCATAACCAATAATACTCTGTGAAACTATTAGGTTCCTCAAGTGGACTAAGGCTCGCCTCCAACCACTAAGGCTCATCCAACTAGAACACCCAATATTTAGCCAAACTGTCCCCAAATACTGTTTCTACTACCACCACCTTCCCCTACTCTCTCTACATTGTAAGCTTGTGAAAAGGTCTCTCTATGTCATGTATCAGTCTGTCACTGCTGATCTAACATAGCATGTACCAACTACATATCAATGTCTATGTATTTAGTATGCAATGATATAAAAGTTCCTGTTGGTGTAATGGTCAGGTGTCAGAATACACTTGTCCATATAGTGTTATGTGAAGAACAATGTGAATTAAAATTGATGTTGTCAGCACAGCAACATAAAGGATTGCCAATTATGTTCATAGCCCAAAACATTATTAAATAAAAGCATGGAAAAGAGGAGGGGGTATGGCAATTGTATTACTTTATTAACACACTGAATAAAATAGTGCGCAATCCAATATGGCATTCCAAAAGGAAATCCTGAACAAATGTGGAGACGTTTCTTTTTTTTTTACATCCCGACACCTCCTGTGCGGAAAACTCTAGTGGACGCTGCCCGCCACATTGGTGCAAACTGGAAGTATGGGACTGACACACAGCAGTATACATCTTATTTAGATTTATATTACTTACATTTACATTTGCTTCATAATTATATACAATAGTTGACCTATTAGAAAAAATGGATTACTCATTGTTTTGAATTATTTAAAAGCCTTTTTCAAGAGGTTTATTCAGTAACAGAATAATTGTGACTTGACATGTGTATTGCGAAACATAGGCAAAAATAGTCACGTATAAAAACTCTTTTTCAGCTATTTAGGTCTTAACGATGTAGCTCAACTGTCAATTCATCATAATTCACTGTTTAGTGACTATATCCCACTGAGATTGTTATGGTTTTTAAGCTGTTTGTACTCAAAGTAACAATAGATATTTTTCCTATAGGAGTAGACAAATAAATGATTTGACTATGTATAAATATGGCTTCTTTGGAATATGTGTGGCTTAGGCCTCAGTACTTCCACATGAAGCATTAGGAATTATGCAAAAGTACTTCTTGTGATCTATCTCTTTAAACCAGCCCTTTTCTTATAAACTGTCACTGTAATTGCTGTATCTGTCCTCTTTATAGCTATTATCATCTAGTAGGCAGATATTGCTGCCAAACCGAGATAATAAGCAGTCTTTTCTTCAGTGTCTGGGATAAATATAATGCTAACGCTTTAGATTTATTGTTACACCCAGCATGAACCACAAATTCTGATTTTCTTTTAGGTTTATTAAAAATGAAGAATACCTTTTTGTGCACTTTATTAAAAGAATGAATCAGGTGTTGGGGAGGTGGGGTTGTATTATTTGTGTACCCAAATAATAGTGAGATCTTTTATTTTTTAAAGGAGTATATTTCACAACTACACAATACCAAATCATATGATACTTTGTAACTATGTTGTGTATATTAAAACATAATTGTTTACACATAACAATATCTATGTCAAAGGCGTCTATGCCAATTCAATTCAGAGTGCAGGAGAAAATACCGTATTTATCGGCATATAACACACACTTTTTCTCCCTGATAATAGGGGGAAAATGGTGTGTGCGTGTTATACGCCGAAAAAAAATAAAAATCTAAAACTTACCTCGTTCCTGCTCTGTCCCCCGGTGCTCTGAAGCTGCGAGGCTGTGAGGGAAGCGTTGTGAGCTTCCCTCCAGCCGCGAGGTCAATAAAGTGGTTTTTTTTTTTAAAACAAACTTTATTGTTGGAAGGGGGGGGGGGGGGGGGGAAGGAGGGTGGCATAACGAGCATACTAAGGGGCAATATCCTGGCATATTGGGGGCAATATCCTGGCATATTGGGGGCAATATCATGGCATATTAAATGGCATATTGGGGGCAATATCCTGGCATAATAAATGGCATATTGGGGGCAATATCCTGGCATATTAAAATGGCATATTGGGGGCAATATCCTGGCATATTAAATGGAATATTGGGGGCAATATCCTGGCATAATAAATGGCATATTGGGGGCAATATCCTGGCATATTAAATGGAATATTGGGGGCAATATCCTGCATATTAAATGGCATATTGGGGGCAATATCCTGGCATATTAAAATGGCATATTGGGCTTCAAAGTTCTTAATTTAAGTTCTTAAGTTTTTTTTCCTGAAATTTCCTTCTTAAAATGAGGTGCGTGTTATACGCCGGCGCGTGTTATACACCGATAAATACGGTACTTTTAATCCCATAAAATACAGCAGAAGTCCTGCAGCAAGGAGAATGTCACCACAATAAGGTATTCATTACAAATAAAATAATGAATGCATTTTGTTAACGTGATCATTTTAATATGCTTGA
This sequence comes from Pelodytes ibericus, assembly GCA_036172795.1. NCBI lineage: Eukaryota > Metazoa > Chordata > Amphibia > Anura > Pelodytidae > Pelodytes > Pelodytes ibericus. The sequence goes on along the minus strand of CM069857.1, from coordinate 232,413,283 downwards.
ATTATTCCCTACTGGGTGGGGTCTGGGACTGCTTCATTAATATCAAACGGTCATTTTGTATTAAACATTATTATTGTGAGCACAGATAGTCCATGATTTATTTATCCTGTAGCCAACACTCTGCAATGCTAGGAGGGCATGATTTATTTATGCTGTAGCTAACATATCCTGTAACGCTAGAGTAATCCTTTCTTTGCCCATACATGTTGGAGACTGTAATAGACCTGTTTCTCTTTTAGAAGGAGATTGGGCCTTCAGTAGAAGGGGTAAAGCTGCTACTAAGCAAAGTACCTTTTTTTTATTTTACAAATTACAACTTCTTCTTGAACAAGTAGTCAGCGGGTCATAAGGTCTAGATGTGAAAATGAATGCACACTAAATGGCACAACTCCAGATTAGATGAAAAGGAAATCTCACACTCCAGCTAAATGAGAATTATCCCATCTACTTTGGCCTTATGTTTGATTCCCTTGAATGAATAAAACCATGTGTGAGGAATCCCAGTCTTGTGACATTGCCACTCACAATTATCCCATCAACTGCTGAGTAAGTGATATCTAACTAATAAAACAGATTGAGGGAGGTCTGTAATGTGGAAGCGACAGGATAATTGACACTATGGTGCAGAGTGCATAGGCCAAATGTATTCTTTGATTAGCAACGTAAATTGACCCACTCACCAGAATATTATGTGTACTGTTAAAGTATATAATAAACACTATATATATATTAAATGTACATAGCCACACCTGTATTTGTTAATGTATTTATTTTATTGCAATTATGCTAGCACTGTGTGTGTGTAAGAGTTTGCTGTCCCTGGCTTATGACATCACCTTGTGGCTTGTTATGCTAAATGAACTACTTTGTCGACAATGTGTAAAATGCATATCACAACTGCAGGGTAATAGAATTAGTGGGAGGTCACATGCTTCAAACCTAACAATGCAAAGACCCAAATTCTAATGGCAAATACTATTTAGATAAGACTTGAAACCACCATTCAATTACCTTATTGAGGAATTGCTGCCTACTACAAGGCACAAAGCATTAAGGACCTCATGCATGCCAAGGTTGGGACAGCCAGGCTTCTTTTAAGAAGTAATGTGTGTGAGTGTTAATAAATTAAATGGAGAGCAGGAGTTATGTTTACGCAATATAAAAAAGGGCCATCTCAGTACAGACTTGTGAGCATGGTAGTGAGGGGAGAGCAGATTAATGGCTGTGAAGCACTTAAACAAAAAGGATGGATTTGCTGATTGTCCTCATAATAAAGTAATCATTCTGTCCCTGGAAATACAAAATAACCTGCAATCAAAGGACTCGATCTTTGGTGAGATGATTCCTACGACAACAAAAAAAAAGAAACTAACCTTTCATTTCCAGAACAAAATAATTTCTAAAAATGTATTCAAGGAAGACTCGTTCAAGAAAAGAAAAGATATTATTTACATGTCCTAGCTGAATTCACTGAATAACATCGTAAATGGAAATTATGTATTTTTTCTTAGAAAATGGAGGTGGGGCAAGTAGTCGTTAAAATGTGAAGGATGTCTGCAGTGAACCTCTATTAAAGAGTAGGAAGGCTAATTTGGTCCTTACTGCATTTCAAATGACCTTCCTAACTATGTTCCAGTAACAGGCCTAGTTCTAACCTCATGGTGCTACCACAGATAGCGTGTGTGTTCATGCACCAGACAAGTCTCAACTAAAGTGGGAAGAAAACCATAAATATAATCAACTTTTTTGCGACATATATGACATTTTCTGCACACCTAGTTTTTAACCTAGTGGTGGGGAGAACAGATAGGAAATGAGGAAGCAGTAGAACATATTGTGATATCCTGACATCTTTGGTCTTTTGTACAATGTAGGTGTGTGAAGGAGTAGATAAAAATGGTATGTGCATATCATCCATTGCTAGATATCTGAAACATACAGAACAATCAGAGGTCATGATCCTGCTTATATCACAATATGATTTTTTTGGAACCTGAGCACTGCATTATAAATAGGATTGTCACCGTTTCTATTGGCCTCAAGACAATTTTTTGTCATCAGCCTGCGAGTACGTACCGCTATCCATTTCATGAGAAATAACAAGAATAAGAATTAAACAGGTTGTGTTAGATTTATTCTTTTACAAGTACAATTATATACAAATTAGTAACAGAAGTTACTATCTAATTCTTTAGCAAACCTGTTTTAAAATATTGTTAAAACGGCATACGAAAGCTGAAAATAAGTCCAGATGAAGAAACAGATAAAAAGAAGAGTGCAAAAAATTAAATAAAACACAGAGTGAAACAAATTGCAATTTGTGCTTTAGTAGTATAGAGACAAATTATCCGCAGACATTTTCACCTTAACAGAGATGGAAGTCAAATTCTAATTCAATGGCATTTTATTTGCATTGGGTGCTCTTGCAACAGATGACCAGTGTGTATATGTATTTACACAATCACTTCCAATTATAAAAAATAGTGTATTATGATTTTACTCACAGCCTGGAAGTTTACCGTTTTTAATGCCCCTCTGGATCAGAGGTGTTCCATCATAATCCAGTGTATTAAATTGAAAACTCATTATGCCAGGGTGAAGATATATATATATATTTATATATATATATATATATATTTATATATATATATATATATATATATATATATATATATATATATATATATATATATCCTGTTCAGAGAAGTTATATAGCCATCAGATGTTGTGAAAATGTATGAAAGATCCCCAGTGCCAGACTTGAACACAATGGGAGTAATTCATTAAGAACACTTCTGGGACAAAGAATGGAAACTAATAAACTGATCTTCCGCATTTAGTATTTTGTTCCAGAATTATTCTATATGCATAACTCTGACCATCATCGCATCACATATGGCAATCCCTACAACGGATTCAGATAGGGTTGCCAGGTGCCCTGTTTTGACCTGGACAGTCCAGTATTTGGGCACTCTGTCCACACAAAAAAATGAAGGCAATACTGGACATTAGTACTGCATTCTATAGAATGATGCAGTGTTGTTTTTGTGGTGTACTTAGTGGACATAGACATTAGGCAACAAAGTTTCAGTACATATCCAGCACATGTTCTATTTGAATTTAGTAAGCAATCCCACTGTATGCAAGAGACATGCTCTCCTTTTAATGGCTTCTAGTGCAGGTATAGACAAGCCAGGTCTGCATTCATCTCAATTGCTTCATGACGCAAACTTACTATTATGTTGCCTTTGACTCATGTGGCATAACCTGGCATCAACAAGCAAAATTTTGATTTACTTTCTCACAGATTTACCAGAACATTTCATAGTGTGTATATTTAAGAATTGGCTTCTGTGTTTAGCATTGAGATTTTTGATCATATATAATTTGCAGGTTTACATGAAATAATAAATCAGCAATTTAGGTCTTCCATGTGGTTTAACATGCAATATTAAACAGGCTTTGCCGTATAAATGAGCACATGTAGTGTATTTAGGTGGTGTAAGCTGTGTCATGGTATAAGTACATGCTGCTTGAATAAAATGCCAAGAGAGTCCATGTGACCTTTAAACATCAGTGTCCCTCACATGGCAAGCCTAAAATTATTACTAGTTCTTATTCAATTACTAATTTCAGATATTAAAAAAATAAAATACCACACTAAATAGTAGAGAGTTGAAAGCAAAAACAAAACAAAACATTCTGTTGGAAAATCTATTGTTGATATTATACAAGGTGAAAGATTTAAAATGGAATGAAAAAAAAAAGGTCTGGCCACGAATAACAAAACCCTTCCTTAAAAAATTACTGCACACAACAAAAGGGTGGGATATACTGTTTTTAAATGGTTGACAACATGTTCACATTGGATGTTTAATTTTCGCAAATTAGTGTCTCCACGGCAAAACTATTCTCAAAGTGAAGAATCTTGCGGCAATTCATAGCTTCTCTCTTCTGGATTCCTGGAAGATGAGAACAGAAATAAAGTAGAAGGTTATCAATAGTCCACCATAGCACAGGGATCAGCTGCTAAAATAAATTTAAATTTTATTTTAATAAACACATTTATAACCCAAAAGACAGCTTACAGAGACATAGTTGAATGCAACCCCAAATCACACACACCATTTTGGAAAATGCTCTCAATTACCTATGCTGCCATATTGATTGTAAACTAATTTAATAGACTTGTTTTGCATAGAAACATATGAATGTACTGGGCACTGCAGACATTGTGACTTAAGATGGTTAATATATTTCTGGCTGCTAGTGCACAGCATTATCTGCTGTTTAATGACACCAGCTCACATTAAAGTGAAGCTCAAACCCATCTTTTTTTTTCCCTTTTTCACCAGCCTAATTATAAACTATTGTGTAGCAATTTATTCGACAACCCCTGTAACAATTCACATCTGAATAAAACTGCAAATGAAAGGGCTTCTCTCTTGGAACAAGTGAAAAGGCTTTTGTGTTCTTACAATTATACCTGCATCATTCTGTGAAGATGGTTTTGTATTCGTAGAAGATTTATTCTTCTGCCATTATCTGCTTTTTATATTATAGATTGTTTCCCTGTTGGATAATCAGCGCCCTATAAAGCATAACATTTCCAATTTGATCAATACCTCGAATGGTGTCTCTGCGCTGAAGTTTGTAGGTCTCCTTGCCGCGACATAAACGATGGATGAACGATCCCAACTGATTGATATTCTCAATACGATCGGTTACCACCATCTGCTCATGGACCAAATATGACTGAGGAAGGTAAGTTCCGGCCTGCAAAGAACAAGCAGATCACAGTGTTTTCCATTTGATTACAAATCATATTCTCTTATTATAAATGGATACTTTTGTTTGACCAAAGTGAATTTAAAATTGTTTTGAACAGCTTTTGTATTACTGCTAAATATCCAATCATTGTTCTATGGCTAAAAAAACTATTCTTCACAATAAATGCAAATCTATGACTATGTGTGCCACAGGATTATAGTATTTATACTGGCTATAGGATATATCATTTCTTAGTGGTATTTCTGGCCTATAAGCAAAGAAGCACCTATTATAAAAAAAATAATTTATCTCATATCTGTAAAAAGACTTGTTTCATATTATTTACAAAATGTCAATCCAATGTGACTTATCTTAGTGTTTTACAAGCAAAAATACATATATGATCGGCAACAGTAGGTCACTTAATAACAATGTATAAGAAAAAAAATGATTGTGTGACGAATTCACTAATCTCACGTATAATGTGAGAAACACAAATTTTCAGTTCAGAAGTTACTCTTTGTTGTGACATTAACTGTTTGCTCTCCGTTACCATTATTCTTTGAAGGGGAGGTAGAGGGCAGGGCCTACTGGGAATGTCAAGAAAATTTCTAACACCTCTTTTCCGGACATAAACTTAACTAGCCAATATACCCCTGTCCTCTTACTCATGGAAATACCTGTCCTCCATATTTTAACAATGACAAAAGAATTGGGTAAATGGTAAATGGTATGCAGAATGTACTGTGAAATGCTGTTCCCCTTTTTAAAGTGGATTGCACAAAGTTATACAAATCCTTTGCACAACAAACAAGTTTCCAAATAAAGTTTTTTTCTTTTTGTGAGACCCTAGGTTAATTTTAAAAAGAAAATGCTATACACTGTGTGTAGAATAGATCAGTGTAAAGATGTTGTTACATTATTTATGCAGCACCTGGACATCCAATGTAATGTGTCGCATTGCTAACCTGCATCAGAGTAATTCATTTATAAGAGGTTAGGTCTGAATACCAGTGAAAAAACATGTCAGAAACCACTTAAACCAACATGTAATACATTCATATTACCAGCTTTATCAATAAACAGTGATAAAAAATATATCTATTGTAAGTTGACATTATGAATAAGCAGATTTATAGCTCAAGTAACTCTACACTATGGTTATGTCTGAAGGGTAACAAAAGGCACCATTTCTAAATGAAATGCATACATGAAAGCTTTTTGGATGTTGCACTTCTAGGAGAAATGTTTTCCTAAAATAAAGAAAAAAAAAAAAAGTTTGCCTGTTGTGTGCAAAAAAGACATTTTTTTAGCCAATGGAACTCAAAGAAATGTTTATATATAAAAGTTACATTATAAATATCTTTAACAACTTTCAACTTTGTATGGATCATGGGCAGTAAATGAAAAGTACCTTTATATTGACAATCAGCTCCAAGAAATTCTTTGGTGGCATTACAATAGATGTGTTCAATGGAATGACATAGCACTTGTTTAGGTTGAGGTCAAGGTAGGCAGTCAGTTTCTGAATGAAACAAATATGGTTTTGATTAAGACATTTCTGAAACAGTGGGTACATGCAATAAGAGCTGGGATTAATGGGACACTAAACTTTTTTTTTTTTTTTTTACTTGTGCTTCTAATATAGAAGCACAAGTGAAAAGTTAGTTGCCCCTAGTATGAGGATGAACTGGCATGTACTTTTGATAACAGACAGCTGCCATGCTTCCATAGGAAGCAGGCAGCCGGCTGGTCGGCGACTGGCTCTCTCTGCTAGTGCAGAGAGAGACCCTCGTTTTTATATGAGATCTGCAGGGGGGAACTTAACTAGGTCCCCCCTCCTGATCCCATGTAAAAACGAGGGTCTCTCATTGTGCTAGCAGCGAGAGACCCTCGCAATCAGCTGTCAGAGCGGGGGCTTGGCTGTGCGCGTGCTGAGAAACTTCAGCACAACCGGGACCTGCTGTGTCTCGAATGCGAGACATAGCAGAAAGTAAACACGCGTGTATCTAATAAGATACACGTTGGGTATACTTCATTCTACCAAATGTATTATTTAACCCTTGCTTCCTTTAAGGAAGTGTTGTACTGAGTGTCATGAAATAGAAGTTCCCTTTTTGAAAGCTGCAGAAGTGAAACAAGATGCAAACAATCAGCCCCTTGAATTCTTATCAAAAGCTTAGAAGTACAACTAAATATAAGAGATAAAACATACACACGTTGTTCACATGTTCTTTCCGAAACATAAAGGGGTAATAATTGCTAATATTGCTCTGGTTAATGTCAAACACATCTGATCCCAAGTCAGAAAGTCCTCAAAAACACTGAAAAATATGTAGCTCACCCTGTGAAAGTCATGAACAATATCAGCAGGATCACTGTCAGCAAATTCAGGGACAGGTACACTGATCAGTTCAACATTCTCCTCCTCCAAGATTTGTATACTCTCTTGGAAAGACTGGTAGCGGATAGGGCTGTCTGCGTATGGCTCAGTGAGTGACAATTCATCAGCATACCGTACTCCACAGTAGTAAACTCCACGCTGTAAACGAAATTAGAGATTGCGTTAATGTGATCTCATTATATTAGATAGTTGAATATATATCCATGTGAGGCACTGGATTGGATCACGGAGTGATGTTCGGCACTGGACTGGATCATGCTGAGAAAAAAAAAAAACCTATGGGTCAAAAATGTCACAGATTAGTTCCAGATAAATTTATTCCCAATGTGGTACGGATGGCAATTTTTAAAAGGAAAGCAAGAACAAAACACAGTATAATACACAGACACAATTATGCATACCAATTATACAGACACATAAGGGATTCCCGAACCATTGCACAGCAATTCAGAATATGTTTGTATGTTATAAATAAACTCAAAACAAGTAGAGTTAAAATTATACCATTTATTGGCCAACTGAGAGCTTGATTGCTATGCTTTACACTATATAAACTGTCAACTGATCACTTCCTAATTTACTCAGCAAAACAAAGTACAATTGCTCAAGATTTGGCGAGGACTTGTACAGGTCATAAAACAGAAATGATTGATGTCTGCAGTTGCAGAAAAAAAAAACCCAGGAAGAAAATAATGAACTAAAGCCATTGGTGTGGTTCCTTGCTGTGATCTACACTGGAGTTTCTATAAGTCCAATAACACAGTTATTAAAACCAATATCCAAGATGTGGAAACATGATGTTAGATCATTTACAGAGATATACAACCTTCTGTGGTGATCAAAGAATCTTCTAGCAGAAGAAGTAAAATATGACAGTGCTGCTTTATTGGGAAACGTCAGGCTCTTGTAGAATATAGTTAGTAAACAACACTTTATCCAACCAGATGATGTGGCCACTTTAATTTCGTACTCTTGTCTGGCCTCCATTACAAAATGCAGCAGCCACTATAATAACCAACAAGACATGTCACAGAATATCAATTCTCTACTCTCTGCACTTTCCCATTAAACGGCATACAGACTGTCAACCTAAATATTGCTTATTCTCAGATTGTAAAGTAAAACTAAATATGAAAAATATCTACATTGTCTTAAAAGAAACACAAGCAAATGCATAAACTAAGAGAAAATATAAAAATATGTTTTAAATACATCGCCTCCTGTTTATGACATAACCTGTGGCTTGATATGGATGTATGTGTAATTTGCATGTGAAGTCACAAGGTGATGTCATAAGCAGAAAACACAGAAACATTTATAGTTTAAACAGTGTTTAAGTTGACAATTACCGCTGAAGGTTAGAAAATCATAAAGGGACAGGGGAAAAGAACGCAATAACAACCCCTTCACCAAGCAATGTGTTCCACAGTACCATCTTAGTCCCTAACCTATACTTCTGTGACCAAACAGCCTCTGTGCGCCACCTTAGCCTCCCCTAAACAGCCTCTGTGCGCCACCTTAGCCTCCCCCAAACAGCCTCTGTGCGCCACCTTAGCCGCCCCGCCAAACAGCCTCTGTGCGCCACCTTAGCCGCCCCCAAACAGCCTCTGTGCGCCACCTTAGCCGCCCCAAAAAAAGCCACCTTAGCATCCCCCAAAAAGCCACTCAGTGCTACACAGCACTGTATAAGGTGGCACAGAGAATGTGTTTGTTTTTTCTAGTTTTGTTTCTGACCCAATCAGATGACTGGTGTTAACTGCAACTAGCAACTTTTAAAGGTGTGGGCCCTCTTGCAGTTGCGACCATAATTGTTACATCCCAGGTACACACAGCAGACTTTCAGAAACTGTGCACATAGCTAAGTTGCCTTTCCATGATCTCTGAATTATAGATTCCATAAATAAAAGGGTAAAAAATATAGTGGTGAAAGTAAATGGCTGGATATTGCTGCATATTAAACCACCACTCAAAAGGCTGAAAGAGGCCTCACTGAGTTGATCAAATATGTGAAGGTATGGCCTATTCACTGGTGGACAGCTACCCTTTATAGAGCTGGTCTTCAGAATTTCTACACATACCTCACTGGGATCTTTGTCCTCCACACTAAACAGCTGTGTGAATGGATTGCCAGGTGAATCAAGCTGAAAAAAGCCAAGACACAGGTAACATCCTGCACAGTGAAATCTGAAATCAAGGTCACATCATCAGCATTTAATTTGCAGACTGTAAGTACTCCAACAGTGCACATTTCCTTATTGCTATTGGATCAGTCCTCATATCCTGAAAATCACTGGAACTACAGCTGCCTGGACCTCAGCAACCTTCTCTGCACAATGAGGGCCATTCACTAAAAGTGGACTGCACAAATTAGGCATTAATAGTGGAAGTAGTAAATATTCTCCAACTTGCCTATCAGTCCAACACTGCTATTAATGCTGGGTATTGGAGTTTACTTGTCAGTTCAGTTTTATTGAATAGCACCCAATGTTTCTTAACCCTACATGGGTGACCATATTGAAGTTTTTAATAATGGATACTTATACCAATATAAAATGTATCACAGTGCTGGAGCTTGGTCTGTACATTACAGTCCTGGAGTACTTTTTTATTTTTAAGAACAGATAAAATTGCAGATAGATTCTCTCTTCATGAAAAAATTGTGAATGTTATTAAAGTTTCCTTATCATAGATAAAAAATATACAAATATCATGACTGGTGAAAAAGCATGGACCACCAGATGCCTCATGCGTTTCATACCAAACGGCGCTAAATCACAGGCAAGGTTACAAATAAATGTGCAAATATTTATACTAAAAAACCTTAAGCACATGCCAGTCCTCCAATTTTGTCTGACCAATGAGATCAGTATCTTGACAGGTATAGAATGTGGTCAGGATAATTAAAATCAAAAAGGTGTTCACCTTTAATTACACAGACCTAATAATAATGTATAACAGGAACACAGACATTTTAATTCACTGCCACATAAGCGTCACAATTTAAAATTTGCAAAACTTACAGTTGTCCGATGATTTTATGGGAGCTGTCAGTAATAGACACGGCTCCACAAATATTATAATAAATTAAAATGTATCTTAAAACAATAATATTCAAAACTACAGTGATGTGCAAAATGTCTAACTTCATAAAAAAAAAAGGGGGGAAAAAAGCAACTACTTTAGTCCCCAGTCCTACAACATTGAAGGAATCATTACTCCGATTTCAATAGAGGAGGAAGGTTTTGAAATGGTAGCTGGAATGGTGTTCATTTAGACCAGGGGTCCTCAAACTGCGGCCCGCCGAGGACATTTATCCGGCCCGCGCGGCACCCCCCCTCCGCGCTGTTTACCTTTTTTTTTCTTTTTCTTTCTGGCAGCCGCAGAGTATGCGGCTGCAGGAAAACGAAAAAAAAAAAAATAAATCACAGCGACCGGATGTGACGTTACGGATCCGGTAACTGTTTCCCTCCTCCGCAGGAGGACACTGCGCGAGACGTCCGGGGACACAGCAACTGGAGGTAAGTGATGGGGAAGCGGGGGAGGAGGGAGGTATAACGAGCACTGGAATGGCACACTATTCCTGGTCATCTGACTGGCACAATATTCCTGGGCATCTGACTGGCACAATATTCCTGGGCATCTGACTGGCACAATATTACTGGGCATCTGAATGGCATAATATTCCTGGGCATCTGAATGGCATAATATTCCTGGGCATCTGACTGGCATAATATTACTGGGCATCTGACTGGCATAATATTACTGCGCATCTGAATGGCATAATATTCCTGGGCTCTGACTGGCATAATATTCCTGGGCATCTGAATGGCATAAAATACCTGGGCATCTGAATGGCACACTATTCCTGGGCATCTGACTGGCACAATGTTCCTGGGCATCTGACTGGCACAATGTTCCTGGGTATCTGACTGGCACAATATTCCTGGGCATCTGACTGGCATCATATTCCTGGGCATCTGACTGGCATCATATTCCTGGGCATCTGACTGGCATCATATTCCTGGGCTCTGACTGGCATCATATTCCTGGGCTCTGACTGGCATCATATTCCTGGGCATCTGACTGGCATTATATTCCTGGGCATCTGACTGGCATCATATTCCTGGGCTCTGACTGGCATCATATTCCTGGGCATCTGACTGGCACACTATTCCTGGGCATCTGACTGGCATCATATTCCTGGGCTCTGACTGGCATCATATTCCTGGGCATCTGACTGGCATAATATTCCTGGGCATCTGACTGGCATAATATTCCTGGGCATCTGACTGGCATAATATTCCTGGGCATCTGACTGGCATAATATTACTGGGCTCTGACTGGCACACTATTCCCATTGAAATACTGGTAAGTTTGTTGATTTAACTTTACTTCATTTTAAATATTGTATTTGTTCCCGTTTTGTTCAAAATAAGATATATGCAGTGTGCATAGGAATTTGTTCATAGTTTTTATTTTTACTATAGTCTGGCCCTTCAACGGTCTGAGGGACAGTGAACTGGCCCCCTGTTTAAAAAGTTTGAGGACCCCTGATTTAGACCATAGAAACATTTTGAAGCTGTTGACCTAGTTGTTATTTCTAAGATGTATAAATCTTTGTAAACCTTGTTTCCTTTACAACAGAAGGTTCTAAAAACCTGCATAAGGAAACAAACTCTGACACGGTTATAAAGGAAGTATAGAACATTTCATTGATTGCCATGGCCTGTATGTTTTACTGTTGAGGCATACGAAGGTTAAGCACAGGAGATTTAAATGCACTTCTGAATTATGTTTGTTTCTAGATTAGGATGATAAAGCACAGAAAGCTTATTTTTTTTGTCGCATGTAGTTGACTTTTTGGAGACTGACACCAAAGTGAAAAAGCCTAAACTTTCTGATTAAGATATGATTAGGGATCAACAATTTTGAAAATGGTGGTTAATAAAAAAAAAAAGGGAGGGCATATTAGCTGGAGATGTAAACAGAAAAGTGTATAAATTGATATTTTATGCTAGTTTACTATAACTATCATGCATTTGATGCAGGGCTCGACAAATACCAGGTCCCCATGGGGCCCGGATCTTGCAGCTACCTTGTCCCACACTCTGCTGCCCGTTATCTACTGATCAGATAAAAAGCAGTGTGTGGGAGGAGCAGCACTAACATGTGTTAGTTTATGTATCAGCAGGATAGTGTGTATGTGTGTGCCAGCATGTGTTAGTATTTATGTGTATAGGTATGTGCTTGTGCATGTATGTATGTATGTATGTATGTATGTATGTATGAGTGAAATGATGTGTTAGTGTGTGTCAGCATATAAGCATGTGCTAGGATTTAAGAGTGTGTGTCTGTATTTGTGGGTGAGCATGTGTGTGCATTAGTATGTGTGTATGCCAGCTTTTGGTACTGGCGCCTAAAAGTTGCAGCTGGCTCCTAGAGTTAAATCAAATTTGTCAAGCCCTGATTTAATGTATTTTATAAATCATTTTTATTAAACTGCAGCTTATTTTTGGGACAGTTTCAACTATTTCCGTAACCGTAAAAGTGGTCATAGTCAAGAGAAAGACACCCCCCCCCCCCCCCCCCCATTTCAAAATCTTCCTCATCTTGGTGAGATGCGCAATATGATGGGATGATTTTGAAATGCATATTTTTTTCCCCCCAAAGTCCTGGCCACCTCTTTATTCCCTTGAGGTTATGGTTTATGCATTTCAATGTATAGTATTGCTTCTACTGGTAACAATTTGAGCAACTGGGTTGGCCATATTATTTTAAGCCCGTGTAGCTACAATTGTGTTGTTTGCATCCGTAGGGGGGATACTTATTGACTACAGCAATTATGTATTTGTGATATGCATATATATCCTTTTATTTAAATTTACCTTTTTTAACTTTGCACTTTATATGCTATGTATTTATTTTATTAAGTTGTGCTTTCTCTTTCAGGGTATTTGTGGATTCCGAGGATAATCTGCTCCTCACCTTTATGCAATAAAATATTTTACTACTTTTGAGTGGGTCTTAAGAGTATGATCCGATAATTCTCTTTTTTTGTATCTCAGGCATTTATCTTATCAAAAAGCTTGGATGAAAATGGCGATCAGAATGAAATAAACACTATAGTCCAATGACACATGAATGCTCCTTAACTGTGAGGCTGAGGAGCACCTTGAGCTAGGTCATCTGTATACCTGTGAACACTAGGAATTATTTTGATGAGAATACATGTGTACACAACCCTCAAATGGAGAATTTGACATTTTGGAGGTAACAACTCCATTAGTTAGCTTTGAGATAAAATATATTTCACAATGCAGCGTGCTTAGGGTTGCCACCTGGCTGGTATTTTACCGGCAGGCTGGTAAAAAAATTGGCATCAGGCCAATGTTACCTCTATAGAGACAGTACCAAGGCCGGTATTTTTTGGAAGAAAAGGTGGCAACCCTAAGCGTGCTTAATGTCCTTTACATCAACAGAGCAAGCTTGTGAATCGAGCACAGTTCCAGCTATGCACCAATCAATAGGTTCCCATTGAGGGAATGAGAATAGTAATTTGAAACCTACTTATTTTCAGTCGTTAGTAGGATACTCAGTGCTGTGCAATGGCGGACAAATGAATCAGGAAAAAAAACAACACAAACCAGGGACAGATACACAAGATACAAAAGGAACTTAAGGGAAAAGTGTGCTAAAAAGTCCAGGTGGTTAATCTGAGAAGACAGAAAAACGGCACAGTTAAGAAAAGTGACACACAAATCATTTGATTGATCAGCAGAAGGAGAGTGCAGACAGTTCAAGATCACAGTCAGTCTGTGTGTCAGTAACTGCGCCTTGGCCACTGCAACACAAAACACCAAAATGCTGCAGTAATCAGAAGTCTTATTTTGCAGCATAATATAATCATTCTTTCAAAGACAAACCGCATACCTTTATACCTTCCCTCAGCAACTGGGAAAGTTATCAGCCTGTTCTGCAGGAAAACAAGACCTTGCATTGGCCTTTCATGGCCCTAAAAGCCTCCATTCCTCCTTTTTATCCCCCTATTCTGCTCATTTTAGTTTAGATACTGTACCCATTTTATGTTTCCCCTTCCATTTTAATCAGCCCACTGATCCCTTCAAGGTTTTGCCTTCATGATCCTTCTAGATTAGATCTCCTTATGTTAACAAGCTCTAACCTGCTTTTTTTGTCTCAGTCTCTCTCCTTAATTGCCCTCATTTCTCCCACTCATCTTGCACAGTCAGCTCCATTTATTTCCACCATCATTATCAGCTACCTAGATTGTTCTTACTCCCATCCCTTCCAATAATCTCCCCAGGTTGGATGTCTGATACTGAGCAGAGGAATGCCGTTACCATAGACACATAGAAGCAAAGTGTCTAAATACCTTGAGGAGGAAAGAAGATACACTGAAAGGTGTAATTTTGTTTTTATACTGTCTGTCTCCAGAGGGAGTTGAACGTCCATCACACCTGTGAATACTTAAGAAGTGCTACGTGGAGTTTTGTTTTTTTAGATGTCTGATACTGCTAGATACTTCTGCACTGGTACACCTAAGCCAAAACTTTATAGCTTATAGAGCAGACTTGCAGTGATGTAAAGAGGTTTAGTGTGTAACATTGACAGACACATATATTTGATTATCCTGTAGGTAAACAGTATGTAGTTTATGAAGTCCAGTCGATTTAGGTGTATATTTGCCAGAATAGAAGAAGAATAGGTCCAAACTTACAGTACAGTAAATAACTAAATCGTAAACAAAAAAACAAACAACTCACCTGCTGAACTAAATATTTATAGAGGTAAGCACCACCCAGAACTATCCCAGCCAGCATAAAGGCTAATCCAAAGCACATACACCAGCACCATGCCCGTCTCTGTGCAACAGGCACAATAACCTCGTCCAGCTCCTGCAATTAAAAGAAAAAGGTCATAAATAAATAGTTCTTCATGTGTCCTAGGAAGGATCATGTAGATGAATTTGTAGTCAAACGTGTATAATTCAGTGTATTTAATGTACAAAACCCCCCCACTACTTTCAAACTTAAAAGCTGTCCAAATCACTATGGGGCTCTATGTTCAGCCTACTTGCTAAACGGGATAGTAAGCAGTTTACCCTGTGCCATCAAATGGATCTACCTGCATTTTTGCTAGCTCTTGGTCTCCCAAACATCTCCGCTCCTGAGTGGGGGCTCCCAGTAGGATACTCCCCACCTGCTGTTGAATAGATAACACTGCTTCAACTCCTATTACTTATGAGGACTAAAGTCTTATTCTTCAGTTGATGAAACGGTTTCTGGACTGTCTAAAGGTAGGTACTATGAGCCCTGCCTATACTGGTATCAATTTGAGTATAATTGACTATAGTCCTCTTGTTTTTTTATGTATTTGAGATATGCCTTTGTATTTTCTTGTATTTAATTTCCCTTTTTTGTGGTATATCCAATACATATTTTTTCCCCTGTATTAAATATCACATTTTTACTTTACTGTCTTTTGGTGTATTATTTTAAGGCATTAGTTGAAACAGAGCTCGTCTATAATGGGTGCACGCTGACAGTGTGTGATTAGCCAATTAGAGCGTCTGATCGGGGTCTGTCAGGGCTAGAGAAGCCTTAAAAAGTAAATGGGCCAATCATTGACCTTTTGCATTTGACTAAAAAACCACAAAATTATTAGTGACAGGAAAGAGCATCATGACAAGTTGAGTATTTCACATTTTTGCCACAAGTTGCAAAATTCCACAGGAGGGTCTCAAGATGCTGGTGGGGAACAGTAATGATGATAATTTAAATAAATTCATTTTCATACACACACAGATATTTAGCTTCACTGTGGGCAAGCTAAAGAAAGTCTTAAACATACCAACTGAGAACTGCAACTTTTAGTTAGGGATATGTTCTGACTTTGGGCATCTTGGAAAAATCTTGATACACTAAAGGGAGTTGTGAACCGAAAAGGTTTTGGAACCACTGAACTAACTTATCTACTTGCACTAAAGGGAATCAGTGATGGGAACAGAAATAGATATTTCAAGTGTCAACTTTATCCACGGGTGTGTTAACACTTATTGTACAAAAGAACTGAACATTACACGGTGAAGCCTAAATTTGGCTAGGTAGAGTATCTGTGGACTGATGTGAGTAATGCTTTTTCAAAGAAGTAAGCTACACCGTAGGGGTTACAACTGTAGAAAGTGAAAATCTTAAATACCCCCCCCCCCCCCCAAAAAAAAACCCCACAACTTGACCAAACAACATAAACAAATTCTAAATATATCATCATCCCAAGCAGTTTTGAAGAGAGCTGTGAAGGCTTTAGTTATAACAAAACATTATGTCCTCCATAATTATTTCCTTCCTGTGTGATTTCCAAAGAGAGTGTACAACACTGCATGCAAATTAACTAAAGGTCAATATCTCCCTGGTGGAAACAGTAATGAATGCATGCATGTAGATATGCCAACCAAAGCACCAGGAGTATTTAGCAGGATAATGGAGACACGATAATGTGCCACTTGCTCTGATATTTTTAGCAAATGATTCTTCATTTAAATGAGCATGCACCAGGGTTCATGACAGTAATACAATACAAATAATTATGCCAAATGCATTTTCATTGGTAAAGTTAAAATGTCATGAAATACATAAATAACTTCTCTGAATGTTCGGATTCCGTTTCTACTTTTCACCCTCCACTTGCTTCTTTAAATATTCAAGATAACCAGATATCAGATAACGACGCACCATAACAAAAACTGGAAGGTAAGTCGGTGATCAGAAGCCTGTATATAGTAATTAAAATGTGCTTTCCTGGGAGAAAAATTGATAATCCTTACACTTTACCGTAGATCTGAATACTGACAATAAAAGTCATGGCAGATGTTTGATATCCTCCACATAGGCCCCATAATAGAATAGGTTTACCGGTAGTTTATATTTGAACTATATTTTTACTTTAATAACATTAAATAAATTGATATTTTTTTTGTAGTTGCAGTGGTAACAGTTACAGATTTGTGGAATAAGATTCTTAATTGCTAAATAGGTCAATCAATTTCCATAACTTATTAATATAGTTTAACCTATCTGCCTTGTATACCATTATGCTGGCTTACAAACCAATAAAAACAGAATTAATTACAATATGAAAACGTGCAATCTTTAGAAACCAATGTTGAGGAAAGGGACAGGTCCACATTGGCAATAGAGAAAACCATGTACAGCAGAGATTGAAGGTGAATTGATGAAAACGAAAAAATAAATACATAGGAGTGAAGGAGGAGAGAAGCAGTGAGAAGAGGTAGGGGAGGTCAGGGCCTTTGAGGATTTACACAAGATTTATAGAAGGGAAAACACAGTTTGTTTCAGCACCTTGGACCAGGCCAGAGAGCACGTACTAGGCACATTGTTTAATATAGCAAAAAATATATATTTTTCCTGCTTTCTTGATTCTCCCCCTCTGTGCTCGCTTAGAACAAGAAGCATTTGGTCAATGAGACAACCTTTTTATCCAACCCACACAATGCTTCAGTGGATTTCTGATCTGTCCGCCCTGTCACTCACCCAGAGGTTTTCAAGATGTAAGCCTACCTGGTATATCATATCTGTTCAATGCGTGTTTTCAAGCATTTTTTTTAACATTGGGCTTATAAACCAAAACATCTTTGTGCTTGTCTGCTCCATTATATGGAATAGATAAGTGTTTTCTACACTATTTGATGCATATTGTGTGGCTCACATTTTCATGTATCATGCATAGAATTACAAAAGAGCAGTTATTTTGGAATCATTACGGAGAATGGTACTTTAATATTTGTGTACATATGAACAATAGCATGCAATTAGCATGGTTAGAAAGGGTAAGTAGAATAGGAAACCAAAATATTTTTACCAAATCTGATAGCATATCCTTCAAACATGGAATGTTTAGAAGTCAGTTAAATAGAGCTACATTATTAATAATTGGCACACAGATGGTAAAATCTGAAATATACCACTTAATGTTTTATCTTCAATATATGAATTATTAATCAAAAATTAAACTGAGCTTAAATAATAAATATTAACTTAGCATGAACTGCAATTGCACAAATCTGTATTTTTTTTTTTTTTTTTACTTTGGTTTGTGATAAAATGTTTGGGACATATTGTAACAGACAATTCTAAAAAGATTATAATATACATTATATATTAAATAGATAGCCAAAATAGGCTATCAAGTGAGAATAAGTTTTAACCCACACATGCCCAAGTAATTTTCAGATTATTCCCTATACTGGTTTTACTCAGGCTCATAAGAATCTATTCCTTGATAAGATAATTATGTAATACCACTGTGGACACTGAATCACATGTGTCAAGTGCTTTATTTTGAAGAAACCTAGTGCTACACATCCCTTTCACTGTATTTAAAACAATCAAATGTGAGTCACTATACCATCCCTAATACACCATAGCAGGCCCTAAAAATAAATTTTAACAAGACACTTAAATTATATGGCCAGACATTTCTGAGAAAATGGTGGATTGTTTCAGCAGTTAAGCTCCATGATGCTAATGGTCTTGTGAAAGAATATTGTTCTTTGTTATACTACATTAACCATGTATTTATTGATATTTTCAACATTTATGAAAAAAATCCAGCCTTTGATTTACTTTTGTGTCTTCAATTGTAAGGCCTAAAGCAAATGTGTAGGCACTGCAGGCTATTTGATGCCATGTGAAGTGAGTAATTATATAAAGCGTTAGTATTGGTAATATATTGCATATTACGGTATTTTTTTCAATGAATAATATTGCATTACATTACCATTTATTTATATAGCATCAACAATTTACGTAGCGCTAGGAATAGAGCATAGAGGGAACTATATACTAAGTTAGACACACTAGAAACAGACTGGTACATGAGGTAGAGAACCCTGCTCGCAAGCTTACAATCTAGAGGGAATGGGGTCCATAAGACACACAAGTGGTTTAAGAGGTCAGAGGGATTAAAGTTGTAATGACGGTAGTGTAGATGGGTGGCACTAGGTGAGATAGGCCAAAGATGAATAGTGTGTGTTTCAGCTAGGTGAAAAGGTATTGGTAATCAACAGATTGATCTACAAGATGTGTAACTCACTTGTCTTTTCAATTATTGGCAAAACAATCCTGCTTTATACTTCATATGCTAAAAGGAGTGAATCGGCCATTTGCTTGCTTCAATGAAGCTCAACTACAAAATAATTTACATCAGAAATAGTATATTATCAAAATAACCATTTCCATTATACTTGCCTAGCACTTTATCTTATGCCATAAAAGGCCCACTCCAAACATTTGATTTTCATGTATATGATAAAGCAACGTTTTCTCAACTGGTGGGTCCTGACCCAAAAATGGGTCATGAGCTGTGTGAAGTGAGTCATGGGATATGTGCTTCAGCTTCATCAAAATGTCTAACCTTTTGTGAAGAATATGTGGGCGTAGCTTCTGAGGGGTTGCAGAAAATGTTTTTTTGCCAGGTTGCCAAGCAACGAAGAGAGCCAGCTTGTAAAGCTCTCATGTCTTTCTCGTTTCTTGTGTACTGTAACTGAATATCCCTCCATCGCAACCCATGCTATCAAAATCATCCTACCATTCAGCACAACCTATCTTTGTTAGAGCGGCTTCTCAACTCTGGTCCAGCCTCAGCGTTCCTTTGTCTATTATCACCACAGACTTATCAGGAGCAAAAAGCATCCCAAACTTTCCTGGTAATTCTAATTATGTTTCACTGACCTATCCCCTCCACCCCCCCCCCCCCCTTTTTTTTTTTTTTTTAGCTCAATGCACTTTCATTTTCACTTGCACTGGGATTTCTGCCCTATTCATTTTGTGAAGAACCCTGTTTTTTCTTTGTTTCATGTTTTAGTTAGTCCCCGCCACATTTTTACATAGCCTATGTTTTTTTTTCTCTTTCGTTAAAGCAGAACACCACAATAGCTTATTAAGATTGGATTTTAGCATTTTGTCTTGATGCAACAGTAAAAAAAGGACAGTATTAAACCTTATTGGATAGCAGTTTTTTTTTTATTAGGGGATGTATTTTTCACCTTATGAAAGACACAAAAAGTAAAAGTAAACTTGTATAATAAATAATTATTTAATATAATATTACATAAATTCTGACTATATGTCACTTGGCTAAAGTAGCCAAGGTTAGCGATAGATAAGAAGCTAAACGTCTCCATTAACTTCTGATCTAGCAAGAGAAACACTCTAGAAGCTGGTCAGTCGTAGTACACTCTAGAAGCTTGTCAGTCGTAGTCATCCAGAGCAGGCATCTCTCTATGACTACAACAGATTCATGCTGGGACCTGTTCCAAGTATTAGAAAAACGTCAGCTATCCCATTAAAATGGTAATGTAGAAAACTGCTTTTAAGATACCACATCTTCATTGACAGACTGCGCTTTATGCAGCAGATAGCTTTGAGCTTAGTAACTAACCAGGTTTGATGTTTAAAAGGTTTGACCAAATGTTTAATGAATTAAAACATCAAGACACCTACTTCAGAGAGTTCTAAAATAGGACATATTGATATATATGTTTTAATTAGTTTTACTGATATTAAGAGTAACCACATGAAATAAATGTCAGCAGTTGTAAATGCAGGATAAAAACATTAGAATCGGTTTTCAGAATGGCAGATCACATACAAAAACGTCACCTCTGAATGCACACTACCTGCTGTACAGGACACTGTTTGCAGGGGATGTAATGCATAAGTTTAAAGAAGCAGCTTTCCTAATTATACTAATTCTTACAAATACAGAAGAATATTAAACCGCGTTTTTCCTTTTAATAAAAACGTCCCTGTATATATGCAGTGTTCAGTTATAAAGTTATACATCTTGTCAGTAGTATATACAAAGCTTTGTATATATTTCATGATAGGCATACTCAATTTAACAAAATAAATCATAGCCGACAAAATTGTGAAGTCATAGGTACTACCCTGCAAACAGCAGATGATAGCACATATCCAGACTCATATACTGAATTATCATTTAGAGTTTGTGTTAGAAGGCTAATTGATGTGTTCAGTCAGTGAACTTGCAAATGGATAACACGCACAAAAAACATACAAGCATTAATTATTCCAGTCACGGTGTGGGTTCTGAGCTATACGGTGGGTTACATTAGTCATTACTTGCTTATTAATGTTGTTTAAGCTTTTTTCCTATGTAATTATTCTAAAAAGAGTGGCGTAGGTGAATAGATGCCGCAGTTATGAAAACACAGCCTCCAGTTTGTGCAAAAATTAAAAATAGTTACGGTTTATAATTTTTTTTTTAAATAGACTTGATACAGTAGTGTATAGTATCACTATGGAGACCTTTTGAAGACAGAAATAACACTTCCCCTGTAAAACCAACTCTGTGACAGCAATGGTAGAAGCAAACTTTATCTGAGAATTAGCCACTAATTCTAAATAAGGGAGGTTGCATAGAAAGTGGTCTCATAGAAGCCCTCTAAAAAGTTATACAAGCTAGACATAAAAATAGTAAACAAAAGCAAAAAAATAAATAAAATGGTACGGCTCTATAGCTTTTTATAGCACTTTTAGTAATTGCCAGGTTCTATTTTACTGTGCATTTTAGAGAAATTGTTAGTAAAAGCCAAAATTATAGGGACTATATTTGGAGAAAATCCAACAGGAACACTCTGTACAAACCTGGCATGGAAAATGCCAAGAACAAGACTGGATTGTATAAGTAACTAAAGGCAGGCCAAGATTATTAAACAATGACCTTAGGAAAGCACACACTGTGAGGAGGAAAACGAAAACGATATACAAGAACACTGCATTCAGCACCACACTGCCGCTCTTCATCCGTGATATCAATCACAGGAGTACAGGAACAGCCAGATGTGTAATAACAGATGTTTCAATCCCCTTAGTAAGACTTCATACTGATCCCAACATCATTTTGCATGCAAGACACACGTTGTCTTTCACTTTTCGTCTGTAAAGTCCATACATAACCATTCTAACAACTGTTTTAACCAGGTAGTTAATTTTAGATTTCAATATTGGTTTCTACATCACATGTAATGGACCAAACAAATGCTCCTCCTTGGTTTTTCGGTTTTTGGTGACTGCATATGTTAGGGGTCACAGGGAAAAAAAGTATAATCAAATTTTTATTGCAGGAGCCTTACAAAACACTGCAGGTTCAGAGACTAGACATTCCTTGGCACCAGATACTCCAGGGAAGCTTTGTTTGTAGAAGAATAACTGTGCAATTACTTTTGTGTTTTGCTTGGTCTATAATATACTACGGAACAGCCATTTTATCTTTTTGTTTGTAAATTTTTTGTTTACATTAACATAAGGCATTTCAAACCACTGAATACCAGGTAAATATATATATGGTTTCTATAGATGAAGTTTTATGTAAGATCACGTGTGTATGCCATTACTACACAGATAAAAACATGTACTAGGTCAGCAAGCAAGCTGCAAGCACTCACAATGTACTGGATGCCTTCTCATAATGAATGATGCACTTACACAATGTTTTACTCTCCAGTATCATTTTTATTTATTCATTTGCTCAAGTCCAGATCAAATCCAATTTATTTGTAACAATATTAATGTAAGTCACTGACTTTTTGCAGATGAAATAACTAAGTGTTCTCCTGGAGGAATACATCTAAGGTGTAACGATTTAAGGAAATTATTGGAAAAGGCCAGTGTTTGGGAACTAAAGTTTAAAAGGTCATAAAATGTAATACTGTGCATTTGACAAAAACTAATAAATGGATTACATACGTTTTGCATCTTTACAGACAGTAACATCAAAAACAAAAGCATGTAAAACCTGAACTTAAATGGTGAGCCACGACAACTATTGTGAAATGCTTAGCAAACATAGGCGTTTAAACACAGAAAGAGTTAAAGACAGCATCCAATTTATTTTAGCCTAGTGCATGTGATATGCTGCACACGTGCAGTTTAAATTCAGCTTCCTCCTCTTCAATTTATTGCTTATGTAACGATCACTCCTCCGTAAAATGCCTAGGCTTCTGTTGCCCACCACTATATCCGATACAGACTGATTACAAACCAATAAAATCAGATTGATGAGACCAATATACACGGTAAAGTACAACAACATGGAACATGCATCAAATAAAATGTTTCTTACAATAATATTTATGTACTTACTGGTATTGCATGATCTGCTAATAAATATACGACAAGCAGAGAGAGATGTAAAGCTTTTTAGTCATAAGAGTATTGTCAAAGAGTAGAAAATGAGAATAAAACCATTTACTTATTTCTTAAGTGCTGTCATATCCAGCAGAGCTGGCTAAACAAGACATACAACTTATAGCTGAAGTAATACAAACACAAATCAAAAAAATGAGTATGTCTGAAGCTCTGACCAGGCTTTGGTTTTCGCACCCCTCCCCTTCACAGGTGCTCTATAAAAAGGTGGCAAGATAAATATATATTTGCTCAGACTCCCGGGTAAAGAACATAATTGAAGAGACTAAGCTCCTATATATAAGTACAAGCATAAGGCGTTAGGACCCACCAATATTGTAGTACTTTGGCGTAGTGGTAGGCTACGCATAATATGGCCATTTAATGTGACAAAATCTCCATCATATGTTATGTTAGAATGGTGTTTTTAAGTAACCGTATTATAACCAGTTTAATTGTGTGTTATGGGTTGTTTTTAACCATTTTGTAATTTCACAGTGCCCCTTCTAATAAATTCTAGTTTATGAATGGGTGAATGAGGTCCCTCCTTTGTTTGAATTTTGGAGTGATACATTAGACTTTGAAGAGTAAAAAGGTGAAGTGATCAGGCTTGCTGTGTTAAAGGAAGTGGGCAGGTGAGTTCCCCAGACATGGCTAAGCAAGTTTCTTGGTGATTTTTGTTTTTAGAGCAGACTGCTCAAATGCATACCAACAAAATCACACAGTACCTTTAGTTCTCCTTGATGACTTTACATGGCACTAGTTTATCTTACCTAGTAGCTTCCAAAATATCAGGTGCCAAAATATCAGCTAAGCAATGTCACGTATACCGGTATATGAAAATGCACACCCCAACTCATGCAAAACAGCACCCACTGAGGAAAACATCCAGTATGTTCGTCTCATTATGAAGCATTGGGAGTTATTTCTAAAAGTCAATTCTGGGGTAAAATTCTAGAAGTGGAGAAATCACCATGGAAATCAATGGAATTTCCCCCCAACATTTGTTTTATAAATAATTCCCATTAAGCCAAATAAAATAAGCTAATAAAGAGGCATCCTATGGACACAAATTAATGAACCCACATTCTCAAATATGCTTTATTGAGTAACACAAACATGCTAAGTAGATTAAAGCTAATTTTAGCTCAAGTACCTAGGAAGCTGAGTAAACAGAGTTTATACGGCATATGTCAAATACTAGGAATTCTACTGGGGACTTTCAAATATCTGTGAAAGAGCCATGATAACAGTGCAAATACAAAGGATAAAAAGTACTGCAAGTTTCTAAAAGCAAAAAAAAAAAAAAGCATGACCTAAAAAACAAAATCAGTAGATTTAAATACAAGATATTGGTAAACTAATACACTGCTGTATAACTAACTGAAACTAGAATGAAAAAAAATGATATATCGGGTACTAACTAAAACAATTGTTGATAAAATGGCTCAGGTAAATATAACATACATTGAGGTATACATACACACATCTGTACAACTTGTACAAGCAAGAATATGCTTTTATAGTATATTGCTGAACGATTCACAAAATAATTTAGTGACAGACTGGTATCTAGGGATTTGCTCCATTTCTGTATGCATCACATTGTGCTGCCATTCCTGATCATTTTATTTATACAGTTTTATTTTACAAGAAAGCATATATATATATAAGTTTTTTCCAGGAACAGTGGGTCACTAATTGTTTTCAAAGCACACAGACTCATTTTAAGCAGCAATATCTCAAGCTTTCAATATATGGCAATCATGAAACACTGTGGCAGCTAGACTTATATATACACAATATAAATGATCAGTTTAGTTAAATAGAAAATGTAATATCTGTAAACATACATTTAGCAATTATGAATAGGTGGTTTTACTTTCCATTGCAAGTTAGAGGTTTAGAATACTCATGTACACAATAATGAAGTATGTGCATGTATTAACCATAGCTAACCTTTGGGACGCAACCTGTGAACTGCAGTTCCCATGACACTCAGCCAACCAACAACTGGCTGAACATCATGGGAACTTTACTCCACAACAGCTAACAAAGCTTAGTCATCACTATTATTCTACAGAATAGGAAAAGAATACTACCAGTTATTTTTTTTGCAGATTTGGAAAGGCTCAAGATCTTACTTTAGAGACTAGACACAGTTAATTCCGGAAAGCAATAGCATGTATTGAACATTGCAGAGAATGCTCTGGAGAATCCCAAGACAGAACATACTGGTAAATATGATGAGAGGGGAAAGAGGTGTGCATTAAAACTAAAAGTGGACCATGATGCTGTTACTGCTGCTCCCTTGTCAGCCATTTTATAGAGCTTATCTCAGTGCTGCTGCTGTCTCTTGTGATCACAGCCTCCACCATTTTATCCTGTTTCCTCGTTTTGTGTTTTTCTACTTGACTTCGAATGGATACACAGCCAGCAACTCATGTCACAAAATAACCTGGCTGCACCAAAGAATAAAAACTCCCTAGAGTAACCTGAACCCCTGTTTCTCTAATGGGGCTTATGCAACGTGGCGTTCTGGTCCAAAGGCTAACAAGGATTTAGGTTACCAATTGCAGACCTTGCTATCCAGAGTGCAAATACAACACAATGCAAATAAAGCACGGTATACCAACTGCTTAAAGCGAGCAGGAAATAAAATGTGGTAAGTGTTCATGACACTGCATTTTGAAACAATTGTTGAAGTCTACTCCCTACTCTCATATCACACCTGCCTGTGTGCAGCCCCATTCCGCAGTTGGGAGGGACAGCTGACTGGTATTTCCCCCAGGCATTACATCTCCAGGCTCTCCCCCCTCCACAGGAAGCAAGTCAATCCTTGTTAAGAGCATCTAGGCAGTAGCCTGAATCAGTGATGGTTGACCTTTGGCACTTCAACTCCCATGATACTCATCAAGCATATACAGCCCTAGCTGGTGGACCAAATGGCTGGCACTACGTGTTCGTACGGAATCATTTGTATTGCTTTTAAGAACAAATTATCATTACAGTCTTGCAGCATGTTATGGCTACTTGCCATATACTCAGAACATAAAGGGGCAGCTTTCTTTGTTTTAACTGGAAGGCAAGTGAACAATCGTTCTCCAAATCCCCCCTTGCACAAATATTCCCTACCCTCCCATATCTGATTTTACGGTCATCCACTGCACCTCCCCCAGGCCCAGGTACCCTGTTTTCTTAAGGGGACTGAGTGTTCTCACCCTGCTCTCCGGGATAATCAGCACCTCGCTGTTCTCCTCTTCTTTCTTGGCCTCCTTCTGGGCCTTAAATGCTAACTTGACCATTTCTTCAAGTCTCCTAGAGGGAGTAAACCTGCGGGAAAGTCGTTGTGTTCTGGCTTGAGCTTCCTCTTTGTTGTGTGCAGACCGAAAATGCAAGTCTCCGTGGAGAGGAGGAGGAGAGGAGAGGACGGAGGGGCAGGGCCTGGGAGTGACGCACAACAACAATAACAAGATCACTGCTCCCTAGAAAGCACATTAGCATGGAAAGTATTCACACTAGCAGATTGGGGCAAATAAAGGTTTTCAGTACTATGATATTCTGGATCGAGTAAGACTCTGGTACTTTTTATATCTTACACTTTGCATTATGATTTTATATGAGCCTGAAACCAGATACAACTTTTTTGCACTTATTAAGCACATATTAATTATATATAAATATATATAGGATTTAACTTCACCCATTTAAAATTATTACGATTTTGGTGTTTGTGATGCTTAACACAGCTTCACCTGACATCTGGGCGCTACACTGACTGTCACAACTGGCAAAGCTCTGTAAAATGGCAGCCCAGCAGTGTTTCCTTCAGGATTAGAAGACCTGGTCATGGTAGAGCACTTGTGAGAATTCCCATGGTTATTCTTTGCGGTACACTGGAGACTGCAACTTTGGTTTTGCAAAGAGTAGGATTAAATCATGCTAGCTAGGGTATTTGTAAGGTACTGGTTGAAATCCGGAACTGAAGGAAATTAATGCCATATTAAAGAGTGCCACACTCGTTTGCCAGTTTGTGTGAGTGACGCTACCATACTTGCCAACACTGGCCATGTTTCCAGGGAAACGTATTTGTTCCACATGCTGTAGAAAGAGCATGCAAAGTGCAGCCCGGCAGTATGTAGGATGGATATAAGCAATATAAGTAATCTCGGTTTCCGCTAAGCCGATAGAAGGAACTGTGTAGAGCCCAGTTATTTAGGACAATGGTTTGCACCACATATGGAGCAATTCTAACTGTGCAGCATCCAGCAAGAACATTCTGTTGGTATCCATGGTGACTGCACCATTTTTACCATCATGCATTAAGGAGCACATTTCTATCAGGACAACTGTCAGCATGGAAATATCACATCAAATGTAATCCTTTTAAAAAGGGATGCTTTACTGAAATAGTACAAATAAAGCACCTTACTGAGCCTGCTTTGCTCTGTATAGCTCTATCAGGGGGAGGACATGTTCTTTAGAATCTTTACTCTTTATAGCTCTATCAGGGGGCAGACATGTTTAGAATCTTTGCTCTGTATATCTCTATCAGGGGCGGAAATGTTGTTTAGAACCTTTGCTCTGTATAGCTCCATCATGGGGCAGACATGTTGTTTAGAACCTTTGCTCTGTAAAGCTCTATCAGGGGGCGGACATGTTCTTTAGAATCTTTACTCTGTATAGCTCTATCAGGGGGCAGACATGTTTAGAATCTTTGCTCTGTATATCTCTATCAGGGGCGGAAATGTTGTTTAGAACCTTTGCTCTGTATAGCTCCATCATGGGGCAGACATGTTGTTTAGAACCTTTGCTCTGTAAAGCTCTATCAGGGGGCGGACATGTTCTTTAGAATCTTTACTCTGTATAGCTCTATCAGGGGGCAGACATGTTTAGAATCTTTGCTCTGTATAGCTCTATCAGGGGGCAGACATGTTTAGAATCTTTGCTCTGTATAGTTCTATCAGGGGCGGACATGTTGTTTAGAATCTTTGCTCTGTATAGTTCTATCAGGGGCGGACATGTTGTTTAGAACCTTTGCTCTGTATAGCTCTATCAGGGGGCGGACATGTTCTTTAGAATCTTTACTCTGTATAGCTCTATCAGGGGGCGGACATGTTGTTTAGAATCTTGGGTCAGATGAAGGAAGAGCTGACCCAACATGTCCGCTGCTCCCTGATATATATATATTTTTTTTGAGTTTAATAAATTTTATTCAATTCAAGAAAATCACATATACATAGAAGATTAGGTGTGAAAATTACAATAAGTCACATCACCTTCTCTAACATGTACTGACTGCCAAACATAGACACATCAATAACTACATTATACATTACAAAACATCTAAAACACTCCTTCCCGTTGGCGGATGGGGGGGGGGGGGGAATCCTGTATATCCTCCTGCACGAAGCCTACTCTTTCTATTCTTAGCCTGTCCCCATTCTGATCAGCTTTCTATTTCAGATTTCAGTCTATTATTGGATTAATTTCCTTGTTTTCCCTAAAAGGTCCCCGCTTCCAGTTTCCTCATCCACCTGTCCCAATATTGTGCCTCTGATGGGTTTCTTGAATTATATCGGGCCCAACTGCTCTCCATTCTACATTGGTAAATAATTTGTTTGTTTTTTTAATTTCGCCCATTCTGGTGTTATTGAGGTTTTTCAGTTTCTGGCTATCTCCAGCTTACATGCTGTGAGGATATGAAAAATTATCTTATGTTCTTTTGTGTATTCTGGTAAATTTAGATGTAATAGAGCTATTTCCGGGTTTAACCCCCATTTATCTCCAAACTTGGCCCTCAACCGTCCGGAAATATCTTGCCAAAATCCGGAGACATTAGGGCACGACCACCAGATATGCACAAAATCTCCTAGTGATTTATGACACCTCCAGCAGTAGGGTGAAACCGTAGGATACATCATAGGAAGTCTTGTAGGTACCAGATACCAGCGGTTACATACCTTGAACTGGGTTTCATTTACGTTTAAGCAGTGGACAGCTCTATAGCACCTATCCAATGCCTGACACCATTGTTCTTCATCAATTAGTATCTTAAGATCTTTTTGCCAACTAAGAATGGCGGTGGGTGCCTCAGGTTTTTTTTTTATTATTTTGAGAATATCCATAGATTAAGCTATGAGTTTTCTATAATGTGGTTGCAGAATTAATTTGCTCAATAACCCCAGCGATACCTGAGTTTGGGGGTCTATGTGGGATAGATATTGACCCAGAAAACCCTTAACTCTGAGGTATTTAAAGAGGTCTTGTGGGGAGAGACCGAATTGCTCTTGGATAACTGAAAAGGTTTTTGATATTCTCATTATCTATCAGATCCTCGATCCGCTCAATACCTTTCTGGACCCAATTAGTTAGATCAATATTTTCCATCAAGTAATTAATCATTATTAGCGGGAGGGCAGGTATTATTTTATACTTGATACCCATTTTAGCTTTTACTAGTTTCCAGTTATCTATCAAATGTGTTAGTACCATACTACCATACTCCTATGGTTATTACAGGTATTATGAGTTTTATTATTTAGTTTCCAAAAGATCACGTTTAGGTTTGGGACTTCCATTATACCACTTTCCCATATATACCATTCCTCCAATTTCGATTCCTCTTTTTGAGAGACTATGGCTTGAGCTAAGAGTGCGGCTTGTGCATATTCTCCTATGATTGATAATCCCAATCCTCCTTTCTTAGGGGCTTTAGCTAACATATGTAACCCTAATCTTGTTTTTTTGTTATTCCAAATAAAACGTAAAAAGGATGATTGAATCATTTGTAGCCATGGTTCTGGTATTTTCAGAGGGAGCATACGGAAGATATAAGTACCTTTTTCCCCACCACGATATAAACAGAGGCTTCCACATGACCATATTCTTATTCATTTCTCTCATCAGGGGGACGACATTTATCCGCGCCCAACTTTTAGGGTCCACGGAAATGTTCACCCCTAGATATGGCAGCCCCTGTTTATTCCAAGTAAAACCAAGTTTCTCTTGTATTCCAGCTATCTGTTCTGGAGACATATTACAAGGCATTGCTATGGTTTTAGCTATGTTAAGTTTATAATTTGAAAGCCCACTGTATTCTGTATTTATGGACATTACTTGGTCTACAGAGACAGCTGGATTTTCCAAAGTTAATAAGATGTCATCCGCATACAATTTTATTTTCTGTGAGGGTATTCCTACAGGGCCTCTTATATCTCTACAATTTCGGATGTCCCGCGCCAGGGGTTCAAGAGTCAGGATATAAAGAAGGGATGACAATGGGCACCCCTGGCGGGTACCATTCCTCAGTTGAAGCCATGAGGAATCTATCCCTGGGCCTATTACCCTCCCTGTTGACCTTGAATATAAAGCCATTATGGCCCTATGTAGGTCTCCCACTATGCCAAATGCTTCCAAGGTTGCGTTCAGGAAATCTCAGCTGACCCTGTCGAAAGCCTTCTCGGCGTCCAAGGACAGGGTCAACAGAGGGGCCCGCACCCTCCCCGCATATTGGTACATATCTGCCAGGGTTCTAATGTGTCCAGCTGCCAACCTTCCCTGAACAAACCCCACCTGGTTAGGGTGGATAAGATCTTTTATAACTAATTTCAGTCTACCCGCCAGGATGGTGGCGTAGATTTTTGCATCTAAATTCAACAGTGCAATGGGTCTGTAACTTGTAATCTCATTCGGCCCTTTACCTGGCTTCAAGATTGGGACGATATTACCTCGCAACATGTCCTCCGGGAGGGTGCCTGTATTTCTGGCTTCATTATAGACTTCCGTTAGTATTGGGGCAATATCCTTACTCAAAGTTTTATAGAACAAGGCGTCGAACCCATCTGGGCCAGCGCTTTACCCTTTTTCTGCCCCAATATGGCGTCCATAACCTCTTTAGTTGTAAATGGCCTATTTAGATCCGATATTATCTCTGGAGATGGTTTTGGGATATCTCTCTTTTCAAAGTATTCTGCTATTTCCTCTCTATCCAGTCTCTGAATGGAGGTTATAAAGGGATGAGTAAAAATTGTTGAAGGCTTTGCCGATCTTTTGAGGGGACAGACAAGTTTCTTTATTATAATCAATTCTAGCTATCGTATTCTTATGTTTTTTTTTAAATAAATTTGTCATGAGCTTGTCTGCCCTATTTCCTTTGTAATACCAGTGCGCTCTAAGTTTTCTTAACATCCTGTTTGCCCTATCGATGAGTTTTAGGTTAATCTTTGTTTGAATCCCGTCTATCATCTTTGATCTTTCAATTGTGACCGAAAGTTTGTTTAGTTTTGTTAACTGATATAGTTGTATATAAAGATCCGTCAGACTTGAATCTGCTCTTTTTTTGGCCTGTGAGCCAAGTTTAATAAATAATCCTCGAATAACCGCCTTGTATGCACCCCATATCGTCGAGGGACATAAATCCACGGATTGATTCTCTTGAAAATAATATTTTGTCACTTCGGTAATATATTCAATATCCTGTTTATATTTCAATAAGTTAGGATTCAGCCCCCATTCTGATCTTAATTTAGTATAAGTGTCTTTAAAGTCAACAATAACTGGATTATGGTCTGACCAAGTGATTTAATTTATCCTGATATTAATTACCTGTGATATTATACCTGTGTCTCCCAACATCAAATCTATACGCGAATACGCCGAATAGGTCTTTGAGAAACAGGTATAATCTTGTTCAGTGGTGTGAAATATACGCCATATGTCATAGAGTGCCGATTTGTCTAGAATATCCTGTAGTCTTCTTGCCTGTGAGCTAACCCTTCTATCTCTGGGTCTATCCTTTAGTGTCTTTTTATCTAAATTTGGGTCCAGGAGGCAGTTCAAATCTCCCATAACTATAAGGGAGCCTTGTCTCACAGTTTCTATCCGAGTGAAAAGTTTTTTTAATGAACTGAATCGAGGCCTTATTCGGGGCATATAAATTAACCAAAGTTATGAGAGTATGGTCAAATTCCCCAACTATGATTATATATCTCCCCTCTGGGTCGGTCTCGGAATATTTCAGGTTTATATTAATTTCACTCGAAATCATAATGGCAACCCCACATTTTTTTTTCTTCTGGTCGCTGCCGAGAATATTGTCAGGAATTTCTTTGATTTAATTCGTGACCCATCTATCGTTCTCCAGTGTGTCTCTTGGAGACAGCAGACCTTTATACGTTCTTTAGTGAGGTAGTTAAGCAAAGTAGCTCTCTTTTGGGGGGAATTGAGGCCTCGTACATTTAGAGTGGCAAATCTAACCATTAGGTTTATTTCCTTCACCTCCTCTCCAAGCCACCACCCGTACCGCCAACAGACAAACAAATTAGACAACATAAAACCATACATACAGTACTATAAGGTCCACTGCCCAATGCAGTGGGACCTACTTTCGCACCATTGTTTTACCCCAACATGTGCGCTAGTTTCCACAATTCAATTGTGGCTGTCGAGCCAGTCCCCCTGCGGTAGGCCCGCTTACCCTGGTCGGCAGAGAGAAGAGAAGAGAGGGAAGAGAAAAAAGAAAAACCTTAAATAAGCAATTAAATTTCCAATTTCAGACCATTTCAGTTTATGTTCTCCTCAACAGAACAAAGGGTGTTCTTACTCAACTTCCCTCCCTTTCCTATTTCCTGTTGTTCCCTCTGTAATGGAGGAGAAGAAAGAAAGAAAAGAGAGAGAAAAAAAAAAAACACCGTACCCCCCTATGGACTTTATTTAACTGTTACCTACCTCTATTCAATAAGGGGGGTGGAAGAGGAGAGGGAAGAAGCAAATTTAAACCACCAAGGCCTTACCTGCTATATATTTACTTAATCATTAGAAAATACTTTCTACTCCATACTCTCTAACATTTTCATCTTTTCGAATTCCCGATGGCTCCCCCTGCAGCGGAATACTAGTACCCCTTAAGGCCTCTATGGTCCCCTTCATCTCTTCCTCCCTTCCCCCGCCAGCTACTAAGGTAAAACCCCCAGCAAACCAGACAATAAGGCAAAAAAAAAAAAAAAACGACACTTCATTACTATTGCCATTAGTGGCTTTGTACCCCCTTATTAGTATATTCTATATTATTACTTCTACACATTAAATGGGGCATACCTTGTGTGAAAATATTTATGTGACCTGTAATCAATTATCCATTGCCCCTTCGGGGTCCAAATTCTAATTGTCGGATTATTAATAACCATAAAAATATGAATATGAGTTATTAATTATGAATCATAAAAAATATATGGAAATTGATGATTCATATATATGGGTCCGACTAAAAATACCCATATCAAGAATTCGTTATGTATGTGAGAGTTTGGATGACGTTTTTACAAAAGTAAATACAATGCAACAATTATTAATAAAATAATAATTAATTTATTGGATATAGAATAAAGATCAAATGGTAAGCAAAATAGCATAACAACAAAATACAGTATCAATAGATGTTAATCATAATTCACATGTATGACTTATAACATAAGTAAGTAGGACAAAACATTAATTATGAAGCTCTGTACCTATATCAACATGCATGTAGAATAATTTACTATGCAGTATGTTTCTGACCATAAGATGGCCATGCATTTTTATTTATATACAATCTACATTGATTATGATAAGTATTTAAAATGGTTAATGATAGTACGCCATAATTACCTACAAATTACCAACATATACTCTGCTTAGGTAAGGTAATACTACTAAATCATATCACTACTCAAGGTGGCTATTTCTTAATCTGCTCGGTAAATGATAATGTATGTATTCTAGCTTAGACTTTAAGAATGAGAATCTTAGATAATCTCTGGAGATTAGATATGACATATTTGGGTAAATAGCTAGACTATAAGAACTTATGGTTCTTTTGTTAATATCTATACGATATTCCTCCGGCTTCCTTCTGCAGAAAGGATGACAGATAAACACCAGGCTAAAACATATAGATCCCAGAAATTGTGGGATTTAAGTTAAATTTACCCAAATATATATGCTAATGACATCCATAAAAATTAGATTATGCTAGAAACAAATTACCACATTTATACATTACCGGCAGAGGTTGGTTTGCAGTTGAGACTCCTTCAATTGAAGAATTGAGTGATGGGAGTTACTCCTGGGACTTAGCTCAATACTATGGGTATGGAGATTTCTATTGTTATAATGAACATGTGCTATTAAAAGCCTCATATTCCCAAGTCCTCTCCAGGAGGAGAGAGAC
This sequence comes from Pelodytes ibericus, assembly GCA_036172795.1. NCBI lineage: Eukaryota > Metazoa > Chordata > Amphibia > Anura > Pelodytidae > Pelodytes > Pelodytes ibericus. Next base: position 232,378,653 of record CM069857.1, on the reverse strand, counting down.
TCAGCTCTTTTCTAAAACATTCCCATCTCCCAAAATCAGTCCCCCCAGGTCTCTCAGGTATCTCCGGTCTCTTTTCTTCTACCCCTCCAGTACCAACTTATCAACCAAACCTTATCTCAGACTCACACCCTGTTTCTGTAACTTCTAGCCAATTGAATGGATGGGTGTATTTAATTTAAATGAGATGATGTCATGGTTTATAGCTACACATGGATTGTGAGTATAATATAAGACAATATATGTTTAAATGTCTAAAAGTGTTAATACAATTTGAAATTAGAGTAAATATGTTCTCATAAATCATATTCTTATCATTGCACATTAAATAAAAATGTATAATAAAATATATACCACACTAATAAAACAATAAAAACAATATTCTAATTAGTATGTAGGATTAATAATACTTTACATTTTAATTAGTGAAGGTGTGATATAAGTATATATTTTATTGGGTGATTTGAATCAACTAGGTCTATTTATAATAACCCTTATTAGATTCTACAAATCAAAAATCCCAATAATCTCAGTGTGTCTGTCAGTTTCTGCCAGTTTGGGTGGGCTAGCAAGTTGCAGAGAAGCCCCCCTTCTCCTCTAGTATGTACACAGCTGTGTCTGCATCAGTACAATGAGATGTAATAAACCTTGCACAACAATGGCCACCTTATCTGTTCAGGTGATACTATGAACTTATCAGTAAAATATTTGGTTACAGATAACAGAGTTAGGAATGTGGAAGACTTTCCTTTCATCCTCAGGGACACAGAATAAGATTTTAACACACAGAAGGATGTCCAAAACTGTCACAAAATGGAGGCTGCTTGCATCCATCTTGTTATACTTTGCTTCTGCTTTATTCATATGTACCAGTCTCGAGATTACTGATCAATACCTCTGACATAATACCCCATTTACCTGTGATTCCTCTTCCCCCTAGTGTTGCAAAAACCATTCCATATAAGTAACCCTTGTGAAATTGTGTAAACTACTCGGTTCGTTAATATTAATTACCACTTTTTCATGTAAATAACCATTATGGAAATTGTATAGCCTTCTCAGTATATTTACAGTTGAGTTGTATTATGGGGCCAATCTCCCCAGTAATACCTTGTGTAAATTAAAATCTTATAAGCCATTTATGCCTCATGAAAGAAAAAAAAAAACCTAATTTTTATCGCCATTAATGGGTTTGTACCACCTTATTACTATATTCTATATTACTACTTCTACGCACTGAATGAGGCAAACCTTATGTGAAAATACTTATGTGGCCTATAGTCAATTATCCATTGCCCTTTAGGGGTCCAGATCCTAATATCCCTTTTACCTGTAATTCCTCTTCCCCGTAGTGTTACGAACACATACAAATTAAGAACCATTCCATATAAATAACCATTGTGAAATTGTATAAACTTATCGATACCTTAGTATTAATTACCACTTTTCATATAAATAACCATTGTAGGATTTGTATATCCTTCTCAATACATTTACAATCGTGTTATATTATGGGGCATTTCTCCCCAATAGTGCCTTATAAAAACTTGTGAACCGTTAATATCCGTGGTTTGTGCCTCAAAAGAAAAAAAGTCTATTTATTTGCAATTGTGATTAATTCCTGGCTTGTCAGGCTTACAGTCTCTCCATAGACTCTTTTATCCATTATAATAGATATATAGTCGCGTGTTGTTTGTGGCTTGGACATGTGAAAGAAAAAAAAAACAAAGTCACCGAACATTATTGGAAGCCCTCATCCCGGTATATTCCTAGGATTTATTTTATAGTCCTCCATCCACAGTTTCAGTTTTTCAGGAGAGTTGAAAGAAAAAGTTTTTGCGGTGGATTCTAATGGCGGTCCCCCATTTATATCGTATTCCATATTCCCTCAGAATAGATGTCATCGGGGCAAACTGCCGTCTTTTGGCCGGGTAATAAAGGATGTCAGTAAAGATCTTGATTTTATCATATGGTTGTTGCCATTCTACCTCACGGAAGGTTTTCATGACTGTATCTTTAATATAAGATGAGGTACATTTTAACAGGACATCTCTTGGAGGGTCTTCCAACGTTCTTGGGGGTCTCCCTATCCTGTGGAATCTGCCCCATAAGGCCATCTCAGATTGAGGTTCCATGTTCATTCTCCTAAAGAACTCCAGTAGGAATGGTTCGAGATCGGCCTGCGTAATCGCTTCCGGGATTCCTCGGAATCTTAGATTCTATCTGCGGCAATGGTCTTCAAGCTCTGCCATCTTTTGTTCCATATTTTCAATTTTCTTTTCTAGTTGCTCATTGTTATATTTTCTCATATTCAGCAGTGTTTCAATGGCGAGAATTTTATCCTCTGTGGCTTTCAGCCTATTTCCCAGGGCCCCTATGTCGACTTTCAGCTCATTCACATTTGCTATTATCTCTTGCTTGATCTTATCGAATTGCATGTTAAGCGCAATATGTAGTTGTTGCTGTATAATTTCCTGCAAGTCTGATGTAGCTGTCTTCTGCTTGGGCTCCACTTGTATACTGGTGTGGGGAAGTTCTTCAGCAACTTCCACACTGGATTTGTCCATATCTGGTATCGCTGTTTGTGGAGAAAAGAAGGATAATCTATTTTCCTCTCTGGTGTCTTTTTTTTCCTTTTTTGATAAGTTTTTGGCTTCCGCCCCTCTTTTAGCTGCCATAATTTGTTTCTTTACTGTGTCTGTGAAATAAGCCAGTTAGTGCCCATATACGGGTTTTCCAGTAGTAGTTTGACTACCTATAACCCAGACTGCCTCTTCTGTCTTGTGTTAAAGTAGCCAATTTCCAATGCAACTTTAAAGAACAGATAGCTTCCAGGTCTGGGGAGGGGTAAAAATGAATTTATTAAGGTTATGGGTATTTAACTTGAGCTGACTCCAGTTTCCTTATGGCAGGAGAGCCTTATATATGAGTAAACGGGGGGATAAGCCTCTTAAAACAAGAGTTTGCTGTGCAATTCTGCCCACCGGGGACTTCGTTATTTCTTATTCCTCTGTTTATACTGGGTACCTTTCCCTTCCTCTCCCCCAACAACGGTGATCAGCGGCAAGGCCTGCAAAATAGCCTATAGATTTTTATCTTAGCCTTTGTTTACCAAATCCTACCTTCATCCAAACCTCACCAGCGCCAGGCCACTCTAAGAACTTATTTCTAACACAGTTAGAGTTGCTATTTTATTTTATTTTCCTTTTTTTTCCCCCCCCCCCCTCCCTCTTATCCACTGTGCAGATGGCGGTTTATATGGGGTTAATTAAATCTTTTATTGAAAGAGTCCTTTGTGTTCACCCAGATGGAATTGATATATTAGCTATTTGTACACCTAGGGTTTACCAGGTGCCGTTACTTCAGAGTCTTTAATAGATTAATCAACCAATCAAGGAGACAATCTTTGGAGTCCGGTCTCTCTATATTTCTAAATCAGCTATAAGATCGTATTTGAAATGTCTGTTATAATTCTTATGCAGTGTGCGATTGCCCAAAATAGATTCAAATTAGGTTCTCGGGTTTAGAAAATGTTCTGAAAACAGACCCTTTCAGGGTGGAGCCCAATTAAGGTTTTTATATTGGGATTTATCCAATCAGTTGCTGAACAAGTGTTTAATCAGGGATTGGTTTTAATTCCCCCAGTCTGGTGGATTTCAGTCAATTAGGCCAGGCGATTATAGGAAATATGATTTAAAGTTTTCCTCTCCTTAGAGTAAAGCAACCATATGATGTAAATCAAAGAAGTGTTCGCATAATACTTTGGTTAATCCACATTACAACACAATCCACATCTGCCATCAGTATAGAGCACCATTAATAGAAATCACTTATCTGAGTTTTCATCCCTGCAGAATCCTGAGGCCATCGCATGCTGTATATGTAAGCGCCACTTTACAGCTTATTTTCAGGATGTCCCTTCGTTTGTAGCTTCAAAGCCTCTGTTCCGTCTCCTCTGAGGTCCGCTGTGGACTTACATAATACGGTGAGTGTTTGAGTTATTCGCCATATGTCGTGGCTGCGGTGTCTCTCCGGCTTCTCCCCTCTCCTCTATCAGCTCCGCCGCCTGTAGTCAGAGCTCCACAGTCGCGCTGGCTCGACGAAACCACGAGCGTAACCACGTGTTACGTCATCGCTCCGCCCCGCTCGCTGCTCCCTGATATTACATGTCCCAACTCTCGCTCTGCCGGTTTGAGTATTAAATCCCACTGTCCCACCAAGTTCTACCTCTCATGACAATAGGGACAGAGGTAGAGCTTGACGGGCCAGGCTTCCAAAATCAGGAGTGTCCCGCGTGAAGAGGGACAGCCAGGAGGCTAGTGATATGGTGCTTTATTTTTCATTTAAAACAGCTACTCTTTACGTCATCTTCCAGTTAAGCAGAACTTAATTGCTTCTTGACAGTCGTTCTTTACATGTCATTAATTTGGTCATTAATTTTAGCAGTATTGTAGTATTTTCTTTCTCCACTAGATGTCAGTGTTCATAGCGATGGCTTGTTTCAAGGGACGGTATCACCTAAAAATCACTTTTGTGTTTTAAATGTGTGGCGTCTCCTCCTTATGACATCACATGTAAGGCATTTGTTTGCAATCCTGCTAACACAATGTATAGCTAATTTTCAACCATTTGTTTCCCTACATACACACTATAAGCAATGTTTAGGAGATACAGTCCCTTTATGGCACTGAGCGCGATATTGCTAGCACTTTTCCCCCAGGGCACAAGATATTGTGCTGCCTGGGGCAAAAAATGAAATGCTGCCCCCCCCCTCCCCCAAAAATCCCACAGTCATGATCATTTAAACTAAAATGAAACTTATTTGGAAGTGATAATTTAATGCAAGAGCACCTCTAAATGCAAAATTATGTGGTGCGATTATTGGCAGGCCATGATTAAAATGTGTACCCTAAATGTTTGAGCTTTTAAACTTAATGTACAATGTCTGAGTCATGTTATAGGTCAGGGGTCACATGTAATGTTTAGGGGAATTGCACTGCTGCATGGAGCAGCAAAGTGCATAGCTGCCAACATCGGCCATGTTTCCAGGGACACATATTTTTTTATTTTTTTGGGGGGGGGAAATTCTTTATTGTTTTATTACATTAGTATAAAAAGACATTACAGAATTACAGGACAAAAAAAATTAACCCCTAAAAAATGCACAAACAGCAAAAATAAATGTGCTGATGTGCACGATCACTGCTTACGCAAGATCAGTGGCAGGGAAGGGATTAAAAGCAGGGAATTCAGAGCTCATCAGAGCATCCCCACTGCTTGTCAGTGTGCCTGCAGTCATAGATTGCCTCTGTGAAGAGGCAATCGTGTGACTGCAGGAAGAGCACAGAAAGCAGGTACTTCCTGCCTCCTGTGCTCTTACCCTTAGAAGGGCCGCGCCATCTTGGTCACACAGTGCACAGATTACTGTTCAATACCTCTGACAATGTATGTATGTATATCCACGTGTGTGTATGTATGTATATCAACGTGTGTGTTAATGTATGTATGTATAATCACGTGTGTGCGCATGTGTATATATATACACACGCACACACACACTTTTTTTTTCCAAAATGAAACATCAATGCGGCCCACACACAAATAAATTTAAGGTGAAGTGGCCCACTGCAAAACAAACTTGGACACCGGTGCACTAGACAATGGATGGCTATAAGCTGGTTGTCTTTAGATAGCTTGTTTAGCCTTAAATGTAGAAGAGCTGATTCTGGACTCCAGTCCCTATTACTGTTAGTTAGATTTTTGATCAAGTCGAACGTCCACTTCCATAGAGCTGTGACCACCTTACAACTCCACCAGACATGCAGAAATGTGCCCTCTTCAGTTCCACAGCTCCAACATCTAGCTGACTGTTGTGGGTACATCTTTGCAAGAACGGATAGGACTCTGTACCATCTGTACATTATTTTAAACTGATTTTCTGTCAGATTTAGGCATCTCACCGATTTGTTAACCTGGGCAAAAGATCTCGCCCATTTCTCCTCTGAGATTTGGATTGACAATTCCCTTTCCCAAGTCCAGAGACACATGTTTATTCCACATGCTGCAGAAAGAGCATGTAAAGTGCAGCCCGGCAGTATGTTGGTTGGATATACGCACAGACAGAATCCAATTGATTAATCAGGGTGGAGATCTCATACCATGAATAATTAATTGGATTGTGTCTGTGCGTATATCCATCCTACATACTGCCGGGCTGCACTTTGCAGGCTCTTTCTGCAGCATGTGGAACAAATATGTGTCCCTGGAAACATGGCCGATGTTGGCAACTATGAAAATATATGTGAAGTGACAGGGCTGACCTTAGGTGCAGAAGCTTACCAGCACCCAGTTTGCGTTTCAATGTTGGGGGGGGGGGGGGTACTGGGTGGTGAGCTCACTACCACTTAGCACTGTGTCTAGAAGAAATTCACAGTCTAAGGGGGGTCTATTCACTAAAATGTGAATTGCAGGGGAGTTGAGGTAAAATAAATTTTTCGATTTTTTAACTATACATTGTGCAGGGACAAACCTGGTGAGTTTCCCCAGCACAAAGTATAGCTAATTTGGTGAGATTAAATGTGCAACTCACATTTCAGTGTCTCGTCCCCCCTGCGCTCAAGACACAAGGTATCTGTACCGAGGAAGCTGGAACTCAATCCACAGGGACACAGAACGTGTCTCAGCCTCATTTAAATATGCCTCCATTTTATCCCAGGGGCCAACTGCTAAAAGTAGAGGAATGTTTCCAATGTATCTATGAATGCCTGATTTCAGTTTTAGTGAAATACCTTCCTGCTATGTGCCTCTAGAATAAATGTACACGTTTCTGTGTGGTTATTTGTATATGCAGCAATAGGCTCTTTCTGATACTGATTGTATCACAATATAATGGAAGGCCGCGAGGGGTGAGAGGAGGTACAATAGCGGGTTTTCGGAAAATATACTTCCCAGAGTCTAGTAATGGTGAAATCTCACAGATTGATATTTCTTGGTTAGTCATCCCTGTTTGGAGTAATGCAGTGATGGCTAACCTTGGCATGCTTAAATGTCTGACCCAAGATTCCGAGCAACATATCTGCACTCTCTGGCAGAGTTAGAGGGATAAAACGAGTGGTGGTTACAGCGCACAGTTCCTGGACACTTAAAACTAATTAATATAAAACAAACTGTGTGAATATCCTTGGTTGTAAATATTGCAAAATAAGAGAATCAAAAACAATAATGGATATATATAAATTCAACCGTGTGTGATCATACGTGAAAGAATCAGTGCATATATGCAAGTGCAAAAATAAATACAATATACTTGCTGTAGGTTTTCACAATGGTCAACCTATAACACAAATAAAAAACACAAAATAGTGCAAGCATGAACTGTGTAACGGTTTTGGTACAGCCCAAGGTTGTCTTTAGAAGGGCCCCCAATTTAAAGTCCACATTAGCACCCAGTGTTATAAAAAAGGTTGCCAAAGCAGATGGGTCAAGTTGGCTAAAGAACAACAAAAGCCATGGTTTCTTTAGGTGCGGTAACTGCAAGGCATGTGTTAATCAATCTAGGAAAACCATAGAATTCAAATCAAATAGCACAGGAAAAACCTATAAGGTGAAGAGTTTTATAAACTGCAATACCACCCATGTAGTATATCTGGTTGAATGTGGATGTGGGGCACAGTATGTAGGTCAGACCAAGAGACCCCTTAAAGTAAGAATACTTGAACATTTTGGTCTTATGGGAAAAGAATGCAATAGATTTCAGTACAGTCTCCCAAATCACTGTCATAGCTGCCCAAAGGGAAATCCAGCAGACGTAAAATTCATGGGCATAGAGTCTGTTCCCACGACTTGGAAAAGAGGAGACAGAGTAAAAAAAACTTCTCCAGAGAGAATCATTCTGGATATTCAATCTCCAAACATTGTACCCAAATGGCATCAATTTAGATTTTGAGCTTAAAGCTTTCCTCTAGAGGGTTGTTTTTTTGAGTGGAGTCAAATCTGTGCTTTCTGGTCCTCTAAACATGGGACACATTATAAAACGCATATTATCACTTAGAGACTACATCCTCTATGTAACTAGGCTTTATTCAGTCCCTTATTTGTACCCCCGTCTATGGCAATCAAGTTGCTTAGACAGGTGCATTCCACGAGATTTTAACTACATTCATCCATTCCCACATTGTCTGGTGGTCATATTTCATCTCTACACTATATATATACAGCCTTTTACTTGTGTATTAGGAAATTGTATATTTGTTTTATATATATGTACAATCCTTCAGTCTATGTTGGTCCCCTATCTTTGATTATGTTTTAATCAGGATTTAAGGTTAGGTGGTGTATTTTTTATTCAAAAAATTGTATTTAAAAACTTTTTTTATTTTTTATTTTCTATTTTTTATTTTTATTATTCATTACTTATCATTTATTATTTCTTATTTTTTATTATTTTGTATGTAATATTTTTTATGCTAGTATACACTGTACTTCTAGGTTGCCTTAGAATATATGTTGTTAGCCTTTATGCCAATATTCCTTGTCATTTATAGGAACTTCATGCGTTACAACAGATATATAATGCACTCTAGTTAGCTATTATTGTTTTTTATATTTTAGGATTTTACAATCTGAGTTCCATTGTAAACGTTTTTTATATATGCAATAACATTATGAGAGAACCAGTTGTCATGTAACAACGATCATTATGGGTTAAACGGCTTAAAGAAAAGCCCCCATTTATTCAACCATCAGCTGATCTGTTGAGTCAATCACAGGAGGCTGATGAGAGGCTTTAAAAGAAAAAGGATGGTTAAGGACGTTATTCCCTGATGAAGTTCCCGCTGGAACGAAACGCGTTGGATTTGGTTTTTTGCTCATTGTGAGCCACCGTAGAGACACATCGTCACACAGTTAGAGATCATAACGAGGCACCTAAGCGCACAGAGCCGGCGTTTTTTTCTACTTGAACTGTGTTTAATATACACGGACTATATTTGCATACAGCAGACTTTTACTACATTTACCGATTGCATCCAAATATTTTTTAACAATTAAAGGAGATTTTTTCATACACATTGGAGAAGATTTTTCCTGTTTCTTTCGGAAAGCAGAAATCCCAGGAGGTGGCAAGTATATAACCTTCTATGCAGATACCTAGCTCCCGAGTAGTTGGGAGCTAATATTGTGAGTTTATATATCACCTTGGGCTGTACCAAAACCGTTATACATGCTTGCACTATTTTGTGTTTTTTATTTGTGTTATAGGTTGACCATTGTGAAAACCTACAGCAAGTATATTGTATTTATTTTTGCACTTGCATATATGCACTGATTCTTTCACGTATGATCACACACGGTTGAATTTATATATATCCATTATTGTTTTTGATTCTCTTATTTTGCAATATTTACAACCAAGGATATTCACACAGTTTGTTTTATATTAATTAGTTTTAAGTGTCCAGGAACTGTGCGCTGTAACCACCACTCGTTTTCTCACTTATTGAACAGCCTTAGAAGTTGTTGTCACATAAGTTTCAGCTGCCGGTCCCAAGTGGACACAACCACGTATTTCACCCATCACAATATTTGTTAGATTGTAGCACTTGGATTTGTTTGCTCATCCACCCCACTTTTTTAGAGAGTTAGAGGGATAAAAGAGAGCTCAATAAAGCACTAAATTCTCTCTTTTAAAGATTATTTTATTTAGAATGCCTACACTTGATGCTATCTTTCATTTAAACACGAGCATGCCTCCCAACTCTTGACCCCAGCAAATCAGGACACTGTCCCAGACACCATTTATAATGCTGGATAGTGGTCTTAAACCCCACCGAGCTCTATCTCTCTTCCGAAAATCAGGACAGAGGTAGAGCTTGTCAGGACCCCAAAATCGGGACTGCCCCGCAGAAAGCAGGACAGTTGGCAGGTATGCATAAGTAGTTTATTTTTTTTTTTGGGTGACAGATTTCCCTAAATCAGACCAACCGACCTTTCGAAATGGGCACTGAAAAACGTTAATGGACAAACCACCGGGATGACTTCAGAGTTATTACCTCATCTCGTAATCTCGGTTTCCGCTAAGCCGATAGAAAGAACTGTGTAGAGCCCAGTTATTTAGGACAATGGTTTGCACCACATAAGGAGCAATTCTGGGTCACTGCTCTAACTGTGCAGCAACCAGCAAGAACATTCTGTTGGTATCCATGGTGACTGCACCATTTTTACCAACATGCATTAAGAAGCACATTTCTAAAAGGACAAATGTCAGCATGGAAAGATTACATCAAATGTAAGCCTTTTTAAAAAAGGATGCTTTAGTGAAATAATACAAATAAAGCACCTTACTGAGCCCTCTTTGCTCTGTATAGTTCTATCAGGGGCAGACATATTGTTTAGAATGTTTGCTCTGTATAGCTCTATCAGGGGAGGACATGTTGTTTAGAATCTTTGCTCTGTATAGCTCTATCAGGGGCGGACATGTTGTTTAGAATCTTTGCTCTGTATGACTCTATCAGGGGCAGGCATATTGTTTAGAATCTTTGCTCTGTATAGCTCTATCAGGGGGCAGACATGTTGTTTAGAATCTTTGCTCTGTATAGGTCTATCAGGGGGCCGACTTGTTGTTTAGAATCATTGCTCTGTATAGCTCTATCAGGGTCAGACATGTTGTTTAGAATCGTTGCTCTGTATAGCGCTCACAGGGGCAGATATTTTGTTTAGAATCTTTGCTCTGTATAGCTCTAACAGGGGCAGATATATTGTTTAGAATCTCTGCTCTGTATAGTTGTATCTGGGGGCAGACATGTTGTTTAGAATCTTTGCTCTGTATAGCTCTATCAAGGAGCAGACATGTTGTTTAGAATCTTTGGTCTATATAGCTCTATCAGGGAGCAGACATGTTGTTTAGAATCTTTGCTCTGTATAGCTCTATCTGGGGGTGAACATGTTGTTTAGAATCTTTGCTCTGTATAGCTGTACCAGGGAGTGGACATGTTGTTTAAAATCTTTGCTCTGTATAGCTCTATCAGGGGGCGAACATGTTGTTTAGAATCTTTGCTCTGTATAGCTCTATCAGGGGGCAGACATATTGTTTAGAATCTTTGCTCTGTATAGCTCTATCAGATGGTGGACATGTTGTTTAGAATCTTTGCTCTGTATAGCTCTATCAGGGGGCGGACATGTTGTTTAGAATCTTTGGTCTGTATAGCTCTATCAGGGAGCAGACATGTTGTTTTAAATCTTTGCTCTGTATAGCTCTATCAGGGGGCAGACATATTGTTTAAAATCTTTGCTCTGTATAGCTCTATCAGGGGGTGAACATGTTGATTAGAATCTTTGCTCTGGATAGCTCTATCAGGGGGCGGACATGTTGTTTAGAATCTTGGGTCAGATGAAGGAAGAGCTCCCCCAACATGTCCGCTGCACCCTGATAATACATCTCCCAACTCTTTCTATGCCAGTTTGAGTATTAAATCCCACTATCCCACCAAGTTCTACCTCTCATGACAATAGGGACAGAGGTAGAGCTCAGCCTTCAAAAATCAGGAGTGTCCCGCATGAAGAGGGACAGCCAGGAGGCTTGTGATACGGTGGTTTAAAACAGCTACTCTTTACGTCATCTTCCAGTTATTTTCTTTCTCCACTAGATGTCAGTGTTCACAGCGATGCTTTGCTTAAAGGGACGGTATCACCTAAATTCATTTTTACTGGGAATAAAGAGAATAAAAAAAGATGGAAAATGATCTATACATTGTGTTAGCAGAGCTGTAAGCAAATGGCTTAATTGGGAGAAAAATGTGTTTTAAATGTGTGGAGTCTCCTCCTTATGACATCACATGTTAGGCATTTGTTTGCAATCCTGCTAACACAATGTATAGCTCATTTTCAACCATTTGTTTCTCTACACACTATAAGCAATGTTTAGGAGATACAGTCCCTTTATGGCACTGAGTGAGATATTAGTAGCACTTTTCAAACTGTAATACTCTATATTGCCTCACCTACAGTCTCTCCTAAAAATTGTATATAAAGTGTAATAAAAGTATTGCTGTTGCTGTAGCATCAAGCCCTACTAATTGAAGTAAAAAAAAAAAAAAAGTGCATTTGACATTTATTAGACACATGTACAACAAAGAGAACATAAACTAGGCGGAATGGCCTCTTTAAATACAACGTAATTGTATAAGAGACACAGAGATTTTGGTATTTGCTTCATATGATTTATTTATACACCAGCCTTTTCGGGGGCCTACGCTGCCTTCTCGGATACCGCCGTGGCACGTTGCGTGCCCTCTTACTTTCTTTTTTGTTGCATTCCTGGCCACGTTTTCGTTTGTGGCAGTTGGGAAGTTTGGCTTCCTGGGTGTCTACAATGTCCTCCTCCTTTTTAGGGTGGTGTTCCTCTGGGGCTAGGTTTACATCGAATGAAACAGTGGAACTGAAATACGATCACATCTCATTAGCCATTAATAATTCAGCGGGAGCCCTTTAACATGAATATAACTCAAATTCTAAAGGGCCATAGACCCACCCACTTTAACTGATCAAATATTTAAATTAAATTACAGGATGTAGTCTTTGACCTCTACCAGGATGGCCAACAGACGTGATATGTCGAGAATTTTTAGCTCAATACAACTATTTTCAGCTCGCTACATTGTTCATTCCTGAGTTCTGCTAGCAAGCAATGTACCCCCACCAACATGGTGTCTCTGTGCGGTCATGTGACATGGGTTCAGCCTGTAGATAGAGCATGAAAGTCACGGGGCAAGATGTCACCCCAATGACCCACCCTCACTAAGCCTCCTCTCATTGGAGTCAGCATCATGGACCTCCGCTTGCTGGGAATGTTGGCAAATTAACTTAACCAAGAGCCCACAACTTGGATGCTTCCAACATAACGTATTCAATAGCGACATTCAGCTAATAATTAAGGCCTGATTTTAGTTTCCCTGTAAAATACATGGTATTATTTTGTTCAGTGAGTAATCCCAAAGGCCTGGCCGTAAGACACGACTCATGCCCCCAATTATAGGAGAGTCCTCCCCAACACTGCCACTCCCTGAGTGTGTACTCACCTTGGTGTTGGCACCTGGAAGGTGTCAGTGGGCCTCTCGTGACCCATGGCCTCTGGTATAGACAAAGGCGTCTTGATCCTGCCAAAAAGTCTCAGCAGCAAATTAGCAGATTGCTTCACTAGAAACATCTCAAAGATTAATGAGATACATCTCAAGGATTACTGACATATATGTCAAAGATTAGTGACATAGATATGATGTCATAATACAGATACCCAGAGATCCAATTTTTCCTCTTGTATGGCCCAGTATGACATGTATAGAGCAAGCAATGGAAACCCAAGTCCATCAAAAAATTAGCAGTTGCCCCATCACCTTTTTATGTTTTCAAAACACCCCATATTTAAGTACCGTATTTTTCCATGTAGAAGATCGCCCCACCCCCCAGGGCTGGCCCAAGACATTGTGCTGCCTGGGGCAAAAAATGAAATGCTGCGTTCCCCTTACCCCAAAAAAATCCCACCTATGCAATTAACACAAGATCTATTCCGGACAATCCTGGGCTTACAAGATACTGAACCCATGAAAATAGACAGAGCCCACAGGGCACTCCGGCCTAAAGACCCCACCAACCCACAACCTAGAGACATTATCTGCCGCCTACACTCATACGCAGTCAAAGAGCGGATACTGAAATCGGCCCGGCAAATGAAGCCTTGCACATACAAATCATCTGAAATACAAATTTTACCAGATATAGCTTGGGGCACACTCCAACTAAGGAAAAAACTGCACCCGATAACAGAGCTACTGTGAGGCGCTGGAAATCCCTCAACCTGAAATGCCCGAATGGGAGTCCTACGCAACGGCCCCTCTTCTACCTATACCATTGCTCCAAAATAACAACTGGGAGCCCAGGCCGCAAAGAAAGAGGCGTAAAAATCCCATGACCTGAAAATTTCCTTGAGCACCAGATGCCCCGGTGGAAATGGGAAACTAGCTCTTACCTACCATTTTATCGAGCTTGGAGTGTTTTTGCAGTTTATGACTCACATTTCCAAAAAGTTCCTGTTAACGACTTTCCTCCCCACTTGCATGGATTATGGATTGGCATTCAACAAACTCTCCTGATACTGAACGAAGACAGACCATCCTACAAGTGCAGCCTGTAAATGCCCTTGAAGTAACTATCTTCCTGAACAATACCGAATCACAAGTATAGAACTGGTCTCCCGTACCAACCTTCATACATACGCCGAGGAACTTACACCAGAATCAGCAAAAACATATCTTAGCTAAATGTATTTTCCATCGACGAAAAGCGTCCGGCAGACCATTACTGGTGACAAACTCTCTCTAATTGCGGAGGCACACCATAACACATGATATAATCTGTGTATTAATCTAATGCATGTTGGGGAAAGTTCTTATTGAAACACATACGATATATGTTGAAAGAGGTTTCACTCCTCTAAAGTTTTTTGTTATATTATTGTTTACTGAGTTTTCTGGGGGCCGAATGTATGGACCGTTAGTCTGGCAGGTTCCCATACTTCCCATCGGGTTGCAGACGGACCTCCCCCATGGCCTTATGTCCCTGTACAAATGGACACAACAGAGCAGGCTCTGACCAGGCTCTGCTCGGATGTCCAGGACGTGATAGCCAATACCAGATATTTCTGGGAATAAATAGACACTTTCCTTGTCTATTTATTCTGACCGCTTCGGTCCCAATCCTGTATTTACAAGCCCTGTACTATGTACTCCCCTTCCCCCTTTTTTTTTTTTTAAAGCAGACAACATTTGGTGGTTGAACCTAATAACCTCCGTTAAGCATCTCGCACAGTTCAGACCTCCATTCTTTCCTGATCCAAATGAATACGCTAAAACCCACCCTTAAACTGTACTCCATAAATGCTAAAGGATTAAATATATCCACAAAAAGATCTAGACTAATAAATGACCTCAAGGCTAGGAAAGTTGACATAGGACTAATCCAAGAAACCCACTTTAGAAGAACAAAAGCTCCTAAAATACATAGCCACATTTACAACAGGGCTTACTATTCCCACTCCCCTTTCAATAAAACAAAAGGTGTTGCCATACTCCTATCCAAATCCTTTCCACTTACAGTGTCTGAGAGCTGGTCAGACAATGACGGTAGAGTAGTGTTTATAAAGGGCAATCTAGGATCTAGTATTGTAACCATTGCAAATATATATGTACCTAATTGTAATCAGCACCTGTCTATTTGTTCGATTCTAAAGGAACTGGCTAACTTTGCGGAGGGGATGACGATCTTGGGAGGAGATTTGAATGTCACACTTGATCCAGCCTTAGATGTCTCGAACGGGGTATCCACTCTAAATAAACACAAACTCAAAAAGGTAAAACGAGCTATACACAATGCACAACTAACGGACACATGGAGAACCCTGTTCCCTACAGACAAAGACTTCACATTCTTCTCACACCCCGACCAGAAATACACTAGACTGGATTATTTCCTTATATCCCACAGACATCTAGATCTTATTAGTAAGTCACAGATACATGAAATTACATGGAGTGACCACGCCCCGATCTCCTTGTCAGTCTACCATCCGGCCCTTTCCAAAAGAACATCTATGTGGAAAATTAACTAAACTACTTTAAAAGAACAAACTCACATAGTCTCACAACAACCCTAAAACTATATTTCACTGAAAATAACACACCTGATGTGCCCCACACAACAATATGGGAAGCACATAAAGCTGTAATCAGAGGACACTTTATTCAATTAGGAGCTTACCTATGTCATTCCAATATTTAAAAAGGGATCAAAATCTCTGCCAGGTAATTATAGGCCAGTGAGCTTGACATCTGTAGTGGGGAAACTATTTGAAGGATTGCTAAAGGTAAACACTCAAGAACACATCTTGAACCAGAATATAATTAGTAAAAGTCAACATGGTTTTGTGAAAGACAGGTCTTGTCAAACAAACTTAATAACATTCTATGAAGAAGTCAGTAAAAATATAGATCTAGGTGTGGCAGTTGATGTGATCTATTTAGATTTTGCGAAAGCATTTGATACAGTTCCACACAATAGGTTACTCTACAAATTGAGATAAATAGGTTTGGGGGCAAATGTATGTATTTGGATTGAAAATTGGCTAAAAGATAGAACACAAAAGGTTGTTGTAAATGGAAAATCCTCAAATTGGACAAGGGTATTAAGCGGAGTACCTCAGGGGTCTGTTTTGGGCCCTCTTCTTTTTAATTTGTTTATTATTGATCTGCCACATTGTGCTGAGAGCCATGTCTCCGTGTTTGCGGACGACACTAAATTAGGTAAGGCAATAAAGACTAATCTTGATGTTTTTTCTTTACAGGAAGATTTGGACAGAGTGGAAGACTGGGCAGTAAAGTGGCAAATGAGGTTCAATATAGACAAATGTAAAGTTATGCATTATGGGAAAAATAATAACAAAGCAACATATATGTTAAATGTTTTTTCCCTGGGAAAAACTACTAATGAAAAGGATTTAGGAATAATTATAGACAACAAACTTGGCAACAGTGCCCAATGCCAGTCAGCAGCTGCAATAAGATATTGGCATGTATAAAACGAATGGTAAGACCTCACCTTGAATATGCAGTACAGTTCTGGGCACCAGTCCTTAAAAAGGATATTAAGGAACTAGAAAAAGTGCAAAGGAGAGCTACAAAATTAATAAGGGGTTTAGAGGATCTTAGTTATGAAGAGAGACTTAAAAAATTGCATTTATATACGTTAGAAAAAAGGCGTCTCAGAGGGGATATGATAACATTATATAAATTTGTGCAGGGCCAATATAAAGAGCTCTCCAGTGACCTGTTCATTAACAGAAAGGTACAAAGAACAAGAGGTCACCCCCTCAGATTGGAAGAGCAAATATTTCATAGACAGCAAAGGAAGGGATTCTTTACGGTTAGGACAATAAAGTTATGGATCTCCCTGCCAAGAGAGGTAGTGCTATCAACCACAATAGATATATTTAAAAATGGTTTGGAGGACTTTCGGGGGCGGAGCCTAACGTAATGGCCGCATCTTAACGGAGCTCCTCTGTAGATGGTGGAAGATACTGGCATCCCATCACGGAGGATAAGTCCCTGGACAAGGCGAGCTATCATCCGCTCTGCTGGCTCTTCAGTGTGTCACCCCGGAGTCCGGCTCATGTGAGCCATACCACACCACTGAGGCTATACAACTCAGTCAGCCTCCTCTCAGGTCCACACAAGACAGGACTGTGATCACCCACCCGTCGGGACACCCCGAGGTGATCTACTTACCCGCATCTAGAACCCGAGCGTGCTCCGAGCCAGAAGACTCCCGGTGCAGGGTGAGGAGTGAAAAAGGCGGGAACCCCGCCATCACGGGATTCTTTTTTCGGGCTTGACATCCGAAGTGCGCAGTGACCGGAGTCTCTGCAGTACAGCAGCCGTCTCCGAAAATCCTCGACCAGACTGAGGTAACCTACCGTTGGAGATATCTGGCTGTGACTGCTCACCCATATCGTGTCCGACCCGCGCTGGGACTCTCCTGATCAGGAAAGGGAGAAAAAAGGCGAGAAATCCGCCATTGCTGGACCCATCTTGAAGGGCTGGTGGCGAGAACAAGAATATTTGGCTGCTCTGGTACAGAGATACAACCAACGCACTTGGATTCAAAATCCAACACATACAAACCTGTTACAGCCACAAAGAAGACTTTCGCTCTTAGCCAAAAACGGAAGGACGCTTTGGCTTCTGGATTACAGAACGCGGCTGAACTAAGGGGTATATCTCCTACTGTCTACACCTGGACCTGTGTGTCTGCATCGCTCTCCAGAGGAGCCAGTGTCACACATCTTCCGTGAGTTGGTGTCGCAGGGCTGGCCGCCTCGTGGGTATGTAGAGCTTATGGGAGGGCCGCCTTGGGACGCCGGTGAGTGTTTCATTACCCTTTCCTCTCAGTGGACTCATTGGCCACCGATTACAACAACCCAGGGCCGCACCGCCAAAGAGTGAGTCTTACTGTGTGCCGGGAACAGCTGAATCTATCTTGTACATATTTCAATCTGTGACTATGTTTTAATGACCTCCTGCTCCATATACTAAAGGGCTGAACTACTGGTCCATATTTGTCGGTGCCCAGGAGGTGCAATGAGAGTACCTGATTCGGGACCTTTTTATTCATTATAGCGGCAAGGCCTGATCTATTCAGACTTTTAGCCAAACTAACTCATTGCCTTCTAACGTCTGTTTGCCATTTGCCACATTTGCCTGACCAACAAATCCCCCCGATTTCGGATGGTGTGTGAACTCCTGGTTCCATTTTCATTTTGCACTCCCTACAAGCTACATCCGGCACCATACTTATTGGACAAGACCCTCTAAACTGTGTTGCTTCTTACACTCCGGTTCTGTTACTTACATATCGGACATTGGTTTAACACAGTTCCGACTACACATACAATTCACATAAGGTCTGTTTTACTAATCTAGTTTGACTTCCAGGTGGATGTAAAAGGATATATTTGTGTATATGTGCACATATACTTTGTCATATTAGAATTGGGGTTACCGTGGTTGTAATTTTCATGTAGTTCACGACAATATCTTTGTGGAATACCCCTGTGGAGATGTGAGTGGGAACCACACGGTCTCCACCTTATGCGCTACCCCTATAAGATCTATGTGATTAACAAAACTTTTGTTTACAGGAGGGTATACGTGGCAACGGCAGTGTATATCTACACGTACAATTTTTTTGCCCTACTTAGAGTATGTTTCCCTACCTCACTGCGTTCTACTAGGGGACGTTACAGTTGAAGTATCAAATTAGGAAACGGTCCCATTTTGCATACAAGCCCACATAAAATCTCTTGTTCTTTAACGGCACGTACATAAAACCTCTTGTGTATTAACAGAGATCTCCCACTAAGACAACACATCCCCATTGTGGTGTTTTTTCTTTTTCTTTTTTTTTTTCTCAACCACTCACTTAGACTTAGGCACTCCCACTGAAGGGGGGGGCGACAATCTTCCCCGGTCTCCTTTGCTTAATTGTTTGTTTGTGCCCTGAGTTATACTTCATGTAGTTTATTGTGTCGTTACATTCTGGTGCTCACGTGACCTCCCAGCTGAGAGGGCCTGGTCTTGCGTCTAATTTCCATACTATGGATAAGTTTGTAGATAAATCCTCCAAAGACAAGAAGAAAAAATCTTGGGTCTCAGACATAAGATTGGGCAAACGAAATAAACAGGAACAGTCTCCACATTCGCCACAGTCAGATAACTCGCCGGAACTGTCACCGTCTATGCCTATGCTGGAATACAGCCAACCTGAGATGGCGCACTCTTCGCAGCAGGCAAGCACCATGGCCCAGGACGTCTCCAGTGTCCCTTGGCCCCTTTTTGACGCACGACTGGTGGAAATTGATAACACATTAGCACAAATTGCGACCAACTCTACCAATATCACAGAGCTCGAGAACCGCCAAAGCCAGACAGAAGATACTGTTCAACAGATGCGGGGCGAAGTTCTCCAGCACTCTAAAACCTTAAACACCCTGTTAGAACGGATTGAAGATCTGAAAAATAGAAGTCGTCGTAATAACTTGAAGCTCCTAAATATGCCAGAACACATTAAACCTTATCAGCTTCTCAAAACCATCCAGAGGTGGCTTCCTTCAGCTCTGGGCCTCAGCTACCCTGAAGATAACCCTCTTCTCATTGAACGAGCCCATAGGATTGGACCAGACCGTAAAGGGCCTGAAGCCAGACCCAGACCAGTGATATTCAAAGTTCTCAACTTTTTTGACAAAACAAAGATTCTGGCGGCCTACAGATCGAAAGGCGACTTACAATACGAGAACCAGAAGGTGCTCCTATTTCAAGATTACTCACAGCATGTTTCATCGAAACGCAGAGAATTTACACCGGTCTGTAAAAGCCTGCATGAGAAGGGTGCCAAATTCAGTCTTCTCTATCCGGCCAAACTCCGCCTTACGCATGAGGGCCACACATATTTGTGGGAAACCCCGGCTGAGGCACTCCAAAAATTGTCAGAGTTGGGTCTGTAGCTGGGAGGTCATGTGGGGACCTAACTCATAGGCTTCTGTGATTGATTGAAACATTTACGGAAGCTCACTGTTTGTAAAATGTTTTGGAACGTTAGTCCATTAAGTGTTCTAATGGCAATGGATAAGATCCCCGTCCTATACGGGTTTAGATTGTTTGAATGTCCGTCTGCCCTCACCCCCCCAGGTACATGGGGTGACCCCCAGCGCTGGGACAGGGGGCCCTCAACAAAGAGAATTTTCACTTTTTTGCCAAATTTTGACTTAACCGGAGTCGGTTGAAATTTCCGTCCCGGGCATTGATAACGTAGATACCCAAAATGGGCAGGACGTGACCTCTTCTGGCACTCTTAGTATCATTTCTTGTAACGTGAAAGGGCTTAACACACCTATAAAAAGGAGGAACATCCTCAATAAGCTTCATGCATTTAACCCCTCCATTGCTCTTTTACAAGAGACACATTGGAAAACAGGTGACGGAGGTACCTTAAAAGATAGATGGGTAAAAGAATGCATTTCGGCCCCCTATAAATCCAACGCGAGAGGGGTAGTGATATTATTCCATAAATCTCTAAACTATACAATTGTTTCTAAGGTATTGGACCCGGAGGGAAGATATCTACTGGTGTCACTGTCATTAGGTACTAAGATGTTTTTGTTAATTAACATTTATGCTCCGAACCAACCCAACTACACATTCTACTGTAAATTGCTGGAGATGCTTATAGATTTTCCAAACTCAAATATTATTTTGGGGGGAGACTTTAACGCATTGCAGAACCCGTCCCTAGACAGGCTGGGGCCCATGCTTCAAAGCCCGAGCATGAGGGGCTGCTCTCACTCACCGAAAAGTTGCGCCTGATTGACCCATGGAGGGCCTTGGACCCATTGGCAAAAGACTATACATTTATGTCCAGTGTACACAACACCATGTCAAGGATTGACTTCTTTTTAATAGCTCCCCACTTACTACATACGGTTAGACACACCAAGATTCACGACATACAGATTTCAGATCATGCACCAGTTGAAATGTCGATCTACCTGCATCCCCCACTGGAGAAATCACGTAGATGGTCATTCCCCTCTTATTATTGTACCAACCCAGACTTTAAATCCTTCATGGAATCCACATGGGGAAATTTCTTAGACGACAATTTAGAACACGTGGATGATCATTTGTTGTTTTGGGAAACATCTAAAGCGGTCCTTAGAGGGCACATTATTTCTTATACCTCCAAAAAGAAAAAAGATTGTCAGTCCAAATTTGAATCTCTTAACAATCAGGTATCCAGCGCATTGCAACAGTTTCGAACTGACCCATCGGATTCAAATAGGGAGGCATACGATCAAAATAGAGAGCTCCTAGAAACGTTCCTATTAGAAAGAGCCCAACACCAGCTAGAGCATACTAAGAATAAATTCTACAGATGGGGGAACAGGGCAGGTAAACATTTGGCGTTACTGGCAAAGAACAAGAGACCGAAACATAATATCAGCCATATTAAAAACCCGGTGGGAAAACTAGAGACAGACCCCAAATCGCTATGCAAGCTGTTCCAAAACTACTTTCAGGGGATGTACTCTGCGGCCCCTGACAACAGGCAGGAAGGCATCGCCCTTTTACAATTGGCAAAATTTCCCAGACTCTCTAATGAACACAGAACTCTCCTTAATGCACCCATTACAGAAAGGGAGGTGTCCCTAACTATTAACAACCTTAAAAATGGCAAGACCCCCGGACCAGACGGATATACCAGTGAATTCTATAAATTACTAAAACTGCATGTACTCAACCCCCTTACGAGACTGTATAATGACATATATCTGGGTGACACACAGCTTAAACCTTTGACGGAGACTCGCACCATATTACTACTCAAGCCCAATAAGGAACCCACTGAGATGTCCTCATATAGACCCATCACTCTGATGAATCAAGATTGCAAAATCCTGACTAAAATATTAGCTGACAGACTCCAAGTAATAATGCCCGACCTTCTTCTCCCCATGCAGAGGGGCTTCATCAGGGGACGCCACCCGGTCGTGGGCATCAGATCCGCCTTGGCGGCAGTATGGAGGGCAACTGCAGTTCAGGGGGCATCACCAGCAGCTTTAGTAAGTTTAGATGCTGTGAAGGCCTTCGACCAGGTGGCGTGGCCACCCCTGGAGAGGCTGTTTAAATTCCAATACTGTTTAAATTCCTGGGTTTCTTCCGTAAACTATATTATGAACCAACGACTCAACTCACGGTTAACGGACTGGACTCGGAAAAAGTGCATATGGCCAGAGGGGTTCACCAGGGTTGTCCACTGTCCCCCCTTTTATTCAACATTGCCCTTGACCCACTACTGTGCATCCTCTATTCATCCACCATATACAAGGGAATAGGGGAGGGGACTTCCCAAATTAAATTACATGCATATGCAGATGATGTTCTGTTGGCAGTCTCAGACCCCGAAAGTTCGTTGGGTGGGACCTTGGACCTCATCGATCAGTGGGGAGCAATCACGGGATTTCATATTAACCGATCCAAAACTAAGGCACTTTATTTAAAAGGCAATAGAGTTCCATCAAAGTTGAAAAATCTAGGCATTCACTGGGAGGTAAAGGAGATAGAGTATTTAGGCATAAAAGTCCCTAGAAAACTGAAGGATCTATACTCTAGTAACATTCACCCAATTATTAGGAAGATTGAGAACGAGCTGTCGGGCTGGAGATCGCTCCATCTCACGTTTACGTGTAGAGCTGCCCTAATCAAAATGATCAGTTTCCCAAGATTGTTGTATGTATTTCCGTCTCTTCCTGTTCTTTTAACAAATTCGGATGTCAAAAGCCTACAAAAAAGTTTTTCCAAATTTCTATGGTTAGACAAAAAGGCTAGAATTGGTCTTTCCAGACTAAACAGACCGGTATCTCAACTGGGTAAGCCCAACATCCCCGTTCCCTTAGACTATAATTTGGCTGCTTTGCTTAGATACGCCTCAGATTGGTTTAAGAATACCAGCACGCACACTAATACCCAACTAGACAATAGTCTATACCCCACTCAATCAGTGCTGTCCCTCTTCCACACACCCTACAACTCATTACCAGATGAGGTTACAACTAACCCTTTGCTAGCCTCCGCGATAAGGGCCTGGAAAATGACCAGACTGAGGCTAAAAGCTCAATGGAAAGTCTCGATTTTTCAACCGTGGCTACGAAACCCCCTTTTTCAGCATTGGGGAGGCAGGTAATCCATATACATCATGGGCTCTGCAAGGCATAACCACACTGGCACCATTCATCGACCCAGTCCAAAAACGCATCTTAGAGTATGAGGAACTCAGGACACGTTTCCCCTCAGTAACAATCCCAATTTTTAGGTATTACCAGGCTAGAAGTTTCATTTCTTCCCAAATTAGCTCTTTCACTGAAAGGGATTGGGATAACCCCCTTAATGATCTGCTGGCCCCAGGGGTGACCTCCCCCCCCATCAACAAAAATTCTATATTGTATGTTGCACTCTAGCGATCAGGAACAGAACACTACTAGAGGAATAGGAAACTGGGTAGTTCATATCCAAGGATTAGACATTGAAGATTGTGAGGAATAGGTACTGGATGGAGGTCAATATGCAGATAACACTAACCTGTCTAGGACTGTGAGGAAACCACGCTATGGAAGGCAAGTAAGAAACCACAATAGGAATCCAGACAGCAAATATAGTCCAGGCTTGTGTGGGTTACAGACAGGAGCACAGCAATATAGTAATCCAGAACTTGAAGGGTAAGCTGGTAGCAGGATGCCACAACAGGAATACAGCAATATTGTAATCCAGACTTCGGAGGGTTAAGGATATAATAGCCAAGGTCGAGGGAGCCAGAGAGACTGCAAAACGATAAGGTAATCCGGGATCAATAGGTATCAGGATAACAGCAAAAACGAAGAGACGGTCCAGGGTCAGGGGCACAGGCAGGCAGAAGAGTAGTCGAGGAATCCAAGGTCAGCAACAGAATAAGTATATGAGATAAACGCCAGGGAACCGGGATAAACACGAGAATCACCAAGCAAGGAGTGTTTGGTGATTCTGCCTTTTAAATTCTCCCGCGTCTCGCGGGTACGCGACGGGCGTGACGTCATCGGACGGGCGCCTAGTGTGGAAACGGGGATTACTGGAGTCAGGGAACGCGCTTGCAAGCGCATGCGATGGTTGGACAGGAAGGCAGGCATACACAGGAGAACTACTGCGGGGTAGTTCCTGACAAAGATATCCTTATAGCTACTGTCGCTCTGATAAAAACCATACCTTCCGCACTATATAAAGACATGGCCTTGAAGATTGCTCATTATGCATATTTCTCTCCTTCTCGATTATATAAAATGGGCCTTTCTGAATCTACTAAATGTTCCAAATGTGGAAGCATTGATGCTACGCTGTACCATTGCTTCTGGACTTGTCCAGTTATCTCCTCCTTTTGGTCTCAGGTACATACTTATTGTAAGGACCTGGGCATCTCTATACCCATTCTCAAACCAGAGCTGGCTATCCTCGGGGTGGTAGACGACCAATATCGTGGAAACAAAATTATCCTTCAGATTATTTTAGCAGCAGCCAGAAAAACAATCCTCCATCAATGGATTCAGAACTCCCCCCCAACTACAACTCTTTTAAAAACCAAACTTTATTATATTATGCGTATGGACTGGCTGGAGACCAGCTTACATAAAGATAAGAAAACAAAATCCTTTTTTAAACGTTGGACAACGTATATAAACACACTAGATTTAGATATTAAGACCAAAATTTATAATACTTTTTGTTACACAGATTGGTATATTACTGAAAGTCTTAAAAACAATTCCCCAATTAACCTCCCCACCTAAGATACACGTAGCAAACCACTGCCATCTGAGTTCCTTTTTGCCTATGGTAACGGAGATCTGGGGGTGAAGGTATGACGGACAGGTTAGGGTGGGAGAAAGTTTTTCCCAGTATTGGTTTAGTTTCTATTCAGTTATATGGTTGCATTGCTCACTGTCTCTGAGGTTGCAGAACCGGCATAGTTGGCATCTACATAATGAACCTATTCTTTGGACTGAAGTGTATTAGAAACGCATGATTTAGCTGTTTTCCCAATGTCTATTTAGATATTGTAATATTGAATATGTCGCTTTACATGTACAAAATCCGAAGATACCCAGCTAAGTTATGTCAGATCCATGTAGTCACACTGGAAAATCTGTATACTATTACATCGGTGTTGATTATTTCATATGTTTACAGCAACTGAGATGAGGATGAGGTTTTACTTATACTTATGACATTGTGTTGAAGCTCGGAGTCACACACTTGTGGATTCGTCATCTCTTACTGTTCTCATTATTTTGTCTCTGGGAAGTAGACGTGACTTACTTAAGATTTATCTATGTTATGTCTGTTACACTGAAAATGTGAAAAAGGGAGGAGTGTCATTGTAGTTATGAATCTAAGGTATCAACCCGCTGTCTTTATCATCTTTAATATTGTATTTACATGATGCCTGTCTATACTTTGCAACCCTCAAATAAAAAGAATTTCAAAAAAAAAAATTGGTTTGGATGTTTTTTTAGGAAAGCAGAACATACAGGGCTATTAATAATAGAATAAGCATTAATAAAAGAGCTTATTGATCCAAGGAGAAATCTGATTGCCTCTTGGAGTCAAATAGGGATTTTTTCCCCCAGGAGGCAAAATTCGAAATAGCTTCCTTAGGGGTTTTTGCCTTCTTTTGGATCAAAAGCTGTAATGATAGGTAGAAGGGTTGAACTTGATGGACTTGTGTCTTTTTTCAACCTAAATTACTATGTTAGTTTCTATTTAGTTAGTTACTATGTTACCTTAAAAAACTCCAATCACAATCTATTAGAGACCTCCTTCAGAAAATACATGAGATAGAAACTAAACACAAACAGGCACTTTCTCCCTCCCTATACCTGGAACTCCTTCAGCTCTGCGCTAAATTACCAGAAATATGCAACACTAAGACTCAACAAGATTTTAGTAAACTTAAGTATAAATCCCTTATGATAAGGGACAAACCGGGGAAATACCTTGCGAAAGCGCTAAAGTCACAACAGATGTCCACATTCATCCCCAAAATTAAATCTCATAATAACACCTTAGTACAAAAAACTTCCCAAATCACGGAGGCATTCCATGCCTACTATAATAACCTATATAATATTTCCCCCGAGGTAATCTCCCCTCCAGACCCGCAAATTCACAATAGTATCCTCTCGACACATGTCACAGAAAATCTCGGAACAGGCAACGGAGGATTTAGATGCCCCAATATCTATAGAAGAATTATCTGAGGCCTTAAAAAGCACCCCGACTGGGAAAGCACCAGGACCTGACGGTCTCACTTCCATTTATTATAAAACATTTAAGGAGACCCTTTTACCACCCATGCTCAAAGCGTTCAACTCCTTAGCCAAAGGCGCCATCTTACCAACACAATCCCAGGAGGCACACATTACACTGATTCATAAACTAGGAAAGGATCCGAAACAATGTGGAAGCTACTGCCCCATCTCCTTATTAAATGTAGATGTTAAATTCTTAGCAAAAATTCTTAGCAATAGATTAAAAGATATTCTACCAACTCTTATACATAGAGAACAGGTGGGATTCACACTAGGTCGTGAGGCACGGGATAACACTGTGAAAGTAATTAACCTAATCCATTACGCCCACACAAATCAGAAACCCACCCTTTTATTATCCATTGATTCAGAAAAAGCGTTCGACAGGGTGAGCTGGCACTTTATAAGGGAAACTATCAGACACGTGGGAGTAGGTGATGCCACGTACAACTGGATCACCTCACTATATCACGCACCTACAGCCCGAATACGTATAAACGGCACTCTGTCAGACCAGCTCACCCTGTCGAATGGCACACGCCAGGGTTGCCCACTTTCTACTCTTCTTTTTACCTTAGTACTAGAACCTTTCCTATGGGCTATTAGATCAAATGACTCAATACACAGACTTTTGGCAGGACCTCACCACCATAAACTCTCTGCGCTCGCAGACGACATATTACTCTCGATAACACAACCATATATATCACTCCCTAATTGTATGTACGAGATAGAACAATATAGTAAAGTTTCCTTCTTTAAAGTCAATTTATCTAATTCAGTGATACTTAACATTTCAATACCCGACTCAGACGCTGCCCCCCTCACCCAGGCCTTCCCCTTTAAGTGGTCTACATCCACACTAAAATACTTAGGGGTGTTGATATCACCCCGAGTGGACGATTTGTTTAAAAACAATTTCCTGGGGGGGGCGGAGCTAACTACGATGGTGGCAAGTCGCATTTCTTCAGAGCTCCCTGCGTTTCTGGGCAATTTACCGACTTTAAAGTTAATAGTCTGGCTGCAAAGACGATTAATCTTGGCAACCTACCCACTATCACAATGGGCAAGAAAGGGAAAAAGCCGGAGAAGCTGCATTGTGGCCAAAAATCAGATATAGCCACTTTACTATCCAAGCATGCGAAGTCTCAGCTGAATGTGGCGGCAACGTTTACTCCCTTGAGTCAGGCCTCAGACTCTACTTCAGACGATTCTGATGAAGCCCCACAACCAGAGCCAAGAATTGCAGGACGCAGTACCCCCGGCGAGGCATATGCCACGAAGGCAGATATTCAGAAATTTTTCACTGATTTCCAGGCCACGTGGAGATCTGATATACAGGCAGTACGGGTCGGATATCTTAACGGTCCGAAACAAGGTGGCGGAGTTGGAATCCACAACGGCTGAGGTGTCACAGAAACAGGCACAGGCTACTGAACTTACCAACTCACTAACCCTGCAGATGGGAGACGCTGCCAGGAGAATCGAAATACTGGAGGCCAAAATGCGTCACACTAATGTGAGGGTGAGGGGCATACCGGAGGAAGTAGGGCCCACTTCGCTCCGCTTGTACCTCATACAAATACTTACCCGGATTAACCCGAACAGTGGCTTACCATCTCAGAAGGAAATTGACTTTTTTCGAGTGCGCAAGGCCCAAAAAGCCCCCTCTGCAGCTCCAAGGGACGTTATTCTCAAACTGCCGAACGTGATGATGAAGACGGAACTACTAGCGGCCTACCGCCTACTGAAACAGTTTGTGCACGAAGGTGCTACTATCCGCATATTTGAGGACCTTCCATCTTCCGTGGTGCTTTGGCGCCAAACGATGAGTCCGCTTACTACACACCTGAGGTCCTTGGATATAAAGTACAGATTGGGAATACCATGCAGCGTAACTGTCTCTAAGGATGGTAAAACACTATCTATTGGAGACATTGGCGATACTAAAATATTCCTGCAAAGTCTGGACATACCACCGATCCCACTGGTTCCACCACCTACCCGGACCATTGCCAATAATCTGGAGTAAAACCTATGAGCCGGAATCATCTGTGCCAGTTACAAACATTCACTGAGTGTTTCTATATGTACATTTTCTTATTTTTCTCATGCATCATTAATGTTTAATTGCCCAGAGATGGGAGAGATGTGTAGTTAAGCATTTTACACAGTACCTCTCTGCCACTGTAAAGAAGGTTGTAATGTTATCCCCCCACAGGGCACTCCTCACTTCGATCTGGAGTAGAGGTTTTTTAGGCTGGCCACCTAAAGTGTGGTCCAGTAGCCCTCTTTTTGGTTAGCTCTCCCTTGATGCTACCGGTATCTCTCCTTTGGGGTACCCTTCTCTCCCCCCCCCCTTTTTTTTTCTTTTTTCTTCTTTATATCAATTTCTCTTATAATCTCTCTTATCCCTTCTTTTCTTAACCCTTTTCTATCCATTATATATCATGTTCCTCTATGTATTTTTCAGTAGACAAGATATTATATATGGTACGGGGTAATTTTTACTTCTGACGTTTCAAATTACCGTTAAGGGCTATGTTACATGTACTAAGACTACTGGCCACTGTTGCCCCAATTTTGGAAGGCTTAATGGTTTAGTTTAGAGGGTGATCCGGGCTCCAGTGGTTCATGTAGCCTCCATACGGGCACTAGTTATCAATAATAACTTAGTAGTTTTGTATATATTTATTATCTATGCCCTTTAATGTTTCCTATGTACCCGGACGTCCAACTATGTTCCTGTTTTTTTATTTTTATTTTTGTTTTGTGACCCACACAAGATAAAGCGGAATATTTTATGAAAGGTTCTTTAGTCTGATTTGACATCATCATCTTAATATGCCTGCGAGGCCATGAGTGCCTCTTGTTGGATTTCAATACAAAAAAAATCAAAATGAGTCATTTTTGGTACTATTCGATATGTCATGTATCTGTAGATACACATCTCTGATTTGGATTTTTCTTTTTTGTCTGTACCTTCAGTTATTTGTACTGTATATCTTTCTTGATGACTCAATAAAATCATAATTTAAAAAAAAAAAACAATTTCCTTAATCTGTTAAAAACGCTACAAGCGGACCTACAAAAGTGGAACTCTAAAAACATCTCCTGGTTTGGCATAGCCACAGTGAAAATGAACATACTACCAAGATTTCTTTATGTTATACAAACAATACCCATCCACTTACCTAAATACTTCTTCAGAGAAATCAAAAAATCAATCCTGAAATTTATCTGGGGAAATTCCCCTCCCAGACTCAGATATGATTATATAACGCGACCCAAATCTCTAGGGGGACTAGGCCTACCGGACTTAGAGCTTTACTATAAGGCTACTATATTAGCTAGAATAAGCGAATGGACACGCCCAGCTCAGAAACTATGGGTTTCTCTGGAACATCATTCACTTGAGATCCCAATCCCCATAGCAGCATGGGTCTCTCCTAAACAGAACATAACGTCAGACTCTTCCCATCCAACAATAAACCCCACTTTTACACAATGAAAAAGACTCAGACAGATACCAGGACTCATAGGCAATCCATCTCCCCTACTCTCCTTGTCAGCCAATACTGAATTCCCCCCCGGGCCTTGAAGGAAGACCATTCGATGCATATTTCCGAGAAAGGATCCCCTTTCATAGACTGGGGCACTTCCTTAGAGATGATGGAACACTAAAATCTTTAGACGACCTGAGAAGGGATGGGGGCGTCAAAGGTCCGACCTGGACCCACACACAGATTACTCATTTGTATAACAAACTCCAGAGGTCCCTAACGGAAGACCCTGTAACGGACCGTCTACCCGACGTAGTAGACCCTCTGTCCGTTGTGGGAAATCACCTCCTTAGCCCCCACTTACAGCTCAGCATTCACCCAGCAAGTCTTTCCTGGACCCTTGCTCTTGGTACCCAAATAGACAGGACATCCAGCAGTTAGGTACAGCAAGAAGAACAACTCCTTTATTTGTGATTTACACAGCACATATACACCAAACTACAATCAGATAACACTTGATTAAACAATAGAAAACTTAAACACATCACCAGTAAAGCAGTATCTAGCCACTTTAATCTGGAGCCAGAAGCAAGGTAGTCAGACTGGGTGTCTGACATAATTAAACAATGGAAGGCTTAAACACATTACAGACAGGGTCCATAATCTACAGGGAGGTGTTTGGCCCTCAGGCCCCTCCAAGAACCCCAGTCAGGCAGGCTGTCAGAATTCACTTCGACAGGCCCCTCTCTGACTCCATTCGAAAAGCTATGTGTAAGCAAGTCACAACCGAATAAACTAATTTCCTCAATACATACACTACTACACTACATACTAAGCTGGGAAACAGATCTCCAATGCGAGTTTTCAAGCCAACAATGGCAGAAAATGATTACACTGTCACACAAAAGGTCTCCCATGATCAAAATTCAAGAGAACGCATTTAAAATCCTAACACGGTGGTACAAAGTACCCACACTATTATACAAATTATTTCCATCGACAACACCTGTGTGTTGGAGATGCCAAATGCATAGGGGCACCTACTTCCACATATGGTGGAAGTGCCCAGCTATACAGAAATTTTGGAGCCTCGTACAAGAAACATTAGCGGCCTGGTCAGACACACAGATACACTACTCTCCACAAGCGTATTTATTACACCACAACTCACATAATTTTCGGAAATACAGGAAATCTCTGACCATCAGGCTATTAAATGCGGCCAAACTGATAATACCCAGACATTGGAAGAGCTCACACACACCAACTTTGAGAGAGTGGTTTGCCGCAGACAAAGACATCAGGGCTACGGAACAACTGCATATGATGAACATAGGTAAGGGCCATGCCCACTCACAATTCTGCCTCCCATGGATGGAATTTCTTGAATCTCAAGATTGTGTTGTATTCCTCAATAACAATGATCCTTAGCATGTTTATATACATGGAATCTGTATAACTGAACGAGACTCGTCTACATGTTTGTCTGCCCCCCCCCCCCTCTTTACCCTAATACCCCATTTTCTTCCCCCCCATTTTAATGACTAGGGATTACAGATGGAGACGCATTAGGGAATTCTATGTGAAGAAAATACCTGTGTTCTCATGCTTTCATGTCAACCACACTGATGTAATCATCACTTATGTATATTCTCAATTTGCATGGTTGAATACTCACACATGGCAAGTAATATATGGAACCCTATAATCACGTTATAATCCTTTATTTTACTGTTATTATACTGTGGTAACACTGTCCTTTTTATTATTATTATTTTTTATTTTCTTACTATCTGAAAATCTCAATAAACAATTATTAAACAAAAAAAATCCCACAGTCATGATAATTTAAACTAAAATGAAACGTATCTGGAAGTGATAATTTAATGCTAGAGCACCTCTATATGCAAAATTATTTAAAATGTGTACCCTAAATGTTTGAGCTTTTAAACTTAATGTACACTGTTTGAGTCATGTTGTAGGTCAGGGGTCACATATAATGTGTAGGGGAACTGCACAGCCTATTTTTATAATAATGTTTGTTTTACCATTTCTTTCTTTTCACCTCATGGGTGAGCTCCTAGAACACATTGTTTTCTTTTTATATGCCCACTAAAGAGCTCACCCATAAGGTGAAAAGAGAGTAATGGTAAAACATTATTATGATAATAGGCTGTGCAATTCCCTAAAACATAATGTGACCAGTGACCTATAACAAAATCCAGATAGATATAGTCAGTCTCAGAGGAATTAACCCCTGGATTGCTTAACATATGTAGGCAGTGTCAGAGAAGTTAACCCCTTCGTGGCTAGTCAGACACATACACACACTCTCACTCACACTGACATACACACTCACTCACACTGACATACACACTCTCATTCACAGTGACATACAAACTCACACTGATATACACACACACACACACTCTCACTCACACTGACATACACACACACTCACACTGACACACACACACACACTGACTCACTCACTCACTCACTCACTCACACTGACATACACACACTCTGTCCGTTATTACCATTCTCAGTGCTGCACTCATCTCTCTCTGCTTTGAGCTCTAGGTGAAGGAGGTCTCACCTGATTGGCTGTGACCTCCTTCAATAAAGGAACACGGGGAAAAAAGAAAAAGGCCGCTGCATGGAGCAGCAAAGTGCATAGCTGCCAACATCGGCCATGTTTCCAGAGACACATATTTATTCCACATGCTGCAGAAAGAGCATGCAAAGTGCAGTCCAGCAGTATGTAGGATGGATTTACACACGGACACAATCCAATTAATTAATCATGGTAGGTCCTATGAGATCTCCACCCTGATTAGTTAATTGGATTGTGTCTGTGCGTATGTTGGCAACTATGAAAAAATATTTGAAGTGACAGGGTCGACCTTAGGTGTTCAGGTTCCCAATGCACGCGCTTACCTCCACCCAGTTTGCGTTTCAGTGTGTGTGTGTGTGTGTGTGTGTGTGTGTGGGGGTACAGGGCAGTGTGGTGCGCTCACTACCACTTAGCACTGTGTCTAGAAGAAATGCACAGTCTAAGGGGGGTCTATTCACTAAATTGTGAGTTGCAGGGGTGTTAAGGTGAATTGAATTTTTCTACTTTTTAACCATACATTGTGCAGGGACAAACCTGGTGAGTTTCCCCAGCACAACGTATAAATAATTTGGTGAGATGAAATGTGCAACTCACATTTCAGTGTCTCGTCCCCCCTGCGCTCAAGACACAAGGTATCTGTACTGAGGAAGCTGGAACTCAATCCACAGGGACACAGAACGTGTCTCAGCCCCATTCAACTATGCCTCCATTTTATCCCAGGGGCCAACTGCTAAAAGTAGAGGAATGTTTCCAATGTATCTATGAATGCCTGATTTCAGTTTTAGTGAATATACCTTCCTGCTATGTGCCTCTAGATTAAATGTACACGTTTCTGTGTGGTTGTATGTAAATGCAGCAATAGGCTCTTTCTGATACGGATTGTATCACAATATAATGGAATGCCAAGAGGGGTGAGAGGAGGTACAGTAGTGGGTTTTCGGAAAATATACTTCACAGAGTCTAGTAATGGTGAAATCTCATAGATTGATATTTCTGGGTTAGTTATCCCTGTTTGGAGTTATGCAGTGATGGCCAAACTTGGCATGCTTAAATGTCTGACCCAAGATTCCGAGCAACATGTCTGCCCCCTATGGCAGAGTTAGAGGGATAAAAGAGAGCTCAATAAAGCACTAAATTCTCTCTTTTAAAGATTATTTTATTTAGAATGTCTACACTTCATGCTATCTTTCATTTAAACACGAGCATGCCTCCCAACTCTTAACCCCAGCAAATCAGGACACTGGGAAGCGCAGCTTGGACAATCGAGTGTCAGCTCTAACTGGCAAGCGGGGTAGGTGCTGTCCCTCACTCTGTCCCAGACACCAGAGACTTCCATTTATAATGCTGGATAGTGGTCTTAAACCCCACTGAGCTCTATCTCTCTTTCGAAAATCAGGACAGAGGTAGAGCTTGTCAGGACCCCAAAAACGGCACTGCTCCACAGAAAGCAGGACAGTTGGCAGGTATGCATAAGTAGTTTTTTTTTTATTTTTGGTGATAGATTTCCCTAAATCAGACCAACCGACCTTTCGAAATGGGCATTGTAAAACGTTAATGGACAAACCACCGGGATGACTTCAGAGTTATTACCTCATCTCGTAATCTAGGTTTCCGCTAAGCCGATAGAAGGAACTGTGTAGAACCCAGTTATTTAGGACAATGGTTTGCACCACATAAGGAGCAATTCTGGGTCATTGCTCTAACTGTGTAGCAACCAGCAAGAACATTCTGTTGGTATCCATGGTGACTGCACCATTTTTACCAACATGCATTAAGAAGCACATTTCTAACAGGACAAATGTCAGCATAGAAAGATTACATCAAATGTAAGCCTTTTTAAAAAGGATGCTTTAGTGAAATAATACAAATAAAGCACCTTACTGTGCCCTCTTTGCTCTGTATAGTTCAGGGAGCAGACATGTTGTTAAGAATCTTTGGTCTGTATAGCTCTATCAGATGGTCCACATGTTGTTTAGAATCTTTGCTCTGTATAGCTCTATCAGGGGGCGGACATGTTGTTTAGAATCTTTGGTCTGTATAGCTCTATCAGGGAACAGACATGTTGTTTAGAATCTTTGCTCTGTATAGCTTTATCAGGGGGCAGACATATTGTTTAAAATCTTTGCTCTGTATAGCTCTATCAGGGGGCGAACATGTTGTTTAGAATCTTTGCTCTGTATAGCTATATCAGGGAGTGGACATGTTGTTTAGAATCTTTGCTCTGGATAGCTCTATCAGGGGGCGGACATGTTTAGAATCTTTGCTCTGTGTAGCTCTATCAGGGGGCGGACATGTTTAGAATATTAGCTCTGTATAGCTCTATCAGAGGGTGGACATGTTGTTTAGAATCTTTGGTCTGTATTGCTCTATCAGGGGACGGACATGTTGTTTAGAATCTTTGCTCTGTATAGCTCTATCAGGGACCGGACATGTTGTTTAGAATCTTTGGTCTGTATAGCTCTATCGGGGAACAGACATGTTGTTTAGAATCTTTGCTCTGTATAGCTCTATCAGGGGGCAGACATATTGTTTAAAATCTTTGCTCTGTATAGCTCTATCAGGGGGCGAACATGTTGTTTAGAA
The DNA here is from genome assembly GCA_036172795.1 of Pelodytes ibericus. Taxonomy (NCBI): domain Eukaryota; kingdom Metazoa; phylum Chordata; class Amphibia; order Anura; family Pelodytidae; genus Pelodytes; species Pelodytes ibericus. The sequence continues at coordinate 232,343,462 of CM069857.1, read as the reverse complement.
TCTTTGCTCTGTATAGCTATATCAGGGAGTGGACATGTTGTTTAGAATCTTTGCTCTGGATAGCTCTATCAGGGGGCGGACATGTTTAGAATCTTTGCTCTGGATAGCTCTATCAGGGGGCGGACATGTTTAGAATCTTTGCTCTGTGTAGCTCTATCAGGGGGCGGACATGTTTAGAATCTTAGCTCTGTATAGCTCTATCAGAGGGTGGACATGTTGTTTAGAATCTTTGGTCTGTATTGCTCTATCAGGGGATGGACATGTTGTTTAGAATCTTTTCTCTGTATAGCTCTATCAGGGACCGGACATGTTGTTTAGAATCTTTGCTCTGTATAGGTCTATCAGGGAGCGGACATGTGGTTTAGAATCTTTGCTCTGTATAGCTCTATCAGGGGGCGGACATGTTTAGAATCTTTGCTCTGTATAGTTCTGTCAGGGGGCAGACATATTGTTTAAAATCTTTGCTCTGTATAGCTCTATCAGGTGGTGAACATGTTGTTTAGAATCTTTGCTCTGTATAGCTATATCAGGGAGTGGACATGTTGTTTAAAATCTTTGCTCTGTACAGCTCTATCAGGGGGCGAACATGTTGTTTAGAATCTTTCCTCTGTATAGCTATATCAGGGACTGGACATGTTGTTTAAAATCTTTGCTCTGTATAGTTCTATCAGGGGGCGAACATGTTGTTTAGAATGTTTGCTCTGGATAGCTCCATCAGGGGGCGGACATGTTGTTTAGAATGTTTGCTCTGGATAGCTCTATCAGGGGGCGGACATGTTGTTTAGAATCTTGGGTCAGATGAAGGAAGAGCTCTTCCAACATGTCCGCTGCTCCCTGATAATACATCTCCCAACTCTCGCTCTGCCAGTTTGAGAATTTAATCCCACTGTCCCACCAAGTTCTACCTCTCATGACAATAGGGACAGAGGTGGAGCTCGGTGGGTCAGCCTTCCAAAATCAGAAGTGTCCCGCGTGAAGAGGGACAGCCAGGAGGCTTGTGATACGATGCTTTATTTTTCATTTAAAACAGCTACTCTTTACGTCATCTTCCAGTTATTTTCTTTCTCCACTAGATGTCAGTGTTCACAGCGATGGTTTGTTTAAAGGGACGCTATCACCTAAATTCATTTTTACTGGGAATAAAGAAAATAAAACAAGATGGAAAATGATGTATACATTGTGTTAGCAGAGCTGTAAGCAAATGGCTTAATTGGGAGAAAAATGTGTTTAAAATGTGTGGAGTCTCCTCCTTATGACATCACATGTTAGTCATTTGTTTGCAATCCTGCTAACACAATGTATAGCTCATTTTCAACCATTTGTTTCTCTACACACTATAAGCAATGTTTAGGAGATACAGTCCCTTTATGGCACAGAGCGAGATATTAGTAGCACTTTTCAAACTGTAATACTCTATATTGCCTCACCTACAGTCTCTTCTGTATTTAACTGTATATAAAGTGTAATAAAAGTATTGCTGTTGCTGTAGCATCAAGCCCTACTAATTGAAGTAAAAAAAAAAGTGCATTTAACATTTATTAGACACATGTACAACAAAGAGAACATAAACTAGGCGGAATGGCCTCTTTAAATACAACGTAATTGTATAAGAGACACAGAGATTTTGGTATTTGCTTCATATGATTTATTTATACACCAGCCTTTTCGGGGGCCTACGCTGCCTTCTCGGATACCGCCGTGGCGCGTTGCGTGCCCTCTTACTTTCTTTTTTGTTGCATTCCTGGCCATGTTTTCGTTTGCGGCAGTTGGGAGGTTTGGCTTCCTGGGTCTCTACAATGTCCTCCTCCTTTTTCGGGTGGTGTTCCTTTGGGGCTGGGTTTACATTGAATGAAACAGTGGAACTGGAATACAATCACATCTCATTAGCCATTAATAATTCAGCGGGAGCCCTTTAACATGAATATAACTCAAACTCTAAAGGGCCATAGACCCACCCACTTTAACTGATCAAATATTTAAATTAAATTACAGGATGTAGTCTTTGACCTCTACCAGGATGGCCAACATATGTGATATGTTGAGAATTTCTAGCTCAATACAACTATTTTCAGCTCGTTACATTGTTCATTCCCGAGTTCTGCTAGCAAGCAATGTACCCCCACCAACATGGCGTCTCTGTGCGGTCATGTGACATGGGTTCAGCCTGTAGATAGAGCATGAAAGTCACGGGGCAAGATGTCACCCCAATGTTTAGTGTCGGGATGGAGGAGAAGATCGCCAAGGTAAAAAGCAAAGATTTCCTTCTCCCCCACTCTGGACGTACTCTCTATTCAGGGATTATCATCTTAACTTCAAAACAGGGTGTGTGCGAATGTGCATAAGAAAATACTCTAGAGTTACTGAAATCGAGGAATTATGAACAAAACTCTTACTCCAGGTAGTAACACTAGTTAATAATAAGTGTCAACTACAATTGTATCTACTGCTGGATATTCAAATTAACAGACTATGTAATGTATATTCTAAAGACTTTCTATGGAACTTCACAGACACTTTTGTTTATTTCTAGGATCCCAAAATGTATATCGGGGAAAGAGGAAAGGGACGTTTCCCATTATAGGATTCCCTCACTAAGCCTCCTCTCATGGGAGTAAGCATCATGGACCTCCGCTTGCTGGGAATGTCGGCAAATTAACTTAACCAAGAGCCCACAACTTCGATGCTTCCAACATAATGTATTCAATAGCAATTAAGGCCTGATTTTAGTTTCCCTGTAAAATACATGGTATTATTATGTTCAGTGAGTAATCCCAAAGGCCTGGCCGTAAGACACAACTCATGACCCCCTATTATAGGAGAGTCCTCCCCGACACTGCCACTCCCTGAGTGTGTACTCACCTTGTTGTTGGCACCTGGAAGGTGTCAGTGGGCCTCTCGTAACCCATGGCCTCTGGTACAGACAAAGGCGTCCTGATCCTGCCGAAAATTCTCAGCAGCAAATTAGCTGATTGCTTCACTAGAAACATCTCAAAGATTAATGAGATCCATCTCAAGGATTACTGACACATATCTCAAGGATTAGTGACATAGATATGATGTCATAATACAGATACCCAGAGATCCATTTTTTCCTCTTGTAAGCCCCAGTATGACATGTATAGAGCAAGCAATGGAAACCCAAGTCCATCAAAAAATTAGCAGTTGCCCCATCACCTTTTATGTTTTCAAACCACCCCATATTTAAGTACCGTATTTTTCCATGTATAAGATCGCGGCCCCCGCCCCTCCAGGGCCGGCCCAAGACATTGTGCTGCCTGGGGCGAAAAATGAAATGCAGGAACCTCCCCGCCCCCCAAAAGAAAAATCCCACTGTCATGATAATTTAATCTAAAATGAAACTTATCTGGAAGTGATAATTTAATGCAAGAGCACCTCTATGTGCAAAATTATGTGGTGCGAATATTGTAATGCCATGATTAAAATGTGTACCCTAAATGTTTGAGCTTTTAAACTTAATGTACAATGTCCGAGTCATGTTATAGGTCAGGGGTCACAAAGAATGTTTAGGGGAATTGCACAGCCTATTTTTATAATAATGTTTGTTTTTAGAGTTGAGTGGACACCTGGATGTTCGTGTATGGGTTGGTTTGGCCGAACTTTGGGAAAAATTCCGGGTTCGAGCTCGAACTTGACCCCGAACCCCATTGAAGTCAATGGGGAGACGAACTTTTGGGCACTAAAATGCCTCTAAAAAAGTCCTGGATAGGGCTAGAGGGCTGCAAAAGGAATTAAAATGTGGATAAGAGTAGGACAAATATGGATAGGGAAATAACTTCAAAAAACATAAAATACATACAAATTAAAAATACAGCTGAGCCATAAAATAGCACTAGATGGAATCTTTCATTTTAGCTTTGGAAGAACATAAATCTAAATCTAAAGCATGGCTGCCAGGAGGATCAACAGAATTATCCATTTGAGAGAGGGTTGGAGTGCAGCGTATTCTCTTTCAGTTTATACTAAGTGACCCATAGGTTAAGGAGGCGGTGACCATCGCGTTGTGGAAGCGGCGCTGGAGGAGGAGGAGGTAGCCAGAATTTTTCAAAGTGCGCTGTAAGCACAGTATTGGACTGTTCTATTTGACTCTCAGATATGAAGTGCACCGCAAGACGCAAATGTACTATTTAGCACCCAAAACTATTCTAATTTTTCAAAGTGCACTGTAAACACAGTATTTGACGGTTCTATTTGACTCTCAGTTGTTATACATGTAATGCTATTGTTATTCTATAAACCGAAATAGAGTCCACATTCATACGAATAGATCAATTGACCTATTCGTATGAATGGGGACTCTATTTCGGTTTATAGAATAGCATTAGCATTACATGTATTCCATAAACCGAAAGTCTATAAACCGAAAGACATTCGGTTTATAGACTTTCGTTTTATAGAATACATTTAATGCTATTGCTATTCTATAAAAAGAAAGTCTATAAACAGAATGTCTTTCGGTTTATAGACTTTCGGCTTATGGAATACATGTAATACTATTGGCTATTCTATAAACCGAAATAGAGTCCCCATTCATACGAATAGGTCAATTGATCTATTCGTATGAATGTGGACTCTATTTCGGTTTATAGAATAGCAATAGCATTAGATGTATTCTATAAAACGAATGTCTTTCGGTTTATAGACTTTCGGTTTATGGAATACGTGTAATGCTATTGCTATTCTATAAACCGAAAGTCTATAAACCGAATGACTTTCGGTTTATAGCCAAACCTCGTACTCCAACCCGAACATACAGTGAAATGTTCAGGTTCGAGGTACGAACACCATAATGCGGTACAGTGCGCTTCGGGTTCGCTCAACACTATTTGTTTTACCATTTCTTTCTTTTCACCTCATGGGTGAGCTCCTAGAACACATTGTTTTCTTTTTATATGCCCACTAAAGAGCTCACCCATAAGGTGAAAAGAGAGTAATGGTAAAACATTATTATGATAATAGGCTTTCCAATTCCCTAAAACATAATGTGACTAGTGACCTATAACAAAATCCAGATAGATATAGTCAGTCTCAGAGGAGTTAACCCCTGGATTGCTTAACATATGTAGCCATTGTCAGATTAGTTAACCCCTGGATGACAGATATAGGCAGATATAGGCAGTGTCAGAGGAGTTAACCCCTTGGTGGCTAGACAGATATAGGCAGTGTCAGAGGAGTTAACACCTTTATCCACACACATACACAGACAGTCTGTTACTCACTCTGACATACACACACTCACACTGACATACTCACACACTCACACTGACATACACACACGCTCACTTACACTGACATACACACACTTTCACTCACACACACACTCTCACCCACACTGACATACACACACACTCACTCACACTGACATACATACATACACACTCACACTGACATACATACTCACTCACACTGACATACATACACACTCTCTCTCCCACTGACATACACACTCATACTGACATACATACGAGCACTCTCACTCACACTGACATACACACACTCTCTCACACTGACATACACACACACACTCACATACACACTCTCAGACTGACATACACACTCACACTGACATCCATACGAACACTCTCACTCACACTGACATACACACACTCTCTCACACTGACATACACTCACACTGACATACACACTCTCACTCACACTGACATACACACACACTCAAACTGACATACACACACACTCACTCACACTTAGGGTTGCCACCTTTTCCTCAAAAAAATACCGGCCATGTTTTGGCGGAGCTACAAGAGGGAGGGGCCATGAGGGGTTTAGCCACAAAGGGGGCGGATTATCACTGAAATGATATATATTATTTGTATATCATGCCAGTGAGAAGTGTGTGTTTATATATATAATATATATATATTTGTACATCATAGACACACACAAGCTGTGTCTCACACTCGCAAAAAAACTTTCTCGCACACACTGTCTCACACACACACGCTGTCTATCACACACACAGACAAGCTGTCTATCACAATATGCCAGTTTATTGACCCTCAAAATGCCAGGATATTGCCATTTAATATGCCATGATATTTCCACTTATTATGCCAGGATATTGCCATTTAATATGCCAGGATATTGCCATTTAATATGCCAAGATATTGCCCCTCAATATGTCAGGATATTGCCATTTAATATGCCAGAATATTGCCCCTCAATATGTCAGGATATTGCCATTTAATATGCCAGGATATTGCCCCTCAATATGCCAGGATATTGCCATTTAATATGCAGTTTATTGCACCTCAGTATGCCTGGATATTGCCCCTCAATATGCCAGGATATTGCCCCTAATATGCCAGGATACTGCCATTTCTTATGCCAGTTTATTTCTCCTCAATATGCCAGGATATTGCCCCTAATATGCCAGGATACTGCCATTTAATATGCCAGTTTATTTCTCCTCAGTATGCCAGGATATAGCCACCCTCCTCCCCCCTTCCCCAGTACTTACCTCCTCGCTGCTGTCTCCCGGTACAGGTACGTGGCTGTGAGGGAAGCGTTGTGTGCTCCCCTCCAGCCACGCGGATCATTAAAGTTTGTTGAAACTTTTTATTTCAACCAACTTTATTGAAGCTGCGCGGCTGCAGGGGAGCACACAACGCTTCCCTCACAGCCACGGAACTGCACCAGGAGACAGGAACAAGGAGGTAAGTATTGGGGAAGGGGAATTGGGAAGGGGGGAGGAAAATAAAGGGGCGTGCATTGCCGGTATATTAGATATACTGATCCCGGCCCCAAGACCCTAAATATCGGCTGTGCCGGTAAATTACTGTCCAGGTGGCAACCCTACTCACACTGACATACACACTCACTCTGACATACACACTCACACTGTCATACACACACTCACTCACACTAACATACACACACTGACATACACACACTCTCACACACACTGACATACACACACACACACACTGACATACACACACTCACACTGTCATACATACACTCTCACTCACACTGACACACACACTCACTCACTCACACTGACATACACACACTCACACTTATATACACACACTCTGTCCGTTATTACCATGCTCAGTGCTGCACTCATCTCTCTCTGCTTTGAGCTCTATGTGAAGGAGGTCTCAGCCAATCACGGGAGGTTTATGAACTCTCAGCCAATTAGGAGAGTTGAGAAGTCTCACCTGATTGGTTGTGACTTCCTTCAATCAAGGAACACATGGGAAAAAAGAAAAAGACTGCTGCATTGTTTTTTTACATTAGTATAAAAAGACATAACAGACATTTAGACAATACAGATACAAAAACACATTACTATATGTGGTTGCTGGGAGGAACGGCTGCCCTGGACCTTTCGTAAAGTGCGTGAGAATATCAAAGATATTGTTAAGTAACACTGTGGATCTGGGTCAGTCAATTGTCCCACTAGCACCCATTTAACCATACTTGACTTTTTTTTTTTTAATTTATATCTCTTTTTATTATAAATTGCATATGAAAAATTTACATATAAACAGACATACATATACTAAAATAACTAGCATACATAGATATACATAAATATAGGAGACACTAATCACATATCATAGTACTCTATATCCATCACTGTAATTACTGTATTTCCAAATCCCGCAACCAGCGTTACGGAAGAGAAAAAATTCCTACTTCATGTGCTTCGCTCTATACCTAGTGCAGCATATCATGCAAGCACTCCCTCAGAAAAGTCTCCAAAAAAACCCCCCACAAAACCAACAACAAATACAACATAATACGTAGATCCTAGACTTCTTCCGGTGCTGTGGGCCTTTCGGGAGGGGGGGGATGATCTCACGGGCTACCAACACTTCCATCAACCCCTCCATCATTGCTCAAGGGAAAAAACCACACCCGTTCGATCATCCCGGTCCCCCCGAATACTACCATCTTGCATTCCCTCAGAGATAATATCAATCCATCCATCCCAAATGCTGTTTTTCCTGGTATGCTGGGCGGTACTACCCTTCTCCATTTTTAATTGGTACATCAATTGACTTTGAATTTCTGACCAGGATAGAACCAACATAGATTTCCATTTCCTTGTAATTGTTATTTTAACTGCCATTATCAAATGGATAATAAAGATCTGTTTTTTTTAATCCAATTTAGGGAAATTAAGATGTAATAAAAAGGTCTCGGGGAGCCGATCCAAGTTGACCCCAGTGAATCCTCTGATCCTATCCATTACAAGTCTCCATAGCCTTCCCACTGGTCCACAGGACCACCAGACATGGACCATATTGCCAATTGCGGTGCCACATCTAAGCATTCATTAGGATGATCTGGATAAATCTTATTAAGTCGTTCAGGGACTAGGTACCACCAATTGCAAAGTTTATATCGGAGTTCAACTAAGTTTAGACATCTGACATTTTTATATACATATGTAAATGAGTTTTTCCACTCACTAGGATTTATACTTATCTCCAAGGCATTATTCCATTTGACAATAGCCGTATTTACAACCTCTCCCTCTATGTCCCTGAGGAGCTCAACGCACCCAAGGATCATGCCTTTAGACTTTTTATTACAGATCAAGCTCTCCAGTTTCTCAACAACAAGGTCATGATCCTCGTACAGATGACTCATTATATACCCTTTAATACGGAAATAACGTAAGATCTCACCCCTAAGTTGTGGGGTTGTAGCCATAATGTCTGGGAAGGATCTTATCTCGTGTACTTCTATAAGATCTTTAAATTTGAGGAAACCTAAGCACATGTTAATCAGTGCACTCGGTCACAAATGTTAATGTTTATCCACCCTGTTCTCTTCCCCCCCCCCCTTTTTTTTGTTTGTTGTTGTTTCCTAGATCCATCTAATGTAGATAAAGTCTATAGGCTACCAACATTTTTTGCCCATAATCTGTATCATGGGATATTGTTCAATATAGCCTTGATGACATATAATCCGATAACTATTGTTCTTGCCATACAAAATATACGATGGGTCTTAACATTCGTGTTTACCAGATGTATATGTTATACTTGTTAACATTCCTGCTTCCCCCTTCATGATCTGTTTTTTTTTTAATTTCTTTTATTTTTCTTTATCCCCCACAAAAGATATAATTATTGTTTAAAACAACTTTATTTGATGTTCATTGTACTGTACAATGCTTTCTTCCTGACAACTCAATAAACAGATTTAAAATAAAAATAAAAAATTTGAGGAAACCATTCCCTATCCAGACATTAAGTTTCAGGTTATCCATGTTATCTGCTAGGATCCTCAGAGAAGATGAGGGAGTGATCTTATTACTGTCTGCCAGAATAAGCTCTCTATGCACTTAACTTTGGCTATTTCTTTCTCCATATGGTACCACTTTTCATCTCTGTTAGATTCTCTCTGGGAAATTATGGCCTGTGCCAAAAGGTTGGCCCTATATTGCTCTCTTATGTCGGGCATTGAGAGGCCTCCTTCTTTGGGGCTGGTTTTAATTTTATTTAGTCCCAATCTTGATTTATTCCCTGCCCATACAAAGTTCCTAAATTAAGCCTGTACCAGGGACAGCCAGCTTTCAGGCACTTTCAGTGGAAGCATACGAAACACGTATTGCCATTTCGGCAATATGTACGCTTTTAAAACGTTTATCCATCCCCACCAGGAAAAAGCAAGATTACTCCAGTTTTTGAGTTGTTTTGTTGTTTGTTTGAGCATAGGTAGGACGTTGAGTTCTACAATTTTTGTTAGATCTTGGCTTATTTTTATTCCTAAGTAGTTGATACTATTCGCCCAGACAAATCGATATTTCTCTTTCAAGACTGTCTGCAAGAGTGTTGGTATATTAATGGGCATTATTATTGATTTCTCTATGTTCAGTTTATAATTGGCGACCCTAGAGTATTGGTCCAGGGTATCCATTACCTCATCCAGGGAGATGTGAGGCTCGACCAGTGTGAGGATGATATCGTCTGCATAGAGGTTTATCTTAGTGTGTCCCCTTGTTGCTTTTATGCCCTTAATCTTGTCGTTATTTCTAATACTAGCTGAGAGGGGCTCTATCGAAAGGACATACAAAAGTGGGGAGAGGGGACAAGCCTTGCCTTGTCCCATTTGCTAGGCTAAACCAGTCTGAGCAAAAACCTCCTCCCATAATTCTGGCTTAAGGCCTCGAGTATAAAGCCATAATTGCATCCAGGATCTTACCCCCAAAACCGAATGACCCCAGGGTCTCCTTCATAAAGTCCCACCCGACCCTGTCAAAGGCCTTCTCTGCATCCAATGACAGGGTCAGATGAGGCAACCTCTTCCTGCCAACCAGCTGTAGTGTGTCTAGCAGTCTCCTCACATTATTAGTGGAAGATCTTCCCGGCACGAAGCCCACCTGGTCCGGATAGATCAGGAGAGGTATCACCTGTTTCAGATGGGAAGCTATGATAGATGAATACATTTTCAAACTGTATTCAATAAGGAAATGCGGTGATAACTAGCTGTTAACTCTGTATTTTTCCCCTCCTTTAGAATTGTGACAATATTAGCTTGTAAAAGCTGTGGAGCATGATTTCATTAAATGCCAGAATTAAGTCTTCCTTTTTTCCCCTTTTATTGTTTTAAAAAATAGGTTATTGAATCCGTCAGGACCGGGGGATTTGTTTGGTCTCAGTCCGTCAATGGCTTTCTCCAATTCCTCTGCTGTGATGTCCTCACTAAGTTTCCCTATCTGTTCTGCACTTAGTTTGGGCAGGTGTATTTTGCTCAAATACTCCTTAATCGTCTCCGTTGACTCCTGTTCCTCTAGATTATATAATTTCTTATAAAACTCTCTAAATGCAGATCCTATTTTCCCCGGGGTCATTAGTACCTCATTATCCACCCTTATTGCGTTAATATTCTGCTTAGCCCTATTTTTCTTCAGTCTCTGTGTCATCATTCTATCGACTTTGTTGCCCCTATAATACCATTTTCTGTTCATTTTCTCCAGGCCCCAGTTAACTTTTTTTAACAGTTCATCATTAATTTGTTGTTCTATCTTCGCTATCTCTTGGATTGAGCACTATTGGGTGTAATCTTGTATATTCTATTTAGGTCATCAAGTTTTATATATAGTTCTGCTAGGGAGGCTGTGTTCTTTTTTTCCCCCCTAGTGCCGATTTTAATAAGTTCTCCCCTTATTACACACTTGAAGACGCACCATGCGCCCAGCGCTGAAACTTCACCTCTACCATTTTCTGTAAAATAGTTAACCACTGCTTGTTTGATCTGCTCTTGCACATAACCTTTACTCATAAGGGCATCGTTAAGCCTCCATCTCGTTCTGTCTAACTGTTTATGATCTTTCATTGTTAGTACCACCGCATTGTGGTCCGACCATACAGTTTCTTCAATATCTATTTTATCTATTCTATCTATAAGATATCTATCCGCAAAAATCAAATCTATTCTGGAGTATGCTACATGTGTCTTAGAAAATCAGGTGTAGTCCCGTTCCTGTGGATGTAGCACCCTCCATATATCTAACAAATTAGCCCCATTCATGAGCTCTCTGAAGTTTTTTGCGTAACTGAGCAGGTTTTTCTGAGTTTCTCTTACACTGGACGGCAATTAAAGTTGCCCAGTAGTAGGAGAACACCCTGTTTGATTCTATCCATGATTGTTAATGTTTTTTTTATGAACTGTATTTATTTGGGGCATATAAATTGACAATTGTAGACAAACAGTTATTTATCTTGCAGATCAGAATAAGATATCTTGCCTCTGGGTCATCTACTTTATGGACTATTTCCACTGTTAAATATTTTGAAAAGAGAACTGCCACCCCTCTTTTTTCCCCTCTAGCTAGTGATGAGCTCTGGACCAGTGGGAAGTCTGGTGAGATCATCCTCCCTTCTTCCCTTTTTAACCAGTGGGTTTCTTGTATGGCATATATTTGGATTTTTTTTTCCCTCAAAAAATTCTTCACCATGGATCTCTTCTGAGTGGAGTTTATCCCATGGGCATTGACGGAGCAAATTCTAAAAGATATCCCAGAACCTACTCCCCCCCTCCCTCCCAATCCCACCCCCCACCCCCGCAAGCACCAGGATCCGTCACACAATTGGCCTAAAAAATACATAACACATAAACCCCCCTGTGCCACCCACCCCTGTGCTGGGCGGTAAGCCCCGCCCATGAGTGGAACGGCCAAACAGACTACTTCTCGAGCGGAAGTAGAGGTAGTCGTTGTGTTGAGTCCTTCACATGGACCCCTGCCGTTGTCCAACTCGAGGACAATTAGTTGTGATGTAGAGACAGAGAGAGGAAGCAAAAGAGAGGGGGGAATGAGAGAAAAGAGTAAAAAAAAGCCCTTAGAATGCATGCCTCTGTCTTGTCAGACCGTAGATTCTATTTTACACCAAAGTGATGTGTTTGGTAATTACCGTATTTGCTCGATTATAAGACGAGGTTTTTTTCAGAAAAAACAAATCTGAAAACTACCCCTCGTCTTATAATCGAGGTCTTCTTATAATCTGACCTCAAATTGAGGTCAGATTATAAGACATGGATCCAGGTCCCCAGCAGAGCTGCAGGGGACCTGGATCCCCCTCTCTAGCAGCAGGGGATGTCTGCGCAACGAGCACAGACTCCCCTGCTTCCGCCCGGCACGGGCTTCTGTGAAGAAGCCGGGTACTTCCGCTTTCGTCACAGAAGTCCCGGCGAGCGTGCCGGGCGGCAGCAGGGGAGTCTGCGCTCGTTGCGCAGACATCCTCTGCTGCCCCACTAGCCACCAGGGAAAAGCGGACAGCTGGGGGTTGTCTGCACGATACGTGCAGACATCCTCCATGCTGCCCGACACGGCAGACTATTATGACGGACAGCTGTCCGTCATAATAGACTGCCGTGTCGGGCAGCATGGAGGATGTCTGCAAGTATCGTGCAGACATCCCCCGGCTGCCCCCACTAGCCACCAGGGATCAAGGTAAGGGGAAGGGAGGGAGGGGGGCAGAGAAACAGGGGGAGGGAGGGAGGGAGGGGGACAGAGAGACAGGGGGGACAAAGAGACAGGGGGAGGGAGGGGGGCAGAGACATAGTCAAGGGGAGGGAGGGGGTTAAGAGACAGAGACAAGGGGAGAGAAGGGGTTAAGAGACAGAGACAAGGGGAGTGAAGGGGTTAAGAGACAGACAAGGGGAGGAGGGGTTAAGAGACAGAGAGAAGGGGAGTCAGGGGGTTAAGAGACAGACTAGGGGAGGGGGGAGAGAGAGAAAAATGGGGGCAAGGGAAAGAGAAAAGCAGCATTGGCACATAAAAAGAAATAAAAACTAGAAATACACTTTTTGATATTATAATTTTTTATTAAAAAAGCAATTTACATGTGAATATATACAAGTTGAACTTTTTTCCTATAGGGTAGTCTTATATTCAGGCTTTTAGTTTTTTTCCTAATGGAATATCCAAAGTTTGGGGGTTCGTCTTATAATCAGGGTCGTCTTATAATCGAGCAAATACGGTAGTTTACATATACTTGTAGCTTAGACATTCTGTTACCTATTACATTTTTCTTATGCTTAAAATGCCTATTCCTTTAAACTCTAGTAAGCCATCTATTTCATAATCTTTTGTGATTTGTGCATTAAATTACCTTATGGTTCAAAAAAAAAAAAAAAGGAATAACCCTTAAAAAAAAAAAAAAACCTCTGTCTTGTCTGACTGTAAATTCTATTTTACACCAGAGTGATGTGTTTAATAATTAATTTACATGTATTTACAGCTTGAACATTCTATTACATATTACATATTTCTTATACTTAAAGTGCCTATTCTTTAAACTCTAGTAAGCCGATTTCCATAATCCTTTGTGATTTGTGCATTATTTTACCATATGGAACAAAAGAAAAAGAAAAAGAAAAAAGGAACAGCCCTTAAAATATATAGCCTCTGTCTTGTCAGACGGTAAATTCTATTTTACACCAAAGTGATGTGTTTGATAATTGATTTATACTTATAGCTTAAACATTCTGTTACATATTTCTTGTACTTAAGGTGCCTATTTTTAAACTCTAATAAGCCTCTATTTCTCTAAACTCTGTTTCCCTAATCCTTGTGATTTGTACATTATATTACCCTATGGTAAAAAAAAAAAAAAATTTAATAACCGACAAATTCCCTCATCCCCTCCACCTCTCCCTAACCCCTACATATTAATCCACATTGCCTTCTTACTCAGTATTTACTACATTCCCACATTAAGCCCCTATTATATTATCTTTCCTTGTTAGCCCCTCTCCCTCTTTGACCGCTCTAAGACAAATTCTAGGACAGATTCTTGTCCTTTAACCATTCGGATAAGTCACTAGGCTTTGAAAAGGACTCTCTTACTCCTTCATGTGTTAGATTAACTCTTACAGGGTACCCCCATGCATATCTTATATTATGACCTCTTAGAATATATGTCTGTTGTGAACAGGCCCTGCGCATCTTGCGCGTTTGCAGCGATAAATCAGGGAAGAACTGAATGCCCTTAAATTCAGAGCCTTGCAATGATTGTTTTCTTAACCCTTCCATGATTTGAGTTTTGAACCTGTAAGAGTGAAAACATACTAACACGTCCCTTGGTAGATGTTCTGCTGTTTTTGGAGCCTTCCTGATTCTATGAAAGCGCTCCATCGGGTTACAATTTTGTTCAATCTGCAAACCCAGGGTGGTCCATATAGATGTTAAATATTGTTCAAGCTCCATTTGCGTTATACTCTCAGGACCACCTCGGATTCTAACATTGTTGCGACGTGAGCGGTCCTCAATATCTGCCATCTTTATCTCTAGGCTGGCCAGTTTGTCTTCCATTGTTTTTAACAGGTCATCTCGTAAGGTGATCTGACACAGCATTGCCTCTGTTTTTTCTTCGATATGTTTCACTCTTGTTCCCAGCGCCACAATTTCTGTTTTTATCGCCACTGAATTTTCCTGTATTTCTTCTTTTATGCTCTTGAGTTGTCTATCAAAGCAGGATTTTAGGAACTCCTGGGTTAGATCAGTTATATTCAGGCCCTGGGAGCTAGTACCTATGATGCCCAGGTCACTTTCTCCTTCAGCAGGTCCTTCTTGTACACAGGCAATTCTTGGATCTGTTCTATCCAGACTAGGTGAGAAAAATACTGAGAGGCGCTTTTCAGTCTTGCCTTCTTGCTTGTCCTGTCTTTTTTCTTTCTTTGCAGCAATTTAAGAATCATTCCTTTTTGTGGCCATTTTAATCCTACTATATACAGGCTTTAGAAATAGGGGGTTGTGTAAAGTCTTTATCTTGTTGATTTATGTACTTCTTCAATAGCCCTGTTTTCCCGTGCAGGCGAGGACTAAGTTAAACTTATAGGGATGTAAAATTCTTTCCCTTATGGCTTCCTTTACCCTCTCTCTCTCCTATTGGCTCTCACCACATTTGAACCAGGGGTAGGTCTAAGGCTTTCACTGTGTTATCTGTTAAGTTTCCCCTGTGTCTCTCACCAGATCGGCATTAGGGTTACTTCAGTACACCTTTAATGAATGTCCCTTGTCTCCCCTTCTCTCTTTCCTCTTACTTCCTCCTTACCCTGGGATTTTATTTTCCAGACCCTTTCTTCTGTGTCTGTGTCTATCTTACACTGATGTATTTTATTCACATAGTTCATAGGAGGAAAGAAGATATAAAACGTTTGGTTCTTACCAGCAGGCCCGTACTGGCCATCGGGCACTCCGGGCAAATGCCTGGTGGACCGCGGTGGCCATGGGCCGAGGCCGGCAGGGGAGGTCCCAGCAGGGCGTCCCCTGCATTAAAAAAAAAATCAAAAACTTACCTCGTTCCTGCTCTGTCCCCCAGTGCAGGTCCGTGGCTGTGAGGGAAGCGTTGTGCGCTCCCCTCCAGCCGCGCGGTCAATAAAGTTTGTTGGAACTTTTTTTTTTAACAATCTTTATTGTTCCGCGCGGCTGGAGGGGAGCTCACAACGCTTCCCTCACAGCCACGGACCTTCAGAGCACCGGGAGACAGAGCAGCAAAGAGGTAAGTACTGGTGTCTGGCATAACGAGCATACTAAGGGGCAATATCCTGGCATATTACATGGCATATTGGGGGCAATATACTGGCATATTACATGACATATTGGGGGCAATATCCTGGCATATTACATGGCATATGGGGGGCAATATCCTGGCATATTACATGGCATATGGGGGGCAATATCCTGGAATATTACATGGCATATTGCGGGCAATATCCTGGCATATTACATGGAATATTGGGGGCAATATCCTGGCATATTACATAGCATATTGGGGGCAATATCCTGGCATATTACATGGCATATTGGGGGCAAAATCCTGGCATATTGAGAGCAAAATCCTGGAATATTAAATGACATATTGGGGGCAATATCCTGGAATATTAAATGGCATATTGGGGGCAAAATCCTGGAATATTAAATGGCATATTGGGGGCAATATCCTGGAATATTAAATGGCATATTGGGGGCAATATCCTGGAATATTAAATGGCATATTGGGGGCAAAATCCTGGCATATTGAGAGCAAAATCCTGGAATATTAAATGACATATTGGGGCAATATCCTGGAATATTAAATGGCATATTGGGGGCAAAATCCTGCCGCTTGTGTGTGTGGCATAATTAAGGGGCGCCTGTGTGTGTGGCATAATTAATTGGGCTCCAAGTTGAGGCATAAATAATGGGGCTCTGATGTGGCATAATTTATGGGGCTCCTGTATGTGGCATAGTTATGGGCTCCTGTATGTGGCATAGTTATGGGGCTCCTGCGTGTGACATAATTTGTGGGGCTCCTGTATGTGGCATATTTAATGGCCATCTGACTGGTATTACTAAGGAATCTGTTTGGCATTGTATTGGAGGAAATCCAGGGGGGTGACACCATGAGTTACCGCACCGGGTGACACCAACCCTAGTGACGCCTCTGGGTCCCAGGATCTCCCCTGCCGGTCTATGCAGGGCCGGCACTATCCGAGCGCCGGCCCCGCTGTTTTCCATGAAGGGCCGGTGAGGAGATCAAAGATCTCCCTCACCGGCCCACATGCTGTCAAATGTGGCCGCCGTCGGGGAGAGAGGGAGGGGGACAGTCAGCCTGGAGAGAGGACCTGGTGGAGCTCTAACTTGCAGCTCCACCGGGTTCCTCTCGCGATATCCGGAGCATTGCCATGGCAACGACCGGATCTCGCGAGAGTGAACTCTAGCCCGCAGGCTAGAGTTCACTCACCACGAGGACCACAAGTGAACACCGCCACCCGGCCTCCCAGTCCCAGGTACCAGCGTGCCGGTCCCACCCTCCCAGGCTAAAGGTAAGAAGGGAGGGGGGGGACATAATGCCTGTTATTTTATTTGTTTATTTACCCCCGCTACACACACACACAATCCATTCTAACATTTATACAGCACTCTCACATCCATCACACACAGCACTCTCACACACAGCACTCTCACACCCCTCACACACGGCACTCTCACACACAGCACTCTCACACACACAGCACTCTCACACACAGCACTCACACACCCATCACACACAGCATTCTCACACACAGCATTCTCACACCCATCACACACAGCACTCTCACACACTGCACTCTCACACACAGCATTCTCACACCCAGCACACACAGCACTCTCACACACAGCACACACAGAATTCTCACACACAGCATTCTCACACACATCATAGACAGCACTCTCACACACAGCACATTCAGCACTCTTGCACACTTACACACATCATACACAGCACTCTCACACACAGCACTCACACACATCACTCTCACACACACATCACTCTCACACACATCACTCTCACACATATCACTCTCACACACCGCCCCCCTCACACACCGCACCCCTCACACACACATACTGCACCCCTCACATACACACAGAACCCCCCAACACTGCACAACAGACATACACAATACTTCCATATACATATATATATATATATATATATATATACACACACAGCACCCCTCACACACATACTGCACCCCTAAACACATTACATTCCAGACACACACTAGATCCCTTACCCAACTCTGGATCATCTACACACATACACACACTAGATCCCTATATACACTCTGAAACCGTTATAAACACACACTCACTAGATCTCCTATACACATTCTGGGTCCTTCAAACACGTGTATATATACACACACTAGATTCCTTGTAAGCAAACACATACTACACCCCTAAACACACACTACATCTATATATATACACACACACACACACACACACAAACACACACACTATAGCCTGTATGCACACACTTGCTATATCCCCTATACACACATTCTCTACAGCCCCTAGCCACATATGCATCACATTACACCACAAACACAACACAACTAAAACCGACCTTATTACACAATACCACACCACAATCAGCTCACTCTACACACACGCAATCCCACAAGCAGGCTCCAAACACATGCCCAATACTCTTTCCTGGCATTTTTGTCTCCTGGTATCCATTTATAAAGACACCAGAGACAAGTGACACACAGCTTCTCACAGCCTGTCTTGGTTCTTTTGTTTTCAGCTCCCCGCGTATGCTGCTGCGTTTACTCAGGTCTGTCAATCAGTTGTAATCTGGCACTTCCTGAGATAGCTTGTCTCAATATCGTGGGAGTTTTTCGGAGGTGAGAGGGATTGCTATCCTCAGCCTGTCAGCGGGACATCAGCAGAGCCTCAGCTATTGTGGAGCTAGGATCCATGCCCTCGAGGTAGGCAGACCGGCAAAACCCCGCGAAAATGCAGCCTACGTCACTGCGTCATCGCCCCCCCCCCCCAATTGACCATAATTGGCTTTTAGCGACCGACCAAGGGACCTCTCCCCTACTGTTGGGGAGCATTCAGTAAATTCATGTTTCTAATGTGTGGAAGTTCTCACTTATGAATGTTGAGTGGTTTAAACTGTATTGTTTTCCCCTTTTTCAAGGATAGGAAGTTAGCCATACTTTTAGTAATTTATGTTGAAGGTATGTTGTGTTTCACTGTGTAGAGTTCGAAAAGTCTCCTAGTTGGTAATGTCTGTGAACCACTCAGACCCTTTTCCATCCTTAATTGAAATGCTAATTGGTTAATCAGGTGATTTTTCACATAAGGTTTGCTTGATTTCCAGGCTCGGGCTATCAGAACCATTGTAGCCACTAGACAATGGATGGCTATAAGCTGGTTGTCTTTAGATAGCTTGTTTAGTCTTAAATGTAGAAGAGCTGATTCTGGACTCCAGTCCCTATAACTGTTAGTTAGATTTTTGATCAAGTCGAACGTCCACTTCCATAGAGCTGTGACCACCTTACAGCTCCACCAGACGTGCAGAAATGTGCCCTCTTCAGTTCCACAGCTCCAACATGTAGCTGACTGTTGTGGGTACATCTTTGCAAGAACGGATAGGACTCTGTACCATCTGTACATTATTTTAAACTGATTTTCCGGCAGATGTAGGCATCTCTCCGATTTGTTAACCTGGGCAAAAGATCTCGGTCATTTCTCCTCTGAGATTTGGATTGACAATTCCCTTTCCCACGTCCAGAGACACATGTTTATTCCACATGCTGCAGAAAGAGCATGTAAAGTGCAGCCCGCCAGCATGTTGGATGGATATACGCACAGGTAGAATCCAATTAATTAATCAGGGTGGAGATCTCATAGGAACTACCATGATTATTTACATGGATTGTGTCTGTGCGTATATCCATCCTACATACTGCCGGGCTGCACTTTGCATGCTCTTTCGGAAGCATGTGGAACAAATATATGTCCCTGGAAACATGGCCGATGTTGGCAACTATGCACTAGAGACTAACAGTCTGACATCATGGGTTAAAACTGTGATTATTGTCAGCTAAAAGGTGGAATTCAAATATAGTAAATATTTTAAATTAATGGAATATGAAGAATATATCATGCACAGCTATAGTAAAAGTAAATATGGATTCTTTGTAAAACTATTTCTTATGCTCAGCCAATCACAGTTGCACTTGCAGAACACAGTGCATAGTATAACTAAATTAGGACACTTTAATTTCATGTTCATTATGCTCACTCAGTCAGAGCACGATGAGCATGTTAATATATTTTGCTCTTGATATATAAATCATTTGCAGATTGTAACATTTAAATTAATTAACACCAATAAGAGTTTTTTGATTGAGAACAAAAGGTTTATAACAGCACAAATTAGTTTATATCTAGTTCATTTGTTTTATTTTATTTTTTTCCACAAATATTATTAGTGTATTATTATAATATCATTATTATGGATAATCAAGATGCTGCAATCAGTGCCGGACTGGGAATAAAAACCAGCCCTGTAAATAATTATATACCAGCCCCATAGTATTGCATCCTTAAACCAGCCCAATAGCATAACATTTTCTTTCTCATAAAAGGGAACACCATGCATTTTAAAGCAAATTTGAAGGGTGTATTATTATTTATAGATACAACTGATATATACCCCTGCATAGGGCAATATATGCCCACAGTATGTACACAAAGTTATATAACACACTGCCCTGATATAAATCCCACATATACACAAGGTTTTATGAATTGCCCTGTGCAGGGGTACATATTGGGGAATTGTGTGTGAGACATAACCTTGTGAACATACTGGGAGCATATGTAACTTTGTGCAGGGGTATATATCAGAGGAATGTGTGAGATATACACTTGTGTACATACTGGGTGGATATATTGACTTACCCCAGCACCCCAGATTGCAGTTAAAATACTTTCCCCAGTACCTAGGACTTACCCCAATATGCAAATTGCACTCACAGTACTCACCTCAGCACTCTTATTGCACAGGATTTTCCCAAGCACCCAGGACTTAATCCAGCACACAGATTGCACTCACAGGACTTGGCCCAGCATTTAGATTGCACTCACAGAACTTTACAGAGGATGTGCCGTGCAGGAGGAAAAAGGCAGCATCATCACATTGGCCGCTCTGTCGCACTCACGCATCATGCGATTCCGCAATTCTTAAAGCAGCAGGCGGCCTACCTTAATTTTTCCGGTATCCTTGTAGGCCAGTCCGGCCCTGGCTTCAACAATGATTAGATAATTAAACAGCATGTTGTGTGGAGAAAAAAATACTTTATTGAAAAGCATTCGTCATTTTTTCTTTTTTCTTTTTATAGAATAGCAATAGCATTACATGTATTCCATAAACTGAAAGTCTATAAACCGAATGTCTCTCGGTTTATAGACTTTCGGTTTATGTAATACATGTAATGCTATTGCTATTCTATAAACCGAAATAGAGTCCCCATTCATAAGAATAAGTCAATTGACCTATTCTTATGAATGGGGACTCTATTTCGGTTTATAGAAAGCCAATAGTATTACATGGCTATTGGCTTTCTATAAACCGAAATCAATTGACCTATTCGTATGAATGGGGACACTCACCCACATTTTACTTCATTTTGCAGCCCTCTAGCCCTTTTCATGACTTTTTTAGAGGCATTTTAGTGGCCAAAAGTTCGGGTTCGGGGTCAAGTTCGAGCCCGAACCCGGACTTTTTTCTGATAGTTCGGCCGAACCCGAACATCCAGGTGTCCGCTCAACTCTACCCAAAGGTTTTCCTTTTCAAAATTAACAATGAGTTTCATTAGTTCCTTATAATAATTTTCTAAGATCTCATCCCATTTCCTAATAAAACCCTCACTGTCCAAACCAAAACCTGGGGATTTCTCTACACGTAACCTTCTTGAAATAAGTACCACATTCAAATAGTTTTCCAAGAAGACTGAGTCTCACCATTTTTTAGTTTCTTTTTCCATTAATTTCTCTAATATAACCAAATTCAACATTAGGATTATGGGTAATGTTCCTGGAACCAAAAACTGTTTTTTTTTTTTAAATGATATCAGCAGGTATTAGCAGTGTCCATTTAAATTGCTTAACTCTTTCAAAATTATATAACAAGAAAATAAATAACAATAAACAGTATACAAAACATAGAAAATGAAATATGTGTCATTTTTCACACAATGCAAATAATTAGTAAGTCAAATTAGCTTAGTTAAGGAGCTAGGAACTGTAGTTAAAGAGCGTGGGGTAATAAAGGATAATTAACAGGAGGGATAAAAAATATGAGGGAGAATATAGTTAGAGAAACAGTGCAAAACAAAGAGTCAAAAAAGGAGCGAGGAAAAACCCCCGGTGGGACAGACCACCTGTAGCACTGAGGTGCATTGAAAAAATGCCTAGGCAATTATAGTTCTTAACCGAACCTGAATAGGAGGTGCATGTTTATAGTTTGATGCTGTTGAGGATTTTATTGGGGGATTTAAGTTTGTTTTGCCCTTTTATTTATTGGGGTTTAGAAGAAAGGTTAATTGCACATAATTAGTAAGTGCTCACCTCATCTGTCATCTAAATGCCCACTTGCCCCACAAAGAGCATATAGTAAGTATCTTTTTATATTTTCTTGATACTATTAGATTTCTGTTAAAGTTAGTTCAAACTAACAGAATGTGGAGTCTGTATGCCAACAACATTTCATTGGCAGTGGCTATCTGTCATCTGCTCTGAAACCCTTAATAATGAGACCATCCTGTTCCTTCACGAAGCAGAGCATCTAGACTCATTCAAATTAACAAGAAATCCTCTGTTCTTTCATTTATGTTTTTATTTTAACTAAAACACACAGGAAGTGTGTATTTGGAAGGGTGTCCTGGTACCAAATGGCATTATTCGGTATTAGAATTCAAAATGACATCAGTGGGATTTTGTGTGGGCTAAATATAAAATGCTCAAAAAAAAATATCATCTGTCGTAATCAGGAGGCTAACACATTTCCCATTTGTCTAGCTACTTGTAAGATTGTGAAGATCTTGTACCAGCCTTTTACAAAAGGCACACATGTGGATATAGCATGGAACTGAGAGTTCCAGGAAGCAGAGAGAACCAGGAAGCCATAGATGGGTACATCTGGCCAGGGGTCAAGTCCTGGGGAAAAAAATGTGGGAAAATCCACTGCGACCCCCCCCCCCCAAATATATATTTCACTGAAAATTCAGTGCATTTTGCCCCTCTATATGCCAGGATTTTGCCCCTCTATGTCAGGATTTTGCCCCTCTATATGCCAGGATTTTGCCCCTCTATGTGCCAGGATTTTGCCCCTCTATGTGCCAGGATTTGGCCCCTCTATGTCAGGATTTTTCCCCTCTATGCCAGGATTTTGCCCCTCTATTCCAGGATTTTGCCCCTCTATTCCAGGATTTTGACCCTCTATATGCCAGGATTTTGCCCCTCTATATGCCAGGCTTTTCCCCTCTATGTGCCAGGATTTTGCCCCTCTATGCCAGGATTTTGCCCATCTATATTCCAGGATTTTGCCCTTCTATGTCAGGATTTTGCCCCTCTATGTGCCAGGATTTTGCCCCTCTATGTGCCAGGATTTTGCCCCTCTATATGCCAGGATTTTGCCCCTCTATGTCAGGATTTTGCCTCTCTATTCCAGGATTTTGCCCCTTTATGCCAGGATTTTGCCCCTCTATATGCCAGGATTTTGCCCCTCTATGTCAGGATTTTGCCCCTCTATATGCCAGGATTTTGCCCCTCTATGTGCCAGGATTTTGCCCCTCTATGTGCCAGGATTTTGCCCCTCTATGTCAGGATTTTTCCCCTCTATGCCAGGATTTTGCCCCTCTATTCCAGGATTTTGACCCTCTATATGCCAGGATTTTGCCCCTCTATATGCCAGGCTTTTCCCCTCTATGTGCCAGGATTTTGCCCCTCTATGCCAGGATTTTGCCCCTCTATGCCAGGATTTTGCCCATCTATATTCCAGGATTTTGCCCTTCTATGTCAGGATTTTGCCCCTCTATGTGCCAGGATTTTGCCCCTCTATGTGCCAGGATTTTGCCCCTCTATGCTAGGATTTTGCCCCTCTATATGCCAGGATTTTGCCCCTCTATGTCAGGATTTTGCCTCTGTATTCCAGGATTTTGCCCCTTTATGCCAGGATTTTGCCCCTCTATATGCCAGGATTTTGCCCCTCTATGTCAGGATTTTGCCCCTCTATGCCAGGATTTGGCCTCTATATGCCAGGATTCTGCCCCTCTATATGCCAGGGTTCTGCCCCTCTATATGCCAGGATTTTGCCCCTCTATATGCCATGATTTTGCCCCTCTATGTCAGGATTTTGCCCCTCTATATGACAGGACTCTGCCCCTGCCCCTCTATTTGCCAGGATTCTGCCCCTCTATATGCCATGATTTTGCCCCTCTATGCCAGGATTTTGCCTCTATATGCCAGGATTCTGCCCCTCTATATGCCAGGATTTTGCCCCTCTATATGCCAGGATTTTGCCCCTCTATGTCAGGATTTTGCCCCTCTATTCCAGGATTCTGCCCTTCTATATGCCAGGATTTTGCCCCTCTATGCCAGGATTCTGCCCTTCTATATGCCAGGATTTTGCCCCTCTATGCCAGGATTTTGCCCCTTTATATGCCAGGATTTTGTCCCTCTATGTGCCAGGATTTTGCCTCTCTATGCCAGGATTCTGCCCCTCTATTCGTAGAGGTCCCTTGTTTAGCATGGGAACAGCAGAGGGGACCTAAGCTAGCAGAGAAAGAGACCCCAATCAGTCAAGCAAGTTGAGCCCCCGTTCTAATTGGCTGTGCATGCACTGACACTGTCAATGCACACTAGCTTCCAGGCTGGCTGTGCTCAGCTGTGAGACACACCCAAAGTTAACCTGTGCGTACCTGTTAAGTTACACATCGGGTTTACTTGGGAGACTCATCCTTCATGGAAGCAAGAGTTAAAAAAAGTTTAATTGTCCTTTAATATACTAATGAATTACTTTCAGTGGTAAATTCATACCTTCTGCTTTGAGTGGGACAACTTGAATTTGAAGGCGCTGTCCTGCTGAGCTCCACCTCTGTCCCGCTTTTCAGACACTCAACCTGCCATGCACCCCTGCTGATTTGCTTTTGGCAGTATGGTAAATGTATAATATGCATGTCAAGCAATATATGATGTCAGAAACAGGAGATGCCACAGACACATTTAAAACAAAATGTTCTCTTCATTTACACATTTACTATTTTTTTTTATATTTGGTAATCTCTACATTCACAGGATGAACAATATTACGGTACATAGTGGTTGAAAATGCTTATTGCATACACAATTTCAAGCAGAAACCATTGCTAAAATTCTCCTGGTGTACAAATCCACACAAGATTAGTCATCTATGTTAACTGCCCATCCTGCCAATAGATGGCGCTGATTCTTTCATGCACTCGTACTTTAGTCTTGATCGTAACTCCTGTTTGTAGTTGTTCTCCTCTCTTTGTTTCTTTTACTCGGAGCAATGGCGTCCTTAGAGAAGAGCACCAAGGAAAAGCTGCTGTCAGTGCTAGATGATTTGGAAGTGCTATCCAGGTAAGGAACAGGCGTCATTGGTTTGGGCACGAGGGAAAGCAGAACAGCGCGTCAAACAGTCTACACATTGCATTATAAGACTGTATACATCATATAGTTGCGCAGAGTGTTTCATTACTAGGAAGCATCACTTTAATTCCACCAGTCCAACATTAGTCGTTGCACAAGGGACTTCAGGATGTAAACGCTTATTTTTAAATTAAACTCGTTTGGGGATGCTTATGGAAAAATCCACATAAACTAAAACTGTTCAGTTGACTAATTTATACTTTTATAAAATATAAAAACCACATGATATATACATTGTGTTAGCAATCTATATTTTAAATGTCTTTGTTTCACATTGAAAATAGTTTATTTCCATGTCAAGCCACAGGTGATGTCATGAATAGAACGACGACGCATTTAAAACACATTGGTTTTTTTGATAATTCTCTAGAGCCATAGTGTAAGCAATGTGATAGTGTCCTTTTAAACACTATAAAAAAATGGATTTATTCTATTTAAAAAAAAAAAATTAAATTGTGCATTTTAACCACCATTTTCTTATGACTTGACATAACCTTGTTTGTCAGTCTCAGTAGGGCTAGGTGGAAAATAATCTGTAACCAGGTTAGAGTTGGCAGTAGTATTCTAAGATTGAGCGGATTCCAGAACATTTTACTATGTTGTCCAAATTAAGATTTATCCAAGATCCATTACACACCATTCAAACATTAGGTAAACTGTCACCTCACAGTCTATGTATATTGTTATGTATGCCTCATAAATAAAGGTTTAGTTCCCATTCTTTTCCTTTTCAGAGAACTTATAGAAATGTTGGCACTTTCAAGAAACCAGAAACTTAACCAGCCTGGGGAGGAGAATCAGGTAGATAGCAGTCCTGAATGACACTGGCTCTGTGCAGCCAAATCAAAATACCCCCCAAATAATAATTTCTCTATTTATTATTTATATTTGCAGTTAAAACCTCAAATGTTTGCAAATATACAATTTTTCATTAATTATGGATCTCTGCAAATGCTATGTTCATTGAACACAGATTTGTTTAGCATAATAATTTTTGTACTGTTTTACAGCTTTTGGATTTGTTAATTGAAAGGGATGGTGAATTTCAGGAGCTCATTAAGCTGGCATTCAGTCAAGGAAAAATTCATCAAGAAATGCAGCTTTTAGAAAAGGATGTTGAAAAGCGGGACAGTGATATCCAACAGTTACAGAAACAACTTAAGGAAGCTGAGCACATACTAGTAAGCACTTGCCAAATAAAAAATTAACAGTATGCATGGTGGTTGGAGAGTTAAATGAAAGCATAGTGCTGAGTGACTTTCTGCTGTACATTCTTTGAACTTACATTTTAAGCTTCCATTGCTTCTGCTCATTGCACCATACTTGCTAGTTTGGGACTTGTGCATCTATACCAACATTCAGGATTGCTGTGGTTGTGACCTCCTGTAGGAGCACTGCCAGTCACTGATTAACCAACCACGCACCGAGGGTGCAGGGGTCAATCAGTCTACAGGTACATACTCTTTGTTACTCCTGATGACATGAAAGCAGAGGTAAACTAGGCAGATGGAACAAGTCTCCATGATTGGGACTGTTCCAAATAAAGCAGGAGAGTTACCAGATGTGGTCTTGAATGTCAAGGCTGCTAATATTCAGTCAAATTTTAATATGGTTCTCTATCTTTGTGTCTTTCTTGAAGTATGACTTTAAGCTTGACCAAGTAAGGGTTTTCAAGAGACTGGTTAGAACAAGTTGGTTCTCCAACTTGGTTCCTGCATGTTGTTAAATAGGCGATGGTCGATAAGAGTATATTTTATTAATGATCGCTAGAGTTCATGTTGTGAAGCAAAGTGTGTTGATTGCTTTGGCACCATAAATTGAGAGAAAGATATCTCATTGTTCAGCATGTTAACATTTTATAGACACACAGAACCACCATTGGGATTTTAGATTCTTACTGTATCACTCTCTGTTAATGAGTCACATCTAGGTCAACACACTTTCTCAAGCACTATCCAAAGGGCGTGTTCATTTGTACTTCATATGGACGTATATCACAAGAGGAATCACACATGAATGTTTATAATCTAAGTGTTTAAGTTCACTTGAATAAAAAACATATACCGTATATACTCGAGTATAAGCCGACCCGAATATAAGCCGAGGCACCTAATTTTAACACAAAGAACTGGGAAAAAATATTGACGCGAGTATAAGCCTAGGGTGGGAAATGAGGCAGCTACTGGTAAATATTGCCCCCAATATGCCATTTAATATTCCAGGATATTGCCCCCAATATGCCATTTAATATTCCAGGATATTGCCCCTTAGTATGCTCGTTATGCCACCTTCCTCCCCCAGACCCCAGTACTTACCTCTTTGCTGCTCCGTCTCCCTGTGCTCTGAAGGTCCGTGGCTGTGAGGGAAGCGTTGTGAGCTCCCCTCCAGCCACGCGGATCAATATAGTTTGTTTTTTAAAAAAAGTTTCAACACACTTTGACCGCGCGGCTGGAGAGGAGCTCACAACGCTTCCCTCACAGCCACGGACCTTCAGAGCACCGGGAGCAGCAAAAGAGGTAAGTTTTAGATTTTTTTTTTTTTTCTTTCAGACGCTGACTCAAGTATAAGCCGAGGGGGGTATTTTTCAGCACAAAAAATGTGCTGAAAAACTCTGCTTATACTCGAGTATATACGGTATGTTTTTAATTAACATGGCCTAACAGATGAGGTACATTTCCAGTCTTGTAAAGTGTAAGTCATTATTGCGTATTTGCTTTTCTTGTTTGTTAATTTACTTACTTATTTTTTGTGTTCAGGCAACAGCTGTCTACCAAGCAAAGGAGAAACTGAAGTCCATAGATAAAGCTAGGAAAGGTCAGTTTAAGACTAGATAAACTGTACATGTAATTGACATAAAATTATTCTCACTGTTGTAATTCTTAATTAAAGTAGGTCCTCAAAACAATTTATTAGTGTTGATTTAGCACCGGAACATACACTAGAAACTCTTGCCCTTTGTCATTTCCATTTTCTGGAACTGAACCTTGCAGACCTTAAAGCACCAAATAGAAATCAAGTGCTAATAAAGAAGCACAAGTGCAAAAACTATTGGCCTTAGTATGAGAACAAACTTGCATGTACTATTGCTACTGCAGTGAAAGAAATATTCTTTTAGCACTTTTGAAATATTAGAATCTATTGAGCAGGTTTTTTTTCGTGTGGCATTTGTAGTTGTGTAAAACATTTTTCATGTCAATTTGAAAGTGTGTTTTAAATTATTTTCATCATATTATTGTTTAATAAAAAAATTTTTTAATCGTAATTTACTATTAGACATGTGCATTCGTTTTCGGACGAATGCATTTTCGTCTGAAAATAGCATTTTCGTACATTCGTCCGAATAACGAAAATGCTATGCTAACGAAAGCCAAATGAACGAATGGTTAATAAACGAAAATCATTCGTTCATTCGTCCATTCGTAGTACTATTGGCATTCTATAAGCCGAAATAGAGTCGGTTTATAGAATACAATAGCATAGTACACTACATTCCATAAACCGACATAATGAACGACTTTCGGTTTATGGAATGCATGTAAGTCTATTGGCATTCTATAAACCGACTCTATTTCGGTTTATAGTACTATAGCACGAATGGACGAATGATTTTCGTTTATATTAAACCATTCGTTCAACTTCTTAGCTTTCTATAAACCGAAACAGAGTCCCCATTCATAAATTTTTATGAATGGGAACTCTAGTTGGGTTTATAGAAAGCCCATAGTATTACATGTAATCCATAAGCCGAAAGTCTATAAACCGAACGTTCGGATTATAGACTTTCGGCTTATAGAAAACAAATAGTAGTAGTGCCTTTCTATGAACCCATTCATAATTCTTATGAATGGGTTCATAGAAAGGCACTACTACTGTACGTTTACTATAAGCCAAAAGTCTATAAACCGAAGGTCGTTCGGTTTATAGATTTTCGGTTTATAAAATTACATGTAATTCTATAAACCGAAAGCCTTCGGTTTATAGACTTTCGGCTTATAGAAAACATGTAGTACTATTGCCTTTCTATGAACCGAACGAGAGCCCCATTCATAAGAATTTCTTATGAATGGGGCTCTCGTTCGGTTTATAGAAAGCCAGTAGTATTACACGTATTCTATAAAACTAAACTAATAAAACTAAAGGAAAATAATGAACGAGTTTCGTCCGAAACGAATGTAGTAATGAACGAAATTCGTTTTAGACGAAATAAATAACATTTTCGTCCGAATGGCCGAAAACTAAACGAAAATTTTAGTTTTGCACATGTCTATTTACTATCTTAAGAAAACCCTTACTTTGCCCCAAAACACAATATGTGGTATGTTTGGGTACATTA
Source organism: Pelodytes ibericus (assembly GCA_036172795.1). NCBI lineage: Eukaryota > Metazoa > Chordata > Amphibia > Anura > Pelodytidae > Pelodytes > Pelodytes ibericus. The sequence goes on along the minus strand of CM069857.1, from coordinate 232,313,628 downwards.
AATGACCGCTAAACACAAACACTGCAGAAGTGTATAAAGCAGTTTTGGTGCTTAAAGATTTATAGAACAAAATTTTTGCACCATTTTAAAGTGTTATATTCCAAAAATCAGTACACCAAAATATCTAAGTGAAGTATACTGAGAATAACTAATTGACTAACGTGGTCAGTTAGAGCAATTTATTTAGACATGTGTGTATATATGTGTATGTCCTATCTTGACATGTGGCACTCTGATGTGTTTGTTTTTGTCTAGTGTGTAAATACTGTGGTATAAACATGAACTGAACTTTGTATTTTTGTTTTTGTTTTGTTAAGGTGCCATTTCCTCTGAAGAACTTATTAAGTACGCTCATCGGATTAGTGCGAGTAATGCTGTGTGTGCTCCCTTGACTTGGGTTCCAGGTAATCACACTTGGGTGCTATTTTTACAGTACTTATAATTGACTAGAAAAAAATATTGCTAACTTCCAGAAGACCACTTTCAAACTTTTTATTTGTTGTGTAAACATTGCTTATGCTGTGAATGTAGATAATTAAAAATTATGGAAAAATATCTACATATTGTGTTGGCAAAATTGCATGAAATAGGTGAAATATATTTTCAGGGGGAAATGTGTAATTTTCATACCAAACCATAAGGAGTTAACATTTTTCTTACATGTTTTTACTTGCAACACTGCTAACACAATGTGTAGATATTTTTTTGTTTCTACTTTCTCATTATAAACAGTGTTTAGGTTGACACCCTTTAAATTACAAATGCAAAAATTATAAATATGAATTTATTGTTTTATTTTTTGCTCAGTCTGGTTGGTCCTTTCACATCTCATTCAAATGTTATTTTATTATGTGGTCAAAACCACCTAAAATATTCCTGTTTTTGTAGACTATTTTTTTGTGGTTTTTTTGTGTGTATGATTTTCATTAAATTACTAAATGATATATCAAAGAGTTACAAGGCAAATTATTCTTAATTCTTGATTTATGTTTTTAAGGTGATCCTCGCCGGCCCTACCCTACAGATTTGGAGATGAGAAGTGGCCTTCTGGGCCAGATGAGTAATTTGCCCACTAATGGGGTAAACGGGCACTTGCCAGGGGATGCACTTGCAGCTGGACGGCTACCAGGTAACTTTTGGTTTGAATATAGTTTAAAAAAGAAATTTGTAGCAGAGTCATTCAATTTGAAGAAAAAAAACTCCTTAACCCCTTCCTGGCACGTCATGCGACAAAACTCACATAGGCAGCGATAAACGGTTGGTGCCTATGCTTTGATGGTGTGGCTATGATGCTTCAATGCCACACCAAAAACTTTGTATTGTAATTTCAACATATATCTGCTTTGTTCAAAACATAAATGTTGGGATTAGGAATAATAGGATTACTTGCATTCTTCCAATACTATGGTTTGTAGCAAGAACTATCCCATGTGTATTTAATGTTTGGGCGTTTAAGAAAAACTATAATTAACTGAAGTTAGTCTTAAATGGGAAATTGCAGGGAACTGAAATGGGAATTTCAAACTTAAGGCCAAAGTAGCTTAGTTGGGAACATTCTCCCATTCGGCTGCATTGGATCATTTTTCCAATTCTTCCACATTGGCCTAAAGTGTGCAATGCTTATCTCAATTCCCTGCCATTCTCTTTATTGAATAGACCCTTAAATGTGTCTTGTTTCTTGGACACAACTTAAACATTAGTTGATTTGACACATCAGGGTTGATTATATTATGTACTTCTGTGTTTTGTTCTTCAATACTTTTGTATTTAAAAAAAAAAAATATATATATATTTTTATTAATCATGGAAGGTGTATATCGCAACATCTCACGAAAAAAGTGTTCACAAAGTACACATGCAATAAAGTAGACAAAATGTTTTTCTACAATCCATGTCCTTCATATCAATAATGACCATAGAGAATTGATCAAAAAATAGCACAGGTAGCTGACAAATCGATATAGTAATGGTATGTATGCTTTTGCATTTTTAATGCAGCAACATTTTACATCTGTGTTTTTATTTATTTCTTATTAGATGTTTTAGCGCCCCAGTACCCATGGCAGTCAAGTGATATGTCTATGAACATGCTCCCACCAAACCACAGCAGTGAATTCCTAATGGAATCTCTCGGGCCTAATAAGGAGAATGAAGATGACGTAGAGGTCATGTCCACAGACTCCTCCAGCAGCAGCAGTGATTCCGATTAAGTTTTGGCTGAGGAAAACACCACAGACTCAATGTTATGTGCAGGACACAGTCATAACACATTGCAGACATTTGCTTTGTCAAAATCTGGAATTTGACCAAATCATGTCAGGCTGGATAAGTCAAATGAACTGATAGCTTTGTTATCAATGGATGGCAAGGATTTGTAATATTTTTTTTTTTTATTGGCATTATTATGTATAATTATGCAGTCTTGATAAATCTGATTTTACAGATAAATACGGTTTTGTGCTATTATTATTTTTTTGTATTGTTCTTGTTTAACATCTTATGGAATACATATGGTTGGTTGATCTGTTAGCCAACCAATCATGCAAATACATCCTGATATTTTGAAACTTTTTATATTTAGAACAAATACATTATTTTCTTGCTCCAGTTTACTGCTACGTTAAGTTTGGATTGGATGGTTACAGGCATATCTAAACTTTGGTTCCTACATATTTATCTAGAAAATGAATCTGAAAATCATTGCTATAAATACATATAGATGTTTAGGGTATATTTCCTGTGTGAGTTTTTATGAATTTATGTGTTCTTGGTTTGCCAATACACTTGTGACTACATATTGTGTACGTGCTGATATGTACAAGCCTATGTCCTGGCAACTTTGCTTTTTGCACAAAGTAAGCTGTTCACAATCAGTTGTGTATCATTAAATACATGGTCCATTGAAGTTGAAAGCCATCTCTGTTCATAGTTTGGCCTTTAGCTCCATACACAAGTGCAAGGTTTGCTTTAGTTATTCTAATCAGCTGGAATTTGTTTATTAACTAATCTTTTTTTGAGTTGCCATTTCCAACACACTTGGTTTGAAAAAAATAAACTAGAGTGTTGTGCAAGATTTATACTAATCCTAATAAAAAGCTTACTGGCAATGATTTCGGGCAATGTAAAGAAAAAACACAAGTGTTTGCAGCAGAGCACTCTATATAGTATTACTTTAAATACTTTTGAGATAATAAAAATAACAGGCGCCTCGTTTTGTCCCATTTTTACACCTGGCTTGCTGCTTTACTTCTGAATGTTAGAATAAAATAAAAAAATAAGCTGTGGTCCCGGCTACCAAATAACACAATGAACAGTCTTGCTCTTACCTCTTTTAACCTTATGGGGAACGGAAGGTTTCAAATGGCAAAAGATAGCTCCGTCATTTTGTTATTTAGTAGCTGAGACCACAGCTTATTTTATATTTAATTCTAACATTCAGTAGTAATGCAGGAAGCTGTTTTTAGGAGTATTTCCATCAATCCCCCTTTCTAGGGATCTGAACAAACCATGTGCAGAAATGTGAATATAAAAAATACAATTATCAATTACCAAAACCCTCTAGCAAACTCGCATGACAAATTAGGCCAACCTGTTTTCTACTAATGTACTGGTAACTGACATCTTGTTATTTTTATACGGTTAGTGTTTTGCACATTATAAGGTCTTCTTCAGACCCCATGTAAGTTAGACTAAATCTGAGCAATATAAAGGAAGAAAATGTGACACTAACCCAAATTACATACAGTGCAGTATAAGCAGTGAACAAATATAAAAGTTAGTGAATAAAGTGAAAGAATAATTGAATTATACTCCTCCTCTGGTACTGCAGCACCCGTTAAAGTGCTCCTCGGGCACTTGGCAATATAAAGACAAAACAGAATTGGGGCGCATGTACCGGGAAGAAAAAACAGAAAAAAACAATAGTGCAACACAGTTTAAATTTAATTGGATGTATTGTAAATTTCTGCAGGGGTACACTCACAAACGAATAATGAAATCAGACTCATCAGAATATTGTAGTCAGTCGGTTTAATCATTCCATCTAAAAAACATTAAAAAACCATTGCGCAGTGGCTAACACAAACCAGGCAATAACAACAATGAATACACGTACAGAATATATAGCACTGAAAGTGCAACTTGCGTGAAAAAGTCCTGAGAGGTAAACTTCTTTCCTGCTGCCACCAGGATGAGAAACTCAGGTACTTCTCTTTGAAGAAATAACGAATCTCGTGAAGCCTTTTTAAGGCGCTTTTCTAGCTAGAAACTCTCAGCACTTTATTGCAAAAAAGCTGGCGAAACGCGTTGAGAAGTGGATCCAGCTGTTATTTCTTCAAAGAGAAGTACCTGAGTTTCTCATCCTGGTGGCAGCAGGAAAGAAGTTTACCTCTCAGGACTTTTTCACGCAAGTTGCACTTTCAGTGCTATATATTCTGTACGTGTATTCATTGTTGTTATTGCCTGGTTTGTGTTAGCCACTGCGCAATGGTTTTTTAATGTTTTTTAGATGGAATGATTAAACCGACTGACTACAATATTCTGATGAGCCTGATTTCATTATTCGTTTGTGAGTGTACCCCTGCAGAAATTTACAATACATCCAATTGCATTTAAACTGTGTTGCACTATTGTTTTTTTCTTCCCGGTACATGCGCCCCAATTCTGTTTTGTAAATCTGAGCAACACAGACTAATTGCTAAGAAATTAGGTAATATGTGGGTATTTCAAAGCCACAACATAAGTTGCGGGTGAGATGAGTTGAACATTTCATCTCACTATATTTATCTATACATTGTACAGGGACAAACCTTGTGAAGTCCCCCACTGAGCAAACTCACTAAGTTTGTTTCTACACAATATATAGCTAAATTGGTGAGATGAAATGCCCATATCACCTCAACAGCAACTCGCATTTTAGTGATTAGCCTTTTGTGTCTTAAGGTTTATTCATGGAAAAGCCTTTAGTAATGTGCAAGACTTAGAACCCATTTGGAATTAGAATTAAATCACTGTGGGAATGGGTTAACCATACTTTTGTACTATATGTCTTGAACTAGGGTATTATGATCCTGCTCTTTTGAGTCTGAGGTAAATGAACTCCTAGACTTATATATATATATATATATGTGGGAAACAAGGCAAGTGCCTAGGGCGGCACTTGCGTTGTATGCCTCTGGGGGCGGCACAAAAAAAAATAGCTGCCCGTTTAAGAAAAAAACTTGCTTGCCGGCAGAGATGGTGGCTGGGGAAAAAGGAAGATCTCGCCTCACCAATGTGCTGAACAGGCAGCACAGAGAAACCTCTTATGGGGGAAGTGCACCGGGTCAAGTGACCTATCTGCACTCATTGCGCAGGGAGCCGAAGTCCTGGGGTGAGGGCATGTCCTGGTTGTGCATGTTGTGGGTGTGCAAGGTGGGTAGGGGAGTGCTTGAATTTTGTCTGCCTTGGGAAGCACAAAACCAAGATACACCACTGTGTATGGGTCATTGTAATGTTTTGCTATTCAGAATTTCAACCCGAAAATAGAAAACATTCAGCTGTGCCTTGTAGATAATATGGCCTGAAAAGCAGACATTTTGTATAAATACAAAGCATCCCATATCATAGTTTCGAAGTGCAGTAAATTTAAACAAAATAGCATTGCTAAGAAGAGTACAGCCAGGCACACGAAGAGCTTTATTCAAAGAATATAGCACCCTAAACAATGATCTTATTTTGAATAGAAAATAGTTAGCCGCAAACTTGGTTTAATAACTAAACTTACATTACAGCCTGGAAATATTTAAAAAAAATAATCTACCCATTAGCCTATCTCATCACAATGCACTCGGTATATTCACATTCTGCAAGAATATATCCAGTTGGTGAAAGCTAGAATGAATGATTTCCTGTATAAGCATGGAGATGATTAAATTCTTCACTGAAGGGATTGTAGCCTTGCTGTTTCAAGCAACATAATGCCCAGAAGAGTTGTTCATTTGGAGGAAATTCATCCCATTTAGTCCAGTTCCAACCTAAAAAATAGAAACAACAATTAAGAAGAGTTCCTGAATGTGCATTACAAGTTTACACTTTGATGCATAATTTCATTGAATTGATATCTGGATAGATAATTGCATTCTAAACATTAACCTTTATTAATATTATTAGATTGTCACCATTTATTAAAAAGTTCAGTCATTTTATAGCAGGATTAATTTTGTGCAATGGTCTTTTAACTAGCTCTTTGGAAACCGCTTAATAGGTTTCAAAATTCTCATGGTGAAAGGCTTGTGATGTAACTTGAATAACAATTTTCAAGTTTGTTTAGCAATGTCAAGTGAGTCAACATACCTTCATTTTTTTCAGGCTCTATGTTTGTTGGTTCTGACGGGTAACTGGTATCTACTTCCCCTTTCATTAGAATTGTAATGTAATGGTATTTATGTTTCAGACTGATCGAGTTTACTACGGAAGCAAAATGAACGTTTTTGAGGTGAAGTCCAGTTTCTTCCAGTGTCTCCCGTTCTGCGCAGGCCTCCCAGCTTTCACTAAAAAAACAAAACAAAGAAAACTATTTTAAACAGTCTAAAAAAGTTTGTTCTGTTGGCTAGACATGCTCTTTAATTAAATTGTATATGTACATATCTAGATATACAATGCCTCCAAAGTTATTATTTTTTTTTTTTTACAAACTAAATCCAATACTTGGGAAGTAGAGTTGCCATCTAGCTGTTATTTTTCAGGTAGGTTGTAAAACATTAGATTGAGGGAATGTTAAGTCTATGGAGGCAGCAGCATACCTTTGAAGAGGTGGCAACCCTAGAACTAGGATTGGCTTTTCTTTTGTGGAAAAGAAGTGGAATTGTGTTTTAGGGTTTATCAAAAAAGCAGCATGAAACATTAGAGAAGAAACTTAACTGTCTATAATATGTCTTTTCCCCCTTTCTTTCTCCTCTGCTTTATTTTGCTACTGAAGGCTCTACTCAATAAAGAGAGAATTGCAGGGAATTGCGATAGGATTTCAAACTTTAGGCCGAAGTAGCAGAGTTGGAAAAATTCTCCAATGCAGTTGAATGGGAGAATTGTTCCAACTCTTCTACTTTGCCCCTAAATTCATATTCTCATTACAAAGAGTAAACGACTACATTAAATGAATTCTAACTTTGAAATATTTAAAATGCAACATTTGTAGAATCTGTTCAACCTGCAGGGTTGCAACTTTAATTCTTGGCAGGGTCAGCTTAGCCCCTCATTCTTCTGCCATTTATATAATGAGTACAATAATATGGGCTAATTGTAACATTCCCTAGGATACGGAATGGGACAGTTCATCGTAGAACTATGAGCGCCTGACAGTTCATTGCTGTCAGGCTCCCCTACAATCAGGTTCGTATTAGGGCTCGTTTAGTGTTAGAGGGTACTTTTAGGGTAAGAGGGGGCTAGTATTTGGCACTAAACTGTCAATGCTCTAACTGCTGCGGTGACCTGCAACTGTTCTAGATGCAACGGATATATACCTGAAAACCTTCTTGGTTAAACACCCTTGTTATTATGTTATATGCCACTGTGACTACCCAGCAGTTAACTTTTTAATTAATACTGAAACAATGCCAAAATACATATTGAAAGATTATTTAAAATAATAGAACCTGTACAAGCAGCTTTTTAATAGAATATATTTTTGTGTAGATTTGATATTACATTGATACTGTCCTTTTAAGAAGTATCAAATGGCACTCAATTACTATGATTACTCAATAGTTAGAAACATATCAGACGTTTATTTGTAGATAGCCAAACGTAATTTTTAGTGTACTATTCATATTTGATAATCTGTGACTGTGTAATAAATCAGTTACAGTACTGTGAAACTCATTTGCTGTGGAGAGTTTCAAAGTTGCTGCAATTGCCATCACGCCAGATTGTGCTAAACTGTGTCACTCCAGCTATTGTGGAATGCGTTCACCACGATGCTCAGCCAGCCATTTAAAAGTGTAATATTCAAAAAATCTCAAAGCATGGGAAACAACAATTTGAGTGCAAAAGTTTAGCAGGCACTGCAATGAGCTACGTCTACATGCCAGCTTAATGAAAGTGACATATAAAGTGTATCCTCTGGGGAAAAGGCAGCCATCATTGGGACTGTCGGAAGACGCGGACGTAAGTGCATAGAAATCCCACGATGCTGGTATAATTCTCTAGGAACTTAATTTATACGCTAAACATCATTTCGGTGTATAGCAGCAATGGTTTATTACTTTCAAGTGCAACGTGTGTGGCCTTCCCTCCTTACGAGGGACATCCAGCCGATGACATCATGATTTTCGACATGCTGAGCATCATGGGAGATGTAGGCCCGTGTCGTTAGATGGAGATTCAGTTCATTCAATGTTAACAAATGAATTCAAGTTGGGACAATACGTACCCGAATTCTAGGTGCCCCCCGGGAAGCTGGTACATGCCGGCTCCAGGGGATCCGTTTCCTTTCCTTTGTCCGAGCAAGACACAACCGGGATGAGAGGGGTTGGTGATGACAACACCGACACCAACCCCAGGTCTGGAAGAAACTCCGGCCATTATCAGTTTTGTAACCTTGCTGCAATTCACCAGCCAAGTCTATACCTTAATGGATGTAAAGCAACACGCGTGTTCATGCCTGAGAACTTCCCTAGTCGGTTTAGCACACAGCTACCCGTATTGAGGAAATTACTCAGTGAGGCAAGCGATGGAGTTGTGAACGTCACCATAGGTCTAAAGTTAATACGAACTGGAGTGCCAGATGACACCTAACTAAATCATATAGAGCTAAATCATCAATTTACATGGTGAATATGTGACAGGCTAAAGTTAGTACATACATTTTTGTATGTATATATATATAAATAACACCATCATTTAATATAATAATGTGTAGAGTGAAATAGGTTTTTAAGTATTCATACACCTTCTCAAGACTCCTCACACAACCAATTATTACGGTACATTTTGCATTGCTACTTACACTTCACACCCAGCACTATACATCATCAAATGGTGCTGCTCCAGAATGGTCTTTCATCATATATACTGGTTGATAGCATGAGGTTATAGTGGTATATTTTAATTTTTATTTCTATTATTAGTATATTTCTATTACGTGTAGCGGATCATGTACAATTGCAGCAGTTAGTGAATACAGTGAACTAAAGGCTTTTCTAATTTTTTTCTACTTGTACATTGGAAACCTGACATGTACTGGTACAGATACATGCCGGTGTTCTGACAAACAACTTGAGTGAATTCTACTGCAAAGGCGCAGTAGAAATCACTCATTGTGCACCACAGCGCATGCGCACAAAGTTACAACTGTCAATCAGCCGTAACTTTGTTAGAAAAGCACCTGCGCAAGGGACACACACCACTTCCAGCCCCCTCCGGATCAGCTGCGGTGACAGGCAAAGTAAAAGTGTCTTACTTATTACTTACTAGTGTAGCAAGCACTTGGTAAAACTTCAATCAGTGACATGCTACGCTAGTTAGTGGAAGTCACACACAGGGGGGCTGCCTCTGTCCCCCATGTTTGACTTCTACTTACTAGCGTAGCATGTCACTGATAGAAGTTTTACCAATTGCTTGCTACGCTAGTAAGTGACAATAATAAGTAAGACGCTTATACTTTACGTGTCACCGCAGCTGATCCAGAGGGGGCTGGTGGTGGTGTGTGTCCCTTGCGCAGGTGCTCTTCTAACAAAGTTACGGCTGATCGACAGCTGTAACATTGTGCGCATGCGCTGTGGTGCACAATGAGTGAATTCTACTGCGCCTGTGCAGTAGAATTCACTCAAGTTTTTTTTGTCAGAACAGGTGTACGTAGAGACTTTGTGCAACACTAAAAAAAAGTGCAGGGGATCGCGCTATGATCACTCCCCGGAGTGACCGTAGCTGCCATTTAAAAATGGCAGCGCTGGCTGCACACATGCGCTTAGGAAGCAAACGATTGTTCGCTTCCTAAGCATCTCAGGTGTTGCTAAAGTGCTTCGCTAGCAAAACGCTTTGCAACACCATAAGGCTCCCCAGATACAGGCAGTGCTTCCCTACTACTGGAAAGAGCATCAGAAGTGATTTTCTTTCACTTCCGTTGCTCTAGGGGGCGCTAATCGATGCCTGCACAGTAGATCAAAACTAAGTAGACCTACTTACTGGTTATGGACCTCAAATATATATATATGTTATAATAAGCATCTCTGCATTGAATGGTGATGTGGTCAACATATTGAAGATGTGATATTTTATTGAAGGTCATTAAAGCTAATCCTATTTTTTTTCGTGCACCATTCAAAATATAATCTCCCAATGTCTCTGCAGAAGCAAAATCTAGGAGGCTTCCATACAACAGACTGCAAATAGTCAGTTTGATGACCATTGATCTCTCTGACTGGTGTGTATGCACAAGTCCAGAAGCATCTCCGCTACATGGGATCCTGGAAGTCACTGTTTTGTCATCATTCAGAAGCCTTTTCTTTCATGCAGAAGTTGTGATTACAATATCCTATAGGAGGTTTAGTGCCTCTTTAACATTATTATACCTATGTATCTGACAAATCATGACCCCGTATTACTGCACTGAAGTAAGTAGTGAATCTCTTAGCAATTCTGCTATTGGAATACATTTAGTGTGACTGGCTGGGTACCATTGTTAAAATATATTTATATGTAGAAATATAGGGGGATTTGTAAATGTAGACACAGTAGCGAGTGTCGGACTAGTGAAAAATGGTGCAATGGCTATTGTCATAACAGCGGTTGCACCTGTGTTTTGCATACCGCCACTTAACACATGAAAATGAAATAGAGATTTTTGCAGCTTTTTCAAAAAAATGTTTTATCAATTTGTTGCCCAGGTGCAAACAGCACTGGAGCAAGTTGAAAGTTCCAAAGTAGGGCTGGTAGCTCAAACTAAAGTAAAAATAGGGAGACAAACAAAAAGCGGCACTTCTCACACAAGGAGAATAAAAAAGAGGTAATCCATAAACAGTTGCTTAGTAGTAGCTTATATTTATTCACCGATAAATACAACCCAGGAACAGGAAAGTGCAAAACGAATTTGCTTTAAGTATTTAGTGGTTAGCGCTTACTCCATAGGAGCGAAACGCGTAAGGCAAATTCATTGTGCACTGTCTTGTTCATCGGTTGTATTTATCTGTGAATAAATGTAAATATCAGCTACTGCTAAGCAACTACTTATGGATTTCCTCCTTTTTATTCTCATTGTGTGAGAATTGTTGCTACTTTTTGTGTGTCTCACTATTTTTCGGTATATTGATCCATGGAAAGAAGCATCCCAGTTAAAGCTGAGCACCTTCTTACCACGGCGGTAATTATGTTCTAACCCACTCAGCCTTTCAATTTTGGATCCAGCATTACAGTTTATGACACAGAATCTAATGGTGTACTACTGATCATGTTGCATGTGGACTATTATTGTTATTGATAGCTCAAACTCCTGACTTTTGTCTGAAGCTGGCGTTAAATATGTTAGTGCAACCCGATACTCTGCCACTATTAGGCACAATTTCTGTGTGCACCACTTTTATAAATCTTCCACATAAACTGCTTAAGCTTTGGTGCCAAAGATTAGCCATTAGTGGATTATTATACACCCCTATATTGTACATCTCTGTATTATAAAAAGTGCATCATTTAGGGTTGTACAGGATTAAATTAACTGCAGACCGAACACATATACGGTATTACTTATTGCATCCTTGGAGTACATATTTATTATTGTACTCCATACAGATGTATTAATACAAACCACGGCATTTCAGTGCAGTACGGAATGTATACTTTGTTTCTTGCTACATCGCAGTGATAAGAGGTCAGCTGTGACAATTATAGAGCAACCATAGCATTACTTTAGCCCTAGAAACAATCCAGGGCTCAAACTAATGGCCATAGAGTGCGACCTTCCACCCAGTTAAGTAGCTAGAGCGCCCGTATAGGACGAAGCATGCTTTCGCCACCTAGCGGTCACTTGTCCCGTTCGTCCTCTAGGTTCTTGCTTTTGCGCCTGCGCTGCTAGTGGAACACTGAGGTGTGTCTGACACTGACAACATGGCGGCCTCCATAATGTACAGCCGGCTGTCAGCGGGACTGAGGAGCCGTGCTCCACGGGCAGCTCTCGGCTCTGCTGCGCAGGTAAATAACTCGACAGAAAAGGGTTTTAGCGGCTGATGTTGGCCTGGTTTAGGAAAAGTTGACTAAAGCGCCTCTGTTGTATTGCCCCTGAGGCAAGAGGCCGTGGACTTGGGGATTCACCTCCGCAGGGGAAGTCTCTAGGACCCTTCGGGTAGTTATATGTCTGAAGGTCATATACGCTCCAGTGTTTTTATGTCGGAGACTAGTGCAGTGTGACCCTGGCTGCGCAATGTATTTATGTCTATAGCGATCAGGTCAAGAAGCAGGAGGGCACCTTGGAGTTAGATGTTATATATTATTGATAAGCCAGTGAAAGTGACAGATCTTGATAATGTGGGTCTCCGAAACTATTCAGGCTGGCAACATGACTTTCGCCAGGGCCTTATAATGGCAGTGGGCTCGGACGATTTGCACCTGCTGGACAGACTCCGTCAGACGAACTCTGAACTCGACAGCACTGCATTTAAATAAATACAGAGATGTTACAGTACAGAACAGCTATCACTTGTTCTGTCATCAGTCAGTCACAGCTGTTATTTTATTATAATAATCCGGAAGATTTGTTATTGGCCTCCATTGTCATTTGGTATGTTAGCACGGGCAGTAAGAAGATAGCAGATTTTCATGCATCTGTAGTGCTGCATAGGTCATGCGAGGATATGCTGTCTGGGAGGGGGGCGTGCAGTGTTGTACTGGCAAGAAGGAGTTGAATGTCCTTGTACTGACATCTAAGATTTGCTATGTATTAAAGGCAAACAGATCGGCATGACCCTTTTCGTTTTCTATTGGTGGTGGTGTCTATTAATGTTCAGACTGTTCAACTCCAAAATTCACTTAATACTTACAGCTGTTACGAGAACTTACCCTGTGACAATGGCCTTAAAGGGACACTACCACTTACATAAGGTGTAACTAGAAAACCTGGTCATTTAAAACAAACATTCATAAATAAGAATATGCCACAGTTTTTTTTTCTATATGACTGAATTAATTGCATATAAAAGGAAAAATTAAATTAGGTGTTTATCTCCTGGCTCCATTTTGTGAACATTTCCCATGATGCAACATCATCCAAAATCTCCCAGCCAGTCTCACCTTACAACTGTGAGCAAATCCTGCATGCTGATGTTAAAAGATTCTCCCCTGCTCTTTAACTTGCAGGTTTCTATCATAGTGGGCAGGACTAGGTGGTTGTGTAAAACTTTCTTTTTTAACCCCTTGGCGACAGATGCCAAGGCACGTCACGGCATATCGAGGACTTGCCGACAGGTGACGTGCCTGGCACGTCATGCACTTAACAGAGTAAAGAAAGCGACCAGCGGTCGCTTTCTTTACTCTATCGGTGTTGCTACAATGCCTCTAGGTAGAGGCATTGTGCAACACCCCCAAAAAGTGCAGGGGCACACTACGATCACTCCCCGGAGTGATCGTAGCAGCCATTTAAAAATGGCTGCACCGCTTGCACACATGTGCTTAGGAAGCGAACGATCGTTCGCTTCCTAAGCACCTCCGGTGTTGCTAAAGTGCCTGGTTAGATCAATATTTGTAAATATTTGATCTGACCCTGTGTAGATCTGCCTCCCTCTCACTTGAGTTTTAGTGAGGGAGACAGACAGAGCTATATAATGTAAGTTTTTAATTATAATATATTTAATAAAATTGAGACCCAAAGGCTTTTATAAAAGCCGTTTCCAGTATTTAACCCCTTCCCTGCAATTGATCGCTGTGTACGCAGTGATCTTACACAGCAGCACATTTTTTGCTGTCTGTTCATTTTTTTAGGGGTTAATTTTTTTTACTGTGATTTATTACAGTATATCAAAGGCTCTTTTAAGAGCTATTAACCCCTTCCTTGCCGTATATCACTGCCTAAGCAGCACATATGGTCACTGCCTAAGCAGTGCATATGGTCACTGCCTAAGCAGCGCATATGGAGCAATCTGGTCGCAGAAGGATTTTCTTTTGCTATCAGCATTTTTTTTTGTCACACTCGCTAGGGGTTAATTATACCCACTAGGGGATTACGTGTATTCCTTTTGAAGCTGTCTGAATGCGTGTATAGCTATCAGTAACAGCCGATCAGTGGCAAAGGTGGTTTGGTGATTTCTCAGATGAGCATCACCATTGTCTGGTTAGATCAATATTGGTAAATATTGTTCTGACCCATATAGATCTGCCTCCCTCTCCTCACTTGAATTTTAGTGACGGAAAGAGACAGATCTGTATAATATAATTTTTTAATTGTAATAAATTAAATAAAATGTTAAAAAATTGTGAGTCCCAAGGGCTTTTATAAAAGCCATACCCTTTGTATAGTGTAGCCTGTGTATTAACCCCTTCCCTGCCACTGATCACTGCACAGCAGAACATTTTTTTCTTGTCTGTGCATTTTTAGGGGTTAATTTTTTTGTACAGTACTACAAAGCCTCTTATAAGAGCTATTAACCCCTTCCTTGCTCTACATGTCAAAATTCCAAGTTGGAAAATCAAAAGGCGCACCTCTCAAATGTAGCCTTTCAACCCCCAACAAAGCTGACAAAGCTATGCATGGGTGGTATCCATGTGCTCGGGAGATGTTGCTGAACATATATTGTGGTATTGTTTGTCAGTGACACATACCGAAATATGTGAATTTGTGTCTAAAGTACAATGTATGTGGGAAAAAATACACAATAAAATGACTACCACAAAAGCTGGTGGTAGAATTGGTGCATGGAAAGTGTTAAAATACCACCATTTAAAATAGCCTAGGGTGTCTATTTTTACAAAATATATACTTTTTTGGGTAAAATACACTGTCCTACTTTAAAAAAAGTCCCAAATGAAAGATGGGCTCAGGCTGACTACACGTCAAAATTCCAAGTTGAAAATGCGCACCTGCAAAATGTGGCTCTTTTAGCCCCCAAACAACCCAACAAACCTATGCATGGGTGGTATCCCTGTACTCAGGATATGTTGTTGAACACATATTGGGTTATTGTTTGGCAGTGACATATACCAAAATCTGTGAATTTATGTCTGAAATACAATATTTGTGAAAAAAAAAACACAAAAATTACTACCACAAACTTTGACAAAGGCTGGTGGTAGAATTAGTGCATGGAAAGTGTTAAAATACCACCATTTGAAATAGCGTAGGGTGTCTACTTGTAAAAAATATATGGGTTGATGGGGTAAAATACACTGGCTGGTTTCAAATACCGTATTTATCGGCGTATAACACGCACTTTTTCTCCCTGAAAATAGGGAGAAAATAGTGTGTGCGTGTTATACGCCGAAAAAAAAAATAATCTAAAACTTACCTCGTTCCTGCTCTGTCCCCCGGTGCTCTGAAGCTGCGTGGCTGTGAGGGAAGCGTTGTGAGCTTCTCTCCAGCCGCGCGGTCAATAAAGTGTGTTTTTTTTAAAAACACACTTTATTGACCGCGCGGCTGAAGGGAAGCTCACAACGCTTCCCTCACAGCCACGCAGCTTCAGAGAACCGGGGGACAGAGCAGGAACGAGGTAAGTACTGGGGTCTGGGGGAGGAGGGTGGCATAACGAGCATACTAAGGGGCAATATCCTGGCATATTGGGGGCAATATCATGGCATATTAAAATGGCATATTGGGGGCAATATCCTGCATATTAAATGGCATATTGGGGGCAATATCCTGCATATTAAATGGCATATTGGGGGCAATATCCTGCATATTAAATGGCATATTGGGGGCAATATCCTGCATATTAAATGGCATATTGGGGGCAATATCTGGCATATTAAAATGGCATATTGGGGGCAACATCTGGCATATTAAAATGGCATATTGGGGGCAATATCTGGCATATTAAAATGGCATATTGGGGGCAATATCCTGCATATTAAATGGCATATTGGGGGCAATATCCTGGCATGTTAAAATGGCATATTGGGCTTCAAAGTTCTTAATTTAAGTTCTTAAGTTTTTTTTCCTGAAATTTCCTTCTTAAAATTAGGTGCGTGTTATACGCCGGCGCGTGTTATACGCCGATAAATACGGTATGTCCCAAATGGGACATGGGTGCAGGCGGTCTGCATTTCAAAATTTCAAGTTGGAAAACCAAAAACTGCACCTCCCAAATTTGGCCTTTTACCACCCAAACAACCCAACAAACCTATGCATGGGTGGTATTCCTGTACTCAAGAGATGTTGCTGAACACTTATTGGGGTGTTATTTGGCAGTGACACATACCAAAATCTGTGAATTCATGTCTGAAGTACAAGGTTTGTGAAAGAAAAACACAAAAAAATTACTACCACAAACTTTGACAAAGGCTGGTGGTAGAATTAGTGCATGGAAAGTTTTAAAATACCACCATTTGAGATAGCCTAGGGTGTCTACTTTAAAAAAAATATATGGGTTGATGGGGTAAAATACACTAGCTGGCTTCAAATATGTCCCAAATGGGACATGGGTGCAGGCTGTCTGCATGTATAAATTTCAAGTTGGAAAACAAAAAACTGCACCTCACAAATTTGGCATTTTAGCCCCCAAACACCCAACAAACCTATGCATGGGTGGTATCCCTGTACTCAGGAGAAATAGTAGAATCTATTTAGCAGGTTTTTTGGTTCGCTTTTGTTGATGAGGAGAAGATGTTTCAAATAAAAGTCAGGAAATTAGTGTTTTAATTTTTTTAACCATATTTTATTATTTTTTTTAATAATATTATAAGATATGATCAAAAAGATGGCATCCAAAGAAAGCCCTTCTTGTCCCGATAAAAACAATATATAATATGTGTGGGTACAGCAAATGACAAAGAAGAAAATTACTGCTAAACACAAACAGCACAGAAATGTTAAAATAGCCATTGTCCAGAAAGGACAAAAATGTTTCAAAGGCTCTGTCCTTAAGGGGTTAACTGCCTTCCAACACTAAGAGAGGAGATTGACCCAATCAAACAGAATCATAACTCTGCCCCCTTGTGATGTAATGGTTACATTTCCCTCCCATTCAACGCAAGTCTATGATCAGAATTCTGACTTATAGACTGAATTCTGACTTATAGTGAGACATTTGTGCTGTAAAGTCATACTATTTCCCCCGAACTATTCTATTCTCTAGAAGCATACTAATACACAAATAATGCTCAGAATTGTATTTTAATTCCTACTTTTGAACATAACATACTTTACAGCTGGATATTGAAGTTCAATAATTATTAAATGTATGCATTTATTAAACTCTGAGCAGTATAAATACATTTATTTTACTTACAAATATCAGGTAGCTGATTCTGCTGATTTATGGCAATCCATTTCAGCACTTGGCCTGAAGCTAGGAGGTAGAAAAAAAAAAAAGCATCTTAAAAATGCACCAACGTCTCCCAAATGATAACTATCCTTGTAGTGTGTGCATCCATCCAGCCTGTAAACACCCACCAACATTTTCTATACCAGCTCTACAGGGAACAATGCATAAATGGGGAAGGAGTCCATTAAGAACTACGTTTTTAGTAGTGAAATTTTAATTGTTAAATGACAGGAGAATGCTAATTTGTTTTAAAGTAAAATCAGTGCTTAATAACATGTACAAGACACAGAAAATAAACTGGTTGCAGTGTAACTGCATATTTAAAGACTTTTTATTGGCTTCTACAAATGAGACTGCATTCTGAATTGGTCTTTATGGCTCATAAACTCTACAAATATTTGTGAAGCCATGAATTATACAATAGGTCATGAAAATGTGTATATGTTGTTAAAATTTTTGAATCTGAGGCCAACTTGTAAATGAGACTTTAAAAAAAACAAGAGTACAATAAACAAGTAAAAACCCAAATGTAAGCAGCAACCACTCCAATGAAAACCCCAAATTTCAAATATATGAATAGCAAAAACAGCAGGATGTGCACTAAATAAACAGTAAAAACATCTAAATTATATATACAGCTTTGCTTTGCTACTGCGCAGTGCTCGCAACCCAAGGAATAGCACTGTGGTAAAAGTGGGGATTGTGATGTCAGTCTTGAGACTTCATCTTGAAACTTCTGCTATAAAACAAAAGCAAAGGTAGATCTGATGGCTAATATTCCAGGGATTTACCTGTACAACCTCTAAAACCTGTGTGTACACAGTAGTATTTGCTTCTCCTCAAATTTGAACCTCTATAAAGATAAAAGGTGAGTGAGCAGAAAAAGCTTTAAAAGAACACGTCTCAGTGTAAGCTTTGGACAGTGATGGTGAATCTTTATGATCTTGAGTGCCCTGTCTTCTGCAGTTCAAAGTGAGCTCTCATTTTAGGCATTTTACTGGCTTATAATTCTTCTACAATCCCCTAAATCTACTAATGCTCGTTTTTTAATCATAACAACATCATTGCTTACGATGTTAATGAAGTCTGTCCTGCTATATGGAAACTATGGACATGACCACAAATATAAGTGTATTCAGAAACAAGTATTTGTTATAAAAGTCCAGATAGCCACATCCGATAGATACAGGAAAATAATTCCAGCTCTTATCAAGCAAGGCATGTTGCTGAAATGCAGTTTCATTTAGGTGTGATGAGAGTTGTAATCCACCTCCAACAATCACAAAATTGTTTTTTGACGTGTGTGTGTGTGTGTGTATATATATAAAAAACAAGATGGTACCAGCTCTGGTGAAGGATGTAAGGATACTTTCAGGTGTTCATAAATCCAGTTGTATTTACTGGAATTTGGGTAAAATTGACTCCAACCCTGGGACTGTATGGTGATGGGAGTCGAAGAGAGGTGTGAGTTTTATTTGTATTTAAAAAAAAAAAAAAAAAAAAATGTCCTGCTTGTCTGGAGTGAAGCTGATGTATACCTTAATAGATACACACCAGTTTACTGTCTGGAGGCTGGTGTGCGCTGACCTTTTGAGCGCATGCACAGCTAATCAGAGTAGGGGCTCATGTGAGTCCCCATTATGGGGATCTCTCATATTGCTGAGAGAGACCCTCATTTTTGCATGGGAGCAGTAGAAGGGACCTAGTTGCACAAGTACAAAATAAAGTTTCTTTGTCCTTTAAGCTGCAGACTCCATCTCTGTTGTGTTTGTATGCACTATGATCACTCTGAATGCATTTCTTGTTTTTATTTCCTTTTATTTGCCCATCTGCCCCCAGACGTAGCCAATGCTTTGCCCCCACAGCCATCTGCCCCCAGACGTAGCCAATGCTTCGCCCCCACAGCCATCTGCCCCCAGACGTAGCCAATGCTTCGCCCCCACAGCCATCTGCCCCCAGACGTAGCCAATGCTTCGCCCCCACACCCATCTGCCCCCAGACGTAGCCAATGCTTCGCCCCCACACCCATCTGCCCCCAGACGTAGCCAATGCATTGCCCCCACAGCCATGTACCCCAGATGTAGTCAATACATCGCCCCCACGGCTATCTGCTCCCCATATGTAGCCAATGATGCCTCCCCCAGACTTTACCAGTGCTGCCTCCCCCTCCCTACTCAGCCTTAGCCAATCCTGCTTTTCCCAGATTTACCCAATGCTACCTCCCCCTCCCCCAGACTTGCCCAATGCTACCTCTCCCCCTCCCTCCCCCAGACTTGCCCAATCTGCCTGGTGGCTAGTAGGGACAGCCGGTGGATATCTGCACAATACGTGCCGGAAAGTTATGTGACCTCCCGGCTTTCGTCACAGAAGTCTTGACGGAAGTGCCGACATCCACCGGCTGCCCCACTCTCCCTGGTGGCTAGTGGGGGCAGCAGGTGGATGTCTGCACGTATACTCCGATGGTGCCAGACACTTCCGTCTTCTATGACGTATAGGGTTGCCACCTTTTTTTCAAAAAAATACCGGCCTTGGTACTGTCTCCAAAGACTTAACATTGGCCTGATGCCAATTTTTTACCGGCCTGCCGGTAAAATACCGGCCAGGTGGCAACCCTAATGACGGACTGCCAGAAGTCATGGGAGCTCCTGGCTTCCGTCATAGCAGTACCGGGGAGCACCGGAGGGTGTTTGTGCTTTGCGCTCTGCGGGGGACCTGGATCCCAGTCTTATAG
Source organism: Pelodytes ibericus (assembly GCA_036172795.1). Classification (NCBI taxonomy): domain Eukaryota; kingdom Metazoa; phylum Chordata; class Amphibia; order Anura; family Pelodytidae; genus Pelodytes; species Pelodytes ibericus. Next base: position 232,293,462 of record CM069857.1, on the reverse strand, counting down.
TCAGACCTCTATTTGACGCCTGAATATGAAACGAGGGGCATTTATCAGAGCATTTTGCTCTGAAAAAAACCTTGTCTTATATTCAAGCAAAATACAGTAAATATTCATTTCAATCCAGCTTTCAGCTTGGTTTTAAATAAGAGCTGGACTCTGCTCTTACACAATGTTCTTGGATCCATTCCTCCCAGTCCTGGTGTGGGGTTTAGCCACCATAGTGGATATGATTGTTACCATTTCCTGACAGATTATGAGCTTCTCCTTATGTTTTGTATTGGTCTGTTTTAATTTGCAAGACATATTTAAACTGTATACCAATTGAAGGGGAAAAATGCTGCAGCAATTTATGTATGTCAAAATATATATCTGCATGCTTTGCTATGGCTTTTATTTTTAATTTCTTCCAGATTTCCAGAGTGATTCACTTTTTAAGAATACATTATCAGACAATTTCTTCTTGATATAAATTCAGTTTTGTATCTTTTGCTACAAATTTGGCTTACACAGTATGTGTAAAGCTATGCTATATCATTTATCCATGACAAGTACACTTTAAAGAGGTACTAATCCCTAAAAATCGGTCCAGTGAATATTGTATAATTGCTTGCAAGCAGTGAGTTAACGGTATGCAGGAACAGTAATCAAGTAAATGGTCTTCATTTTGAAGTATTCAGTCAGGAGAGAATAAAATGATAGAGCCCCTTTTCTCGAGACTGCTCATGGAATCTAATCCACAAATGATGAATACCCTCTGAATCCACAGATTGAGACTGCGTTTTTCCTGAAAGTTTTAACTTGGTTTAGTGGGGAGATTGCAATATGTGAATTGGGCACAGTCTACCCAATAAAGAGAAGAATTGCAGGGAATTGAGACAGGAATTTCAAACTCTAGGCCAGTGTGGCAGATGGTGGAAAAATTCTCAAATGCAGGTGAATGGAAGATTTCTCCCCAAAATGTTGGCCTTAAATTTGAATTTCCTGTCTCATTTCCCTGCAGTTCTCTCTGTGAGTAGACCCTATAGTAGTCACCAGCATCCCTCTCTTTATTTTCTTTATTTGATTTCCTGGCAGTATTATGCTCTTGTCATTTGTCAAGCCCTATGCAAAAAATATTTTATTACAGTGGCATTTGGAGACTACAACATAATGGGTTGCAAATGACACCGTCTCTCATTTCTTCTAAACAAGGAATTTCAATTATTATTGCCTTTACCCTCACGGTTATGCATAGGTTCACAGTCTATAATCTTTAGTGCTGTTGAAATACATGTTAATTATTAATGGAAATCAATACAAATACTTTGATTAGTTAAGTAATCTGCTTTCGATGTTCAATAACTGGATTCTTGGTACACTTGTAGGTTAAGTAAGCTGTCCACATACTATCTAAAGTGCTAAGTTATTTATGCGTATATATGGCATATTTCACAAAAATACACAATCGGTGGAAATATTGCTGGCATGCCATCATTTGTAGAGATGTTACCATATCTTGCATTGCAGCCAGTAGTCATAAGTTGGACCGCACCTCTCATATTACTACTTTTTATGAATGTTTTCTGTAACAAAGTTACAATAATCCATATCAATTGGGAATCTATTAATGTTTCAGGAATTCTCCATTAGTATATAGCTGGATATTAGGAAAGATTTGACTGCATATAAGATCCTCTCCTTTTACAATAGTAGCAGGCTTTCTGAATTGAGCTATGTAATTATACTTGAATACTATTTTAGTGGGTAAGTTACACGAAATATCTGAATTTCTCAATTCTGTTCCCATTGTAGGTGCTCAGCGGATTTCCAGGGTTGTTTGGTGGTCCCGGCGTCCAAGCTCAGCAGCAGAGGAACCTTTCACTGCATGAGTATCTTAGCATGGATCTCTTAAAGGATGCTGGCATTGCTACCCCAAAAGGCTTTGTTGCTAAAACACCAGAGGAAGCTTATACAGTTGCAAAAGAAATAGGTATGGATTATGGTTAACATTGCACCTAGTTCTAAGAACAGTTCCCTCTCATAAAAATGATTTCCATTATATATAATTTCTACTCATGAACAAAAACCTCAGTCTTCTCTGTTTTTTTTTTTTTGCAGCTTATGTTTTCTAATCTGCTAAATTACCTTTCAGACTTCACAAACTTATTTTCCTGTTAGATCTATAAAACAAATGTTATTTTTTAAAGGGGTAGTACAACCTTGCTCATTCTCTGTAACTTGGAAATTTCTAAAATATTTGACATTTTACATTGAAAATGATTTTACTAGGGATTTCAATGACATTCAATAATGAGGGCTACGAGGCATGGGCAGGACTGTTAGTTTTTATTTGCAGTCTTTATGAGACTAGGAATAATTGAGGAAAAACAAAAGTTTTTTTTTTTTTTTTTTTTGCATGACTCAGTAGTTAAAGTGGAACTGTGTAGGTGGAACTTCCCCTTTAAAAGAAGCATTTCTACAGATGTGGATTAGGCAATGGCAATGAATGCAGTGTACACCACTTGATTTTTCACTCACAGCATCCTGGTGCTGCTTAAAATACTACAAAGTTATCAGCATTTAGTAGCAGTAATGTGAATTTTTAAAGTGGGATTAAACTCGAAAATGTGTTTTTTTTTCTTCTTCTATATGAAAGACCATTTCTCCCTGTTTTCATGTAATTTTTGAATGGTTCTTCTGCAAAGTACCATCCAAAAAATATCCCATATACTTTGTCAAAGAAATTACTTGAAAGAGATCATTTTACGAAGGCGCTGTGACAATCGGTCACTCCTAGCGTTGTGTCTGTGTGTCAATTATGTAAGATGGGAAAGAGGAACGTATTTGTGTGTGAATGCTAATGTGAACAGTTAGGAGGTATGACAATGGGGCTGGAATGCATGCAAATGCTCATATGAACAACTAGGCAGGTATGACACTGTAGAGGGAGGGAGCAGTCAATAGTAGTGTAAGAAAGAGCGTAGTACATGCTGAAGATTTGTAGGTTTGTTCCAACATATTAGATCAGGGTAAAAGGTAAGTATTAAGGGGAAAATTGGCTCTGCCAGTCCAATTCAGGAAAGTAGAGCTTAAAAAGTCAAGGATTTGGGACTTGATCTCCAGTATTAGCATGGTGTTATTTCTCTTGTGGCACTACTTAACGAACAGGAAACATCAACTCCCATTCTGACAAACTTAGACCTGGGGTCCATTTACACCCCATATTTCTATTTTTCCTTTATTGAGCTATTCAGCAAATTGGAAACCTAAATATCACTGATTTGGACCCCAGAAACAATAAATCTGTTACGGAACAGAAGAATTCGCTTAGAGAATTATCTGAAAATAAGGACCTAATAATAACACCATCGCTATAAAATATTACCCAAAGAGCCAGCATCTACATATCTTTTGGAATGTGGTCTTTTGTCAGGAGACCTCACTTTTTACGGAGTATTGTACGCAGTACTGGAGACCGTATCTCCAGAAGGATATTGATACTTTGGAGAGAGTTCAGAAAAGGGCTACTAAACTGGTTCATGGGTTGAAGGATAAAACTTACCAGGAAAGGTTAAAGCATCTTAACATGTATAGCTTGGAGGAAAGACGTAACAGGGGGGATATGATAGAAACATTTAAATACATAAAGGGAATCAACACAGTAAAGGAAGAGAGTATATTTAAAAAAAGGAAAACTGCCGCAATTAGAGGACATACTTTTAAATCTTTGCCCCTCTAATTTAAGACTAATATCAGGAAGTATTACTTTACTGAGAGGGTAGTGGATGTATGGAATAGCCTTCCAGTGGATGTGGTAGAGGTAAGCAAAGTGAAGGAGTTTAATCATGCATGGGATAGTCACAAGGCTATCCTAGATATAAGATAGGGGACTAATAAAAGTATTTAGAAAATTGGGTAGACTAGATGGACCGAATGGTTTTTATCTGCCAACACAATCTATGTTTCAATGAATGTTTTCCTTTTAGACAAATTTAAATTCATGTTTATTGTCTCACCACACATAGTGAAATTTTATGTCTGCACAAGAGCCATAAGTACAGTCTCAATCTACCAGGATGCCTGTCAACAATTACCTCACACAGAACATGAGCATCTTCATTGATGAGATCCTCAGACCAATTGTAAAGTATCCATCTTACTTAAAAGGACACTAACATAAGCTGTAACTAGATTATCTGTGCATTTAAAGTAAAACTACGTGTATAATAGATGCCAAGATGTTTTTTTGTGTTTGTTTCAATATATTTCAATACAAGAGAAAAGAAAGATATGTGTTTGCCTGGAGCCATTTTGTGAACTGTTCCCGTGATGTAACAACCTCAAAAATCTTAGATCAGGGCTCATTTTACAGCTGGTGGCAAATCCTAAACATGATGTACACCCCCTACAGCCCTACTGGGTCCTGCATATCAGCGGGGCAGTACTAGGTGTGTCTACAGTATCCTACAGAGATAACAACATTGTGAAAAACCGACCAGAACTCACAGAGCTGTCCCACAATTTACAAAGACGTGTCTTTTATTGCTGACAAGCTCTGTGATACACCTGCACATTACTGTGAGTTTTATTGCTGTGGAGCTCTGTGATACGTGGGGGAGGGGCGCGCGACAGAGCACTGCATCTGAGGGGAGGAAGGGCGAACAGCAATGCATGTGGGACGGAGGGTGTCCGTGACCCTGACAAAAGAGAGGGTGTCTGTGGTTAGTTTTCGTTAGTTCATGCAGGCAGACACCTTCAGGGAAGATGTCTGCCTGCATGAACTAACGCAGGCATCATGAACTAACCACAGACACCCTTACTTTGGGACTTTATAGCCAACAGAGAGGGTGTCTGGGGTAATGCAGAGGAGAGGGAAGCAGCTTGGGGAATACAAACCTGGCAGCACTTTCCTCTGCCCTGTTCCATCACCAACATGGCTCCTAACTGATTTGAAGTTGGAGCTCTGCCCTGCCCCATGGTGATACCAGCATGACATCATCCTCCCACTCAATGTCTATAAGTCTGATGAGAATTCCGACTTATTCACTGCACTGTGAGTCCCAAACCCCAAAGTGAGATTTTACTGCTGTAAAGTCTCTGGGCGATGACACCCAAAAACACTATATTACAATAAATGGTGGCGCCCACTCACACTTGTTCAATAATATATTTTATTAAGTGAACTGACATAAAAAAAAGAAAAACACACATCTGAAATCAGCAATGCAAAATAAAAAAAAATAAACCTTTTAATTTTTTGGTGGGATTGTCCCTTTAAGAGATACGAAGGACACTATAGGCAAATTAAGGAATCTTAGTTGATTCTTGCAAAGCCTATACGTATGACTCCTCAATACTATACCTCATATTGATGGCTTGAAAGTGTGTCATCATTTCGATCAGAAATGTCATAATCAGGAGATATGTAATCTTGTTCTCTCCGATTTATTGCTTTCTTTTTGAGGATCTCTTTTACAAACAGATTAGGGGAACGGCCATGGGGTCTTCCTGCACCCCAAGGTACACCAACATGCATCCTGGCTGTTGGAAACAACATTAATCTTCCAGGACCACGCGGACAAGTACACCAAACATATCTCAACATAAATGTGCTACATTGATAATGGGGTACTTATCTAGAATGGTTCTAGGTCAATTTTGAACAGTTTGTTAATGGCCTAAATATGAATCAAATAAATCTCACCTCAGTGATTGATGCCAAATAATTTAGTTTTCCTAGATCTCCAACTGTGATTTAGAAGTAACAACATGGTCGCCACACATTTCTGTAAAGATGGTACTACTGGTTGGACAATATTTACAAGCCCGAATTACAAACTGTAATAACTTGGATAATTTCATACGAGAAGCTAATGAAACTATGCAATACGTTCAGAGAAAAATGATTCCCCAGAAGAATTATTAAAATAAAAAAAATAAAAGGGGCCTCGGAACCGATCCGGTTACAAATGCGAGACCAGGAGAATCACCATCAATGGATGTAAACCTCAGGACAACATGATTAGCTGCATTGGTACTTATGATGATTGATGGAATTCAGTCTATTCTATCCTTCATTTTTTTTTTTTTTTTTATTGGCCTTTGATGTCTATCAATAAACTTTTGGAAGCTCGCTTGACCAAACTTCCTACGATTTACAGAGGCAATCTAAGAGACAAACTGATGAATATCAGCCTGGAGAAAGGGATTACCAAAGCTAATGTGCTGGCACCACCTCAGTGGTTCTTTCAAATGCGGCACTTGCAAAGCATGCAAACACGAAACCCTCTAAGACCTTTAAATCTACTTTCACTGGTAAAACCTTTTGTGATTTATAGAAATTATCAGCTGCACAACATCATGTGCTATACCTAGCAAGCATGCAAATTAGGTAAACATTATGTGGACAAGACCATCTGACAACTCCGAAGGCATGTCCTGGAACAGGTAAATTTGTTATCCAGTGAAATAGAAACTTTCTAAATGAGTGCCATTTAAGGACAAAACAGCTGTCTGAGTGGTTATCTGTTTCTTCCACCTCTGTCTTGAGTGGTGTTTAAAATCTGTCTAGTACAGCCTGCCTATCCAGAATCCCTTGCAATGGGGCAGCACTGTGAATGCGCGATTTCTCTGGGAAAAACAGGCCTTCTGCTTTGTTTGGTGTGTGTAGATTTTGTGTTTGATAATGCCTCTGCTACCCACTTAATTTCAGGTGGAGGGTTTTTCTATCACCTTTACCCCACCATGACTTCATTGGTTTGTTCTTTAAACACAAGAGAAATGCAAGAGTGAAATCCAGTAAGATGAATCTCCCATATGATGATTAATTTAAATGTCCTTGACAAATGCAGACATCATGGTGCAAAGTCCATAACAGACTAGCTGCTATAACTTATGCTCAGGATACTCCTTAGCATGTCAAGCGGAGATAATAAGCGTAAAAGCTCCAGTATTACCAGTGTAAAGATGAAATAAAAGACCCTCTCAAATAAATGTGCACCAGGGTCTTCTCCATCTCGTGACCTGGGGAAGCTCGGTTGTCCAACAATGCCACAAGATTTGTATGGCCGGGAACCAGCAGACTCAGCTACTTCGTTCGCTTAGGGATTCGCCCGCTCACACTTTAGCAGATTTAAAATGTCTTTGTATTTTCCCTCAGCTGGAACTGTATCGCTCCCCTATAAACAGACAGGTAATGGTTAACTGCTAGCGGTTTCCGCATTCGAAAAGTTAGTTGTTAGGACATACCTCCAGGATTTTTTGGGCTCCTAAAACTAGTGCCTCTTCGTCCGCCTGGTGTCATGACATCCCAAGATGAACCATTTTGATTACTAGCAGGACTTACAAAAAGTCTTAAGTTTGTCTCCTGATATCTTTTTCAGATAGCCATTGGATAAAACTAGCTTTACTTGTGTGCACCTTTTGTGTTAGCAAACAGAATGAATTGTATTGCAAACTGTTTGTTTGTTGTTGCCCTGGGTAGTTTAGTATTCGCACTCAAGAGGTTCCACCTGAGTGTTTCTAGCAGAAAATTATATGTTCAACTGTGCTAAATATAGATAGTCCAAATATCTTTCTGTGCTATAGATCATATTATGTGCTCTTAGTAAAGGACTTGTGTGTTTGAGTAAATGTACCGTATATCACGGACATGCAGAGCATGTACAAAATAACACCATCTGAAAAATGACTATGCAGATACAAAGGTGAGTCATTTGGTTGATTGCCAGGTAGCATCATATGTGTTTGCTGTATGTGAATTTTCCACAGTTCGTTCCGAATAGTCAGTGGTCAAAGCTCTGTATTTGAAGGGCACTAAACATGATAGTTGTGAAATGCTCCAAAATTATAACCTTAAAAATAAACTTAAAATTGAATCGGCACCATCTCAGAACCAGTCTTGACAAATACTCTATTTTGTGGGTCTCAAGAAGCATGGATTTATGGCTCCCAATATAGAAGCACAAGAAAAAAGATAGTACATGCCCGAGAAATAACACACAGCAGCTCAAAACGTTTATTTTTTTATTTTTTACTCAAGATATTCTTCTTAAAAGGATAGTGTATGTATAATTACAAAAACACTAACATCGCAGACTGTAGTCATGCAGTAAATTGTTCCACATATTAAAATGTGCACACACTGAATTGATCATTGTCCCCTGGTTGCTACTTAGCTAAATTAGGTGGTCTGATGAAGTTGTGTTTTTCAGGTAATGCATCAAATTAATTATGCAGAGCTATGGTGTGACTCGTGAAACAAATGTGATTTTCTTATAATTACATTCTTTATTACTCCAGGATTACAAACTTTTGAAATTACTTGGCATATGACATTTGTGATATCTGTGTTGCCTTCATTCATTTCTTAACCCGCACAAGTACCAGATTTGTATACAAAAAGGCAGCATGGTATTTAGCGCAAGACAGACAACGCCTTGTCTGCCTGGGGATGACTAAAACGCTGCCCCTTTAAAAAAGAAAAAAAAAAGCTTGCCAGCAGAAGAGCAGTAGAGCCCTTGGTCAGCAAGCAGGCAGGATGGTGTCTGTGCGCTGACGAGGCATATTAGGAAGTATGAGCATCATACAGACACCATGCTGCCTGCCACTAGACACCAGGGAGCTGTGGGTGCTGGCTGGGGTAAGCCCTGGATCTGCAGTGTGGTTGCTGGGGCATGTCCTGGGTGTGCAAAACCAAAATACATAACTGCAAATAGGTCCACAAAATGTATCCCTTAAAAAAACCATAGTTACCTCCTAAGTAGTAATGCAAGAAATTCAATCAACAATTGTATTTGGTGATGTTTTTATTTGCTTAATTGAGCAATATTCTGTTTGTCCTACATCCGGGAGAAATAGCTTTAGAAAGTCACAGAACTTCCTATCTGTAAAATGAAGGCTGTTATTTCTCAAACAAGACCTTGCCCCTGCACCCTCGTTGCTCGAACAGGACTTGCCCCTGCACCCTCTTCGCACCCCCTGATCACCCGGCATCAGCAGCCACCCTGTCCTGCCAACAGCATTATCAGCAGCCATCCTGTCCTCCCTCCAGCATAAGCCCCCTGTCCTCCCGCCAGCATAAGCCCCTTCGTCCTCCCGCCAGCATAAGCCCCTTCGTCCTCCCGCCAGCATCAGTCACCCCTGTCCTCTCGCCAGCATCAGCCCCCCACGTCTGTATGGAACAATAAACACTTTGGCTAATTTATATGTATTTTGCATCTATAGGCATCGCAAAACATTATATTACTGATGTATTATTCTTTCTAATACAGTGGTAGAGCCACATTTACTTATGTACCATTTCTCTTCCTGAGCAATGGACATTACATAGAAAAACTAATTACAAAGCAAAATCCTGTATGTGATTGTGGTAGCAAATAGATGGGATACAATGATATTGTGCATGTTACAGGAAAATGTTACCCATTGATCAAAAGATCACAACTGAGTACGGTGATGGACTTTTATTGCATAGTGGACATCCACATATATGAATAATAGTCATTATTTCTAATATTATAAATGTGTCTTTATTATCACAGTTCAACACCTATGTTCTCAATCAGCGTATCTGACTGTGCAGACTTGAGCATGCTTATAAGGTAGAAAATACCTTCAGTGTGGGAATATATATATATATATTTCCATATGGATTAGTGTTGGGTGGCCACAGTATGTAATAGTATCAGTTGCCGGAGATATGAATGTTTTTAAAAACTGGAGTTTGGTAAAAAGCAGATCAGTGTAAAGCAGAGCAAATTGTCTTAGTGATATGTAAATGTACGATGAGCATAAAAATCAAGTGTTGGTTTTTGTTTTGTTTTTAAGCACGTCCTGCACTCAAGCTGTTTTAATTCTGTGTTCTTTCCTTGTAACCTTTCTGTGTCTTTGCTGCAGGCAGTCCATGTTTATTTGTAATTTTGTTCCTGACTTAAAACATGTTGTGTAGGACCTGATGAGAATTCTAAAAGTTGCACAGAACGTTCTTTTATGTGCTTTTTTATTTATGATTTTTATTTCTAATTCCAAGGAGCTTTATAGTTCTATTTTATTTTATTTCAGGTTCAGATCTATAGTCAACCACCCTCTGTTACATAAGAAGTGATGCTTATAGTATTTTCCATTCCACTGTCTTAATAATAAAAACCATTTCTGTAAAAAGAATACACTGCATAATTTAAAAGAACAACCTCTGTCAAGGAAAGGGTATCCATGACAGCCACTCCCAATGCATTTAGTGAACTGTTAGGTGCATGTTTGGTTTAAATCCTGAACCCAACAGGTCTGTCTGCAATGGGGCATTCAAGCCTTGTTCTCTTTTTTTAATGGGTTATAAACCCCTAAATCTTTATCATTTGCATCCGTGAGTTAGAATAACTATAGATAGAATACCAGGTAATGATTGTTATAACAAAAAAATATACATTTTAACATGTATAGTTTGGAGGAAAGACGTAATAGGGGGATATGATAGAAACATATAAATACATGAAGGGAATCAACACAAGAGAGTATATTTAAAAGAAGAAAAACTACCACTAGAGGACATAGTCTTAAATTATTTGGCAAAGATTTAAAAGTAATATCGGGAAGTATTAATTTACTGAGAAGGTAGTGGATGTATGGAATAGACTTCCAGCAGAAGTGGTAGAGGTAAGCACAGTGAAGGCATTTAATCATGCGTGGGATAGGCACAAGGCTATCCAAGATGTAAGATGGGGAACTGGGGACTAATAAAAGTATTTTTAGAAAATTGGCCAGATTAGGTGGACACATTCTATGTTTCCATATACATTGTGCCACCCTTAATCAGTCATAATTTACTGTCTTGTAACTAAATGCTAGGCAGGGTGACCGCTTCTAACTTTTTCTAAAAGGTCAAACTATAAACAAGCTGTGGTGTGAAAGGCTACATATTTAGAACAATGTACAGCAACATATAAGCCGTTAAAATGTAAAATATTGATGATTTCTTCCTTCTGTTTGGTTATATATTTGGTGTGTCTGGGGGTGACCTGTTTCTTAGTGTAGCCTCAAATGACAAGTGAAGATAAGCCACACAATGCAAGTGTTAAGAAATTGGGTTGTCTAATCAGAAATGTAAAATAACAATGTATCTAGTATATTTCCACTAATCATTTACATATGACTGTTAGTGGTCTGATATTTCATTTTTTAAAATGTTTGTAGTATGATATTTTTTAACAGCATGCCCTTGTGCTGTGAAAGAAACAACGAATACAGTGTTCCTCATAAGACAGCAATGGGAAGGCACTGCGTGGAGATTGGCTACAGGGTTGCTCAGCCTGACTGTTGTGTGTTGAGTTTTCAAGTTCAAAAGGCAAAAAAAACTGTTTGAAAATATTTTTTTTAAGAAGGGAAAACATTACACATAGGGTCAGTATAGTATGCTTTACTCGGGTCTGTGCATGACTTTGAAAACACAACACACTAAGGCCTAGTTGTCGATTGCGTCGGTTTCTGAACTACAACTACCATGATTCTTGTCAATTATAGAACAAAGTGTCTCCTTTAAATAACTTAGATCTTGGCACAGATGTCAGCATAGCAGCTCGAAATGAGTTTTCCATGGAAGAGTGCATTAACTCTTTATGGTGAATTATATGTACATAAAAATTTAACTGACAATACATATGTGCAATCAAAATCCCACCAAAACTACGTGGTTAAAAACATTTCGTTGGTTGAATTTTTGAGGCTGAGGAGAAATTGTTCTTATGATATTGATTTTAAAACACAGGCCATGGAAATGTGTCACCGGTTATCCAACACAAATTATAATCGGGGAGTACATAAAAGCCAAAAATAGAAGTAGATTCAGCCTGAGGTGCAGAGAAATGGTTGAAAAAGACCCCCATGTTTGCACCAGATAATTTCACTTATGTAGACATCGAATGCTGAATTGGAGAATTGTTCATTCAGACAAATGCAAATAATTGTGGAACGTAAAGTGGAGCTTTTAACACAAGTTACAAAAGACATTTCAGAACTGCAGGTTGATTTATTGCAACATAAAGAAAATGCTTCATCTAAGGACATTGATTTACAACTTAAAAAGAAAAAATGGAAAATTGAAATGTTTGAACACAAAAGAAAAAAAAAATTCCTTCCAGATAAGCAAGATTATTTGGGAAAAAAGTGTACAAAGGGGTCTGATCAACAAATCAAAACAGATTTTTGAAAATATCTGATAGCTCCTTCTGAGCTTGAAAGGGAAACTGAGCAATTTCATATACAGACACTGTCTCTTCCAATTTGTAAGGGACACAGGAACGCATGAAGGCAAATGGTGCTAGGTCCATTAAAGTTATTAAAATAACGAGCAGCGAAAGCATTGCAAAAACATACAAGGACAGGAAACAAAGGAGGAAAGGAGAAAAATATAGTTTGAGAAAAAGATACAGGAGGGTGTTTTACAAGACATAGAGTCTGACATAGAGATCTCAAATATACAAAGTATTGTAACACCTTTTAAGGTTACTTTAAACCAGATCAAGTCCTGGTACTTTCAAGAGGACATTTCATTACAGGACACTTTTTCCACAATGGTCTACACCTGATACTGAAATAGATATTTTTGATGTATTTAACCTTTCTGATATTTCCATTCATTCTGATGCAAGTTATATGGGCGAGGAAGGGAAGACTTTGGTACCGATTAAATCTGATTGTACCTGTAAACTTGTAAACAACTTTGGAAGCATTATCTATAGAATCAGGTAAAACTGAGGAATTGCAAGCTCAGAAAAGTAAAGAAACATTCAAAGCTAAGACAAACTTTTATCCCATAAATTTCAGGTGACAGTGTAGAGTTGTTGAATTTAGAATTAAAATGCAAAAAATTTAGTACCAAAACTAACTTAACTAAAACTCAACAGGCTTTGGATGACGTGAGAGATAGTGAGGATGCTCAGAGACAACTCCAGGACAGTGACACGTATGTCAAGTAGAAAAATAACCCCACCATAAATGTTTAACGCAGAGTTATGTATGATGGATGGCAGATGGTGTTATCACTGTGAAGGAAAATAAATATATATGTGGAAAAATGCTATAATACCTGTGTTTCACCATCTGTCGGATATTCATAAAAATAGGGAACACCCACGAGGGAGACTAATTGTGGCAGGGATTATCCCTTTTCCCCCAAAAAAAGTAGGTTAAACATGAGTAAGGAGCAACTTGCGAATATTTGTAACATTTTGCACTTTTTTTTTTCCTGATTTGCGCCTCTTCCGTTTATTTTTATGTATTGTGCATTTTTCTAGCTGCACTCATATTGCGTAAGGGAAAAAAAAAAAAATCACACTACATAAAAATAACAGTAAATTAGCAATTTGTTTAACCCCTTCGTGACGCATGGTGCTTGCGTCCCAAACGACTCAACCACCAAAACGTCACGTTTTGTTCCAGGCCACTGATCACAAGGTGATCGGTAGACAGGAACACCATGGCAGAGACCTGATCAGGGTCTTAATAGACCCTGTGGGTCCCCTGCCAATTTAGTAAAATGTATCCGGTGCTTCATTTTGACTAGTGCACGCGTTAGTTTTGGTCTGATAAGATTGGAAGATACTTAGGAACTTGTGGAAAGTGCTAAATTGAGACCCTAACGTTCTGCGTTTAACCCCGCGATGAGCTGTGCTCGGATCCCGCTGCAGGGACTTGCAGCAGAATCCTACCTGTGGGATGAGGCCACAAATTTGTTAATTTTGACAACAAATTCTGATTTTAGTTTTAGTCAGTCTTTTGACTAAAATGAGATTTTTGTTTAGTCGTATTTTAGTCATCTGCATTGTTTTAGGTTTAGTCTACTAAATCTCCAGCAGTGAGGGGCTGAACAGGTCTAGAAAGGCTGTTACACTGTGTTAACTAGAGAGATGGAAGGGGAAATCGACTTCCTCTGCAGTTTGCAGTCATAAGCAAAACGCGTCAAGCGTTTAGTCCAGTGTCCGTATTTCCTGTACTCCAACTTTTACTTGTCCAAGGACTGAATACATTTTGCTATTTTTCTACTTTTGGACTCAATGTGTGTATTTGCCTGGTGTCGACTGGCACATGTCTGTGTTTCCTGCATTAAGCTAGTGTATTAGATATGCCTGCTGCAGAGTTTGATCAGCAGATAAGATGCCTTTGTTAACATTGTGGGTTAACATTCTTAGCAGAAACAAGGAACTTTTCTTATTGCATATCTTATTAATTTTATTTGACTTGCAGTGTTCTTTATATATTTCCATATATGCTTTGCTGTTATTTAATGATGAGATTGTATCTCATTTTTTATAATCTATGATGAGATTCCATCTATTTATCTCTCCCTTTAGCATGCCCCCTATATCCTAATGAATTGAAACAGCTGCTGCTTAAACAGCATGAGATACGATTAGTTCATTCCCTCACTTTGCATATGCAAATCAAACCGCTTTGCAAACAGATAATGGGTTAGACTCAGTGACTCCTGTTAACATAAAACCAGCCGTAAGTAGTAAGTTAATGGGTCTTTGTGATTCAATGCCGCTGCTAACGAAGTTAACGGGGTGGTAAAATCATTTAAGTTGTGTTTTTTGAGGCAGTAAGCTAATGTGCAAAGGTGCATGATTTTTTTTGCCATTTGTATTAACTTACTGCCTCAAAAAAATAGGCTGAAATGTGTATTGGCTTTTTTACAGATAGGGATGAAGCCCATCTGTAATAAAATAAAATGTCTCTCTTACTCCTCCAAATAGCAGGCCTTGGGGTTTACCAAATGCCCCTGGCCCCATGGGTAAATAAGTACACCTTGGGGCCAGGAGCTGGCAAATTGTCCCGGTCCCTTCTTAAAATTAAGAATGGGACCAGGGGCTAGCCAAATGCCCCTGGCCCCATTAAATAAACCATAATATTAGCCCCTTCGTGACAATGGCTGTTTTAACATTTCTGCAGCTGGAATTTTCCTCTTTCACATTTAACGTATCCACACATACTATATACTGTTTTTGTTATCATAAAAAGGGCTTTCTTTAGATACAACTATTTTTTTTATCATAATTTGCTATAAAAATTATAGCATATGACGAGCAAATTGGAAAATAAAAACTTAAAAAAAAAAAAAAATTTGACCTGAAAAATCTTTTTTACAAACTGTAAAAAAAAATACTCATTCTGTATAGTTTCTAATATTTGTCCTGAGTTTAGAAAAATGCCATGCTTCCATATATTTCTGATGTTTTTTTCAAGTTGTAGGGCGATAACCCAAAGTAGCATTTTTTGTTTTGTTTCCTCGCCATTCTCTCCTACAATAACCTTTTGGTGCCAACCCTAATCATCACCCTAACCACAAATATAACCATAACCCATCTGTCACCCTAAATGCAACCCTAACTCAGCATCTGTGGTTAATTATGATTACTTACACAAGGGAGATGTGGAAAATCCATCTAGAGTTGCTCCCAGAGACTCTGTCACAGGGCTGGTTGATGCAGACTGTAAATAGGGGCAGCTTACACAGCTTGCACAAGGTTAAAAATCTCACGTGGTGGTGAGATTTTGACAATGCAGTGCAATACGTCCGGAATGCAATTAGCCCCCTTAGCCCACCACTAACGATGGGACTAAAGACTGTAGAAGAAAAGAATGTTAGTGGAGATCATGCAGCATTTCATTTTGTGTTTCACTACTAAAATAAAAATGTTTATATCCAAAGGTTCAAAGGATTTGGTGGTGAAAGCTCAAGTGTTGGCTGGAGGCAGAGGCAAAGGTTCATTTGAAGGTGGTCTTAAAGGAGGAGTGAAAATTGTTTATTCGTAAGTACTTCTTAAACATTGCTATCGTGGGCAGTAGCAAACTATTTACTATTAATATTTATATAGATATATGTTTAAAGAACATGTGATATATTAATGTAACAAAATCACGAATGTATTTATTTATTCTTACATCTTCATGTGTGGTAGTATGGCTGGTGAAGTAGGCTACGTATCATTATGGTCCCATGGTGTCTTCAAGTGACACACAATGAGCGCAGTGACACACATTGCTTTCTGGGAGCAAACATTTTTACATGCACACACTTCGCCGGCATGGTTGCAGTTTATTGCATAAAAATGTGTAAAGTGCAAAGTTATTCTTATTTACCATGTACATTATGACGGGATATGTAGTATGATAAAATTAAGTGTGCGGTCTAGTTTTGTGAAATCTGTTATTCTGAGCTTACATTGTTTGTTGGCCATTCATATAAATTAAACACCAGAGCCAGATACCCCATCAAGCAAACTAGGCACTTTGCTTTCATTTACACATTTTAAGGAATGGCATAGTATTTAGCTGGAGTGACAATAAAGTTGAGCAGCTCAGGACAAGGGCAAAACGTTTTAAACTTGTTTATTGAGTGGTCAAATACCCATACATGTACGCAGTCATATACCCATGCAAGCATGCAGTTACCTTTCAGGGAATCATGCACTGGTATATAATAAAGGAAGACAATTAAAGGGACATTCACTACTTGGAATTACCTTATGAGAAAACGGTTTCATTCAGTAGCACCAGTCTCACTAGCAGTCTTTTTTTTTTTTTTACATTTTAAATTTGTTAATTTTTTTTTTTTTATAATAAAATATCTCTATAGGACCACTGGCAGTATTATCATGTCACTGGTCCTCTATGAAATAACTTTGTTCTCTTACACATTTATTTGTATTTTATTTATTGTATTCCATTTTATATTTTTATTTAACCCTAGGGTTAGAACAAAATGTTTTTTTTTTTCTTTTTATTTCTTTTACATAATTTATTAGTATTCATTTTGTTTTTAGTTATTTTTTTTTTAATACATTTAACCCTAACACTGAATCTAGGGTTAGAACAAAAAAGTTTTTTATTTTTTATAACATTTATCTGTATTTTTTTTAAATTTATATTTTAGTTACGTTTATTTTTATTTTCATTTCACCCTAACTTTCAATGGGCTTTAGAGCTAGGATTAGAAGGAAAAAAATAGGTCTTGTTTATATAATTTATTTGTATTTTTCTAATGTTTTATATATTTTTATTGAACCTTAACCCTAGGGTAAGAATGATAGTGATTGGCTGTCACAGTGACCCGGTGTCTCAGGGGGGTGGGAGGGACCTCAGCAGACATGGCTGAAGTGCTTCGGCACCAAGACACTTAGCCATGTTCGTTTTACCGCAATTGTGGTATGCCAGTGTATAAATGGATATTTTGGATGAGTGTTTGTTTTTACTACCTGCATTTGTAATGTGTAAATGTCTATCTCGATTTATTAAAGGGACACCATATATCTTTTAAATAGTATGTTGCAGCTGTTATTTGGCTGCATTTAAACTCTGCACTGATTTTATTTTAGCCCAGAAGAAGCCAAAGACATTTCCTCACAAATGATTGGGAAGAAACTGTTTACCAAGCAGACAGGAGAAAAGGGCAGGATATGCAACCACGTATTTATCTGTGAGCGCAGATATCCCAGGAGAGAATACTACTTCGCAATCACCATGGAAAGGTCATTTCAAGTGAGTGCATGTCAAGAAACATTCTGCTAAAGCCTAGAGCCACAGAAAAGTGACTCACACACCACGTACTTTATAGATAATGTAGAAATTGTGGAAAATTATCCAAGGGTTAGTAAGTACTTTTTTCAGTTAGCTCCAGAGTATTTTTTTCTTTTTTCTCTACCATAGATGTTGAAGAGAATATAATGTAATGGAGGGCTATTCATACATAAACCTTCGAGACTAAACAAGGAATATGATGTACCGTGTTACTTTAAGTAGTAGACCTGGCCCAGAACAGTTATCTCTCAAAACTGGTGCATGAGTACCTCTTATACTATCTAATATTCTGTTAGTGAACTCCTCATTCATATAATACTTTTCACAACCAATCTATTGGCTAAACAGTCCAGTTATATTAACAATTAATAATAAAAAGATGTAAGTCAACTTAATGCATAGATCCTTCTGGATATAAATTTGGACAGAGTAGACTTTAGATCCATGTATAACTAAAGGATTTAGGGATACGCGAGAATAGCATAAAGGAGAAGATATCTAAGTAAAAAAATACCAAACATTAAATTTAATATGGAATTTATTTCCCCTCTTCTGCACATCGGATTGACTTTATTATATTTACACGTGATTGCTTTTTAATGTTTACCACCATTTTAGCACTATATTGTTAATATTGTATTATCACTCTGCCTTTTTTTCTTTCTCCGTGACACACCTTAGAGTTAACATCATGATCATTAGCCTCCCACCTGTGATTAAGGTGTTTAACGGAAATGATTGGCCATTCCATTGTATGATATCTCTGTGTGTAAAGTATTTCAATCACTTTCTCACTGACCTATCTGAGCTTATGAGTAAGTGCTATTAGCACAAAATGTTTCAAGACTATATTTGAAATTGCTTCACTCTTGATGAACCTTTGTGCTTTGCTGTTTTGATTTTTCAGTATTCATATTAAATCCCCGCTCTATCGGTCTGTGAGTGCCATTTCTGGTTTTCACTTTAGCCCTTTGCTCTGGCCAGCCCACCAGACCTCATACAAGAGGCGGAGCCAAGTTACATACTACTTGTTCCAATGATCCGTGAGCACGGATGAATTATTTTTGTAATAATTGTTCGTAAATATATAATATTGGTGCAGAGCTGTAGTAGTAACTTTCTGCGCTCAAGGCAACAATAGAAAATTATGCCCCTGTCCGATTCATCAGCTATTTTTTCAGAAAAATGAAAACTGGTACATAAAGTATTAGAAAATTAAGGGCTAATAAGTAATGGCATCTGTCAGTAATTACTGGCCAGACATACATGGTGGTACAGCATAACCATTGATGTTAGTATAGGATAACTTCCATCAATATAATAGTAGCCAGAATTACAACATAGTAGAGTATAGTATAATTATATAATGACTCCAGGTGTAGCCCATAGCTTCCATGAATATACACTTAGCAATACTTAGATTGCGATACACTGGAATTCCTTACTGGTATATAGGTAGCCAGAAACTAATTGTGATATTGGGAAACCTTTTATAGGAGTTTCCGGATAACTCACATTAACCACTTCTCTCCATCTACTGATGATTATAGCTCCCATGAGACTCGGCTGCACCTCCTCAATTGTGTTTGCCTGAGGCTCGTACCTCAGTTGCTTCTGCCCCGTTACTGCTCTAACACAGTGTATTAAATGTGGGCTTTGGGTTGGTAAGAAAACTAAATCTTATGATAGATATGAAGTTTGCTTTCAGGTGCTATGCCTTGTGATAAGTGTGCAGTACCCCACAGTGCCTTTCACTCGGATGTGCACACTAAACATCTGTATGCTGGTAGATGCAGCTTTGAACATTTAATGCACATCATGTGAAACATGGAATAGTTTTTTTTATCTTAATGTTTTGATCTTAAGAAAAATTTGTGCTGGCCAGTGTCTTGAAAGCACCGTTGACCAGGGCAGACAACAACAATGCATTGCAAACTAAAATTTATACATCTGCATATCAGGAGGAATAGGAAACATGGTGTTTAGACAAGGCCATATTTAGTACCAAGGCTAAAAATGAGTGGATTATTTCAGCTGTGGTCAGTGGAGGAGTATGATGGGTTCTAGTTGGATTTGCTATGACTTTTGAGGAGCTTGTTGAAGGATGGAGAGCTACAGGTTTGTATGTCCCATGCAGGGAGGAGAGGCACTGTGGACAGGCAATAGGAACAATATAAAGGCTGTGAATGGCAGTAGTTCCATTATTTGTATCACAGTATAATCTATGGATATGGGAGAAGTTCAACTCGTGGCTACATATGTGACCTTACACTGGACACTCTCCGTTAGTGTACTTTTGTTATGTAAACCAGTTCATAAGTATGTGTTGCTGCAATGATGCTTTATTCTATGAATTCATCATCTCTCAGCAAGAAGCTTGCAATGATTTATCACACTGTCAGACATTTTAACAGCCAATATTAACATACCCTAGATACCAGGGTTCTTTGAAGAAATCTGGATGAGAAGTGAACACAATCACAAGAATCAATCATAAAACTGGTTTTCTGTGTAAAATGATTTAGGACATATTCTTCCCCTATTTAAATAATACCTTCATAGTAAAAAATGTTTGTATTACTTCTAAGCAGATTTATTATGTTGCGCTTTCTCACTGGGTTTCTTTTTTAATTGAGTTATGATGTAATGGAATACAGTTCTGAATGTTTGTGACTGCCTTAACCCCTTAGTGACAAGACATTTTGACCTTGACTTTCCCTTGGTGACGAGGGCTGTTTTTACATTTCTGGGGGTTTTGTGTTTACCTGTAATTTTCTTCTCTCTCACATACTGTACCCACACAAATTATATGTTGTTTTTATCGGCATAAGAAGGGCTTTCATTAGATACCATTATGTTAATCATATCTTAAAATTTACTATAAAATATGATGAAAAAATAAAAAAAAAACACTTTTTCTAAATTTAACCTAAAATATAATTTACACAAATACAATCGTATAAAAAGAACCCGTCTAAATAGTTTCTAAGTGTTGTCCCGAGTTCAGAAATATGCATGTTTCCATATTTTTCTGCTTTTTTTGCGAGTTATGGGGCAAACCAAAAATAGTATTTTAGTTTTTTTCCTATATTTACCTTTTGACCCCATCCTGAACCCTAATTTAACCCCAACTCTAACCCTTATGCTATCCCTTAATATATTTTAATTTTAACCCTATCCCTTATGCTAAAAAATTATGTATATCCTAGTTTTAAGATAATTAAATCTTTTTTTTTTTTTTTACATTGCAATGTAGCTGACTGCCTCTAGGGGACTTTTTGTTCACTTCCGAAGCTCTGACCACAGGAGGGCATAGCCATATTGCCGGAGCATGCTGTTCCTTCAATATGGTGCCCACGATCGCTCCGTGGGACGATCGCGGGTGCCCCAGATAGCAAATTTCGGTGCTGGCTATTGCCTCGACATCGACGCTATAGGCCAGCACCGTTAGAGCGGTTTTCGCGATCATTGATCGCGAAAACCGCTCATTTTACCGCAGGATGTGTCAGGCACGTCCATTGTGGGGAACAGAGTTCCCGGCAGGGCCTGGCACGTCCATTGTCATGAAGGGGTTAAAGGGACTCTGTCAACCTAAACACTGCTCATACTGTGAACGTAGCGAAAACAATATGAAACATGATCAATACATTGTGTTGGCAAAATTGCAAGCACATAAATAAAACAAGAGAAATATGTTTTAAATGTATCCGTGGTGCCTCCTGCTTATGACATCACCTTGTGGCTATGATATGCAAATTGCACATTTCCCATTGAAAAGTAGTTAATTTGCATATCAAGCCACAGGTGATGCCATAAGCAGCAGACACCAGAGACACATTTAAAACATGTTTCTCTTAATTTATTACTTTGCTTGCAATTCTACCAACGCAATGTTATGAGTCATAATGTTTAGTGCTTTATATTCATAGTATATTTAGGTTACAGAGACCCTTTTGATATATGTAGCATTTCATGTTGGCTCCAGTTACATATTTTTCTGTATTTGTATTAGTTGTATTGTTAGAATTCATGCAATAACAATTGTAGACACATGGTTTTCTCATCGAATACTTATACCTCCCCCTCCTTTGCAAACCAAGCCAAACATTCTATGCAACACTCCATGTGGAAGTTGAATAGTTTTCATAATTTGTTTGAGAGAATGTTGCATTATGATGCAACTTACACACACCAAGATAGCAGAGCAGCTATTTCACTGCTTCATAATCCAGTCTGATAATATCACAATATCACTTTGGGACTAATACCAAAGTGCTAAAAGATTTGATATCAGCAGAACAGTGCCAGTGTATTATCATATTTTACATATTCTCCCATATCGTCACTGGTTACCTAGAGTACAAACCAGTCTATGGAAGAGTTGCTTCCTGGAATTGGTCAGTGGGGAAACGGTCTGTTGCCAGTCTACACATCCATTATTGGACAAGGGCTGATCAGACCTCTATTGGTCTCTGAAAGCCTTCCCCTCTGGTGGATGCAGCACATTATCAGATATGGCTTCTGTTTGGAGATTGCACATCTTCTAACAGAAGATAAGTAGTTTGGAACCTACCTCCTGCACCAGACCGACATGTAGGAATACTCCCTGTGGCAATTGAATATACATTAAAGAAAATATTGGTATCTATAACTCCACAAATAGGAGAAAGCATTTACTCTCCAGTATTTGTAGTCCTCTTTCATCCTTTGATTAAGACATTTTTGCTACCGACTACTAGATTAAGTCCACATCAGTTAACATGTTGTGATCTCAACCTGATCTTTAACCTGGTTACCCAACCCACATCTGAGCTGTCCATCAAGAGACTTACCCTTGAGACTACTTTCTTGTTGTTGATCACATTAACTAGAATAGCTGGTAAATTTCAGGCTATATATATATATATATATATATCAGTCATTCCTCTTTGGAATATGGAGTAACATCTCGGCACTCCAACTTTTAAAGGTGCCCTTCACTCTAGAACAATAGGGAGAAAGAGCTGCACTCCCTGTACGTTAAACTGTCTATCAAATCTTACCTCTCAGAAACCAGCATGTGGAGAAAATCCAGTTATTGGTGGAGCAAGGAAAGGATACAAAGTTTCCAAAAGTTAACCAAGTCGATCAAGTTATTCAAGAAGCTTACTTTGCGTCAAGGAAGGAACCTCTATTAACTTAAAAGCGTTGTAAACCAGATCAATTTAGCTTTCTGATTTCAGCCAATTCTTACCTGTTGCAGGTGGAAAAAATAAGCACTAGCAACCGGATTCTATGGTAGTGGATGTTTTGGCAAGAGATTGCTGGCAGATGTCTTACCTGTAGAATACCCTCTCAAGTCTTTTTTTATTTTTTAAACTTAATGCTACCAAGGATGTCATGTAAACAGAAAATGATTACCTGATAATCTTCGCAGCATCTTGTTCCCTCTTCTGTAAAGTAAATGAGAGAGGAGAATACACTCCAAATCATCCCGCATTGACTGATCTCTCGCTACTCTTCTGATCTCCAATTTTCTTCCCTGTTTCCTATATCTTTCTTTCTTCCTGTTCCCCTCTTTAGCACATCACAGTGCATTGCGATGTTGTTTCAATTGCTGTTTGAAGTGACTCCCTTTTCTGCATTTTTTTAAAGTTTATTGAAACATGTGTATATAGGTATCTTTCATGCATAGATATTGTTAATATGATGGTGATCCTCACGTTCGTGGGGTCATATATTATTGTGATTTTACATGATTACAAACCAAAAAAATTAACAAGCAAATATTAAAAAAAATAATAATAATTGAGAGAGGAAAGTTACAGCTAAACACAAACCCCATACAAATATTAAAACAGCCATTGTCATTAAGGGTACAAAAATGTAAAATCAGTCCCTAATGGGTTAAACCACACCGACTAGTGATCATTAGACCCTAAACTTTCACCTACAGTTATATCTGATAAATCTCCATTTGTGAACACTAAATCTAGTATTGCCTCCTCAAGAGTTGGCTCCTCAACTACTTATTATTTTAGAAATAATCCCAGTAGGGAGTTCAGAATATCTATACTCTTGACGCAAGCAGCTATTTTGGTTTTCCAGTCCACCTCAGGAAGACTGAAACCACCAATGATGAAAACATCCCCTTTCAATGTCAGTTTAGCCAATTCCTAAACTAGTAGATTATCTAACTCATCTACTTGTCCAGGGGGTATATAAATCACACCTACATGAGTCACTGTACGATTACCAAATTGTAACATAACCCAAACTGACTCTGTGTTCACCTCACTAACTTGTATTAGGTTAGATTTTACATTGTCTTCACATACATGCCCTCCACCCCCTTTATTGCCTTCTCTATCATTTCTATATATAACAAGTAACCTTGTATTTCTATGTCCCAGTCATATGTACCATGTCTACGTTACAGCCACTAATCTACGTTCACAGTTAAATGTTTTGGTCTTTTCCGGAGGACTTCAGCTATTTTGGCAATAGCAGAGGACCTCCTGAAATGCCCACAAAATAAGCTGAGCTTATTTCTGCTTTGGCTGAATTCCGTTGGTCCATACCAAATGTGCCAATAGAAAAATAAAAAATTTCTTTCATTGAAGCATTTGGTCTGATAATTACCACTAGCCTTAGATACTCACAGACCTAAAAGCACCACCCCAAGTAATGTTTAACACCTCTGTAGGCCTATACTTATTAACAATCAATAACAAACACCTAACTTTTCAAATCAGATGCCTTACCAATTACTAACAGGAAATGTATACAATCAAAACCTTGTCTTAGATCACTTTTATCTAGAACAATAGTAGAAAAGAAAGGTCTCCGACAGTAGAAAATCAAATCAGTCCCCCAACTACACACTTTTATAGCTGTGCTTAGAAGATGATTAACTTACAGGTTAAGTATCCCTTGTCCAAAATGCTTGGAACCTGAAGTATTTTGGATAACAAATCATTTTCACATATTAACGCCTCTCAGCACTCATGGAATACAATACTATTAATGCAAATACCTTTACTGTGATGTAGCTATGATGTGAGAGATTGTTGGAAACCTGCCATTGGCACATCAGGCCTGCACCCATGCCATTGTATTACTCTTTGTGCTCGTGGGGCAATCTGAGCATGCATGGATAGGCTATATCACAGCTTAAGGGGGCTGGACATGGAATAAACTGTTGTGTGCTTGCATTCTGAGGCATTCTGTGTAAAATGTTCAACTTGTGGCAAAATCGGAAAAATGTTTT
This sequence comes from Pelodytes ibericus, assembly GCA_036172795.1. NCBI lineage: Eukaryota > Metazoa > Chordata > Amphibia > Anura > Pelodytidae > Pelodytes > Pelodytes ibericus. The sequence goes on along the minus strand of CM069857.1, from coordinate 232,268,669 downwards.
GCATAACTGATTTCTTGATAAGGGATACTCAACCTGTATTATCATAACTTTCACAAATTAGATTTGTTTCAAGTGGATGCTAAAATGAGCAGACTTCATAAGCCAATTGTTTTTTAATTGCTAAAATGTGTTTTAATTGATTTCAATTGCAGAAACATTAACAGTGCCCTGCTTTTTCAACTTTGCCACAAGGGGGCAGCAACATACCACTAGAATAGATCAGTGACATCCTTTTTCTATTTTGAAGTAAGATATGTCTTTTCTGTATCAAGCACACCTACATTTCAAGTTGAATGTGTTCATCTGACAGCATCTTTATCCTCTGCTCGACCTAACTTGCCTTTTGTTATGTTTCTGGCAATATTTATATTTTTTCTTAAAGAATTACAGTATTAAGATCCTTCCCTTTCAGTTAGTATTGTGGCACAATATAATACGGACATGAAGACATTTGAGTGACATATCCTGGACAATTTAAGGCATTGTCAGATATTTTAAGACCAGTGCTTCACACAACCTGTGGATATGTTTGAAAGACAGATAAATAGCCATAGTGTTTTCACATGGATTCCTCTAAAACAGGCTAACTAACGATCCTATACAGGTACCTTTGACAGAACTGAGGTTCTCTTTAGCCATATCCATTGCCTGGGGTCTACTGCCACTTTGTTCTCGCTTCCCTCTTAGGCAGTAAACAAAACATATACTGTTTATGCTGCAGGATTTCTGTTTGGAAAGAAATACGCTGTGCTATTTGCATGATCTCTAACAATGTCCCCCACCGCAATGGTGACGGATGGCCATATGATGCTGGTATCCTCCTTAAAATCCGATTAAACCACAGAATAAAATAATCAGTCAGTTACTTCAGTTTACCACATAATCAGCCAGATGCAATAATAAAACGGGGTAGCTTTTTCCCAGGAAGACCACCTGCCTCTCAATGCATGTGCAAATTTCAGAATTATATAGTTTTGTCTCATTGGTCCACGCTCTTTGAATGAAAAAGTACAAATGGTCAACCTTTTTTGATTTGGATATGTTTTACTTCTTTTTATAATATATTTTCTGTGAATGGTAAAATATGGTTTTAGAATGAGACACCATTATATAGTCCAGCCTTTCTGTGCTGTCACATCACCACCATCATAGGATTCTACGCAGGGAGAATGCAGAAGCTGACTGCCATGAAAAAATGCAATGGAAGTGTGTAGTAAAGTAAATACTTGCACAAATACAAAAATTGTATTTCTGACCAATTCATTCAATGACTTGGATTATTAACAAATTACTGTGGCATGTGTTTTTTTTTTAATTTTTTTTTATTAAAGGCACAATCCCACCAAAAAAATGAAAAAGGATTTCTATTTTTTATTTTGCATTATTGATTTCAGATATGTCTTTTGTTTGTGAGTTTATTTCATTAAATATTTTGCTATACAAGTGTGTCTGGGCACCGCCATTTTGTAAAATAGTGTTTTGGGGGGCCACCCCCTTGTGACTTTACAGCACAAATTTCTCACTTTGGGGCTGGGGACAAAGAATGCCGTCTATAAGTAAGAATTCTGATCATAGACTTGCACGGAATGGGAGGGTATTGTAACTATTACATCACAAGGGGGCAGAGTTATGATGCTGTTTAATCAGGTCAATCTCCTCTCTTTGTGTTGGAAGGCAGGTAAAAAAAAAAGTTGTACACAGCCACCTAGTCCTTCCCACTATGATACACAGGAGCCAGTAAGAGAGCAGGGGTGTATCTTATGACATCATGCAGGCTTTGGCCACAGTTGCATACCTCCCAACTGTCTTGCTTTGCGTGGGACAGTCCCAATTTGGGAGGTATGTCCCGCAGCACTCTACCTCTGCCCTACTTTTTGGGACAGCAGGACTCAGGACCGCAATCCCGTGGTCCTGATCACATTCTCCTGTGTCCCAGACACCAGAGAATGCTTACTGGGCATGCGCAGCATCTATTATGGCTTCAGAAGCCACGATCAAAAATGGATGGCGGTGTTAGCACACATGAGCGGAAGCACTGTCACCCCCTCCCCAGACTCTGGTCCCGGGGGCAAAGCTGGGAGAAATGCAGTTGTAAAGTGAGACTTGCTGGAAGAGTTTGGAGAATACTGCATCATGGGTAAAATGCTCAAAATGGATGCTGGAGAATTACACCTAATTTTATTTTTACATGAAATTAATTCAAACATAGAAGGGAAAAAAAACTGGTATATTTCTTATATATGCGTTTGTTTTAAATGCACACGTAATGTAGTTACATCTTATATAAGTGGTAGTGTCCCTTTAATTAATACAGTTATTGTGTTAATTATAGGTCTCTTTATCAATAAAGCAGACAGAAATACATTTTCTATTGTATTTTGGCGTATGCAAAGAGAAATGACAGTGTGGGCAGTCAGGTGTTAAATTATATTTTAATCATTCAATAAAAAAACATATTCATTAAATAAAATATTGTATTTGTTAATGATTAAAATGACCTTCCCCCCAGCCAAATGCAGACAGAATCACTGTGCATGCATGCGTCCATGTGCTGAATTTCATCTACCATTGTTCCGTGTCTAGACTGAAGGGTGACAAAAATGGCTGCTCCCTTCAGATGCAGACAATATTGCGACAAAGGGAAATGGTTTTATTGGGTTGTCATATTTTAAGCATTAAAATATACTATTTTATATGTGTTTTTATTTAATGGATAATGTATTCCTGCAGTTGTTCTTGAAAGTAGAAAATCAAGCTTAGATGAAATTGATTTGGTGATGAAAGCTGCTGTGATTTGTATGAGAATATGAACACTGCTTAATTTAGTTGTGGATGTGTGAGGATAGACCCTTATTTCAATCATTATTCTAATTGTAGGCTTGCATTCAAGCTATTTTTACAGGGCTTACATGTTTTCATATTTTTTTTTTTCCAAACAAAAAATTAATTCTTAAAATCAAAACAAATAAGCCTTTTACTGACTTAAATGATAAATAAAAGGATTTCTGTATGTATCACACCAAATTCTTTAACGGTGTGTGTGCTCCTTGTTTTGGTTTGAAATGAAGACTTTAAAATACTAAAACAGCATTGAAATTGTTAAACCTTTACAATTGCCTTATATACTGTGATTATATTTCAAAACCAAATGGAGAAAAAAACAGAGCAAGTTATTTATTTTAGCACACACACATATATATATCTTTAACATTTCTGTATATTATATCTACTGTGCTAATCAAACTGAAATCAAAATGTCATGAATCCAAAATCCCATTCAAATTTACAATGAAAACATTACGTTGAATAATTTGAAGCTCTAATGTGGGAGAAATCACGTGTGGAGTCTTCAGTGGTTGCAGAGGACTGAGAGCTGAATAAATTAACCTGTTTTTTTTTTAAGCAATCAAAGAAATAATCTATTAAATATTTGACTACTAAAATACTCTAGTGTAGAGTAAGAACAGCAAGCGTTCCTTCCTTCCTCCCTCAGAGGTAAGATTACAAGTTTTTAGTGCTAATAAAACAAGTAACAAGCTGTTCATTTTGCTCAAGAAATCCCTTCACAGTGATAAGACGAGTGTTTATTCATCACTTTACAGCATTGTCACATACACAGGTTGCTAGAATATCAGGATACCTTATTCCATTAAAGGACTATTTTTTTAGCCATTTTAAATATACATTTGTAACTATTCTACTTTTTGCAATAATTATCTTACAGGGTTTCTTCTGGGGAACCTCTTCTTTTGTTTGTCTGCATGGGATACCTAATGCACGTATACATGCCCATTGTGTGTTTATTTCTATGAAAAGGACACACATGCTCGGTGCTCACAACACATGTATGTGAAGTCATCGTCATGCTCAATTCTTTACCCGGTACTATTTTCACTGGTTAAGCACTGTGATCTGTCTCCTCCCAGGATCCTCCACTCCGGCCGTGTAGAGGGCTCCCCAGCCACTGCCTCTACTGGCAAACTTTACTTTTTTTAAACTGCTGCCGCTCTCCTCGCTGATGCAGACCGAAGACCCCCCACCCCCGATGAAGCGCCCTATGACACCAGCCCTGTACAGGAGTTGTTTGTGTAAATATGTGAATAGTCAGGAAAAAATGAGGGGAGCGGGAGATTAATATTCCAAGTGATTTTTAGTTAATGTGAAAATGTAAACTCAAACCACTTTGTGAGTGGGGCAGCCACTCTCTTAGTGGGGGCAGAGCCATATTAGGAAGTCACCAGTAGATCTGAATAACAGCCATGTTTTTCAGTGATGGTGATACTGTAGACTCATGTGAAGAGCCGTCTCACAGTGCCATAGGTTCGTCATCACTGTGCTATGCAGCACGAACCCTTCATGGAAGTAAAAGTAAGAGGTTATTAGCCAAAGATAAAACACGACCCCCGGGTGAGGAGACTCAGGAATAGGAAGATTGATCACAAAGAAGGGAGACATTTCTCAGGCTTCAAGACTAACATAATGATCAAGGAATTCCAGCCTCCAAGGAAGCGGTTACACCCCAATAAATCTCCTACATAAATGCAAAACACAGGACAAAACAGGCAAAGAGAATGAGAGACTGATAAATACATGCGATACAAACTTGCTCCTACAGGGAATGTGTGATTTGGGGGGCACTAGGGATTTTATGCACGAAAGAGGGAATTGTGAAGACAATTTCAAACTTAAGGACCATATAGCATAGCTTGAAGTATAGCTGAATGGGAGACTTTTTCCAACTCGGCTTCTTTGGCCTCAAGTTTGCAATTCCCTTCTCAATTCCCACTTTCATGATTGAAAACCTAGCTGTTGCAGAAAACCTGGGGTTTATCGATAGCAAATTCTTGTTGAGTTGTATGGTGTGTAGAACTCTGGCTTAGTCAGCCATAAGAGACCAGAAACTGCCAACCTGGAGCTGCCCTTCCTCCCACCTGCGCCCTGCCTGCTTTCACGTTCCACCTGCTTAACGATATCTAACCCTCATGCATCTTACAATCCCACAACCCTGCTCCCCACCCCAATGCCCCAGATTGGCATACGAAACCCCATGGAGCGTCTCCACAGAATCCTTAAATCCCCTAATATTCCAGACCACCTTCCAAGGGACATTATGATCTGCTTACACTCCTACAGATTTAAGTCTCAGATTCTGGCGGCTCTGAGGAAGGTCCCATTGGAAAATTCTGAGTTCAAGGACATACATTTTCTTTCAGCCATGTCTGTGTATACTCAGAACGCTCGTAGATCATTCTCTGAGTACACCCTAATATTGAGAAATCATGATATAACATATGCTTGGCGGTTTCCCACTCGGGTCATCCTCCATCATGAGGATAAAACAGAATCTTTTTCAACTCCCCAAAGCTTTAATGATTGGGTTCAATTGAAGAGGCTTAAGTAAATAAGTTGGGAATAGAATAACCCCTAATTTATATGAAATAGTAATAATAGTGAAGGAGGTGTTAATATACCCTCCTATTATTAGTTGGGGGCTGGAGAAGGTGTGTAATATGTGTAATGTTTGGTTTGGGGGAGGGGGGGGATGGAGGTGAGGGGAAATCTAGAGAAGTCATTGAGTAAAGGGATGGATGGAGGGAGGGAGAGAGAGAGAGAGAGAGTTTTTTTTTTTTTTTTTATTGCTTAAAGAGTTTGGAAATTAATTATTGGTACACGTATTCACTTATATAATAATTTAGTAACTCACATTCAATATAGGTAATACGTGATAATAAAAGTGCCCAATTTGTTTACGGCAATACAATTAACTAATTTCCCTTTGTGTTTTTTTTTTGTATGATTTATTTTTACAAATATGGAATGTATAGAGAAGGTAAATGGTATAGTTATAAGAAAGCATGGCTGCCACAAACAGGCTGACAGAAGGATTTTTGGGGAAATCGCTGGTAAAGTTAGTATTAATATGTGATCGTATGAGTATAGAGAAAAGGGCAAAAAGGTGAAGTATCCATTGGGGGTGGGGTTAAAAGCTCACTATTCTTTGGGATGCATTTAATAGAATGAACAGTAATATAAAAGAGACAAATTAATAATGTGATGTAATGGAAAAGGGATTGTATAGGTACTGAATGTTGAGAATGTTCCCTTGATGCTTTGTACACTTATCTCAAAAAGGCACTACATAATTAAGGTGCCTAATAACAAATGTTTTTTTTTCTTTCCACCCCTATCTACCCTTCTTTCTCTGTCTCCACGCTATTATTCAGCGTAAATTTGAGATGATTGGGTAGCAGGAGAGAGGTCTTCGCTAATGGCATAGGCACGGAGCCCGTATATAATACGGACTCAAAGGTAGGATTGCTAGGAGTTCATTTTTGGGGAATGGGGTACACCTTCTGGATGGGATATTGGGAATCCCCAGATGGAGGCTGGGGAGTGGTATGTTTTTGTTGTTGTTTTGTTATGTGGTCTGGAGAGACGACTGTGAGAAGATGTAGGAAAACATTCGAATCACTAGTATTAGAATAGCTACGCTTAATGCCCGAGAGATCAGTTCACCACAAAAGAGGTCTATGATTTATAGTTTTTTGAAACAGGAGAAAATTCAGACCTGCTCCTTACAGGAGACACACTGGAAATCAGGAGAGGAAAAGAAAATGAGATCGAAAGAGTTCCCACTGATTTTCAGTTTGTCCATGGTAAGCAAAATGAAGATATTAAGACTATAACATGGTCAGACTACAGTCCGATAATCCTGACTCTGGCGGAGGAACAAAAAAGGGGCAGACCCAATTGGAGGTTAAATAACCTATTGCTTAGTAGAGAAAGCTACTAGCAACATCTAAAAATTATAACGGGTAGATTCTTTATAGAAAATAGAGATAAGGGGGTCATACCCACCCATGGTGGGGTGTGCTTATAAGTGTTATGTAAGGGGTGAATTGATAAAGCTTGGCTCCAGGGAAAAAAAGCTGAACCTGGGTAATGTATCAGATCTCTATATACAATTGGAGGAGATCATTAATCAGAATAAAGCTTGTCCAGGAATAGAGTAAACAATGAAAGCCCTAGAATTGGGAAAATAAACAAAGCATTACTGGCTAAAGCTAACAGGGGACTGGAGCGCCTCAGAGTATCTGCAAGGCAACAGAGTCAATAAATTTATGTCCAATAGATTAAAAATGAAAAGAGTAAAGGAGAATGTGGTCAGGATTAGATCTAAGGAAGAGATATACTACTGACCCCATAAAAAATTGGAACAGGTTTCAGGGATTTCTATCATGAGTTATATAACCTGCCAATCAAGCCTTCCCCCACACATTTTAAGGAATATCTTCAAGGAGTTTGTCTCCTGCAATTAGATGAGGTCCAGGTGAAAAAGATGAATATAGAAATCTCAGAAAGCGAGGTGGTAGCAGCAATGGGGAAATTGGGTTTTGGCATGGCGCGTAGTCCGGATGGATTTAGCAATTTGTTTTATAAGCTGTTGGAAGGATAACAAAAAAAAGACACGACACAAGCATTCAATGTAATTGCTAAGGGTAAAGATGTTCCGCCAGAACTTTTTTGCAGGCTAACATTGCGAATATATTAATGGAGGGCAAGGATCCGGAAAGGGTTACAAACTACAGACCCCTATCACTCTTAAATACTTATCTAAAAATATACTCGGCAATCCTGGTGGAGTGGTTAAAACATCTTGTCACCTGTTTGATTCATCCGGACCAGGTGGGCTTTGTCCCGAGTAGAACTTCTTCTAGCAATGTTAGGAGACTGATAGATATTCTGGATTGCGTTGAACGTGGTCGGATACCCCACCTGACCTTGTCTTTGGATGCCGAAAAAGGCTTTCAACAGGGTCGGGTGGGGCTTCCTAAGGGAGGTCCTGGAAGACTTCGGCATACAGGGATGGATGACGGAGGCTGTTATGACTTTATATACTAATCCAGCGGCTTTAGTATATAAAGCGGGCTTTAGCTCTGACTTGTTTGATCTGGCAAATGGAACCAGGCAGGGTTGCCTGCTGTCTCCTATCCTGTATATTTTCACAATTGAACCATTGGCAGCTTGTATTAGGGGCAATAGGCACATTAGGGGCCTCCGTACATCTTCTGTAGAATTAAAACTTAACTTATATGCCGATGATGTGGTTATCACCTTAGAGGACTCTGAAAGCTCTGTGAAAGAATTGATTAAGGTATTGCACCAATTCTCGGAAGTCTCGGGATACAGGTTGAATTGGGAAAAAAACTCAGCGATAGTAATGTTACACCAGAAATCAAGGACGAGCTTCATGCTAATTATAAGTTTATTTGGGCTACCAGATTTAAATACCTGGGTGTCATGGTCACTTCAGCAGTATCTAACATAATGGAATTGAACTTCTTACCACTTTTTAAACAGACAGCCAAACAACTAAAATATTGGGGGAAGATGGAGTTTTCATGGCAGGGTAGAATAAACATAATTAGATCTTATATTTTGCCAAAGTGGTTATATTTATTTGGATGGTCCTGCTCCCCATGCTGAACAGCTGGCTGACTCAGGCTTTATTAGGCTAGTTTGTTAAGGGGGGGAAGAGACCCAGGTTAGCGATCACCCAGCTATAACTGGTGTATAAGTGTGTTCCAGGGTGGATTGGCCATGCCTGATATTCAAGAGTACTTTTTGGCTAACACCCTGGCACACGCCATTAACACACAAAAAATTTCCGCTAGGGAAGAAAAGATAGGGACCAATTTGGTAGAACAAGAGAACCTTTTCAGCTGCTTTTGGATAACTGGGGAGAGCCATAGGGAATTTAATCAAGCTAATAGCAGAGTTTTCACAGTGTTCACTGTTTGACCTTAACGGAGCTACAGTTTAATCGTTTAGTTTTGGTCCCCAGCATGCTCAACAGGATGTATCCTGAGGCCTCTAGCCGGTGTTGGAGATGTGGCTCACAAAAAGGAGACGATCTCCACATCTGGTGGCAGTGTGATCTAGCTTCAAACTTTTGGAGGTCAATAGCTTATAAAATCACCGAGGTTGGTGGAATAACTTAACCATTTGACCCACTTATCTTTTTTCTTCACTTAAGACTCCCAAAGATGCATATATGATTAAATGCATATATGAACTCGTAGTCCACCTTTTGATAGCAGCAAAACTTTCCCTGACAAGGAAATGGAAATCACCAAATTTGCCATCATGGAAAGAGGTGAAAAAACAGCTAACCCACTTATCCTAACTAATTAACTAACCAATAAAAAAGAAAAATGTTGGTTCCCAAACCCCCCTTAACAAAAAAGCCAGAAAGAAAACCTCTGAAGAGTACGGTGTCAGATCCAAAAGAATCACGGAACAGGCATGCAAGGGTTAAATTTAATTAAATAAATATATTACAATGACATTTATTTATTAAAAAAATGTTACATTTGTTGGAAAAAAACAAAAAAAAATGAGGGCCATAAAGAGGAAGGAAACAGATCAAAGTAACAAACTGTGATCAGCAAGGAAAGGGTTAATTTTTTTCAAAACAGGAAATGTTCTTTCTTTATTTTTTACTTACAGGTCACTTTCTGTGCTTCACCATTCAAGGATGTGAAGCACAGGGAGTGAATTAGAGGCAAAGTCAAATCTAGCTGAATAACCTTAGCAACATTTACAAGCCCCTCCTAGAGTCACACCCTCAAGCCCCCAAACTGAACTAGTTACTGTGGAGGACACAAACAAACACATCCTTTGTTTGAAAGTAACCCTTCCACTGCTGGTAACTGTCATTTTAAGGAAAGGGAATGTCTAAATATAAAAAGTGAATTATATGGTGGTGAAGCACAAAATATCATATTACAACATTTAGGAAGCACAGATCATTGCAACCCTGTACTGTGGCTCCAGGCCCTATCTACAGGCCCCACTAGCAGTTTTTTTTCTTCTTTTAATAAAATAAAATATCCCTGAAGGATTTCTGACAGACCTAACATGTCCCTGATATTTTAAAGAATAACTTCTTATTTTTATATAATTTATTAGTGTTTAATTTTTTTTTTTAATTTACATTTTTTTGTTTAACCCTTTCCTGACGCTTGGACGTTCTATGCTGTCCTAATTTTAGTGGACCTAAAAGACGCTCTGGCTGCATAGAACATCCAGCATTCCCCGATGAGCTGTGCTTGCAGTGCGATCCTATCTGTCAGATGAGGCCACTTTGAGAACCCTCAGTCTGACAGGGAAAATGTAGCGGATACTCAAAGCGAGCGCCGGCTACATTTTACCTAATCGCGATGTGATGTGCCTGAACTTCCGAGTATTGCAATCTTTTGGCAGGGACCCACAAGGTCTATTAACTATTATTATTTTTTGCTTGCATGTTATAGGTTAATAACTATAAGTTGCACGTAGCTGTTTTAAAACCATTTAAAAAAAAAAAAATACGCGTGAGTGACCCCAATATCTGTCATGAACCCATAAAAAATGTACACGTTTTTATAAAGCAGAAATCCCAGGGTATTCAACTTGAGGTATTTTGACACTTTTAATTCAGTTATTTTGCCACCAATCTTTGACAAGTTTTGGTGTAGTAATTTTGTGTGTGGTTTATTTTGACACACTGAACTTTAGGTATGAATTTAAATGGGTTGTTCTATTTTATTGCCAAACACCCCAATATATTTTCAACAACTTCCCCTGAGTATAGCGGTACCCCCCATGTATAGGTTTGCTGCTAGGGTTATGGGGCAGGTACAGGGCCAAATTTAGGATACAGTCATTGCAGCTTTATAATGTGTGTTTTTTATGTAATGCTTGCGGACTAGATTTCCTATCATACTTAGCCAGCCAAAAGTTACCATAGCATCATAGGAAATGTAGTCTATAGTAGAAAGTAAAGATTACTATCCTTGCTACCTTGCGGCTACATGGATCATATATCCAGCGTATGCGGGCCCCTATATACTGCTGGGTGCCAATGTGAAGCACTGACCCAGCTAGCAGTCTTTTAAAAAAATTTTTTTTACAGACGGTACCAAGGTACGTAGCCATGTCATTTATTAATATGATCGCAGTATGCCAGTATGATCTGCATGACTGTCCTGGACCATCATCCGTCATGAGTGGGTTAAATAATGTGAAATGTATCTCTATTGAGGGTGCCAACTATTCTTTGTCATGAAATATTAAATATATATTTAAGTATTCAATATCAATGGATTTATCATTATATACCTTAGTAATAATAATGTTGGTATTTTTTCATTGAATGCTTTCAAGGTATCAGTTTGTGGGATCCACCAAACGCCTCTGTATTTCACATCTGTACGAATGAAACAGAACTATGAAGCTGATTTGCTTGTTGTTGTTGTTTTTTCTTCAGGGTCCTGTACTAATTGGAAGTTCCCAAGGAGGTGTTAATATTGAAGATGTTGCTGCTGAGAATCCCGATGCGATTGTTAAAGAACCCATTGATATCATTGAAGGTATCCGAAAAGAGCAGGCTGTCCGGGTATGTGTTTTATTCTAATGTCTTATTCCTTTATAGTAATGTTCTATTCAGTGACATTCATTACTGTTTCCATAAATATTCAGTCCATTCAAAGTACTAAAAAGAATCCTATATTAATAATGTGTTTCAGATTATCTGAGTAAAGTATTCCGTCAATCAAATTTCCCATTATAGCAAACCTGTACTTTTTTCATTTTTACCAATACACAGCAATTGCTTTGTAAATATAATCTCCTGAGATACCTTAGAAGATACGAATAGTAATTCTTGCCGTCTTTTTCTTTTCAATTTTGGGATAAACAGTATATGGAAAAACTTTTTATTTTATTTTTTTCATGCAGATTTGATTGAAATATTTTCCATTTTCGTTCTACCAGGCATTGCATCTATAAGAGTCATTTCTTAATGTTAGATGACTGCTTATATGTAATGCTTACCCGTGTTGTGTGATTGTCATTGTTACCCTAAAACATGAGAGTTCTGGCATGACATGATTGTAAACAAGAGCTGTGGTCAATTTTAAAAGCATATCATATTAAATTCTGCCTTATAAGGATAAATTTGGGACCAAACGAAAGCCATACATTTTCAGAAAAAAACAATATATAATTTTTATGTGTACAGTAAATGAGAGAATTCGCTGAATTCTCCTGACCTAAAGGGGTTAAACCATAATAAAGGTCTAAGTAAAATGAGGTAGTCTTTTTTCCTAATTGTAAGCATCCTGCATGGCATGTTAGAGAAACAAATTTCACCAACAAATTGATTTCGTGTTGATCATGTCACTTTATTACTCTATTTTTTTTCCAGCTTGCTGAAAAAATGGGATTCCCAGCAAACCTTCTAGATGAAGCCGCACAGTGTATGATCAACCTCTATAATCTGTTTATGAAATACGATGCTACTATGGTGGAAATAAACCCAATGGTGGAGGATGCATCAGGAATTGGTACGCTTATATTTCCTTTAATCTGGAAGATTTGATTCATGCCTGCCAAAAGAAAATTATTTTTCAGCAATTTTTGAAGGGAGACACCGTTTCCCACTTACAGTAACATTTACTCCACTTTACTCTTTAATTGAGGGGGGGGGGGGGATGCTAATCAACACATTCCTTTGCAAGTACAGCTGTATTATTATAGTGTGGTAATGTACCTGTGGTTGCTGTGAGCGATGGTGTACAGATGCTTCTATCTGTACAATGATCCTAATTATAGTGCTTTCCTCAGATATTCTACCATGCTATTAGTTATTAAATACATTTTTATCATCTATAGACTTCAATAGGCTGTGTTTCAAATGCAATCAAGAGCTTGTCAATTCTTTGTTATAATGACAGAAGACAGTTGGCATAAATGCACAATTTTGTAACCTCCCAGACCACTTACATAATGGACAGTTGTGCTTTGCATCCTAAGTTGAATTCTCTACTATCCAGTTATGTATGATTATTTACCACTTTTTATGTTTCGGTAATTTTTAGATTAGAGTGGTCCTTTAAAAGAGCCATTCATCCCCCCCCCCCCCATATGCTCACCTATTGGATATATGATGCAGTATCATTAGAGGTGTTTTAATAAAATATTCACAATTATATATTGCTGTACCTGACCAGCTTTTATTAGCATATGCTATTCAAACTTGGAAATTGATAGAAGACATTTTGAGTACATATTATGGCTTCAGCACTCCTACCTTCAATCATTTATCCTAATTGCCAAAACGAGGAGCCATCGCTCTAGGGTTAGCACCCTTTCTAGGTAGACCAACCAACACAAATCTCTTGTTGCAGCAGATGAAGGATCATCATACTGTCCATGCAAAATACAATTGAGCACATATATCTGCATATGTTAGGAACACTGCATTAATACTCAAATAAAACACACAGAGAAATTCCAAATCATGTTCCAGCTCACTTCCTACATTACGTGTCCTTAGTAAGAAAAATCCAATTCATTTTACCTAATGCCCTCAATTAAATACTTTCTTATTTCATTAACCACGTAACTTCACAAATGCTGTCCTTAGGCAAAAACAACTTACTTGGGTCTTGGGATCATGATTTAAATCACTAGTCAGTAAGACTCGATTTAAATCATGATTTTTAAATTTAAAGACTCATTCTTGCTGTTAGTTCTAATCTTTAACCCCTTGAGGACATGTTTATGGAATGTTGTACAATTTAGGTCACGAGATATTTTTACACGTCTGTGTTTATCTGTAATTTTCCTCTCATCACATACAATATCCTGTTTTTAATGCCATAAAGGGGCTTTCTTTGGATACCATTATTTTATTGTCACATAATTTACTATAAAAAACACTTTTTAAAACTTTTACATTTATTAACATTTTACACATTTACAAAAAGAAATAAAGCTACTAAATAGATTGTAATATATGTCGTGAGTTTCGAAATATTCACTAACAAACAATAAATGATGATGATGATGGCGCTACTAATTGTGCCAGATGATATTAATTAAGCTGCTTACAGGTGAAAAAGGGGAAACCTAAGAACCTCTAATTAAAATACAAAAAATAATAAGAAAACACTGGAGTGCTTAATAACACTAATGATACATAAGAAATTAATATAAATATATTAATAGTTAATGTGTAAAAGATGAAAAAAATGATAAAATTACACTTAAAACCAGCATTGTAAATCTAATCTAGCAGATTAGAATGGTACTTATCTAATCAGTATCAGTTCTTATCTCCAAACCTTTTAACAAAACTATTCCCAAACAGTGAGTGTTTAGCTGTTGGCCCGGGTTCTGAGGTTATTGGCTTGTTTGGGCTCAATTTTTTGAAGAATAGCCTTATGTCTTTCTGTAGACATAGACATAGCCGTATTGGCATTTCCTACCAGGTAAACAGCCCTTTGTATCCAGCCTCTCAGCGATTCCGCCATCTTGAAGATCTTTGTCAGTGGTCCCTGGATGTCTAAGATTTTATTTTGACAATTCCTTAATGAACAGACAAGTCTCTTGCACCCGTAGTCATAACTATTTAACCACATATTTGACCAGGGCCCACTCTGCTGATCTGGGATGCCGAAGCAGATCAGGATCAAACAACGGTTCACCTCTAAAATCAAGTGGGATAGAATTATCAAACTGATGTTCACTTAGTTGCTCACCTTTATTTAAGCATACTTTTATTGGCACGTGAACTACTTGACAGTCACGAATTACGACATCAATGCAATAGTTTGTCATCCTACTACCTTTTGTAATAATGTCTACTCTCTTTTCCTAATGTCATCTGTCCACTTGCACTGTTTCCAGTGTATTTTTAGTAATGATGATGTACATTCAACAGAGATACATGTAAACAAACAAAAATGTATACTATTAAGTGTACTTCATCATAAGTTTTAAGCATTTTGTTCAGTAGAACTTTAAGGTTGTTTATCATTTTCTTCCCTCCATGCCTCTACCCACTATGCTTTCTTTCTATCTCCTTGCTTAGATGTTTTAGTGGCTCGGTTGCACATATTTCATGAATGTTTCTGACTCATCCTCTATAGCAGTGCAAGATAAATGACTGAAGCCAAGATAATTGAAAAATGTCATGCCAGAAAACAAACCTTTGTAGAGGAAATGAATGCATTTTAGAATCACAGCTTGCTTTAACTGCAGCCATGAAAATGACTAAGACTGTAATATTCAACAAAGAAAATTTCTATATTTCATATTACAAAGGCGACAGTTTTGTAGTGAAAGCTATCATATTTTCACAGCCGCCATTTATTTGTGTGTCTTCCATTCATCATATTTACATCCTTTCTCTTTTGTGTGTGTGTCTCTCACTTGAGAGAAAGGTACACACACATATAGATCCATAGATTAGATGCTCACACACACACACACACACACACACTGCACAGTCCAGGTGATCGGATTAAGGATTGGATGAGATTTGCTCCCTATAATAGCCCTCCCAGTTCAAGTTAATCGTTATTACTATAAATATAATCTAGTACATTAACACTCCTATAAATAATCATGCCATTATAAATACCATACATAGGAAGTGCAAATACATAAGATCAAGTGAAAAAAGGTCAACCGTGCAGTATAATAAATATCATAAACCAATGTTCTTATAAACCCCACAGTGAACATAAAACGCATGAACCTATTACTCTAGATTTGCAACAGTCTCTTGCTTCTCCTGGGGATAGAATGAATCATGTCTCGTACTTCCGGGGAAGAGGAGTGCATTCACTTAAACGCCTTAATATCGATGCTGTCACTTGCTTGGAGGTAGCCGGCGACTTGATATTGTGGAGTGATATAGTGTCTGTCTATGCTTTCCGGACATGTTATAGGGATACAGTGCATGTTAGTGGCTGATTAATAACATTTATACCGCACCATGTCCATGTCTTTTTGTTTCTTTAAGGGCAACATTGACATTAGTGAATTGAAGTGCACACACTCCTTTTTCCTTGTATAATGGGAAATGATTATTTCCCATGGAGAACCAAGAGACTGTTCATTATAGAGTAAAAGAGTTGCATGTTCTCCTGGGTTTTATACAAACGTTGGTTTCTAGACTTGTGCACTTTACATTTTTTGAATTTTGCACTTTGATATTTTTGCCCTTAGAATTAAATGCCAAAATATGCCTAGAATATTAGAAATCCACTTTCCTTCTGTCCCCGATTTCATTCGTTCCTAACCTCTGCGCCTTCTTATCCTTCTCTCTGTTATGTTTCTGTTAACCACAAACTGTTTACCTGTTGTGACTTTTTTGCACATGCCAAATTCTGACAGAGGTCTTATAGAGGGCAGGCATTGCTCCTGAAGTCATGTCATTTTTATTTGCAAAGCATACAGATGGATAAAAAGCCATCACGCTTCATCGCAAAAAAGCTTACATCAGACCTACTTATTTTGTACATTGTTGATTTGTCCATCTAATCCAAAAAATAGGAACTTACAGTTCAATTGACATTTCAAGTGAAGTTAATCAAAGCCAATACATATTTAGGAGGAAATTAGAGATATGCAATATAATACGAATAAGTGCAGATTTTTGCATTTGGGCAATCATTTTATTAGTGTAATAAATCATGACTTAAAGGGACTGTCTGGTGCCCAAAATGCATCTTCCAAATATTAATGCATATTAATTTGATTTTAAAATACTTTAAAAAGCATGTTTAACATTTTGCATAGCTTCAAATACCTAAATACTTACAGCTAGATGAAATTGTGAAATTACAGCAGTACAAGAAACCACGACTGCCCACGCTAGCTGAGTAAAAGTAATTTCCTTTTTTTTTTTTTGCTGCAGGAACCAATGAGAATAATTTCGTTCAAATGAATGGAATTTTGGTTCTCTCTAGTGTCATCAGACAATGTGTTGCACTGTCAAGAGATCCTACTGTGTACAAGAGCAAATTTATCACAGTCCACACAATGTATTCTATTCCCGGAGCACAGAAAAATTGGCTAAATTAAACTTTTATATTCTCAGTGTCTATATAATCACTGGGGAGGGCTTGCGTGAAATATTAAAAATGTGATTTATGCTGAATGCCTGCATCAAATCACACTGGGGAAAAAAGCCTGTGCACTACACAAGCAGTAATCTTCATCTTGCACCAAAGTGAGTTTAGGGACTAGACTGTCACTTTAAGTGATACCAGTAGACTATAGATGTCCTGTTTTGTTTTAAGTCATTTTACATAACTATGTTTAAAAACAGCAGCAAAAACATTGGATTGTTTTTGTTAGTCTAAATCCAACACTGCTGTTGCCATTTTATGGATGTCTTGTATGACCTCAATATGTTTTAAATGTCTGTGGCTTATGACATCACCTTTTGGTTTAATATGCAAATGTCCCATTGCAAGTTAGTTCATTTGCACACAAGCCACTGATCAAGCATACAGGAGACACTTGAGAAACATTTAAAACATATATTTCCTATATGTTGCGTTTAGGTAGACAACATTTGTGAACTCAGAAATGAAGTGCTTTATTTCTGGAATGCTAAATCATAAAGATCTTTTTCTTTATTTGTAAATATATGAAACACTGCATTAACTGATAAGATTGGTCTAATATGTAATGTCCTGTATTTTATTGAATGAAAGAAGCAATGGTTAAAAGAAGCATGACCCAGTTGTCCGGAGTAAACCCGACTTTTATCTTAATAGATACACGCGGGTTTAATATCTGCTGTGTCTCACATACGAGACACAGGAGTTCCTGGTTGTCGTCAGCTGAATGTGTTGGCAACGAGAGCCAGTTGCCGACCAGACGGGTGGCAGCTGTCGGTCAGAGGATAAACTGACGTATACTATCAAAAGTACAGTTCATCCTAACACTAAGAACAACTAACTTTTCACTTGTGCTTTTATATTGGAAGCACAAGTGACATATATAATGTTTAGTGTTCCTTTAATGTTTGCTTTTCCCTTGTCTGATCACCATTGTTTAATATTATTTGTTTATTTCCAGTAATGTGCATGGACGCAAAGATCAATTTTGACACAAATGCAGCATATCGTCAAAAGGAAGTTTTTGACTTGCGGGACTGGTCACAGGAAGATGAAAGAGACAGACAAGCAGCTACAGCTGACCTTAACTACATAGGACTGGATGGTAACATTGGATGTCTTGGTATGTTGCCGTTTCACAATTCATTTATTCTTTTTCTTGTTACCAAGGTGCACATGTTTCTAAATGGCTTTATTTTAATTGTATTTCACTTTCACTAGAAGCAGAGAACTTTTTTTCCCCTAATGATTTTTGTGTGAATTTACTTCATTGAATGGCTAATCTTCTTCATCCAGAATTCACACTCTATTAACCAGCATATGGTTGAGAATGTCTGAACAGACGTAGTAAGCAGTAGATGCCTACTTTGATGCCATGCGCAATGCCACACCATTTTGTATGTTTGTTTTTCATGACTGCATTTCTTATTGTATGCTCCCAGCAGGAATTTAAGAGTGCATTTTAAAATGGTTCTACGTAGCCTACGAAAAACTGCAGTATGTCTAATTTTTAAAAAATATAGTTTTCCTAAGGCAATGTTTGAAAATGTTCTCGGATATTGTAGAATCATGTAATTTGAATTTGTTCATTACTTTTAAATTTCAACGCAAGTCTGTAAAATACCAATTGTGAAAGGTTCAAATTGTAGTTTTGACAGCGTGTAGATGATAAACTGTTGTATGTATTATTTTATTTATTTTGCTCTTCTGTTAAATCTTAATCTCTTCTGGAGAAGATTTCTGTGTACATTAGATTTTCGTTTCCTAAAACGACTTGAAACTATAGTGATTGAGTTACTTCATCTGAATCCTACTTAAAAGATTGACTTCAGGACAAAAAAGTGACTCATACCCTTTAAAAAATACACAAACAAATTGTACACGTGTTCAGCCCATTCCTTTTTAATAATGATACTGGAATTTTTATCCCAGCAGAAATCTTAAATTTGTTAAACCTATTAATAGTCTTAAATCTTGATGACAGTTGGATCACTCACTGTGTAGAACGTCCATACATAGATATTATTTCATATTGGGTGGGTGGCTAGTTAGTGGGGGATTTAGGCGTTAACTAGTGGCGTTAACTAGTGGAGAGTACAAAATATATATGCAATAGGATATGTGTGCAGCTTTTCTCTAATCTCTCAACCAGCATATAACAATCAAGAAAAAAGTGGGTTGTGTGCTAAATACATAAATATGAAGCAAACAAAATAAATGTATACCACCTTGAGTCTCTTTAGGACAATAAATAACTCTCGAGAAGTGGAGAGGGGTCTGGCAGAGCAAGATCACCTAATGTGGAGAGCTGGATCACCTATTATGGGGACTTGGAAAATATATATATATAAATATAATGAAACAATACACTGTTATGTGTTTTAAATCAACAACAAAAATGTTGTTTTTTGTTTTGTTCATTGACGTTTCAGTCCCAACTTGGTGATTTTTTTAATGACTACCAAGTCAGGACAGAAACATCGATAAAATAAAAACAGTAACTGAGGTTAGTTTAAAAGAACAGACAGTACTCCTTTTTTATATGCTAATTGACTAAGGCAAGAACCAGGCCCTTGACATTGCTGAAGTATGTACAAGTATATTTTTAATTTATATACATATTATGTATAAAATATTTCTTATCCTTGCATTGCGCGTGCTAATGCAGTTTTATGGTCTGGTACTAGCTTAGACTTGATAAAGGTCTTGATAAAAGTCCTCAAGTAGGGACTGACTGATCAATCTTGGAATACAATTTTGGTATCATTGATTTTAAGACATCCATGAGTGCTCCTTTGGGTGTGTATGTACATTTACATTTACCCCTTTGTGCTTGTAGGATGTTCTATGTCCTAATTTCAGTGCCCAAAAACCTGTAGGATGGCACAGAACATCCTGACTGTAACAGCTTATCAGGTCCCTCTCTGTCAGATGAGGCCACTTCATAGGGCTCAGTCTGACATGTAAAATGTAGCCGATGCTCAAGGTGAGCGCTGGCTACATTTTACTAAAACTTGACATGCCCGAACTTCCAGGTCCACATGTAACATCGCAAGGTCTTGCGCTATTTTGGCAGGGACCCACATGGTCTATAAAGACCATGATTGAGTATGTGCCAATGTGTTCTCGGCTCCTGATCACTCTCTGATCTGGGCTAGGAGCAAAAAGACCCCGTTTTGACGCTTTGGTCCTTGAGGACAAAAGCACCATCAGACGGGAAGTGGTTAAATACACTGCAGATATTGACATTGTGATACTGGGACAATTGCTGATATTTTAAAATTTCGCAGAGTTTCTGTTTATCTGTAATTATCCTTATTTACTGGATCCACACAAATTATAGATATTTTCAGGATAAAGAAGAGCTTTGTTTAGATACCATTATTTTGATTACATCATATAATTTACTGTTTAAAAAAAAATGTTGAAAAATAACTTTTGCTTGAAAAATCTATTTGTCAAAAAAAATTTCACTTTATTACAAAAGCTAATAAAAAACCCCCCTGCAAAATAGATTCAAATGATTGTCCAGAGTTTGGGAATACCCCATAATTTTTTTTCTTTTTCTTTATGAAAATACAAAATACAAACAACAGAGATACATTCTTATACAAATATATTGACTTTCCATTATCTAAAAATTGCTTGCATAATCACTACTTATGCGTTCCATGATTCGTTCTTTCTGTCATATTTAGACTGATTCGGAATCTGCTTGGAACACAGATGGCTTGTAGAACGTTTACTTCCTGTATATTTACACATAACATATATACATAACACCCGGTGAAATCCCAAACTTCCATAAACAATTACCTATATCTTAGGGAGGTATACAGTGAAAATTGACAATATCTTATTTCAAGCAGAAGATACATATATTTTATATTTAGTATTAAGCTACCATTTTATAATCTTCCCTTGGTTACTATATCCATTATTACTGAAACCATTTGTACCCTTCTATCATTATTTCTTCCACTGCCATACTTCCCATATTTTATTATTTACTCTCTGTGTTTTTTTAATCCTCTAGGGAACATCCCTGTCGGATAATGTATTCATAGGGACTCGTTATGGGGTCTCTACAAGGGATGTTAATTCAAACACACTTGGCGGAACCTTAGGCGGGGGTGGGGGCGGGGGAGCAATGTTCTAAACTAATTGAACTTGTTGAGCTTAAGCCTCAATTTCAACTTATAAACCTCCTGCTAAAAGAGTGGTTACCTAATTCTCCTTAAAGAACCCCAGATCTGTTCTATCCATAAATTCCAATATTGATATTCTGGGTTGTTCCATGGGTTTTGTTCTATACTTCCCCTTTCCATCCTGCACTGATGTAACTTGGGTAAGAATCTTATCACTCTTCCAATTTCTAGCAATCTCCAGTTTTACAGCAGTAAGAATATGTATAATTATTTTATGTTTATTATTGTATTCTGGGAGGTTCAAATGTAGAAGTGCCCTTTCTGGAGATAGATCCCACTTATTGCCAAAAATGTGCATTAGCCGATGTGAAAGATCCTGCCAAAAGAGCCTTTTGGGTGGGCATAGCCATCATATATGGACATAATCTCCCCTCGTCCGCCCACATCTCCAACATCGTGGAGAGAAGTTGGGTACATCTTACTCATCCCTGAGGGAACCAAATACCATCTGTTAGCTACCTTATATTCTGTTTCATTCAGGTTTAGGAAATGGACTACGGTATAGCATATTTCTAGGGCCCTACACCAGTCTTTTTCTTATATTTTTATTTGGAGATCCTTCTCCCATTTAGCTATTGCTTTTGGACTTGGGTTGTCTTTGAGTCCCTCTATCATTTTTATGGCCCTGGAAAATATTTTTTTATTTCCCTGTTGATGTAGAATCTTTTGCAATTGATCAATTGATTCAGAATGTTGGTGAGTGAACAGATGCTTACCCCAAAATCCCTTTATACGTAAGTATTTAAAAAGACCTTGTCCTTTCAAATCGCGTCTGTCGTTAAGGTCAGCAAAAGGTTTGATTTCTCTGTTGTGTATCAAATCCTCTACCTCTCTAATCCCCTTGGCGACCCATGGGTGTAAATCTATATTTTCCAGTAAATCATTAATCAATATTAAAGGAAGAGATGCAATGATCTTGTTTTACAATCCCATCTTTTTCATTATCTTATTCCATATCTGAATACAATTACTTAGGGGGGGGTACTTAACTCACTCATTATCTCTTTATGTTTGGGGTTCCTTATGGTCCAAAATTTAGAGGCAAGAGTGGCCACCTTTGTTGTTTTTAGTTCTAGATGATACCATCCCTCTTTATTAGCCTCAGGAGAATGTGTTATAATGACTTGGGACAATATGGCGGCTTCTGCACAGTTTTTGATGATTGGTATTCCTAGTCCACCTTTTTTTGGCTCCCTAGATAATAACTGGAGGCCCAAACTCGATTTTCCCCCTTTCCACACGAATCTTGTGAAGGCTGTTTGTATCATTTCCAGCCATGGGGTGGGAAATTTTTGTGGGAACTTTTTGTGGGATCATGCGGAAAATATAAGTAAATTTGGGTAAGATGTAGGCCCTAACTATGTTGATTCTGCCCCAACAGGAGATGTACATAGATTTCCATATTGGAACATTCATGTTCATGTCTTTGATTTGGGGTAACACATTAATCCCCACCCATTCCTCCAAGTTTGTTGAAATATTTATCCCTAAATTTGTCAAGTGTTCTTGTGTCCAGGAGAAGCCATATTTTTTCTCTAGGTATAAGATCTGTGTTGTTGTCATGTTCAGTGGCATTGCTTTTGACTTATTAATATTTAATTTATAATTAGATAGCCTACTATATTCATTGATAATCAACATAATTTGGTCTACCGATGTAGTGGGGTTCTGTATGGTAAGTAAGATAGCATCTGCATATAGCTTGATTTTTTGTGTATCCTCCCCTTCATACTTTATTTGAACAATGCTACATGCTCATAGGGCTATGGATCACTTGGGCCACACCTTGCAGTGAGATGGGCATAATGTTTCTCCACTTGTGAATTCTGCTTGAAAATTAAACTGTGTCATTAACTTAAGAATGCAAAAAAAATCCCTTTTCAGCGTTTCATATTACTACTGTTTCTGCCCACTTTTGAGGTTTGTCTTGGTGTAGGGAAAGGAACCCGAGTGCAGCAGTAAATTGTGACCAATTTGTATCTGTGTCCAGCTAATGGTCCTTTGTTGCTACCAGGGATCTAGGTACTGTACTGCACTGCACAGTAGAGTGGAATTCTTTGGTTGATACAGGAAACAGGACATTATCTATGAATAGATAACAGATAGGATCTGTGTTCAGTGATGTGAGTATATGAGTAAAATCCATAAAGCTAAAGTAAGCTTGTTGCTACATAGTGCTTAGGGAGTGTGACCAATTTTAATGAATTTAATATATTCATTTTAATCCTTTTTATTTTTTTCAGTGAATGGAGCCGGTTTGGCTATGGCAACAATGGATATTATAAAGCTACACGGAGGAACACCAGCAAACTTCTTAGATGTTGGTGGAGGTGCTACCGTTCATCAAGTAACGGAAGCTTTCAGGCTCATTACATCTGATAAAAAGGTACATTAGGCTTGATAAATTTAAGTGGCGGCATCAAAAAAAAATCTAAGAATGTATACACTATCTAATCGATGCCATTGTGATGCCTTAAATGTGCATATATCAGTGGTCTTGCCCAGTATTCTGGAATACAAAATTTTGTGAGCACACAGGGCTGTTAAAGTTATTTGTAATTATCTAAAACAGAGCCGAAAATGTAAGCAACAAAGAAGTAGCTTTAACCTCTTAAAATGTCACTAACATTTTGGATTTTCTTTTTTTAGTGGCCATTGTATGAGGATAAACTGGCATGTACTTTTTAAGGTACATGCCAGTTGATTCTCTGACCTGCAGCGATTATGCTTCCCTCTGTCCTCTCTGTTGGTGGCATGTTAAAATGGAGGCCTCTCTCTGCTGGCAGAGAGAGGCAGTCAACCCCTGGCAGACCCCAAATAAAACTTGTGAGGACACGCTGATGGTCAGAGTACATTTGTGTGTATCTGTAACGATGCATGTCGGATTTCCTAGTTTGCATGAATACACTAAATAAGAAAGAGGAAATAAAGTTAAATATTCATATAACAATAAATCCCAAAATACTCTTGTCCTTGAAGCAAAGTTAAAAACCTGGTGCCACCTGTCTGGGCTCATCCTATTTGCATGCTGGGGCTGTGCTTTTTCTCAGACTGCCTCGTTATAGAGGCAGTAAGAAACAGCATGTAAAAGTCGCTAATTGCGCTCTTAACCTTTTAATGCATGTAATGTTATGTCGTCATCAAGAGGTTAAATAGCACAGTGTAATTGCAGCTCTCTCCATGCATGTTGCATATGCAGTTGTATGTATAGGTCATGTAGGTTCTCATAGCTAATATTTGCTTTTCATATTCTAAAAAATATCTCTGTGTGTGAGTCCACAGTGGATTTTAAATATGCTGATTCTTTTCTGCAGGTTCTTGCTATCCTGGTTAATATTTTTGGTGGCATTATGAGATGTGATGTAATCGCTCAAGGCATAATAATGGCTGTGAAAGACCTGGAACTGAGGATACCTATTGTGGTCCGTCTGCAAGGTACAAACAATCATCTTTTAGGATGTTAACTCACAGAAGCATGCGATCAATCAATACCTCTTATCCAAATTAGTTGCCAGGAGCCCCATATTTTGACAAAAGCAGACAAAAAAGCTGTAGAAAGCACACAAGCAAAAAAATATCCTGACACCTTCAAATTCACAAAAATTACTTTTCTCTCTTGGATCGGTTATTTTAAACGTTAAGAAAATTTAGATTTGTTCTGCTATGCTGAGCTTTTGAAGGTTTTAAAGTAGAAGTTAGCCGGTAAGCACTTTTCCTATGTTTGTCATTTGTGTCTCTGTTAGAGCCTACCCTGGTTACTAGCAGTAATTAGATTAGTCCCTGTCCTGTGTATTTTTTGTATGTTAGAGATACTTAATTTTCATTGAACCATGATATTTGTGTTACTTGGTTTCCTTGTATTATAGCGATCAGTAGGCATACCGGTCATTCAATGCATGTGTGACTTAATGAGTTCCATAGTAAATGAGACAGAAATGGATTTTAAATTGTGAATTTATCATTACTAGTGGTCAAATATTACTATAAGTGCTAATTATTCAGGGAAGAAAGAGGCCAGTGTATAATCACTTGATCTATGATTTATTTTTTTTCTAACTAGCCTTGATGATTATTTTTCTTTGTTCTGCAGGTACAAGAGTTGATGATGCCAAAGCACTAATAACAGCCAGTGGTCTGAAGATTCTGGCATGTGATGACCTCGATGAAGCAGCAAAAATGGTAAATATGGGATTATATGTCCAGTACGGGCATCTGTTTGTTACCTCATGTGTAAGCTATATACTAGTCATTTAAAGGATCAATAAACCCTTTTTGTATCAGTAAAGCAAATAATGACTTGTACAAATAAACCAAGGGTTGTTTTTTTTGCAAGTTATAGGACCATAACAGATAGTAGTGTTTTTGTTTCCTCAACATTTTCGGGATGGGGTAGAAGTTTACTTAAATAAAGCTAACTAACTGTTAAATTTTTGTATATTATGAGGCACAATGATAAACATTTTAGGGCTAAATTAACCCTCATCTGTCTGTCCTCCTAAAATTAAACAGTCTGTTTTGCTTAATTTCATTGTGTATTTCTTTTTGAATGTGCTGAATTTCAGAAAAATGTAATCAGCCTCTCTATTAAAATATCTAACTTTAGAAATGTTACTTGAATATTTTAAATATATAGTGCTCTTTTGGCAGTGTTTATTGCATAATGGTCTTTGTTTCTTACAGGTTGTAAAGCTGTCTGAAATTGTAACCTTGGCAAAACAAGCACAAGTGGATGTGAAATTTCAGTTGCCGATCTAATGTTGCTCAGTTATTTTGTTGAATTTGTGTCCCCCCCCCCCCCCCCTTTCCTTTCTTTCTAAGTTTTAATTAAATGCTTAATGACCGTAAAACGGTTGTTTAAACTGAGCTGCTGCTTTGGAAATCATTGCACCTTGCATAAATGTTTGAAGTATTTTACGGTCTAGGTTACAGTTTTTCATTGTATAGCATCAAAGCCCACTGGTGTATTGTAATTGTCATAGTTGGATTTGTGTACAAGACATTATTTAATCTCATGCTTGTTGATTGCATGCTACTTTACCATATTTAAACATATATGGCTCAATAAATACTCATGAAACTGTAAGTGATAATGCTAGATGGATGGTGGCTGTTGCAAAACAATTTAATAAAGCTGCTTTCTTAGTGGAAAGGATAATGAAAAAAACTACTATTTAAATAGTACAGGCCTAACTTCATGAGATTCTGCAAGTAAAGTAGTTTGCCTTTCTGATTACATAACCTATACATAGTATTACTTTATTTAGAAATCTGTCTAGGGCACTTCAGTAAAGTTAATGGTTGCCTATGCAGGTGACTAAATTCTTCAACACTCCATCCAAAATTAGCATTACCACCTACATATTATTCTTCCCCAGAATTCAAAGAGCTATGTAATCAGTACCTATCAAGTTACTTAATACAGTTCCTAAATTAAGTAACTTGTTGTTAGAACACACTGGGTTGGAAAATACCACAAGCAGGAAAATGAGATCTTATATGTAATTAACACGTATTAAAATATACATTTTAAGATCTTGACAACAATGCCCTTGTTTTGGATTTGTTTTTGCAAGGTTTTTTGTGTGTACATTTAGCTGAAATCATTAAATGTTGAAAGTACATAAATTAATTATATAAATAATGTCTCTCTAGAAACAAAAGCAAAATATAAAGATCAATTTCCAATTCTCCAACACATTTGGCATTGGCATTTATCACCGTAAACATTCTCTAGCCCTGTATATACACACATGCAACTTGTATTCTTCCTGCAAGGTATTTAACACATGGGTGAACAGATGTTACATTTTTTCATTTGTTTAAAAGAATTGGATATCAAACAATAAAATTTATCAACAAAATGTATTTCCTAAACAGTGCTTAATGTTTTGGGGAAAATGTAGGTTTGGGTATTGTTACTTTGTGAAGTAAGTTAAGATAAGTAGTAAAGAGAAAGACAAGTCTAAACATCAAGCAGCAAGGGCTCAGTTTGCTACCTCTACAGCAAACTTTACAATTAACCTCTATTCAACCATGAGTAGCAACATGTCCGTACACTATATGGACAAAAGTATTGGGACACACCACTTATTGAATTCCGGTGTTTCAAATCCATTGCCACAGGTGTATAAAATCAATCACTTGGCCATGTAATCTGCATTTACAAACATTTGTGAAAAAATTAGTCTTTCTGAAGAGCTCAGTGAATTCAAGCATGGTACTGTGATAGGATGCCACCTCTGAAATTACCGTATTTGCTCGAATATAAGACAAGGTTTTTTCCCAGAGCAAATGCTCTGAAAATGCCCCTTGTCTTACATTCAAGGTTTGTCTTTTAACCAGGGACCTGACTATAAGACTGGGAACCAGGTCACGCGCAGAGCTGCAGGGCATTTCCCCCCGGCATTTCTATGACGGTAGCCGGGAGGTCACATGACCTTCCAGCGGTCTGTCATGGAAGGAAGTGTCGGGCAGCACCGGAGGATGTCTGCGCGTATCGTGCTATCCACTATCCACTGGGGTGACAGCACTGGGTAAGTCTGGGGGAGGCAGCATTGGCTAAGTCTGGTGGGCAGATGGCTGTGGGGTGCGATGCATTGGCTACGTCTGGGAGGCAGATGGCTGTTGGGGCGATGCATTGGCTACTTGGGGCAGATGGGCAAATAAAAGGTAATGAAAACAAGAAATGCATTTTTTTCTATCATAATTTTTATTAAATATGAAAAAGCAAGTTACATGTCAATGTAAAACTTTCTTCCTATAGGATAGCCATTCAGGCTTTTAATTTTTTTCCCTAAAGGAATATCCACAGTTTGGGGGTTCATCTTATAATTACGGTCGTCTTATATTCAAACAAATACGGTAGTTGGTTTGTGAAATTATATCTTTGCTAGATATTCCACGGTCAACTCCACCACAAAGCGTTAATATCTGTACAAAAATTGTGCGGTGATAACTCTTTTGACCCCATTCCTAACCCTGAATCTAACCCTAACCTAAATCTTATACTAACCCTAATGTAAATCTAAGCCAAGACGTAATGCTAATTTATAGGGCAGCTCCACATTGGAGAAGCATGCTGCTCTATAATAAAGAGCCGTAATTCGCTCACTGGAGCAACTGCAGGTGCCTGGGGCAGCTAATTTTAGGGTTGCATAAAGCAACACCATCTGAATGGTGTTTGCTATCACTGATCGTGCGCACTGTTAATTTTACCGTGCTAGGCACATCCTATGCTGTTAAGGGAAAGTCTCTCTGGACGTGCCTGGCATGTCCAATGTTGTAAAGAGGTTAAAAACACAATACAAAGCAGGTTATTAGATGTTTGTTGACTAGGAACTGTTGATGTGAGTTCTCTATACATGGTGGTATACCATATTCCAGCTCTCTCTA
Source organism: Pelodytes ibericus (assembly GCA_036172795.1). NCBI lineage: Eukaryota > Metazoa > Chordata > Amphibia > Anura > Pelodytidae > Pelodytes > Pelodytes ibericus. The sequence continues at coordinate 232,240,105 of CM069857.1, read as the reverse complement.
CCCAGGATTACTGAATTCAAACTTTTTTAGTTTTGTGTGTGGCATTTATCCTAGGCCACAAATTATTTTCGTATGATGAAGACTTCTATTTACAATACTGCCTTGGGCACCTGGTTCATACCTACTTGTGTAAAGGTTTTTATGGGCAAATGGGAGGAAGAAATTATCTGGAACCATTATGTATTTTGTGCAAAGTCTTCATTTAGAGGGGATAACTAGAGGAGTTAGATGGGTTATCGAATATTTAAACTTTAATCCATACAAACTCATGTTTGTTCATAAGTACTCAACAGCTAATGTTGAATTTCTTCTCCTTATTTTGAGGGCCGTCAAGTAAAAACTAGAACGTACAATAAGCAATAGCTATATACCTTCATCTAGTCACCGATATACAACATGGCAATGCTATGTACCAATTCCAACACATTCATACGAATTGTATGGATTTGTCAGTATTTGAAGATCAGTCTTCAAGGTTCTAAGACAACACTTAGAAAAGGGTACTGTCAGCAGTTGACAGAGCCATAGAGAGTGCTAGGAATCTGTAGCAGTAGTAAGGTATACTTTAGTAGTTTAATAGCAAAAAAAATCATTAAGCAGCAGTGGAATGTTTAACAGGTGATCCTGGTTTAAATAATAAATGCATATCCCAAAGGGACTTTTATTGGCTCCTATCTCCTATAAGGTTTCCATAAATGTGGAGTAAGTGTAGGGTGCATTAATAGGAATAGTATTAGGAACTTTTATTAGCCAGATCACAGCAGAGGAATTTGACTTTACAAACTTTATTACCTATAATTCTAAGGGTGTAATCAAAAGGAGGATGTGCCTTTGCGTGCTTGAATATATACTGTATTTTCTGGCGTATAAGACTTCTTTTAACCCAGGAAAATCTTCCCAAAAGTCGGGGGTCGTCTTATACGCCGGGTGTAATCTTTTTACTTACCTCGTTGCTGTTCTGCAGGTGCGCGCGGCTGTGAGGGAAGCGTTGTGTGCTCCCCTCCAGCCGCACAACTTCAATAAAGTTTGTTTAAACTTTTTTTAAAACAAACTTTATTGAAGCCGCACGGCTGGAGGGGAGCACACAACGCTTCCTTCACAGCCGCGTGCACCTGCAGAGCAGCAACGAGGTAAGTACTGGGAAGGGGGTAGGAGAGGGGCAAAATCCTGGCATATTGGAGGGGGAAAATATTGGCATATTAAATGGCACAATAAAGGCATATTGAGTGGCAAAATAGTGTGTCTCAGGTTATGTGTCTATTGGTGTCACTGCGTGTCTGTAAGTGTCTCACTTTCTGTGTAAGGGTGTGTGTGTAAGTGTGTCACTGTGTTAGTGTAAGGGTGTGTGCGTAAATGTCACTGTAGGAGAAAATGCTCGTTGGAAGAGGGGTAGTCTTATACGGCGAGTATATGCCAAACTCTAAATTTTAACTGGAAAAGTTGGGGGTCGTCTTATATGCCCAGTCGTCTTATACACCGGAAAATACGGTAGTATAAGAGAACTCTGAAAAAACATGAGTGAACACATTGGGAAAATACTGAGGGGTTTCAAAAGTCACAGTGTGTCTGAACGCTATAGGAGTATATCATGGGGCGACCAAAGTTTTCTTAGATTATTAGGAACTGATATCGTGAAGCCCAAAGGGAAACCTGGATGTAAAGTTGGCTAGAAGGGAAGTATTCTGGATGTATAAATTGGCTCTCCATCTGGCTGGACTGAATCTAGACTTTTCTTAAAGCAATAGTATTAATGAATTTATTTAATTTCTAAAAATATAGATTTAAAATAATAGAATTAATGAATATATTAATCTACTTTGAATTACATATTAAATTCAATCAAGTACATATTTATTATTAGCACAATGCAATTAGTTGATTTTAAACTATTACAGATATTAGTATCTGTAGACTCCTATTATTAACATATGGACAAACCATGTTAAATTTGGAAAAGTCCCAATGTAGCCTGTTACTGGAGAGCATACAGCTGTTTTAGTTCATTTAGCCTTGTAAGTCACAAGCTCTTTATTTCTATAGAAGTCGTTATTTTGTCCCTTCTGGCTGCTGAAATGATTGTATTTACGGAAATATTGTGTATCCAGTAGTTGTGAAACAGCAATGAAAACTTGACTGACTGATCAGTTCATGCTCATGGGATGAGTGCTCACATTGTTTTATCGCTCACTGTTATGTTTGCAACTTAATTTCAATTTAAACAGCTGTATGCCTATCTGTTTTACTACCATCATTTCAAAAAAGTTTACTTGTTTCACATCTTTGCTTCCTTAAATCGTTGTAGTGGATGGTGACAGTACATTCATTTTGGGCTAATGTTTGCTAATGCAACACAAACATTATTTTTTATAAGACAAACACACACCTACATGGCATCAGTGGTGTGTTTTGAGTTTGTGTTGCCCTGTGTCCACCCACATTGGGAACTTGCCCCATTACTCACATTGCACACCCAGTACATGCCACATCACTCACACAGGAGATGTCCTAGTACCCACACTGCACACCTAGGACATGCTCCATCACCCACACTGCACACCCAGGACATGACCCATCAATTGCACACCAGGACTTACCTCCGCACCCCTAGGACATGCCCCATCACCCACATTGCACACCCAGAACTTAACTTATTTGAGATTTTTAACTAATAACTCACATATATATGTATTGTTTTTGTCCATATTGAATACATAATTTAAATGTTCAGTGTGAGTTGGAAAAAAGTATATGAACCCATGGACTAATGACTTCAACAAAAGCTAATTGGAGTCAGGTATTAGCAAACCTGGAATCCAATCAATGAAACAGGATTGAAGGTGTGTTTCTCAGAAGACCTATAATCAAGAATTGTTGATTAGCATAAAGTTGGAAAGGGTTACAAAGTAATCTCAAAGAATTAGTGCCTACTCTCTCTAGAAGTGGTTGCCCAGCCAAAATGACTCCAAGGGCACAATGCATAGGGTAAAAAAAGGACCATAGAGCAAGTAAAGGCTTGAATGAATTTTCCATAGAGTACCTTGAAACTTCACAAAACTACTGGGGAACTGTTTTGTGACCTGATGAAAGAAAGGTTGAATTGTTCTGGAGGAATAAGCAGCATAATGTATTACATAAAAAAAAGCACTACATACCAAAATGACATCATCCGAATTGTAAAGTATGGTAGAAAAAGCATCATGATTTGGGGCTGCTTTCCTGCCTGGATCTTGCCATCATTGAGGTATCCTACAGGATAATGTCAAGATGGTTGTCCACCAGCTAAAGCTCAGTAGAAATTGGGCAATGCAACAGGACAATGATCATAAACATCGAACTAAATCTACTACAGAATAGGTTCAAAAAAGAAACTCCGCCTTTTCCATCATTTTTTATGCTCTACATTCACAGTAACAAAAAGTACATTCACAGTGTCTTTAAATAGAAGCTCTTTAGTGATAGAATAGAAATAAAATACCTTACAGAGCCCTCTTATGCATATGACAATGTGTGTAGATGTTATTTAGAATCTTGGGTCAGGTCAGAGATGTGCTTGGAATAATATTTAAAATTCTACCGTTGATAGAAAAGGAGTTATTGCTGAAAAGACTTAGAATTATTCTGCCTACTGCGCTTACATATGAAAATTACATTTGCCTTTAAATGATTTGTGAAAGAGATTTTTTTTTTCAATAAAACAGAGAAAGCTACCTCTCTCTAGTATTATCACATTTGAAATACTTGTTAATTGGCATGTTTTTGCGTCCAGCCGTTGCTTTCTGAGGAAAAGACAGGAAGCTCTTTGGTTGCTAGGTGACAATACAGTTTTGAAAAGATCTTGGATTACTACATGAAGAATAAGATACATGCTTGTTTATTGGTTTTTCTGAAAAACAGTCTCATCAAATTCTTTGCAGGGAATTATGGAAAAAATCAAGACTAGTTGGAGTCTAATTACTTTCCTAGACTAGACATATTGTACACTGCAATTAAATAGGACTAAATCCTAAAAAGGCATTGTGCTTCATGGAAACTGCTTATTCACTCTATAATCATTTACAAAAGCAAAGACTGGGCTCTGTGAAAGCAGAGTGCCAGTTGTGAGACCAGCTATTTCTTTCAGTGGACTGTGGGTGTCAGAATGATCCCACACATCAGGTCAGCAAATACCACACTGACAAGACTTATGCCCAGTGGTGTATCTTGGCAGACAAAATTCAGGCACCCCCCCACTCACGTTGCACACCTACGACATGCCCAAACACCCATGTTGTACACCCACGACATGCCCCATCATCAACGTTGCACACACATTAAATGCCCCATCAACCCCATTACATGCCACCATCACCCTCATTATGTACCCCAACCACATCCATTACATGCCCCCATCATCCTAAAGCTTCCTGAACGGTGGGGGAGACAGAGAAGTGTGCTTTAACACCTGTTGGCAAAGTGCCGCCCTCTGGCAAAGTGCTGCCCTAGGCAAGTGCCTTGTCGAAGATACACTACTGCCTATGGTAGTCCAAGATGTACATCAGTGGTGGATAGGAGGCTTGTCATGAATTTCAGATCTCAACTACCCTGATGGGTGAGACCAGTCCTATATGCTAATGGACTGCTATCACCGGACATCTCAAATACATTAGAGGTAAACATTACACATATCCTACAAACACGAAGACAGGGCCCATGAAACATTACGCCCTTGAGGCCCTCCTGCTGTTTCCAATATATGCTGTATACATAACTTTACAAAGAATAAATACATCCTTTGCGCTTATAGGAGCATGAACTCATTAGAAAACAATAGTGCTGATTGGGATCTATCTACTGTTAGACTAGAACATAGAAAAGCTCTCAAGTTGGTCACTTCTATTCTATGTGAAGCTGGAATAGTGTAGCAGTGGGAATTCCCATTTGCCCTAAATGTGTGGCAAGGAAATTAGTCACTCTGCAGAACACTGCAATACTTCCTAAAGCTGTAAACAGTGGATCCCTACACCTCAAAGGCGTGAACGGCCAAGAATACCTGCAAATTTGCCTAATTCGGCATTGCAATGTTAAAGATAACAGGACAAGGAAAAGTGGGTCACGCGACTCATGCTTTTAATAGTGATATCCTTACTAACTATTATGCAGCATCTGTCCAAGGCATGGGTTGCATATGGCAACCTAGTAACATAGTCCATCAGGTTCAACCCTTCTACCTATCATTCCTTTTTTTGATCAAAAAGTAGGCACAACCACCCCCCCCCCCCCCTCCCCGTATGTAGCTATTTAAATTTTGCCGCTTTGGAGCAACAATAACATTTTGAGCCCCAAAAAAGCAGATTTCTCTTTATATGAATAAGCTCTAAAATATTAATATAATAATAATATGTGTATTTTATCTGGAATATGTTTGTTTAAATTGTTATTTTGTTTAGCTAAGTGAAACTCTTTGAGTAATTTTTAATAATGATTTAGAGATTTTCTCCAAAAACCCCCCACAGTGCTATGTTAACAGTGTTTAATTGCTTAAGCACTTTTTATCTGTGTAAGTCAATCCCATCTTTGCTGTATTGATTCCGTTAATCAGCCAGTATGGACTCAGACATTGTCTCTTCCTTGGGATAAACAGAAGAAAAGAAATATTAAAAATATGATTCTATTTTCTATCTCTACCACAGAGCCAACTGGTCCAGAGACAAGGTATGTTATAAAAAATTCTGTCTGGCCTACAGGTAGGGTTGCCACCTGGCCGGTATTTTACCGGCAGGCCGGTAAAATATTGGTCTCAGGCCAATGTTAAGTCTATGGAGACAGTACCAGTATTTGCCGGTATTTTTTTGAAGAAAAGGTGGCAACCCTACCTACAGGCTTGATATGTGCTGGCCTAAACAAACCTGAAAAATGCTCAAAACCCTAAATGAACTAACACCCAATTCCCACATGTCTACTTATCTAGTGCCACTTCCTCTAAAGCTGGTTGAAAAATAAGTCCCATGTTCAGTCACAACGGTGTGGCGAGATGCTGATGGCAGAGCACTATTCTTAAAGGGGACAACTGGACAACACAAAGTCACACTAGCCTCTATTTATGCCTGTAATACCAATCAAACCTCCTTTATTGCAACAATTTTGAACAAATTAGCTGATTTATTCTGGGAGGAGATTTGCATATGGTCCAAAAACCTCTTACTTGATTCCAATAGTGGAATTATTACATGGAGCAACTGTACCCCTTACATGTATCCCTTTCACCTTACTATTAAAATAGGACAATAAAATCCACGTGCTCTGCCATTTAACCGAACTCCCATATTCCTTCCAAAGTTGAAGAAATTGCTAACAGTAGCTGGAAAAATAGCACATGGCTCAGGGGCCTCCCTAAAACAGTGACTGATGAAGACCTTGAATAAATCATTCAGGAGTATTTGCAGAGCCTTCAAACCCATTACTGCAGCCTTGAGGTCAGCTGAAATCACATACACATGGAGCTCTCATTTCGCCTTACATTTCAAAAAGGACGATAAAATCTACATGATCCACCATCTGACAGAACTCCTATCATTCCTTAGTGGACTGGGTCTACCAAACATCCTTATGCCCAAGTGGGCTCAGCTAGACTCATAACCAGCTCCACACCCCTTATATACTGCATTGAATCTTCTCCAAGATCAATAGAGGCATCCCGTTACTTTATACTCCAAAATGCTGGCAGCTGTCTTCGGTTGTACTATCCTTCACTGGCATTCCAGTCTGAGTTTTTAATAGGCAGACTCGGAACCTGGTCATCTCCCTGACCAGATTCCCCCACTTTTTTTGGTGACATGTTTTTGTGTCAATGGTCTATCCCGCCAGGGGTTTATCCCCACTTTTTCTCCCTCTTCCCTACCACTTTACTGTCCCTAATCTATCCCATCTTGTCTACAAACTCTTCTTCTTCGATCCCTCTGTTCTCTCCTTTCCTGATTTTGTTTCTCTTATTTGATATTTTACATAATAGCATTCTTGCTACATGTAATGCTTATTGCTAAAATATTTTTACATTTATATTACCATAAACATTTTTGTAGGCTTAAAACCTGCTTTACATTTTAACAAAATTGCTACACAATCAGTAGCTCTAATAGACACTTAGTAGTTCCATAGACAAAATATTTTTGTTATTTGATCCACCTGATCAGAATAATTAGCTCATCTACAGGAAAAATTGTGTATACAAAGTCAGGATATAGTATACAAAAAAAAAGTAGCTCTAATATACATCAAAATGGGTGCATCTATTAAGTGAATGGCCTTGAGAGCCAAAAGCAACATTTTATTTTACCCAACACGTCAGCAAATGGAAGTATCCTAAAAATACCACCAAATATCTATTGGCAAAAGAGGCCTAATTGTGAATAGCTTTAAGAGCCTTTCACAGCTGGGCAACCACTGCGAAGTATAGATGAAGTGGACACAAAATTAAAGAGTAAATGTGAAGACTCAGCCCAACTGATACTTAATTATTTTGTCATTACGCTGTGGGTGTTGGTAATAGACATATTTAGTTTTAATGACAATGTTAAAGATTACATTTTATTAGTTTTGGGGACACAATAGGTGCGCTTGGTTTTTATTAACCAAAAATAAACCATCAGCTTCTCTTCTGTATAAATTACCATCCATTTATTAAATTCATAAATATAATATACAGACCACCTTGTTGTCTAAATCAATTCGATATTATATTATTGATTGATTCAGAAATAAATCTAACACGCCTTGAAATGTTAAGTGTTAGAAACTGTTAGCTTCTAGAAATTCAAAGCCCTCAATATATTAACAGTAACAAAAAAAACTTTGTGTGTTTTACCTTTTTACATTTAATTTTAAATAAATTCCTCAACATTTAGTATATGTAAGCTATAGGAGTAAACCCTACATGAAAAGTGGGCACATATAGGCAAATTATCCATATAAGGACAAAAGTGTCCAGGGCCTGTGAAGGTCCATAGAACATCATAAAATTGTCCTTCACAAAGTCCAGCAAATGTCCATTATGATATATGTTGGTGCCTACCCCTGAAAGTGGGGGATAATAGCTCTTGGTGGAAACAAGTGTATTCAGATGAAGCTATTGAATGAAGCTAATGCCAAGGTAGAACATTATAACTGCCTGCAAACTCAAATTCATATAATCTCATGAGGGTGGGTTTGATGGCATAGCACTATTTCCTACAGCCATGTGGACCTGTTGAATACAGATTTTTTTGGGGTGCCAGAAGAGCAGGGAATATACTTCCTAGTTTGTTTATTTGGAAAAGGGGGTAAGCTGTGGTGTCGGAGACTGACCAAACCATCAAATCTCTACCATTAGGGCACATTAACCGTACCATACTGCCAGTGTAGGGGACAGATCTTGGGGCTCTGAAATCATGCTCTCAGTCCTAGTACATGTGGATCACAATACTTTCTTTTAATTATTCCAGTTAATTAACTGGGTAGAAGAGAAGGTTTGGTAACAATAATGTTTGAAGATGTTCAATTTGTTAATGTTGGAATGGGCCTCTTTGGTTCTAATTATGTCTGTAGTTCTAAATGTATACTAAATTTAAAGTTACCAGTAAGCTATGAGTGTTGTATTATTGGCCCTGCTGTGTTATTTTTAATATTGTTATTTTATTCCCTGTCTTAAAATTCCCAAAAAGGGAATTCACAACCTCAAACATAGAGTACAGTTTTTTGCATAAATAATTAAATCTAGTTTGGCTTTGGACTTTCTGTGACCATGTAACCCTCCTACAGATGCTGGTTAATTAAAATGTACAAGTGTTTAGTTGCAAAGGATAGTGCTCAAATATGACAGCATTATCAGTTTACATATTTCTACTTAATAGTACTGCTTGATAAGATCCACTTATTGAAAACACAATAACCAAATAGGCAGAAATGCACACGGTAGGCTCTGACAGAACCTATCTTTGCTAGAAGCTATGTTTTGGTTGAACTAATGTAGGTCACAGAAATGACATCTCATAAACACCAGAGGCTTTATAGTAGCTCAGACCTTAGCTGATTTGACATAAACAACAAATCTTATTAGATGCTCAAAAACCGCAACCCTGCTGCAAAAGACAACTAAAATGAAATCTCAAGGGTTTGGTAAAGGGAGGAATCAAAGAAACACGCATGCCATTTTTTTTTGAGCTTTTAATGCTTGAAGTGATAATTGATCAGAGCTGACTGTTGAAAGCTGCACATGAGAATTTTTCCATTGGTAAGAAAGAAATCCATTAAAAAACATGAAACGAAGTGCGTAATACTTGTATCTCTACAGCCTTTGAAGATTTCAATGTAGCAGGTTAAAGATATAAGATTTACATAAAATGATTAAACTGGCATGAACGCGGGACAAACAGAGCAGCTGCCATGGGCCCAGTTATTCCTGGAGTGCCCAAAGCAGTCCCAACTTCCATGAAGTTATTTAGCTGGCCAGCATCCAGCCCAAGCGGTTCTGGCCATGCTGACAGCGACTATTTCCCTATTCTTGCACGCAGTGGTGTATGTTGGTTTTGTGCTACCCTGGGCAGACAAAATTTGGGCACCCCCCTACCCACGATGCAGACCCACAACATGACCCATAATCCACGTTGCACACCAAGGACATGCCCCATCACCCCATTTACATGCCTTCATCACCCCATTACATGCACATTGCCATTATTATTTGCCATTAAAATTCCCCAGCCAATTTGCCCAATAATATTCCAGTATTATTTGCCATTAATATGCCCCATCCTATTTGCCCAATAATATGCCAGTACTTGCCATTTTATATGCCCCTGCCAATTTGCCCAATATTATGCCATTATTATTTGTCATTTAATATGCCCCAGCCAATTTGCCTAATAAAATGCCAGTATTGTTTCCCATTTAATATGCCCCTGCAAATTTGCCCAATAATATGCCAGTATTATTTGCCATTAATATTCCCAGCCAATTTGCCCAATAATATTCCATTATTATTTGACATTTAATATGCCCCAGCAAATGTATCCATTAATATGCCAATATTATATGCCATTAATATGCCCCAACCAATTTGCCAATAATATGCCAGTATTTGCCATTAATATTCCCCAGCCAATTTGCCCAATAATATGCCAGTATTAATATGGCCCCAGCACTTTCTTTTTGTCCCTGGTGTCTAGTGGCAGGCAGCATGGTGTCCTCCATGCCGCCTGTTCGGCTCCCTGGCAGTTGTGCTGACAGGTCACTTGACCCGGCACGCGCCTGACGTCAGAGCGCCGGTCATGTGACTGTCGGCACTTCCCTGTCACACTGCACGGGGAGCCGAACAGGCAGCACGGAGGTTTTTCTGTGCTGCTTGTTTGGCTCCCTGTGCAGCCAGGCAGGCAGAGCGATGGTGAGGGGGGATCTTCCGATCTCCTCTCACCTCGGTCTCTGCCGGCAAGCGCTTTTTTTTTTAAAGGGGAGGCTTTTTTTGTACTTTTTTTTTGTGGGGGGGTTGTGATGCCCCTAATGGCAAACAAGGCAAGTGCCGCCCTAAATACAATCTGCTTGCATGCTGCAGATTGCGGAGGTCAATAGTGAAAACACCGCTGGACACATCAAAGAGCAGCAGCCTGGTGAGTGCTGTGGAAGAGAGGGGATGGTGTTATGTTTTTATTGGCAATAGGTCAATGGGCAAACTAACAGTGGCATATTTTCCACTCTCTCCCTGCTCCTGAGCGATTGTAGGGCAGGGAGAGACTAAACCTCATGGTAGAAGTCTCCACCAGATCCCCCCAAATTAATACAATTAAATAAATAATAATAATAAAAAAAACTGGTCCCTGTAGAGGACATGTTAGGTCTCTCGGTGGTCCTTTAAGGATATATATATATATATATATATTTTTAAAGACTGCTAGTTTGGCCAGTGCTTTGCGTTGGCCCTCAGCAGTAGATAGGGGCCCCCAGCAGCTGGATAAATCATCCATGCAGGCCCAGGGTTGCAAGGGTGGCAACAATCTGTGCTTCCTACTATAGACTACATTTCCTATGATTGCTATTGGCTGGTTGAGCATTATAGGAAATGTAGTCCACAGACAAAAAAATTCAAGCATTTTTGTTTGAGGAAATGTAGTCTGCAATCATTACATAAATAATAGACGTTTTTTTCCCTTGTACCTGCCTAATCCTTGCAAACCTACACAGGTGGGGTGCTGCTATACATACCTAAACAAAATGTGTGGAAAAAACACACACAAAAACTTACTGCGCCAAACCTTGTCAAAGACTGGTGGTAAAATGACTGCATAAAAATTGTCAAAATACCCCAAGTTGAATACCCTGGGATGTACTTTAAAATAATGTGTACATGTGGGGGGTGATTAAGGGATTCATGACAGACATTGGCGTTACAATATCGCAAATGCTAATTTTGGGGGGTGTAGGGATGGTTTTGAAGCCAGCAAAAAAAGGAGGGGGGAATATTATAATGTGTAAACTGTGGCATATTTAATGGGCAAACTGGCATATTTTAATGGGCAATCTAAGTGCCATATTTTAATGGGAAAACTGGCTGTGGCATATTTTAATGGGTACCTGACTGTGTTTTTTTGGTTGGTGGGGTTTGGGATGCAGGGCTTGATAGCAGTGGTGTATCTTGATTTTGTGCTGCCCTAGGCAGACAAAATCCGGGCACCCCCCTACCCAAGCTGTACACCCACGTTACACACCTAAGACATGCCCCATCATTCAGACTCACATCAAGCTCATACTCCCATCACACACACACTCCCATCACACTCAGTCACACACTCCGACTCCCATCACACTCCGTCACACACACTGTCTCCCATCACACACACTCTGACTCCCATCACACTCAGTCACACACACTGTCTCCCATCACACACACACTCTGACTCCCATCACACTCAGTCACACACACTGTCTCCCATCACACACACTCTTACTCCCATCACACTCAGTCACACACTCCTACTCCCATCACACTCAGTCACCCACACTGTCTCCCTTCACACACACTCTGACTCCCATCACACTCAGTCACACACACTGTCTCCCATCACACACACACTCTGACTCCCATCACACTCAGTCACACACACTGTCTCCCATCACACACACACTGTCTCCCATCACACTCAGCCACACACACTGTCTCCCATCACACACACACTGTCTCCCATCACACTCAGCCACACACACTGTCTCCCATCACACACACTCTGACTCCCATCACACTCAGCCACACACACTGTCTCCCATCACACACACTCTGACTCCCATCACACTCAGCCACACACACTGTCTCCCATCACACACACTGTCTCCCATCACACACACTCTGACTCCCATCACACTCAGTCTCTCACACACACACACTCTCCCATCAGCACTTACCTTTCCCTGGCAGGCAGGCAGCATGGTCCCTCCATGCTGCCTGTTCGGCTTCCCGGCGATTGTGCCGACAGGCCACGTGACCGGGCGCGCGTATGACGTCAGCGCGCCCGTCACGTGACTGTCGGCACTTCCGTGTCGGCACACTGCACGGGGAGCCGAACAGGCAGCACGGAGGTTTCTCCGTGCTGCCTGTTCGGCTCCCCGTGCAGCCTGGCAGGCAGAGCGATGGTGAGGGGGGATCTTCCGATCCCCTCTCACCTCCGTCTCTGCCTGCAAGCGCGGTATATTTTTTTTTTAAAGGGCCGCGTTTTTTTTTTTTTTTACATTTTTTTTTTTTCACATTTTTTTTCTTTTCAGTGCTGGGGGGCGCTGCCGCCCCCCAAAATTTGCCGCCCTAGGCATCCGCCTAGGATGCCTCGCGGTGAATACAGCACTGCTTGATAGCATGGCAGGGAGTATGGGGGTGGGGGCATGGAGCCCAAGCAAATGCTTGCCCAGGGTGTTAAAGATGGCCCTGTGCCTGATGTATAAAAGATATTTGGGGAAGACTACAAACGACTACAAAGACTACATACATACAGTTGGAGTACTGAAATAGTTATTAACAATAATAAAAAATGCATTTTCATTGTTTTATTTGCAGTGTACTGTGCCTCTGGAGCAGAGGTTTAATTATAGGACATGTTGGCACTGGGTCTGCAGTGCTTCTGTGTCTCGGCACTTCTTGAGATCACTAGCATTTATTTTTCCATGAAATTAAACAGCATACCTCTGATTATCAAGACAACATTCCTCTATTTGTGTGACAAGGTTGTGTCAGATGGACACTCACAGACTATGTGCAGACAACCGTATTTTCCGGCGTATAAGACGACTGGGCGTATAAGACGACCCCCCAACTAAGTCGTCTTATAAGCCGAAAAAATCGCATCTATATTTTAACCTTTTAGGTTAAAATATAGAGTTTGCCACCCTCCTCCCCCCTTCCCCAATCCTCAATCCCCAGTACTTACCTATTTTCTGCTCTGTCTCCCGCTGTTAAGCCGGTCCGTGGCTGTGAGGGAAGCGTTGTGAGCTCCCCTCAGGCCGCGCGGACAATAAAGTTTTGTTTAAAAAAAAAGTTTAAACAGACTTTATTGAGCCGCGCGGCCTGAGGGGAGCTCACAACGCTTCCCTCACAGCCACGGACCGGCTTACCAGCGCGAGCGGAGACAGAGCAGAAAATAGTTGAGTAAATCCCAGTACCCGGCGTATAAGACGACCCCCAAACTTTTGAGAAGATTTTCAGGGGTTAAAAAGTCGTCTTATACGCCGGAAAATACGGTAGATGGACTGAATGGTTCTTATCTGCCGACACATTCTATGTTTCTATGTATTATATTATTTCCATATTAAATCAGTGAAGAACAAGTGCTTTTATTCATGAAAGGAGGAATTGACAAGGGAATTTCACACTTTAGGCCAAAGTAGCCAGACTTTAAAAATACGGCAATTTGTACTACTCACAAGTTTCTTCCAACGGTATGGTGTTATAAAAATGACCGGTCAGGCAGTAGACGCTTGAAGAAGTCAGGGTAAATGGCATAAGTCACTGATCCTGAAAGGTTTCATTTAGAAATTAGGAGCTTCAATATAAGCATGGCAACAGAAATTGGCTTAGACGTGGTTTAAGGAGGCACTTAACGTGCTCATGGTGTTGTGTCCACTTGTTATTAGATGAGTCACTTCCAATAAGTCACATTAACTCTCCTCACAAGTCTATTCTCATATTTCCAATGATTGTGGCCAAATGAGAATTTTCCTACCCCCAATACATGGTTGAAAGCTATGTAAATATAGATACTTGTGGGATTTGTACTCCTGGAGTAGTTTTCTTGGCCATAGTCCATTTTTAGGTGTGGCTTATTGTCCACTGTCACCTGTTCATGGTAGACAAATATTTTCAAAGGGTATGTTTGAAGTCTATTCTACCTTAAAGCATCTTTCTGGAATAGGAGTTTAATTCTGTATTAAAACTAATGCTGGATAGCCAGCAATTGAGAAATCAGGGATTTCATCTTTTTCCGGCAAATTGAATCTGAAATCTGCAGCCTTCTGGAAATTATGAAATGATCTGATCCATGCACATATAATTTGTTGAAATGCATCTGAATATATGTGATATGCACCAGCTCCAATATTGCTGTCTGTTTACCTAGCTATATTAGCTCAGAAAAACATATTAAGGAAGGAACTTGCACCAGTTATATTCCTTCCACATTAAATGTTATTTTAGAACACATATTGATTATAAAGGACATATATATATATATATATATATATATATATATACACCTGATTAAGTAAATCCAACAACTACAACAAACTTGATTTAACAATGGATACTGGAGGGGGGCGGAGGCTACTGTTAGTAATGTTAATGTTACCATTATTACTGAAAGACAATATAAAACGCAACTCCTCACCCGGAAAGCTTTATAAACTGAAGATGTGAGGAAAGAAGAAAATTGGCTTACCGAAACACTGTTTAATATGTTTAATGATATATAATGTACAATATATTTCTACATTGTTGTAAATGTATGATGACAGATTTAACACAAAACTAAAAACAAACAAAAAAAAAGTATGTGTTTAAACATTCAACAGACAGCTGGTATGAGAAAAATATAACGTGATAACAATTTTAGTGAAGATTTAAATAACTAGTGGCAAGAGGTAGAAAATGTCCTTAAGATTGTCAAGGTCACATCAGGTGGAGTATTTATTGTAGTATATGCCGTAGCAAATCATTGTGGAACATCTAAGAAGTCATGCACCCTTACTTGTGGGTTATTCTCAATCACCGCTAAACTACAATTATTTTATTTTTTTATACAGTTTCCCAAATGTAGTTGTGTCTCTTGTTCAGCTTGTAACTTTGTAATATCTGTTTTGAAATAAAAATGAGGTTATTTCAAGTCACGAATAAAGCAAGTCAGAAACAATCAACTTCTGGAAAAAAGCAACTGGAGTGTAAAATTTACAATAAAGGATTCAAGGGTGATCAAAGAAACATTTTAGGAAGACAAATGCTCTCTCGCCAAAATTTCAGTTCAAACATAGGTGAAATATTAGATAAAGTATTATATATATATATATATATATATATATATATATATATATATATATATATATATATATACAGGGAGTGCAGAATTATTAGGCAAATGAGTATTTTGACCACATCATCCTCTTTATGCATGTTGTCTTACTCCAAGCTGTATAGGCTCGAAAGCCTACTACCAATTAAGCATATTAGGTGATGTGCATCTCTGTAATGAGAAGGGGTGTGGTCTAATGACATCAACACCCTATATCAGGTGTGCATTATTATTAGGCAACTTCCTTTCCTTTGGTAAAATGAAGGACTTGACAGGCTCAGAAAAGTCAAAAATAGTGAGATATCTTGCAGAGGGATGCAGCACTCTTAAAATTGCAAAGCTTCTGAAGCTTGATCATCGAACAATCAAGCGTTTCATTCAAAATAGTCAACAGGGTCGCAAGAAGCGTGTGGAAAAACCAAGGCGCAAAATAACTGCCCATGAACTGACAAAAGTCAAGCATGCAGCTGCCACGATGCCATTTGCCACCAGTTTGGCCATATTTCAGAGCTGCAACAACACTGGAGTGCCCAAAAGCACAAGGTGTGCAATACTCAGAGACATGGCCAAGGTAAGAAAGGCTGAAAGACGACCACCACTGAACAAGACCCACAAGCTGAAACTTCAAGACTGGGCCAAGAAATATCTCAGGACTGATTTTTCTAAGGTTTTCTGGACTGATGAAATGAGAGTGAGTCTTGATGGGCCAGATGGATGGGCCCGTGGCTGGATTGGTAAAGGGCAGAGAGCTCCAGTCCGACTCAGACGCCAGCAAGGTGGAGGTGGAGTACTGGTTTGGGCTGGTATCATCAAAGATGAGCTTGTGGGGCCTTTTCGGGTTGAGGATGGAGTCAAGCTCAACTCCCAGTCCTACTGCCAGTTCCTGGAAGACACCTTCTTCAAGCAGTGGTACAGGAAGAAGTCTGCATCCTTCAAGAAAAACATGATTTTCATGCAGGACAATGCTCCATCACACGTGTCCAAGTACTCCACAGCGTGGCTGGCAAGAAAGGGTATAAAAGAAGAAAATCTAATGACATGGCCTCCTTGTTCACCTGATCTGAACCCCATTGAGAACCTGTGGTCCATCATCAAATGTGAGATTTACAAGGAGGGAAAACAGTACACCTCTCTGAACAGTGTCTGGGAGGCTGTGGTTGCTGCTGCATGCAATGTTGATGGTGAACAGATCAAAACACTGACAGAATCCATGGATGGCAGGCTTTTGAGTGTCCTTGCAAAGAAAGGTGGCTATATTGGTCACTGATTTTTTTGTTTTGTTTTTGAATGTCAGAAATGTATATTTGTGAATGTTGAGATGTTATATTGGTTTCACTGGTAAAAATAAATAATTGAAATGGGTATATATTTGTTTTTTGTTAAGTTGCCTAATAATTATGCACAGTAATAGTCACCTGCACACACAGATATCCCCCTAAAATAGCTAAAACTAAAAACAAAATAAAAACTACTTCCAAAATATTCAGCTTTGATATTAATGAGTTTTTTGGGTTCATTGAGAACATGGTTGTTGTTCAATAATAAAATTAATCCTCAAAAATACAACTTGCCTAATAATTCTGCACTCCCTGTATATTCCCCTCCCCCAAATTTCAAAGTCTAACCATGGTATCAGCACTCAACAGATACATTATTTTAAGATATTTGTAAATATTCTATGACACTGAATTTTCTAATTGCATGAAATACATGATATCATGGCAATATCATTACGGGGTCAAAATTATTGTCATCAATAGGTAACAGAATCACCGATGTTAGTACTTTTTTACACTTTATTTAGTACACCTCATATTAAAACTATTCTTATTTATTTGTTTTACTCAAGAGACATTTTGGCTAGATATTCAAGTACATTTTGCAAGTACAGGAAATACCCACTCATTTTTTTCTCTACTATGAAGTCCAATGAGAAAAGGGAGGTATCTATAATAACGAATGATAACATCAAATTTGAGCACTTACATCACAAACAAGATCTAGAGGGAAGATATTTAATTCTAATATGTATGCTTAATAATGGGATTTACACCTTTACACCTCTATGCCCCAAATGTCTCCTTGATTTATTTCATGAGGAAATTTCTAAAGAGGGATGAGAGATACAGAGAGGAATCTTTATCACGTGAGGACATTTAAACTGTGTTTTGGATTGCAAATTAGATACAATCTTGATGAGAGGACATATTCCTGATGCTAGAACTAGATCTACTGCTAAAGCATTTTCAGATTTATTACTCAAAAATGACCTATATGATATCTGTAGAACTTGTCACCCAAAGGGACAGGATTTCACATTCTATTCTTCAGTTTATCACTCATATTCTAGAACAGATATGATGTTAGCAGATGGGAAGTCTATCAAGATATGTAATTCAGCAGATATAGGCAGTATTAGTTGGTCTGATCATGCTTCAGTTTTTATTGAAATACAGAATAATACAAACTACAAAATTATATCAAAATGCAAATTGAATGAATATTATTATACTCAGACACAAGTAAGGAAGAATTAAGAACGCAAGCAAAACAATTTTTTTTATTTAGTTAAACGTTAATATGGAGGTCTCAGATCCCATCCTGTGGGTTATGAAGTGCTCACTAAGAGGTTATTTGATCAAGCACGGATCAAGAGTAAACCAAAATAGAGATCTAGAACTCAAAGAACTGTATATTAAATCAGCACAATTAGAAACTCTGAACAAAAAAAATCCACTATCTACATTCAGGGCTGCCATCAGAGGGTGACGGGGGATACCCCCGCCAGGCCTGCAGTTTAATGGGGCAGCTGTCAGCACTTTGCTGCTCAGTGCAGCAGTTTCTTTCTTTATTTCTTTGTTTTTTGTTTCTGGAACTTGATAGAAAGAGGTCTCAGCCAATCAGGCGAGAACTCTCAACTCTCCTGATTGGCTGAGAGTTCAGAAGCCTCCCGTGATTGGCTGAGACCTCCTTTACACAAGGAGCTCAAAGCACAGAGAGGTAAGTTAAAACGGACAGTGTATGTCAGTGTGAGTGAGAGTGTGTGTATGTCAGTGTGAGTGAAAGTGTGAGTATGTCCATGTGAGTGTGTGTATGTCAGTGTAAGTGAGAGTGTGTGTATGTCAGTGTGAGTGAGTGTGTGTGAATGTCAGCGAGAGTGACAAACTGTATATGTGTGTGATGGAGTGTGTGTATAAAGGGGTAAACTTCTGTGACACTGCCTATATCTGTCTAGCCACCCAAGGGGTTAACTCCTCTGACACTGCCTCTGTCTAGCCACCCAAGGGGTTAATGCCTCTGACACTGCCTAGATCTGTCTAGCCACCCAAGGGATTAACTCCTCTGACACTGCCTAGATATGTCTAGCCACCCAAGAGGGTTAAATCCTCTGACACTGCCGATATCTGTCTAGCCATCCAGGGGTTAACTCATCTGACACTGACTATATCTGTCTGGATTTTGTTACAGGTCACTGATCACATTAGGTGCCTCCCCCTTGATAGTTTATTCATTTAGATGTGACATCCAGCGGATGCAGACCCCAGGCTTTTAGTCACATATTAATTGGTAAAGTATTGGGGGGGGGGGGGGGGGATTTTCTGATGCCGGCCCTGTCTACATTTTCAAAAGAAATGATAAAAAATTTAAATTTTTATTAAGGATAAATTGCCATATTCAGCAATGAAACACTTTACGCGTTTCGCATTTACAGACGGTTAATCATAATGATTAACACACTTATGATTAAGCGTCAGTAGACGTGAAATGCGTAAAGTGTTTCATTGTTTGTCCAGCACTCATCTTTGTTTGTGGCTCTTTGGAATAAATATTTTGATACTTTGAAAATATCCCTGGAGTGCCGGTTTCTTCGTTTTCATATGTCTCTGCATAGCTTGGTCAGCTAATATCAAAGCAACTTGGGAGTTCCTTTCAGCATCTGGCAATCACACCACTCGCCATTGGGATTTTGAAGCCTCCTGAATCTCACTTACAAGGGATCATTTGCATTTTCTAATTTTCTATCAAACTCTATATTCAATAAAAAGCAATAGAAGCAACCCAAAAGAAAACATTCCCATCAGAGATGTTACAAGCTTCATTTACACCAATTCAACAACCAGGGAAAGATCCGGCTAGTGTATTAAGTTAAAGACAATTTCACTAATAAATAATATATTATTCTTTAAGGCTCTGGCAGATAGATTAAAGTGGGTTATTGCGGAGTTAATCCATCCGGACCAGAGAGGTTTTATCACTGGCAGATGTGTCGCAGACAATACAAGGAAGATCTTAAATTTGATATATGAGGTTCAGAACAAAGGGCATTCAGCTGTATTTTTAGCCCTCGCTGCTAATAATGTCACGTAAATTGGGCCTTTCTAGTGGAGACGATGGACGACTGTGATCTGAGAGGTACTTTTTGTGAGAACACTAGGACTTTATATAGTTATTCACAAGCCACGATAACAGGTCCAAATTTAGATTCACCTTTTTTTAAATGGACCCAAGAAAGGGGTGTCCACTCTCTCCCCTGTTATATACCCTTTGCAGCACACCTTACGTCAATCTATATTAATCTATTGAAAGAACTATATTTTCTGAAAAGTAGATTTGCCTCTGAATGGGATAAAGGCCATATTGAATATTTGGGAATAAAACTGAGTTTTGATTTTAAGGAAATTGTGAATTTGCCCTATCTAGTGTGATTAGGTCTAAATCAAGATGGTCTGGGTGTTTCCAAAGTACTGGAAATATATGAAATGACAATGGTCTCGCATTTTATAGCATGGTTAATTAAGAAGGGAGGCGATACAATCTGGTATGATTACGAAAAACTAAACTGTAACAATATTGATACTTTCTACTTATTTTGGTTAGGCCCTGAATTTTTCAAACAAATGAATAACTCTGACCCAGTAATTGCTGATGTTGTTTAGATTCTCTTTACATTTTTTTTTTTAGATTTAAGTAAAAAATTGAACGACAGAATGGAATTACCCTTTATATACCTTTACAGGTCCTCCAACTTCAGACGAAAGATCTGAATCTGGGAAATTTGCTGCACTTAGGACTGAGAAGTGTGGAAGATTTTTTCTCTTCTGGCTCCTCATTAGATTTTAATGAACTTTACTCAAATTATTCAGTATGATTATGGAACGATTCTCCTATTTTTAGAATTTGGAGCTGTTTGAGTACACATTTACTGTTGATTCCTACAGCACTAGATATATTTTGGAAAGCAAAATACAAAAACAAACTCAAATCAAGACTTGCCCGCTTAGTAGACTACTAGATCAAGCTCTATTGGGAAGTGGGAGGAGGACCTAGGCCTTGCAAATCCCATCAAGGTTTGGTATGATGCTTGGCCAATTACCAGGAACTCGATTCATTGTATAAATTTACAAGAGTTGCACTTTAAGATTATACACTGTTGGTATTTAGTCCCTCAGAGAATACGAAAAATGTTCACCTCTGCATCAGATAGATGCTGGTGGTACCAAATAAGGCTAGGTACTATCCGCCATATCTTGTGAGAATACAAGGCTCTAGGACCCCTTAAAGCCATTTTTGAAAATGTATTTGGGAATCATGTGAAAAAAGACATTAATCTCACCCCAGAATTGTTTTTATTCCACATAGAGCATGGATTTTGTAAAAAAAAAAAACTACAACTCAACCTTAATTAATAGCCTATTGGCAACTAAGAAATGCTTTGCTAGGAAATGGAGACATCAACTGATTCCATCCAGACAGAACGTGCTGTCTCAGATAGACTTTCAGATTAGGATGGAAAATATATTTTTATGCTATATCTGACAGATTGTCGGAGCATTACAAGATCTGGGCTACCTGGATGTCCTTCTCGGAGAGGTAAATGTGGGATGAGAGTTGAGGCCTTGCAACTACTTATAAACCATTAATCCCTCATCTTGATCCCTCCCCACCTCCATGCTCCCAAAACAGCTACTAGATCAAACTTGTTGTGGTCTGGATATGGTATTTAATGTGAAACCAGTATGATTTCAAGTATTGTTATGATTGATATCTGTACGTATATATATTTTTCAACTGACGACTCTTTTATAGAAAACTCAGACGCCTAATAACTGGTACATACTGGTAGCTGGTTATGAAATACCTGAGGGTTTGATGTCAAGAAATATTTGTTTGAGCATTGTATTTACGGACTTGGATTTTGCATTTTTCAATTTTGTATGTCAGAAATAAAATATAGAATATAATAAAACTCTTATTATTAATTTGAACTGTGTAGTCTAAGTGCAGGGGTATGTCCTGGGGCAAGTCATGTGAGTACAATACGGGTGCAGGTGTAAGTCAATATATCCACCTAGTATGTACATAAGGTTATATCTCACACACTGCCCACAGGACAATTTGTATAACCTTGTGTAGATTCTGGTGACCATGTGGGCATATTTGCCATGTGCAGGGGTATATATCAGTTGTATCTATAAATAATGGACTCTTAAAATGTTGTTTAGATTGCATGGTTTTCCCTTTTATGAAAAATAAAATAATGATGCAAAGCCATCAGCTGGTTTAATGACATTCCATTAAAATTTATTTATATAGTAGCGCTAGATACAGAGCATAGAAGGGAACTACATACTAATTTAGACAAACTAGAACAGACTGGTCTATGAGGTAGAGAGCCCTGCTCGCAAGCTTACAATCTAGAGGGAATGGGGTACATGAAACACATAAGAGAGTGAAAAGGACAGAGGGAATGTAGTTGTAGTAACAGTTATGCAGATGGTTGGCACTAGGTGAGTTTGGCCAAAGATTAATTGTGTGCATTCTAGCTGGATCAGTTGTAAGCTATCTGATATTAACAGTGATTTAGGGCAGCGAGAGCTAGGTGGGATTAGCTAGGTAAATTTTCTGGTATGCTAGTTGGATGGGTATTAATCTCTTCATTAAAGACATGAGTTTTGAGGGACTTTTTAAAGTTTGAAAAGGAAGGAGGGAGCTGGAGGCACGAGTGGGAAGAGGTGATGAGGTAGGGTGAGAGCTGTAGTCCCATTGAAGAGTGCAGAGGTCGTACAGGGAATTATCGGTTCATGAGGGAGGCAATAAATGGAGGGGTCGAGGAGTGCAGGGCTTTGTAGGTTAAATACAGAATTTTTAATTTGATCCTAGAGCAGACGAAGAGCAGCCGAATCAGATCGATGAGCAAGAAAGATTAGTCTGGCAGCTGTATTTCAAATAGATTGCAGGGGAGAGAGACGAGCCAGAGGTACTCCAGTCAGATGGCTGTTACAATAGTCAAGGTGAGAGATCACAAGCGAGTGCATTAGTAATTTTGTGGTCTCTACGCTGAGGAACGGGCAAATGTGTCCGATGTTCTTTAGGTGCAGACAAGAGGATTTGGCTAAAGACTGAATATGAGGAATGAAGGAGAGAGCAGAGTCAAAAGTGACCCCAAGACATCGGACATGATTAGCTGGTATGTTTGTAGCATTTTCAATGGTGACTGTGAAGCCAGGTGTATGGATAGTGTTTGAGGGAGGGAAGATGATCAGCTCTGTTTGGGAAATATTAAGTTTCAGGTAGCGATCAGACATCCAAATGAAGATGGCCGACAGACAATCAACTACACGTGACAGAGGGAGTGAGGTCAGGGGATGAGAGGTAGATCTGAGTATCATCCACATAGTGGTGGTATTTTTTTTCTTCTTTTTCTCCCCCCCCCCCCCCCCCCCCACACACACACATAGAATATTCTGTGAGGTGGTGATTAGACCAGGACTCAATGCATAATAGTCATTACATTGTATTACATTTTTCTTTTTTTTTTTGTTTGTTTGTCCACTATTACACGTAATAGTGATTGCTGAGCTAAAATTTGAGAGGTGCTTTCGTGAGTCACTATCAATCAGACATGCTAATTTGTCTATTGATGATTATGCTGGGTTGTTATGATCACAGGTTTTCTTCAATTGGGCATTGGATACTCCAAGTGCATTTGATGTATGAATGTACTGGAGGATAGGGCGAAGGCGCAGCATGCCACGATTTGGGGATTCATTTGAGCATCTTGTGAGAAGTTTTTTTTTGTTTTGTTTTTTTTATCTGCATTAACAATAATATTGGTTATATATTTTTGAAATATTTGGATACTATATCAGGTTCCCCCTATCACTTCTGTAACACTGAAGGAGACGTCTAAAGTTTCGCTATCTGGACATTACTTTACAGTATTATTAATGCTTAACTCATCTTGATGGGATTATGGGTTTTTGTACTGGTTTTTTTTTCTTTCTCCTTGCACTAGTTTTTGTACAAGGTAGTATTAGTATATTTAAGCACAAGCAAATTGATAGGATGTAGTGTCAAAATGAGATGACCTTGATATCATCCAGAACTGGGGTCGTGTGAAATATCAAAAAATATTTCACGCTTCCCTAGCCGAAACAAAAAAGAGAGGCGTGGCCATTATTTTTGAACAATCATTGGTACTGGAAATTGTGTATCACGAGCTTGACCCAGAGGCTAGATACTTGATAATTATCTGCAAAATAAACTTCGTACTCTATACTCTGGTCAATCTCTACTTACCTAATAAGAACCCAACCAAAATGTTTGTCAAACTTTTAGATAAAATAGATAAGATCAAGATAGGCATGCTCCTTATTGCAGGAGACTTCAACTTCATTATGGACCCGTCGCTCGATAAGAAAATCCTATGTAATGGATCCCTATGTTGTAAATCAAGCTAAAAAGCTCCGAGCAGCGTGTCATAGACACAGCTTATTTGATCTGTGGAGACTCCATAATCCTAATATAAAGGACTACTCCCACCTATCCAGACCCTTTGGCTCATATTCCCGAATTGATATGTGTCTGGGAAACGATCTGGCGGTCAGGATGACACAAAAAAGTTGAGTTTATTGACAATACATGGTCAGACCATAGCCTAATCGTGCTGGAGCTCGGTCCATTGGTGATTGGGAGTAGACCTGCCTGGAGATTGGATGAAAGCTTGTTAAAACTAGAGAAGCACAGGGACTACATTGCTACCATGTTTAAACTTTTTTTCCAGGAAAATTCCGCTGGTTCTACCAGTTCTAACTTATGGTGTGCATATAAGGCGGTCATTCGAGGATATTTGATTAAGATGGACAGTGTTAGGAAGGGTAAAAGTCTTAGAGATCTGTACTTGGCATATTATAAAATTTCGGCGCTAAATAAACGTATGCCTGACCAGTCAAATATCTCATTGATCTCCGAGTTACAATTTCAGATTAATAAACGATTGGAAGAGAAGGTACAGCTGGCAATAAAAATACTAAGATTACACACATATCATCAGGGAAATAGAGTCCATAAATCACTTTCAGTAAGACTAAAAAAGACATATGCCAGGAGTCGAATCGATAAGATTGTAGAAGATGGTGTAACGGCTGCCTCTCCGGAGGAAATCGGCTCCGCTTTTAGTCATTTCTACTCCAAGCTTTACAATCTTCCCAGACAGATATAGACAGATACCTAGGATCGGTCCCACTCCCCAAGCTTACTGACCCACAATCCACGAAGATTAATTCCCCCTTCTCTAAACAAGAGGTTGAGTCGGCTATAGATAACTTAAAAGCCTATAAAACCCCGGGTCCGGACGGATAAGGCAACTCCTTTTACAGACTTTTTAAGAAAACCGTTGCTCCAGCTTTGTGCAAAATGTTTAACGAATTGGTAATATCCATGATCCCTCCCGGAGAACTCCTTAGAGCCCAATCTTAAAACAAGATAAAGATCCAGTTGATATGAAAAATTATAGACCTATCTCATTGATCAATGTTGATATGAAGATCTATGCCTCAATTTTAGCGGCACGCATTAAATCTGTCATTCACGGTCTGGTCCATTCCGACCAGACGGGGTTTGTCCCGGGGAGGTCATCGTATAGCAATGTCAGACGATTAATTGATATTCTGGACCTGGCCAACAGGTCCTCGGTCCCCCTCATGGCCCTGTCGTTGGATGCCGAGAAGGCCTTTGACAGGGTCGGGTGGGGATACCTTGAGGCGGTGCTTAGGTCGTTTGGCTTCACGGGGTGGATTCTTCAGGCCATTCTGGTACTATATTCGCTACCAACGGCCCGAGTGGTGGGTCCCAATGTCTGTTCAGAGTGGTATGTTATGACTAGCGGCACAAGACAGGGATGTCCGCTATCGCCACTTTTGTATATTTTGTCGATCGAGCCCTTTGCCGCCAGAATCCGGAACAATTGTAATATTGAAGGTTTCCCAAGCAGGAATGTAGCTCTGAAGATTTCACTTTACGCAGATGACGTGGTAATTACGCTGACCTCCCCGCAGACATCCCTCCCTTGCTTGATGGTAAATCAAGATCATATCATGGAAATCAACTGCATGAAGCTCTATAGACAAACAAGTAAGCTACTGAAGGAATGGCGTCAATGGGAATCGTCATGGTGGCAAGATAAACATTTTGAATGCATACCCAAGTGGACATATTTGTTTCGTATGGTCCCTCTATTGGTCTCCGAGTGTTGGTTAGATATGGTACAGAGGGTCTTTACGGCATATGTCTGGAAGGCCAAAAGACCCAGAATTAGCCTGAAGCTCCTATCTAAAAAACACAATAATGGAGGCTTAAATTTTCCATCTATAAAACAGCTTTTCGAGGCAAACATGTTAGTCCATATGTATCAGATACAGGTTACTCTTAATCAAGCAGAACCGTGGTACATTCTGGAAACCGATTCAGCCGGTGTAGGGTGTTTGGAGTCCCTCCTCTGGTCCTGATATAGCAGGTCGAAATGTATTGCATTAGGTAATAGAAATTTAATTTTGGGGCAGACGTGAAACTCATGTCAGCCTATTAAGACTAGGTTGGAACTGCAAGGTAAAATCCTCCCCACCTTGAGAGTCAGCACGGTAGAGCATTTAGTAGATAACATCTCTATGAAATGCTGGGGGGATGGGGGAGTTTTAAAGGTGGAGGATCTATGCCAGGGAGATAAATTATTTCCGTACCAAGTTCTGGTTGACAGAGAGATTATCCCCCTTAGCGAAAAGTTTAATTACTTGAGACTAAAGAGTTTTCTTGATGCTTCCTTATGTAGAATTCCTCAAGATAGGGAGATAAGATTGAAACGCCTCTTTTGTTCGGAGGTAGTTCCACGAGTCCTAGCTAAATCTAGGGACCTTCTGCAACTAGGTGGATTGGGCCAGATTCGGGCTATTGCCTCCTGGGAAAAAGAGCTAAATGTGAGCATAACTCCGGCTGAATGGTTGCTAGCCTTAAGTAAGTTAAAGAAAAATATACATTGTTTACATTTACTGGAAAATCAATATAAAGTGACCAATAGGTGGTATTTGGTCCCAAATAGATTGGCAAGGATGTACCCTGATTATCCGAGTAACTGTTGGAGATGCGGCTTGAGAGGAGGATCATACCTACATGTTTGGTGGGGATGTCTGGCGGTTAGACCATTATGGAATTGGATTTTTGATTTATTCTACTGGCTGACGTAGCTAAAAATACCATCTGATCCGGGATCAGCTCTGTTACATCTAGGCCTAAAAACCTCCCCACCATCTCTTCTCCCACTTGTGATGCACTGCTATGTTACGGTAAAGATACTTATTACGCGTAATTGGAAATCCAGCCTCCCCTTCTGTAAGAACCAATTGGTCCAGCAGGTTAAGTACCAACTTTATATGGAGAGGGAGTTGTCGTGGTCCAGTATATTTTCATATTTTCTCCCGATAGGTTTGCCCTTTATGACACTTGGTTTAAGAAACTTGATAGTTCATCCCCCCCCCCCCCAGTAGTCGCAGAAGCTCAGGGCCCTGACTGGCGGTAAACCGTAAAGAATATGATGTTTGGTTCCATCACCCTGTTTGTACAACCTCCCCAGCGCGTAGTGTGTTTTTTCTTTACTCTTTTTATTTTTATTTTTTGGGATAGAGCTAACCAATTCAATTTGTTGTGGGTACAGTGTTTATTTGTCTGTGTGTTTAGGTTTTTGGGTTGTTCTAGGTCACGGGTGATACAACGAATAATTTAATAAAAGGCGATTAAAGATAGGCCCGGTCCAGATCATACTAAGCATGAACACCTGCACTTTAGAAGTTGTGATTTTCAGCCATTGTATGTCTTTGTATTTTATTATAATGTCTGTTCTACCCACAGTTCTGATTTCCCTTTTATGTTCTAGCTATTTGTCCTATATCTGCTCATTCTATATGTTGTATAGTTGTCTATATATGTTTTGGTTTTTTTGAAATTTGTAATAAAGAATAGATTAAATTAAAAAAAAAAAAAAAAAAAAAGGAAACCAAAAGAGCGGATGAGTTCTCCCAGAGAGGTGGTGTACAGGGAAAACAACACCGGGCCAAGGACCGATCCTTGCAGAACATCAACAGAGAGTGGAACAGTCGACGATGTCGCTCCAGGAAGCGACACTGAATAGGAGTGCTCAGATAAGTACGACTTGATCCAGGAGAGTGCCAAATGAGGATAATCTGTTAAGAAGGAGGCGGTGGTCAATGGTGTCAAAGCCAGAAGAGTGTTCTAAGAGGATCATCACTGAGAAGTGGCCTTTACATTTGGAAGAAAGGAGGTCATTTGATACTCTATTTCAGTAGAGTGTAAAGCCAGATTGAAAAGGGTAAAGTAGGTCGTTGCCAGTCAGAAAGTCTGTTAGTCGTGAGTGCGACGTTCTCTCCAGCAACTTGGAAACGAAGGGGGGAAGGGATTTAGGACGGTAGTTAGATGGAAGTGTGGGGTCTAGGGAATATTTTTTCAATACAGGATTTAGGCTTGCTTGAAGGTTGACGGTACTATTCCAGAGGACAGAGAGAGTTTGATGAAATGGGTTAGAGTTGGACATAGTAGAGGGGAAAGAGAGGATACAAGGTGAGACAGCCCCATTGCATAATGAGACAATGCAATGGGGCTGGTATACAGTTAATCCTGGCACTGTTTGTCCATAGATGTCCATTGCATAGCAGGGGAAGGAGATGGCGCATTACACAAATAGCACATACTTAATTTCTTGTTATTACATGCTGCGCATGCTGTTCAATGAAAAAGAGCATATAGTGCCAAGTGACACCTGTAGGTGTGCAACAGTAAGAAAAATATTTTGTGCTATTCATCAGGCCCTCTGCTTCAAAGAGATTCCAGCTGGAGCAAGTGCCCCATCTTGCTTATCCCTGCAGACAAGCTCATGAGGTGCTATTTTTTGTTTTTTGAATAGTCACTTGTGGCTTTATTGATAAAATTGTTTTGACAGTATACAATGTCTTACCTGTTTGATTTTCAAAAGCCTTTAAAGTTACATTTACGAAACACTTTTATGGAGGTGGTGGATAATTAATTTTCCTGGAATCCATTTAGATTTACCAAGATAACTTGTGACACAAACAAACTAGAGGAACCTACAGATCAGTCATGTCAAATAGGACCCGTTATCTTTCTACTATAGAAGATAAATGAATAAAAGATTCAACAAAAGATACCAACAGTGAAGTAGCGTGCACTTCACTGGAATAAACATACAGGTGTAGCCATAGATTATAAAATTAACAACTTCTTGGCACGTTTGAATTAAATGTCCATCACTTTAAAGTAAAACCTTTTGCAATCATCAATATTATACTGTATATTTGTAAATTATTTTAGTACTCAGTAGTGAAAACTTTCATTTTATCCACTTAGTGAGAGGACTTTTTGTTGGACCCTTTTGTGACAATGGCTGTTTTAATATTTCTTTTGTGTTTGTGTTTAGCTGTAATGTGTTCTCTTTCCCATTTCGTATATCCCCACGTATTAAACTGGTTTTATCACCATAAGAAGGGTTTCCTTGAAACAACATTATTTTCATCATATCAGCTGATTTACTATAAAAATATGATGAAATTCTTTTTTCTAATTTTTACACATCTACAAATGCAAATACAAAAACTGCTAAATAGATTGTAATATTTATCCTCAGGTTAGAAATAGCTCATGTTTACATGTTTTGTTTTGTAAATTATAGAGCAATAACCCGAAAAAAGCTTTTTTTCTTACCTTTTTCTCTTACAGTGACAATTTGACCTAACCTTAAACATCAGACTAACCCAAGTCCTAATTCTAGCCATAATCTAAATTTAAACTTACCACTAACCCTAACCCCAACCCTTGGTCTACTATTAATTTAGATCTAGAGTTAGTTTGTGCTTTTGTTTTGTTTACTTGCAATGGTGCTGACTGTTTCTATAGGCTGATCAAGTCTGGAGCCCTTGCCAACTATAGGACAGCATCATAATGGATTAGCATGCTGCCACCCAATATATGTCATCGGCGGGCCAAATACTGGTGTTTCTTCATTGCTCAATATCGAGTCATCATAGCAACACCAGCTAAGCATAGGCAGCAACCATTGATCGCTGCCTATGAATGACTCACAGAAGGGATTAAAATAATCTTGTCTAAATACTTTTAGATGATTATGAGAAATTATGATCTGCCTACAAGAAAATCATCACATCACCAAAAACAAATGGGTATTTCAAACTATGGGGGGCATTTATAAACATGGCGAACAAACAGATTGCACCAAATTCTGGTGTGTGCCCCAATGTACAAAGCAGACTCCCGACGTAAAAATGCATAGATTTTAGTTGTGTTGGTGCTTGTTGCACCTGCGCAGCCAATGTATCAAAATCAGGTGCTGAAAAAAAAGGGCCTGATTTTTTTCAGGGCACTTCTGCCAAAACGCTGTTGGGCGGAGGTTCCTTTCCCGCACTGCAAAGGGTCAGGAGTTATAAAAAAAGCAATTGTGCTTTTTTTTTGTAAAACTCCCGAGACTTTACAGGGCAGGAGTTTTTATACATAACCCCTATGTGTTTTAGGGTTTTATAAAAGTATGAATGAGCAAAAAAAAAAAAAAATGAAATAAATAATAAAAAAATTAAAAGGTCACATAGCCTTAGATGATTGCATTTGTTTGCTGTTTGCATATTTCTTATGATTGTTCGTCTTGGCTGATGGCATTAATTTTTCAGACTTTTCTGTCTTCCCATTTCAGCACAAGTTTTTCATCACATGAATAAATTAAGCCTTTTAAACTTAATTTTAACTGGCACATATATTTTGTTTCAGACTCTGACGCAACTGCTTGGGGGATAAGTAGAAGCACGTTTCAATTTTTAGCTACATTTAAATGGTTGAGAAATTTAAATGGAGTGCACAATATTCAACAAGCATTTTGCTTTCACATTAGGATACCAGCTAGGAAATGTATTTTTGGGTTATGAAAACACAAAAAGTGAATTATATTCAGTGATTAATGCAATACCAAGCCTCAAGAGCTGTTAAGAAACAGAAATTATAGAAGGGCATTTGTCATGCCCAGAGACTCATTTATTTGCTTTCCTGCGCTCAAGGTGAAGTGGTCCTAAAATATTACATATTATACATCATCATAACAATCAAGAAACATGTGACTATATAAAAATAGCAACCAACAAAACACATCTTTATGCTCTCCTCTGTCAGGTCATTAAAGATTTTGATGGTAATTTTTCATGAAATCCTCACTTACAAACAGTTGAAGGAGTTATTTTGTCCACTCTAAGTTTCCTTATTTCCTCTTTGGCTGCTACTTTCATCTTTTACGTCACTATTATCTCATAATTTAGGCATTTTCTTGCATACTTGCATAATTTAGGCATTTTCTTGCATACCTGTTAAACAATGTATAGGTGACTGATTCTCTTTACAGAGTCATTGCATACCTCCCAACTGTCCTGTTTTGTACGGGACAGTCTAGAATTGGGACGTCTGTCCCATGGAGCTCTACCTCTGTCCCGATTTTCTTGAAAAAGCCTATTTTAAAGGAGAAACGCGTTGTGTATGGAGAAGGAGCATTCTACAGGAACACTTTGCACCTTAAAAAACTGGGACTCCCTGCACTTTATGAGCTGGATGCTGCCTGTTTTTATGTAAGATTTTATATTTTTTTGTGTATCATTAAAAGTGTTTTTTACTGAGAATACATCTCCTTCCTCTCCTGTTCCACCATATCTACCTGAGTTTGGAGGTACTTTGGAATCCTATTTTATCCAGGACCCCACGAGGGGCTCCCGAATACCCTATAGACTGAGCAGGATACTGCTCAGTAAAATGTGAGTGTGTCTACGTCTATGCACTTATATCACTTTACGGTTTCTGAATATACTACACTATAAGAGTTTTCTATTTTTCCCTTTGCATACCACGGATGTGATGCCTCCACGTATAGGGTAAATACGAGTGTGTAGTGTTTTTGGGAAGCGCACTGTCCACATTGTATGTATTCAGTGGGACAGCGGGACCATACCGCTGTCCTGATAACATTCTTCAAGACACCAGAGAATGCTTACTGCTCATGCGCAGCACTGTGCGCATGTGCATTAGCAATCCTGGATTCAGATGCCAGGATCTGAAGCCATGACATCACTGACAAGAACTTCCGCTGTCATGCCGGGGGCAATGTTAGGAGGCATGTCATTGCTTCTTATAAAAGTACATTGTCCATTTTAAAGCAATGTTTATGCATAAAATAATAATATCAGGAGGCTGAAAGGAAAGTGATATTTAAAACCTTACTTCTTGGTGAGCAACTGAAAAAAATGTAATGATCAACGACCTCTGGCACAACGCAGGATACTATTTGCTTAGATTAACACAGACTAGCTGAGTCAGGCCAAGCCAAGAGGAAGGTACAAAGCATCAGGTCACCGATGATATTCAGATAAACTATTATTACAATATTTTTGGTATAAATTTCCCTTGACAAAGCCAATTGCACATGTCATATTGAATACGTCATTGCAGTGATAGCATGTAACTACAGATAGTTTATGTGTTTTATGGTATTGTGTTATAACAAATAAAAATCAATAAAATCAAAAAAGTTACATTTTATGCAAATAATTTAAATATAATCAGCATCTTTATATTAAAAGTGTTTTTACAAAAAAGCAGTTGGCATATCCATTAAATCCAGAAATAAATTTGCTGCTATTTCTAAGGAATTGAAAATTGGTATAAAATGTAAATCCCATTACCGAGTTGCAGCATTAATAGATCAATTAATCTATCATGCTCATTAATGAGGAATTACATTTTTCCCACCACTATGTCTCTATCTGTTGTATTCTAGAAAAGACCATAAATCTTTAAATCATACCAAGTGACTCACAGCAAAAACCTGAAAAAAACATGAGCTTTGGATAGCAAACAAAAAACATTCATTACCCTTATTTGTTGCTGTATGTATAGCTGAGTACACAGACACTGTTTTGTTTCTTCTTAAATACCTCGCTATACCTCATTTTCTAAGATTTTTGACTGTTATTATAAGGTTTGTTATTATGTAACCTTATTCATGAAAGGCAGCAAGAGTCTAATGCAATGTTACTGTTTTCTTACATACTAGGATACACGTTATCGATTGCACTAAATAATTATTGTTTGTCAAAAGAGTGTTTAGATACTTTGCCAAATGATACATGTGTAGTAACTGGTAAACAGCTGCAAAGTTGTAAAGATCAGAAAAGGGTACCATGACCAAAAAGAGGAGTGGTGGTGATACCAATACAGGAAACAGGTTGGGTGGACTTATTAGCTAATAATTCTACATGTTAATTGTATTTCTATTCCTCTAAGGTACCTGGAAACACAGTGACAGTGGTTTAAACAAAGTATACAAGAGACCATCACGACTGGGCTGGAGCAATGAGACAGAAAAAAATGGCACACACCTTTAGTACTTCTCAGAGTGTGTGGAACTAGATTGGGAGTATGGAATTCAGAGACAGAAAAAGGAACAAGGGCGCTTACACTCCTGGTATCGATGAAAAAGGTGTATAAAATTGATTAAATACGGATCCGACAAAAAAAAATGTTGCAGGTATACAGAAGCAGAAAGGACTGTTTTATGCTTTGCCCTACTCATGTATGTTTCAGTTCTGCCTTTTCTCCTGTGTCTGTCCTGTTACCCTACACTTTGTATTCTGTTTCTGCTCTGTTTGTTTTCGCTCTGCTCTGCTTCAGAGTTGTTATGTTCCATGCTTGCTCCAGGATGTCTGCAGGATATCTTCAGTCCAAACAGATGCTTGCACAGGACCCTGGTATATGGCTGCACCAACCTGAGGCCTCAAGCTTCTGGGGAAGTCCGGTTACCCTGCACCAGGCCCTGTGTCACCATATCTTGCACCATAACATTTGAACTTGGGTGCGCAAGGGCCCCATGCCATTCAGACCACATTCTTGACAGCAATGTTCTTTAATATAAATATATGTTAAAAACATAAGAAATGTCAACTTACGTAGCTGAAAAATAGTTCTTGTGGTCTGAATAAAGATTCCTTTCATGGTGTGCTGGTCTCCGTATTTTTTTTTTTACTATTAGAAGGTGTGGGTGGAGCTTTGTCCGAGTACCCCCTCTAGAGTCTGTTATTTTTTTGTGATAACGTACAGAGCTCTGCTCCGTGCCAAAACCAAGAGCACAGTGTAAAAGTATGCAGAAACAACTAATCTCTTGACCAGGAATCAGTGTCTGGGATCATAGAGATCATTAAAACCTGGCAATAAATTCATCTTTAAATGCAGCAGATTAAAGACACATCAAACTTACTTCCCTTTTTAATCAGAAGATGTCAGTACTTGCAGAAAACAGGACCCTGGTACATCCATCTACTTTCTGTATATAATAATGATAAAATACTTATAAGAAACAAGAGAGAAACACACTGCGCCCAATTGTGGTGGAAACAGCTGCAGCAAATTCTACCAGTGTCTCACTCCTGGCAATAAACAAATCAAAACAACACACAAGTGAAAAAGTGCGCTGTGACCCAACACTTCAAAACACACAACTCAGGAAAAATAAATAATAAATTGTTACCCTTAAAGTAAATCAGCCTTAAAGTAAATCAGCTCAATATTCAATCCGAAGGGAAAAAAAACAAAACAGAACAGAAATAATATAGTGTAGTATATCACATAAAAGTGCTGATAACAAATAATAAGTGAGAACACACTCACATCTTCCTGAGCAGAGATCTGCTCAGTCTATACAGCATCCAGGGAGCCCACCAAGGGGTTAAAGATCCAACTGCTTCACAGAGGAATCCTAGGCAGCTTATTCAGGGTAGCAGACCCAGAAGGTACTCCCAGCAGTAGTATAAGAGAGGGTAAGCAGGAGACTATTTAGCTTCAACGATTTTAATACCAATAAAAACATATAAAGAATCTTACATTCAAAGATCCACTTGAACAGTACATATATAGAGTCCCAGTAGCAGTCTCCTCTTGTCCACAACGCGTTTCACCCCCAAAGTAGGGACATACCCAAGCAAAATAACCCAGGGAGGGCAACACAGAAAGTAATAAAACACAGACACACGAGAAATGCTGCAAAATTGAAAAAAAGGTTTTACTGAGAGGAGACAGAGGTCAACACAGAGTGGGTGAAGGAGAAATCCTCAGCCCGGCGAACATCCAGACGGTAGTGTCGGAGAAAGGTGGAAGCAGACGACCAGTTCCCAGCTCTGCAAATCGTTGCCACAGACGAACCAGCCTCAGCCACCCATGAGGACGAAATAGCCCGAGTTGAATGAGCCTTGAGTCCAGGAGGAACCGGAATATCACAGGAGATGTAACACTATCGATATAGCCGTAACAATCCAGCACCGTAAAGTAGAGACAGAGGCAGCTTCGCCCCGGCAGAACCCCAGTGGGAGAACAAAGAGCCTGGAGGTGTTTCTCAGAGATGAGGAAGTGGCAATGTAGATTCGTAGACAATGCACCACATCCAAGGTATGCCAGCGGGATTCTTCGGGAGTAGCCGGATTCGGACAAAACACAGGTAACACGGTTTCCTGATTAAGGTGAAACGTGGTCATGACCTTGGGCAGAAATCCATAGAGAAGACAGTATAGGGGGGATCTACCGAAAAAGCTTGCAGTTCTGAACACCGCTTAGCGGAAGTCAACGCCAATAGCAATAGGGTCTTTAGAGTTATCAACCACAGGGAGGCATCAGGCATGGGTTCGAAAGGAGGTCCTGTTAAAGCCTGAAGAACAAGAGGAAGGCTCCAGGGGGCCACAAATGATCAGGCCGGAGGACAAAGTTTGATAACAGCCTTGAAAAAGCGAACAACCAAAGGATCCAAAGCCCAGCACACCGATGTGAGAGCAGATAGGGCAGAAACTTGAACACGGAGAGAGTTCAGACCCAAACCTCGATCCAGGCCAGCCTGTAGAAAAGCCAGGATATCCGGTAAGGAAGGAGACAACGGGTCAGAAACCCTATCTTTGGACCAAACTAGGAAGGCAGACCAGATACGATGGTATGTGTTCGAGGTGTTAGGCTTCCTAGCTTTCAACAGGGTAGAGACCACGCCTTCCGACAGACCACGGGACCGTAGTGACTGCCGCTCAATCGCCATGCCACCAGTTGAAGAGAGTGAGGGCGAGGATGCAACATCGGGCCTTGAGATAGGAGATCCCTAACCTGTGGCAGCATCCAGGGGTCCTGGGTGGACAATCGGTTCGCCAGTGGGAACCAAGGTCTCCTGGGCCACCAAGGTAGGATGGCTAGTACTTCCGCCTTCTCCAGCCAAACCTTCTTCAGGATGCGTGGAATGAGAGGGAGAGTCCTGGAGAAGAAACAAGGAACCTGCCGACAGATGTTCTACCTGTCCCTGGGCCCAGAGGGCAATCGGAGCAAACTCCAGGCTCAGAGACAGGCTCCTGGTACCCCCCTTGATGGTTAATGTACGCAACCGCACATCTGTTGTCTGTCTGTATTTTCACCCATTGACCCTGAACAGATGGCTGAAAGGCCAGCAATGCCCTGTAGATTGCTCTGAGTTCCAGGATTTTTGCATGAAGAACTCGTTCTGCCGGAGACCATTCGCCTTGGGCGTAGAGATCTTCAAGATGGGCCCCCCAACCATGAGTACTCGCATCC
Source organism: Pelodytes ibericus (assembly GCA_036172795.1). Taxonomy (NCBI): domain Eukaryota; kingdom Metazoa; phylum Chordata; class Amphibia; order Anura; family Pelodytidae; genus Pelodytes; species Pelodytes ibericus. The sequence continues at coordinate 232,203,563 of CM069857.1, read as the reverse complement.
GTGGTAATCACTCTGTAGACGACATCTGACAGGGGAAAACCTCTCCTGAGGTGATGGACCTTCAGCCACCAGGCCAGATGGTGAGAGGTTTCCGTCGGTAAAAAAATCAGCTTGTCTAAAGATGATTGGGAAACCGGAAGACGAGACAGCAGGACGGATTGGAGAAAACGAGGCCGATAGTGGAGACCAGGACACCCAGGAGGGACATGAGATTCTACCAACCGGGTAGATCGACATTCCAGACGGCTGAAATCAGACGGGACTGGTGGTCCAGGGACAGAGAAACGGTGGCGGAGAGCGTGTCGAACTCCGCACCCAGAAAGACCAGGGACTGGGACGGACAGAGTTGGCTTTTCCCGAAATTGATCTTCCATCCTGTGTCTTGTAGGAAACATAAGGCCATGTCTCTCTGGGTGGCCAGAAGATCCGGAGAGGAAGCCACAATGAGAATGTCGTCCAGATAGTGGAAAATATTCAGGCCCCGTTTGCGAATCTCCGCAATACAGACCACCAGAACCTTGGAAAAAGTTCGAGGAGCTGTGCTGAGACCAAAAGGAAGAGCCCGAAACTGGAAATGATCCTCGTCTATGGCAAAACGTAGGAACCGCTGGTGCTGAGGTCTGATGGGTATATGGAAGTAGGCATCCTTGAGATCATCCAATCGCCGGGGAAGACGAACGGCACGATAGACCGGAGGGATTCCATCCTGAATCTCTTGACCACCAATGATCTGTTCAGGACAGAGAGGTCGAGATCCGGTCGCAGCTCCCCCGATGCCTTGGTGACAAAAAACAGGGAAGAATAATTCCCTTTGAAGCAATCCGGCCCGTCCACAGGAGTGATAACGTTGTCCTGAAGAAGGGATCGTATAAAATTCAGAAGGACGTCACTTTTCCTTGGGTCCAATCGGATTTTGGTTCGGATAAAAGCCAGAGTTGGAGGAGAAAGAAATTCCAGACTGTAACCTTTGTGAATTATGTTCCGGACCCAGGAATCTGAGGAAAACCCTGCCCAGACTGCCGAGAACGCCAGGAGGCGAGCACCAACCGGAGCAGCCCGGGCAGGAAGGACTTCAGGACTGGAACTTCCCACGAAAGGAAGAGGCAGGGCAGAAGCGAGAACCCCTAGCCATGTTCTGGGAACTGCTTCTCCATGTAGATGAGCGAGCCACCTCTCTCCCAGGTCTATATTGTCTGGAATCCCGAAAGGAGGAACGGAAGTTGCGACGATCATTCCAAACTGCCCTGGGAAGGCGCCTCCGTTCCTGGGGCAAAAAGACCTTGGATCCCTCTGCCGCCTTACGAATGGCATCTTCCAGGACTTTACCAAACAATAGCTTCCCATCAAACGGAATGGACACCAGGGAATTCTTAGAGGTATTATCAGCATGCCAGTGTTTCAACCATAAGGCACGTCTGGCCGAAACCGACAGGCCCATACATCTGGCCGCAAGCTTCAGGATATCCGAGGAAGATTCGATAAAAAATTCCGTCGCCAAATTATTGTCAGAGAATCCAACAGTTTCTCCCTGGGAACACCATTCTCAATGTCCTCCTTGAGATTGAGGACCCAACATTTAAAGGCCCGAGAAAGACTGAAGTCATAGTGACCATGGGTTGACAAATCGCACCTGCAGCAACATAAGCCCTGGTAAGTGAGGCCTCAATCAGTTGATCCATTGGGTCATGCAGGAGAGCTGGACCATCGAGCGGCAGAGATGACCGCCGGACAACCCGAATAACGGGAGCATCCACGGCCGGTGGAGAGGTCCAGGAAGCCGCATCCTCCGCAGTGACCGGGTATAATCTGGAGATTCTACGGCCGGATGAAACTTTTCGATTAGGGGACCTCCGTTCGGAGGCGATCAATTCCTCAATAGACCCATGAAACGGAAAGGTAGTGCGAACTTTCTGCAGGTTGGAAAAATATTTGTCTGCAACTCCAGCCTTGGGAAGAGATTCGGCAATACCCAGGGTAGCTCAAACAGCCCCAATGAATTGGTCGATGAGGGACGAATCCAGGACGACCCCAGTATCGCCGTCTTCCTCAGCCGAGGAGTAACGAAAATCTGCTGCATATGGAGCCACAGGGTCGGGCTGATCCGGGAACAACTCATCATCCTGGGAAGAGTGTTGGACTGGAAAAAAAAACTACTCAGATGTTCCTTCAGACTCCGTTCCACCGCCTGATTGCCGAGGTGCACTAGATCGGGAGACGGATCAGGAGGCACAGCGGCATCGGATAGACAGTCACCGCAGAGGCGTTTGCCTTCCAAGGGGGTGGCATCACAGGCCAAATAGCGTGGACGCTTCTCCGTCCTTTTCCTTGGAGGATCCAAATCATGTCTGGGGCTGGTAAACATACACCAGAATTAGACAGGATAAGTTCAATGTGCACTCTTATACATAAAAAAATAAAAAACAAAAAAGTTCAAAAAAGGACAAAAAACTCACCTCGCCTGACGAGAACGAGACCTCTTAGATGAGGAGGACATCGTAGCAAAGAAATGGGCAGGTTGAGATAAAATATGTAAAGAAATTGAACAATCGGGGAATTAACAACTCAAAAGGAAAAAAGACTTTAAAAATGACACCAACACAGACTGACTTACCTGAGGCTGGTAGAAATGAGGGAGGAGGCAAAAGTGGCAACAGAAATCAGTGGTGGTACCTGGAAGAACGAGTACAGGGCCATCCAGCAGAACAAACGGAAGAAAAAACGTTTATAAAGCAAAGAAGTTCCAGGGGGCGGTGGATGCATTCCACCGCCGAAACAGGAAACAGTACAAGAGAGGCCTGGAATGATATGCATATGGGTTCTAGTGCTGAAAAAAGGTAGGAAACAAGTGCTGGAAGGCAAACGCGATCCAGCACATAGAAAGAAAGAAAAAAGAGGCGTGGAACGCATATGCGTTCCACCGCCGAACAAAGGGGAAGAACAAGAATGGACAACACCGAGAAAACCCCGAAAAAGGGCCAAGGAAAGAAGGTGTGGAGCGCTGAAGCGTTCCACCACAAAAAGGGAACCCAAAAGGATAAGAAAAAGGGGAGCAGTGGAACAAATAAAACGTTCCACTCCCCCAAAAACGGAAGGAAAAAGCCTCCAGGTAGAAGAAAAAAAAGGGGGGGGGGGGAGGGGGACAAGATCAACAAACCTTAACTGTGTTGCAGGAACTTGATGGTAAATAACTCAGCCAGCCCAAAAAAGCAGGTATGTGACATCTGCCCAATAAATAATACATCTCCAGTACCACTTGCAGTAAGCTTACGGAGGAATAGGAATCCCAGGGAACCGTGAAAAAGACAATGAACCGGGCTTCGGAAAGAAAGAGGCTGAACTTTCCGGAAGGTGAGTAAAAAATAACAAAAAAATAAATAAAAATAAAAACAGGCCCGCATCGGGCCCTGTCCTGATAACCATTGAGGACAGAAAAAAGACTGAGGAGACGGGGGCGGGGTTGACGGACGGTGGGGGCTCTCTTATAGTTTTGTTTTTCTGTCCTGCCTACCTTGAGGGTGGAGCTAACCCATACGTAACTACTGCCATGGTTAGCCAGGAAATATATATTTGTGTTATATATGTGTAAAGCATAGACATTAAATGGATTGCTGCTCTATGAAGATGTGTTGTATGTTTGTGATAAATCTGTATTATTGTGTTGTTTCCTTACAATAAATACTTTTTAACGTAGGTGATCCAGCTTTCATTTATATTAGTTATTTATACACCACAACATGTATTTAATATTTTAGTCTACACGGGTTTGGAGATAATGAGGGCCTTACTATAGCCAGTAAGAATAATTCTCTTTTTCAAGTACTCTATGAAGAGAATTATTTTCTTAACATTTTTGTTAGATTGCCATGGCCAGTCTACCGCTATATTTATATTTATTATGCTGCTATTTATTATGTTATTATCATTATTAATAACCTTTCTCAGCACTTTATTTCAAGAAATGTCTTCCTCTTGAGGTTTATGCAGTTTTCCATGGTAAAGCATATAAATATGTTTGAGTAAGGTCTCTTATTCCATTGAACTTCAACTGACCTTTTAGATCAGTTTTAATTAAAAAAACAAACCCATTGATAGATTGTCAGTGTAGAGACTGGTGGTATTATAAAACATTTGAAACTAGGTTTCAATTTCTGCGAGCTTGGGGATATGCAAAAAATTGTACATGTGACCTGTGGGGGTTTAGTGGGAATATTACCCATGCTCTGTTTGTTGTGTAACAACTTTCTCTTCCATTCATTATTTTACCTTAAAAGCACTTTCCAAACAATGACTGTATTTTATTAAGAGATATGGAATTAGGCAATCACTTGGTGTCACGATCAACCGCGTAGATAGTAGATCCCCCGAATACCCGCTACTACTATACCTGTCCCATGCCAGCACAGATCTCCCACCGCTCGTTCCTGTAGTGGGCACACGCACTACTACCAATGATCAAAGAGACCTGCTCCCGGCACGTAACGCCCGTTGCGTCCCCAAGATGCGTGGGATCATTTAAAAGGTAGAATCACCATGCACTCCTTGCTTGGAGATTCTCGTGATTTTGAGCCTAGCGTCTATTGTTATATTTATTGATTCCTGTTGCTGACCTTGGATTTCCTTCTGACTATTCTCAGTTTGCATGTGCCCCTTTGACCCAGTTTGTATTTCGTTTTGCTATTTATCTAGCTTTCCCTGTTCCTGGACTGTTTTTTCGTTTTGCTGTTTTCTTGTGACCCTGACCCTGGCTTGTATGTTGACCATCCGATTGTCTGTGGCATTTAAACATCTTGTTGCTGGATTTCAAGTGCTGTGTGATTTCTGCTTCATTAACCATCTCACTGCTGGATTACAAGTGCTGTATGATTCCTGCTGCATTTAACAATCTAACTGCTGGATTACAAGTGCTGTATGATTCCTGCTTGAGTAACCATCCCGTTACTGGATTAAAAGTGCTACATTTCTCCTCCTTTAAACTCGTAAATCCATTCAGTTTCTCTTTGGGAGAGAGATTTTCCAGTGTGGAACAATCTTGTCAATACCCAAAGAAAAAGATGCACAATATCTACAATGTTTAGGGATGCAACACTTAACATTCCTTGGATTATCATTCAGTATGCCACCATGATGTTCTAAATTTCTCCCCTATCGCATCTGGATGATTCTATCCACATATTGGGCATCAAATGGGAACTGAAGGAGATAAACCACATTGGTTGTGTTACAGTTAATAAAGTGCTGACGTTTTCCCCGATGTAGTACAGGAAAAATGTAAAGTTTGTCTAGGTTGATCCTTGCATATTTTACACATGCCACATTTAAAGAAGCCTTAAGGTATTGTGCTTAAAAAATATTGTGGGGTATCTTTTGGAACTTGGGTTAAGGCTCTAGGGGCCAAAATTTGTTTAAAATTATTGGCTTTCTTAAAAATAATTTTAGGGCAATCTGGCAATTTTTCTTTCAGATATTGGTCCCACTTTAATATAGGCCAGAATTTATCTAATGCCCTTGCAATGGCTTTAGATTGTAAGTTGTATTGAGTGGTAAAGGAAAAACATAATATGCTGACTTTATTTTAATTGAATTTGGCATGAGTATGTACTTCCTATATTATTACTGATCTATCTATAGGTAATTTAGAGGGATATAGGTTATCGCTAAAACGTCCTTTCAAAAAATAGTCTTGTTGGACAAAATCCTCATCTAAGGTGCAATTACGTTTAAATTCTTAGCCAATTGGGATGATGACCACTTTTGAAATTAATGTACCGCTGGTGTCAGTAGGCATAAAAAGGTGCGTGTACAAACAGAGTGAGGTCCAAAAAATCTATAGTATTTATGTAACGCCGCCAAAGGACCAGGCTTGCTCCCAGGGCTTGATTGCCCTATATTAACTTTTTCTCCCAATAACCCACACAAATAGTGGCAAAACTAGGAGCAAACCTGGTCCGCATGGCTGTCCCGCATGTCTGTAAAAAATAGGAGTGCTAAAAAAACAAAATTGTTTGTAATGGTAAACAGAAAACACTAAAGCAAAAAATCTTTTTGTTGGTTCTTAATGTCGGAGTCTAAAGTTTCTCTGACAATTTCAATACCTTTAACTTTCCGGATAACTGTATACAGAGAGGTAACATCAATTGTGGCCCACAAGTAGCTGGGTTACCATACAAAATCTTGCATAATATTAAGAAGCTGTTTGTTATCCCTCAAATATGAAGGGGCTTGACCCTAACCCTAATGTATTTCCTGGAGGACTGTATCAACATTCATAATATTATAAGTTAGACAACCAATACCACTCACTATGGGCCCACCTGGAGGCCTCTATGGATGCTCATTTCCACATACTTCCATACTTCCGCTAGGCCTTTTCTCAACACAGACCTGGCTGCAAATTTATATTGGGGGGTTGGATCACTTTTAAGTTCTAAATACGTCTCTCTGTCATTTAGATGATTCCTTCCTAATGTGGATAATTCATAATAACAATGTCACCCCCTTTATCTGCCTGCCTTACTACAATATCATGCTTTTCTTAAAGGGCCTTTAAAAAGGCTCATTCATTTTTTGATCGATTTGAATATTTGTCTTGTGACTGGCAGATTTTTTCAAATGCTGTAGTAAGTAAATCTTCAATCACATCTATGTGGTCCCCTTTATCCCAAGTGGGGTTGAACTTGAATTGTGGCCTTAAAGAGAAATTTATAAAACCATCATCGGCACTTTTCTCACTGATCTGATGATCCTTATGTTTTATAAAATATATTTTCAGTGTCAACGTTCTAAATTTTTGAGCATCAATAAAAAGTGAGAAATTGTTGGGTTTAAGTAATGAAGAAAATTGAAATCCTTTGGAAAGTAGACTAATTTCATTTTTATTTAAAGGTACCTCAGAGATATTGATTACCCCTTCTGTATTATTAAATCTGACTGTATTTCTACGTCCTCTACATCTTCGTTTTGAAATAGTTTTCTTTTTCATGAAGTTTGAATTAGAGGTACAAATCTGTTGTGGCACTCCCACTGATTCATCTGTCTTCTGGGTTTTTCTTTTGTTTGTGCCTGAACATGTCCTTTGATCATTACTCCTGAACTTTAGCTTCGAACCCCAACCCCAGTCAATATGACCTTGATTTCAGTGTAGTCCTTCTCTACCTTGCTATTCCTTGGTTGGTACCAATGAAAAATGTGATGTTCACCCTGTACTTCCGTCCCTCGAATACGAATTAATGGAGCCCTTTCCGACTCCTTCCCTATCGCGAACGGGACCAGGCAGGGATGCCCACTCTCTCCCCTTTTTTTGTTTTTTCCTTGGAGCCTTTTATGCAGGCTTTAAGAGGGGAACAAGATATTACAGGACTGCAGGCCGACGCAGTCCACCACAAAGTTTTGGGTTTTGCGGATGACCTGTTATTTGTTTTGACGCGGCCGAGGGTTTCCCTGCCTGTTCTCCTTCATGAATTTTGCACCTATGGGAAACTGTCCAACCTTAAACTTAATTTTACTAAGTCAGAAGTTATGAACATAAATTTGCCCAGCGATGCCTCTAGGGCCCTTGCTTAATCCTTCCCGTTTAAATTGTGTACGCACAAACTCAAATATTTGGCTATATGGCTTACAAGTGACTTATCCCAACTCTATTCCCACAATTTTCTACCCATGTTGACGACATTGAAGGGGGACCTCACGGGGTGGGGCCCTCTCTTTATCTCCTGGACGAGTAGGATTAATGCCTTAAAAATGAATGTCCTCCCCCGCCTCCTATATATATTTCAAACTATCCCGATCCAGCTCCCAAGGGCCTTTTTTGCTTCTCTGCAAACACTTTTTATTAAATACATCTGGGCACAACCCCCCCCACCCCGTCTTTCCATTACTTTGCTCCAAAAGCTGAAATCGCATGGGGGACTAGGCCTACCTTGCCCCAAGACTTACTACAACTTGCGCCACCTCCTTCGGCTATTAGAATGGGCGTAGCAGCCCCCCCACAAACTGTGGAGCTCCACCCGCTTACAGCTAGTCGGATCGCAAAACTCCATCCCTTTGCGGCAGCATCCCTAACCGTACTTCACAGCCTATATAGGAAAAATCAACTGACAACCTTTCCCTCCCCTCACACTCCGCTTAGACACAACCCCCGATTTCCCTCCAGGGCAAAACGGAGGTGATTTCCTCCAAACTACACTTGAGGCTAGACCTACTCTACAAAGTTTTATGGCAGGAAACAAACTTAAACCCCTACATGATATTCTGCAAAACTCAGCGCCCACAACACTACATAATTTACAGTGCCTTCAGCTTTAATCCTTCTTTAACAGTACCACTCAGAAACACAATTTACAATGGGAGTTACTGCCCTTTGAGGAATATTTTGGTCTGGAGACCATCCCAATACATGGGATATCCATGCTCTATAAATATCTGATCCATACTGAAGATGATCCCCTCCCAGCTTATGTTGAGAAATGGGAGACTGCGCTATCCCGAACGTTTACGAAAGTGCAATGGGAAAATATATTTACACTCACGCATAAGAGTTCAATAAACACTAGGACCCAGGAAATGTTGTATAAACTCCTGACGCACTGGTATCGCACCCATAGCAAATTACATGCGATATTTCCGGACCGACCAGATATGTGTTGGAGATGTGGCTCTGCTACAGGTACGATCCTGCATATTTGGTGGGAGTGTCCCCTCATACACCTTTTCTGGACTAAAATCCGAGACACGTTGCCTAAGTTTATGGACTCACCCCTGCCATTTCACCCTGTGAACTATCTGCTCCACCATACTACCCAGCCGATATCGGTTTATAAAAAGTCGATTGTTCGGCATTTATTAAATTCTGTGTACAAAGCATTTCTGCAGCATCCCATGTCAGAGTTTTTATGGCACCGCACTTACCACGTTATAAATTGTGTTTATAGAGGCAAATGATGATTCGACTTAGTGTGAGAGAATCAGAACACTTAACACATTTCGGATCACTGAGTATACTTACTCATAGGCTGCCTGGAGTCCAGGGCAACTTTTAGTTTGACAGAAGTCTCTTGAAAGAGAGAGCTGGTAGCTGAACACCTTCAGATGGCAGTTCCCTAATTGTAGCTTTTACAAAGTGTAGGGCTGAATAAATGTATTTGTGCAAAAATAATAATTTTACGGATTAGTCCATCTTTAAAATTTGTATATAACATTGCAAAATAATAAATAATTTGTGAAGCAATTCTATTCAATTCTACAAATTATAAGCTATATTCATGCTACAAATATTTCAATATTTCACTGGCTTCATTATGTATATAGATTGCCTGTGCTAGCAACAAAATAAATTAGCAAGCAAATAGCTCTGGTTCGTAAAAGTGCATGCTCGAATTCCACCTAATAAACCTACATGTAATAAATAGAAACAATCAATGCAAGTATAAAGAGCAGCAAGTACAAATATAATCATGACATTTACATTGTACAAACATTGATTGACTATTTGTTTGACTATATTCTGTACAGGTCAATAGATCTAAAGACACAAAAAATGAATGTTTAGAGCAGACTTCATTCATAATGTATTTTCCATAAGTCAGTTTCCAAACCCATGCAATCAACAGAGGTAGGCACAATTCAACTAGTGGCATAACTAGAAACTACAGGGCCTCAGTGTGAAAACTGCTGCCTGTCATCCCCACTAAACCAATCAACATGTCCCGCAGTGCCAACTTTGTCCCCAGACAGCTTGTCTGTGCCATCTTTATCGCAAACAGCCTATCTGTGTCATCTTTGACCCCCAATGACCTGTGTGTGTCATCTTAACAATCAAACAGCCTCTCTGTTCCATATTTTGTCCCCAAACAGCCTTTCTGTTCCATTTTGGCCCCCAAATAGCTTGTGGTGAAAGTCTTTTCAGTCAGGTGTGTATCAGCGTTCCCCCTGTAAATATTGGTATCGGTATTTGGAGGCTTGTTGGAAGGTATTTTTCAATGTTTTTCTATCTGATTGTCTTTGAAAGGTGGTGTGGATCTATTTTACCGGCAGGCTGGAAAAAAAGCGGGCCAAATTTAAGTCCATGTAGGTAATAGCATGGATAGAAACATAGAAACATAAAATGTGTCGGCAGATAAGAACCATTTAGCCTATCTAGTCTGCCCAGTTTTCTAAATACTTTTATTAGTCCCTGGCCTTATCTTAAATCTAGGATAGCCTTGTGCCTAGCCCACTCATGCTTAAACTCCTTCACTGGGTTTACCACTACCACTTCCACTGATGGTGTTTTTTTTTTTTTGAAAAACAATGAAAACTTGCTCCAAAATCGACCTTCATATAAAAATTTGATTTTGACCAAAGAAATACTCCCTTAACAGGCTCTATTTGCATATGAAGAACTGAATCAATTTATATGTTAAATTGTTGCTAATGACTGAAACTTTCAAACTGTATTAAACAATCTTCAAAGCGTTAACTGTAATTTGTGCAATACTTATATATCTAGATGAGAAGCAAGGAAGGAGGTTTGGATTAGAAAGCTAACAGATGTGCTACACAGCTGATTCACTTTGGGTACTGCTAAGAGTAACTGTAGTGCGCAGCACATTGACTATTTCTGTAATTCTCTTTGGTATGACTATGTTTCCCTGAGGCAATAACAGTATACATATGGGAAGGTCAGACTGACTTAAAAACTGCATGCAGGGGAGATGTGGTTAATCCTACTGTTTGGTAGGGGAAATAAAGCAATTGTGTTAAAAAATAAAACTCTGTTACCACAGGATTATAACATAGATACAAATGTTATTTATTTAAATGACCAAATCTGACTTGAAACTTATCTACCCGTTTTGTAATCCATATTTCAGTCAAATATTCATAAAAAGTATGTATTCATTAAAATGTGAATATGTGTACACAAGACACTAATTGTATATCTGGTTTCCCTGTAATCATATGGCATATGTTTGACCTCCAAGTGGCACTATTTGTATATATAAAATGATAATTTATTGTCAAGTTGGATAAAAAATATGTCTGTGGAGTCTCCTGCTTATGATTTTCAACTTGTGGCCTGAAATAAAAATTACACATTTCCCATTGAAAATGAGCTAATTTGCAAAACTAGGTGATGTCATAAGCAGGAGATAAGCTGGAGACTCCACAGACACTTAAAAATATATAATTCTCTTATTATATGCATTTACATGCAATTTTTTATATTCTACATTCACAGTATAAGCAATGTTTAGGTTGAGTCCTTTTTACTTGGTTCCTAAATTATTCACTGCCAGGAAAACTATTCTGGCCGTTCTCATAGGAAAGCTTTTATCAAAGATTTCATCAACATGTAAAGTCTTCATAGGTGCTCCTCCTGGAGTAGGGTTACTGACAAGTTTTGTTTGCAGCAGCAGTGCATCTGAGGATGACAGGACAGGGCTGGATTACGGCATGGGCCTTAATGGCTGCAGCCCACGGGCCTCGGCAAAATAGGGTCCTCGAGGTCTGCAGCTAAAGGCCTTAATCCGGCTGATTAAAAAGGAAAAGAAGAAAAACTTCCCACAGAGCCACTGGCTGGGGAGATCGGAAGACAAGTCTCCATGCTGCTGGCGATCACATGACATTCCGTGATGAGAGTTGCGGGGAACGCAAGACAGGTAGCATGAAGACTTGTCTGTGCGTCTGGTCAGTACACAGACTCCATGCTGCCTGCTTGCCAACACGGAGCTGGCAAAGGGAGAGCTTCTAATTGTGGCATATTCATGGGCAAATTGGCTGTGGCATATTAATGGACAGACTAATGGTGGCATATTAATGGGAAGACTAATAGTGGCATATTAATATGCGGATCAATAGTGACATATTAAAGGGCAAATTGGCTGTGGAATATTTATGGGCAATTTGGCTGTGGTGTATTAATGGCAAATTGGCTGTGGCATATTAATGGGCACACTAACAGTGGCATACTAATGGGAAATTTGGCTGTGGCATATTCATTGGCAAATAATGGCATATTAATGGGCAACCTGATGTGGCAATACATTGTTTGGTTGCAGAATGTCAAGTCTTGGGTTGCATTAATAAGTCTGCAAATTGGCAATATGGGGTCACAGTTTCTGATTTAGCACCTTTGTGCCCTGCATTGGTAATCAAAATTGGTCTTTTGTGTTTAGGAGACCCGGGCACAGGGCTGGAGCAAGGTCTCTTCTCTATGCTTGCATGCTCACCGGAACGCATGCCTAAAAAGGAGCGTGTCCATGACATGCAGCGGGGGAGGGTGGTGTAGAAGAGAGACAGTGCACATTTGGCATCACAGTTAAAAGCCCAGTGTTTCAGCTGTTCTGCACCCACTGTGGTTCTTGTGTGTCCTGCATTATTTTGCGTTTAACCTGTTTCACTGTTTTGTTTTAGTATTTTTGTACAAAGAATCATTCGTGTATAAATGTGTATTTCTGTGCTGAACATTGTAACTTACTGTTGAATTTTTGTCTGTAGACAACCTTTGCTTGGCAACAAGAAAAATGCATTATGAGAGGTGAAATATGTTGAAAAGAAGAATACGATGCTGTAACTGAATTTGTTTTGTGGAGTAAAAAAAAAGTCAGATAAAGATCATATTTTAGTTAACACTTTAATTCAGTTGCTGCTAAGCCTTTTATACAGCTTTGTGAAAGAAATGAATATAGAAAAAATATTTTAAATTTTCCTTTGGTGAAACTTAGAAATGTTATATGCATTTCAGTAAAGACAATATTTACAATAGTGGTCCTATTTATTTTCTGGGTTGCAAGAAATTATAGTTTCATTACATCTGTGCAATACTCTTATTTAGGCACTTAAGGGATTTGGGAGTAGACAAGGTCTTATTTCTATGTGAGTGAGGTTATTTTGTAACTTGTTTTCCATGTGAAAATACTTCCAGAAGAAGAATGTATCTTTGGTCATTTGTAGATTTCTTATGATGGTGAAGATCCTTTCACCTTTTACTCACCTGGAAATATAATTGCAAGAAATGAAGCACCATGTTTATTGAAGAATGTATGAATTATAAGAGTAATGTAAAAAAAAAAAAAAAGGAATATTTAATGCCGATTTGTTAATATTCATCATATTATCTGTTTTAACAATTCTATAGGATAGCAAATAGAAATAATCCTAAACATTGGTATTGTTTTTGTGTAATATTTGCTTTGTGAGGGACATGATATATAGTCCTTAGGGATCAGTCTACTTTCTACATTCAGTCTACTTTCTACAATGTTTTCTTTTTTTTTCTTTCTTTCCAAACTCCTTTTATTCAATGTATAAATCATTACATACATGCATAATATCGATCAATGTAAGGAACTGCAATAAAATATAGTACAAATTTATCACTATCCCTCAATATCCCACCCTCCACCCCACCCTTTGAGCTCGAATCCCGGACTGGCCCTGGCCGCAAATTTATCCTATCTACTCCTGAGGGCACGTTTGTAGCCATTTACCCCATAATAGTACATATCTGTCTCTTTTATTGTGAGCATAATAATATCCCCTTTCCATCTGGCTCTGGTGCTTAATTTGATTGATTACTGTATTAATATTAATTGTCTCTTGTTTCAACCATCTTCTTGCCATCACCATTTTAGTGGCCAGCAGGCACTGGAGAGCAATGTATCTATGTTCTTTCTTTTTAAGCATCGAAAGCTCTATGTGTAATAATGCTCTTGCTGGAGTGGGTGAAATTGTTGTCCCAGTAAGATCAGAGATAATGGCAAAAACCTTATTCCAGGTTTTCCTAATTCCCTCACATGCCCACCATATATGCATATATGTTCCCTGAGCTTCCCTACATCTCCATCATATTGGGGAGGACATAGGGCTGAATTTAGAAATTCTCACCGGGACCCAATACCATCTAAGAGACACCTTACAATGTAATTCCACCAAATTCATACATTTTACAGATTTTCCAATACTATTCCGTCCTTCCAGCCATAGGTCACCATCGATGGTCATATTCAGATCTTTTTGCCAAGCGCTAAGAGCAGGGTTTTTTATAGGGGGCTCTAATTTTCCCATTATGTGGTACCATTTTCCTATACTTCTTTTAATGGGGAGATTGTTTAGCAGCTCTATAATTGATTTTTTTATGCTGTTTGCCCCCCATTGATAAAGGTGTGCTCTCACATATTGTACTATTCTAACCAGCGGGAACCATTCTTGTGGTTTAAGGTCGAATTCGTTAATTAGCTGAGGAATTGGTTTTGGTCCCCTCGGGGTAAACAAATCTTTTATTCTATATTTCTTCCCATCTTCTCAGGTCAAGCTGAGAAATATTACCCGCTACAGAGCTTAGTGGTGAGGACCATATCAGTTTGTCTTTCAATCCTATTCTCCTCTTAAACCCTAACCAAAAATCCATACAATTTCTCGTCGTAACTGCCATATTTCCCTCTTTTAACTCCACCACTCTTTTTTGATGATACCATAATATATTCTCTAGGTTAGACATTCCAATAAGTTCCTGTTCTATATAGTACCAATCTTGTGTTTTACTATGGGTGTATTGCATCTTGGTTGTGTGAACTACCATGCTAGCTAGGGAGTATCTTTCAAGGCTTGGGACACTGAATCCTCCCTCTTTATGATTTGTACATAACAATTTCCTCGAGATCCTAGGTTTCTTATTTAGCCAGATAAATGAATCTATCTCCCTCTGGAAGTGTTTAATCATCCCCATCGGCAGTCTAAAAGGCAGCATTCTCATTAGATACAGCCATTTAGGGATGACGTAAGATCTTACTACGTTCATTCTACCCATCCATGAAACAAATAGCCCTTTCCATTCCTGCATTTTCCTGGAGAGCTCATTATGTAAAGGTACATAATTGATCTTCAAGATCTGCCGTAGGTCTCTTGGGATTATAATACCTAGATATTCCAGGCTCTCACTCCATTGATAAGTCATAATTTCTCCTTAGAGTGTCTGCTTCTTGTTCTAGGTTAGCAATCAACATCGCTTGGGATTTTTTAATATTGAGTCTATAGTTCGATATTACTCCATATTCCCTTATCTCTGTCATCAGTGGGGCCAAAGAGGTGATTGGATCATATAATGACACCAAGATGTCATCGGCGTATAAGCTCAACTTGTTCTCTAGTTCTCCAATCTTAATACCTTTGATACTGGGGTTGTTACGTATCCTGGCCACCAGTGGCTCTAACGATAGGACACATAACAGTGGGGCCAGTGGGCATCCCTGTCTGGTGCCGTTATTTATGCGGAACTAGTCAGATTGGAATCCCTGTCCTGACACTCTTGCCATTGGTAGGGTGTACAAGGCCATGACAGAGGCGATGAACCCCTCTCCTATGCCAAAGGCTCTAAGGGCCTCGGAGAGAAAGGACAATCCGACCCTGTCAAAGGCCTTTTCCAGCGATAAAAAAAGAGATGGAATATTTCCCGAAGAGGCATATTCTACCAGGTCAATTACCTTTCTGGAGTTATCACAAGACAATCTCTCCGTAACAAAGCCAGATTGATCCTGATGAATAAGGGTTGCACAGAACATTTTGAGTCTATTAGCTAAAACAGCTGAATAAATCTTGGTGTCTGTGTTGATCAGGGAGATAGGTCTATAGTTCGTTATTTTTGTGGCATCTTTCCCTGGTTTTGGTATGGGCATTATTGTTGCTCTTAACATGTCTTCCGGAAATTTTCCCCTCTCTCGGATTTCATTAAAGGTGTCCATAATACAGGGAGTTAGAAAATCTGCCAATTTTTTATAAAATATTGCAGGAAACCCATCTGGGCCAGGATGGATTTTCCCCTTATGTGGATAATGAATTTTGAAGCACATTGCACGTGATGGATATAAATTTAAGATGTTTGTGAGTGTATGATTTTTTTTTTTTGTGGATGATGAACTTTGAGGCATACTGCATGGGCTGGATATAAATTTAATATATTTGTATGTGTTTAAGAATGCAACATACGGCATAAAATAATGTACCCCTTTTTTTTCCCGTTGATTCCCTGTTTCTGTGTGCTAGTCTAGATAGTAAGCTGGGTTTTCAACTAATGTAATTCCAGTTATGGTTGATTATTTTTACCTATTGATTATAAATATATATGCTGCTCCCGGAGTCCCGCTCCTGAAAGGGGGGGAATTCTCTTATAGAAGAGTTGTTGGAGAGGATATATTCGTATCGCCTCATGTCTGTTTTTTGTATGGTGTTAATCCCTTGTAGGGATTATAGGTGTGGGACTGGGGGGGGGGGGGGCGGAGCTCGGACAGGCGATGGGTCACGCTATTGGGATGGATAAATATCTGAGGGTGGCCACCCTGAATACTCAGGGACTTAACATGCACAAAAACGAGCATTACTTAATGACTTCATGTACAATCAGCGTATTGACATCTGCTGTATACAGGAAACCCACTTAGTAAGGATGTAACCAGATTGAATAACAAAAGATACTCCATAATAGGGCACTCCTCCCTCATGTCACAAAAGAGGTGTGGGGTGGCCATTCTGATCTCAAATAAAATTAAATTTGAACTAATTTACAATCTAAGCGATAATATGGTGAGATACTCACTGGTGATATGTAGAATCGAAGATAGGGTTATTTCTATTCTAAATATATATGCTCCAAACGTAGTACAGACTCGGTTTTTAAATAGGGTGCTTCAGGAAACCCAGAAATATCTTCAAGGTACATTCTTGTGTATGGGTGATTTTAACTGTGTTGCGGACAACAAAATTGAAAGATCTTACTTAGGACACCCCAGGTACAATGGGAGACAGACGAGTATGGCAAAGGCCTTTCAGAATATTCTGGGTAAATTTTCTCTTTACGACCTATGGAGAACAATCAGACCTGAGGACAGAGACTTCACATTCTTTTCTCACAGACATCAATCTTTTTCAAGGATTGATATGATGTTAACTAAAGCTGATATTATTAAAGACTGTGGGGAGATTGCTGTAGAAAATGTGGCATGGTCTGATCATGACTCGGTTATATTAGAGATAAAGAGTAAATATTATAGAGGCGAAAACTCATGGAGAATGAAGGAGTCCTTCCTGGCAACTAAAGAGGACATAGACGAACTAATTGAGACATCTAAAACATACTACCAGGAAAACCTAGATACAGAGATAAGTATGGGCAGTGTCTGGGGGGCATATAAATACGTTATTAGTGGCTATTTTATTAAGAAGGAAGCTTATCATAGGAAGAAATATAATAACAAACTGTCAGACAGGTTTATCAGCCTGAGTAAACTAAAGAAAAGAAATATGGACTCACCAGATGTCCAAATAACCGAAGAAATTAATAGGGTTAGGAAAGAAATAGAGGAGATACAAATAATTAAAGTTAATAGTTAATAGTATATTCTTAAACTGAAACAAAAAGCTTATTATCTTGGTAATCGGGCTGATAAAATGCTCACTAACCAACTGAAAAAACGTAATATGCTCTCAAGGACGTTTAGTATAGAGGAGGGGGGTAAACAATTTCTCAGCCCAGAATCAATGGGAAAGGCATTCGGAGATTTCTATGCCAACCTTTATAACATCCCAAACCAAGTCCAGGATATAGAATTGATTAAAGAATATCTGAGGGAATCTAAACTGGCGACCCTGAGTGTAGAACAGAAAGCCCAACTAGAGGCCCCATTTGAAGTAGAAGAGATAGGATACGTAATAAAATCATTGAAATCTACAATGTTTTCTTAAAGTCTACAATATGCAAATATAACATTGTTCCTTTGTCTGTACTAAATGAATAAGCTACAGAGTTATAGTGTAACATTTGCTTAAAATATTTAATTTCCCTCATAAACCTCTATACTGGGATTGAAAAACAGTTTCAGTCATTCAGTTTTCATTTCATCTGACCACATGTATCAAACGACAACATGGGCTAGAGAGTATAGGAAGGGAAGGCGACCTAGCTAGTACCTGGGTGGGTGGAGCTGGGGGCATGGTTAGAATGGATTGTAGGGAGCAACCTATAAACAACTTAACAATTAAACCACAAATGGATTGTGCCAGTGGCATTAAGTGTATGCTTGCAAATGCCAGAAGTTTAACTGGTAAAATAGGGGAATTAGAGCTGGTAGCAGGAATTGCAAATTGGTATAACAGAAACATGGTGGGAGGACACACATGATTGGTCGATCAATTTGGAGGGCTAAATGTTGTTTAGGAAAGATAGGTAAAAAGAGGAGGAGGAGTCTGTTTCTATGTCAAACCAGCATTATTGCCTCAATTGAGGGAATATATATATAATGATAGTACTGAACATGTGGAATCATTGTGGGTGGAGACAGTCAGTGGGGGTAGACCTGCCCAGAAATTATTAGTGGGTATTTGTTATAAACCACCAAAAACTGGTGAACTTGAAGAATCACAGCTACTAATGCAAATCGAAAAGGCTTCTAAAATAGAGTGTGGTATCATTATGGGGGATTTTAATTACCCAGAAGTAGATTGGAAAAATGGAACCACCAGCAGTAAAAGCAGTACGTTTCTGAATTTGTTGAATGACAACTTTTTGTCTCAGTTAGTACAGACACCAATCAGAGGGGAAGCATGCCTGAATCTGGTAATAACTAACACATAGGAGCATATCTATAACATCCAATTGACCATAACATGGTATCCTTTGAGATGAATTCAAAAAGGCAAATTGGAATGGGTCCCACCAAAACATTGAATTTTAAATAGGCCAACTTTAGTAGGTTTAATGCATCACTCTGTCTTATTGACTGGGATGGGTTATTTTTCGGAAAAGTAGGATACAGAAGTTCAGCAAGCCAAAATAGCGCACCAATTATCACTTTATAAATAAATCCAAAGTTCACCGAGTGTTGAGCAAAAATAGAAAAATATTTATTGAAAAGTAGATAAAAACATCATCGGAGAGGCACAGTCTCACACGTTTCACCGTGAGGCTTAATCATAGACACTAACCCTTGAAGGGGTGTCTGTTTAAAAGGACAGTGGAGGACCGCCCCAAAACCCTATATTGGTCCTGGTCCTGGGCCCATTAAAAAACCCATCTGAATGCAGAATTCAAAATTGCTGATGGGGTTCTTCATTTGCCTTCTTTTGGATCAACAGGGTTGAACTTTTTTCAACCTAAACTTCTATGTAACTATGTAACATGTCTTCTCCCATATGGCACAGAAATGCAGATACATGGTAACATTAACAAAGTGTTTCTTAAACTGTTTTATGCATCTCCCTAATGAAAGATAATCTGAAAATTCCTAACACATAGAGGAAGACTGTCAAAGAAACACATATGAATAACAATGACTATGCCTTAAAGATGCTTCACAGCATTTCCATCCCTGATGAGTGCACAAATAAGGTCATATTAAAAAGGTCATGCAAAAATAAACATAGTTTGATGATGCACATGCAGAGAGAAAGGCATGTTAATGGGTTATGTTACTTGTAGTGTAATTGATACTAATTTTCCTTTGTATAAAAATATGTCTTTGTACAGTGATACAGAATAGTGACATTGTATTCTGTTATTTAGCTTGGTTAGAAACAATAGGATTGCTTACATTACCTGTAACTCAAAGATAAACCCACCAATGCTGTTTTTTGATGGCAAATCTGTTGGAGGAACACTAGCATGGGCTGGTTTAAGGCAGGGGTTTTAGACTGGTCCCACCCATACGGCCAGTTCAGATCCAAATTGTCTTTCAGGTCTCCTCTGCACGAAGAACACAGCAACCAAAGACTTACGTTTCGGCCTTCATTGGCCTTGTCAGTGTGGTACGGCTTGTATCCCTCTAGGTGCAGTGAGCTGGGGACCCACGTCTGGACATACCCCAATCAGCCATACCACACTGACGAGGCCAATGAAGTTCGAAACGTACGTCTGTGTATGCTTTGTTCTCCATACAGAGGAGAACTGCCAGGCAATTTGGATCTGGACTGCCCTTATGGGTGGAACCAGTGTGATATGCTAATGGAGAGGTT
The DNA here is from genome assembly GCA_036172795.1 of Pelodytes ibericus. NCBI lineage: Eukaryota > Metazoa > Chordata > Amphibia > Anura > Pelodytidae > Pelodytes > Pelodytes ibericus. The sequence continues at coordinate 232,183,586 of CM069857.1, read as the reverse complement.
TCCTCTGTAATGGTGCAAGCGACCAAAAAACAGTGATTCCTCTCCCGAGTAGGTTACATCCTATACGGCCAGCTATTTCAGCTTTTGCCCATTATTGCTGAGAGGATCCCACACCTTTGATTTTTGTCTCAATGAGTTAGTAAGGTATGCCCAGCCATTGGTCCCTAGCTCGCTGCACCTAGAGGGATACAAGCCGTACCACACTGATGAGGCTAATGAAGGTACGTCTGTGGTTGCTGTATTTTTCGTGCAGAGGAGACCTGCCAGGCAATTTGGATCTGGACTGCCCTTATAGGTGTGACCAATCTGATATGCTAATGGAGAGGTTTCCTCTGTAATGATGCAAGCGAGCAAAAAATGGTGATTCCTCTCCTGAGTGGGTTACATCCTATAGGGCTGGTTATTTCAGCTTTTGCCGTTCTCGCTGAGAGGGATCCCACATCTTTGTTTTTTGGCATACTAATAGTGGCATATTATTTGGCATATTAATTGTGGCATATTAGTGGGCATACTAATAGTGGCATATTAATGTGCATATTAAATGTACCATATTAGTGGGCATATTATTTGTGATATATTAGTGGGCATACTAATTGTGGCATATTAGTGGGCATACCAATAGTTTCATATTATTGGGCATATTAATTGTGACATACATTTGGGGATATTAATTGTGGCATATTAGTGGGCATACCTATAGGGGCATATTATTGGGCATATTAATTGTGTCATATTTGTGGGCATATTAATTGTGGCATATTATAGGGGATATTAATTGTGCCATATTGGTGGACATACTAATAGTGGATTATTATTGGGCATAATAATTGTGGCATATTAGTGGGCATACTAACTAGTGGCAAATAAATATAGCAATCATGCAACTCTACTTGACAAAGCTGACATACACAATATGGACAAAAGTATTATGACACCTGGCAATTACACTAACAAGGAATTCTATGATATTGCAGAAGGCCTGGCTCACAATCTGTATTCCAGTTCATCCCATAGGTGTTTGATGGGGTTGAGGTCAGGGCTCTGTGTGGGACAGTTAAGTTCTTCCACACCAAACTCATCCAACCATGACTTTATGGGCATTGCTTTGTGCACTGGGGCACAGTCATGCTGGAATAGAAAAGGCCTTCCCCAAACTGTAAAATGCATAGAGAATATGGAGATCGGAGTTATCCAGGTATGTTATTTAATACAGCAAATTTGTATAAAATATCTTACATATTGGCAAATCTGGATGTGCTCCCGTACTATAAAGGCTCTGATGGAGTAGTTTGGTGTTGCTTATTGAATGCAGCAGCATGACTGTGATCACCAGTAAAATACTTCTTCCTGCGAGACCACCATCTATGGCTCCATCCCCCAATGACGCAGGCACACTCTATGCTTTACTGGTTCCTGCAGAAAAAACAATAACATCAGCTATTTGACACCAGTTTTAGAGATTTAGGAAAAAAGCTAGTGCCCATGGTCAGAATAGACTTATCTAGTTGAGCAATATAATACCACAAGAAAATTGTACTCTGGATCTACTGGTAATCATTTTAGCTTTACTATCTATGTATTACTGTAGTAAAAGTAACCATATTAAGGTTGAAATCATAGTTTATAGAAAATTAAATCTTATATAGATATTCCTTTGGCTATAGTCGTTTGATATTTCATTTTTGTCTGTGACTCAGAGTTTTTATAATGCATACCTTATCCATGCTCCATTTAATTACTTTCTTATGCTCCATTTAATTACTTTAATTAATTTTGTTAATGAACTGCAATATAAATGTGGGTTTTTATGAAAGTCAAGCTTCAACCCTTATACTTTATCCAATACTGGTGGTATATTTTCTATCTGAAAATGAAGGCTATGACTGACCTTCACTGTCTTTATTTCCTGTATTATTTTATTAATAGTCAGTTTTCTTTATCTCAGACTTTACCTTGGCTCTCAGAAATGCATTATCCCTTGTCCTTTTGATTTTACAGAAAAAGGAAAATGTTCTTACTAAGGTCAGTGAAGCATAACTGGGCTGCCATTTCCGGCAGTACAAACACATAAAAAGGGAAATTATTTAAGGGGAAGTTATACCTGGAAAAAAGGTGGTTTTCATGTTCAAGTGTTTTCCTGACTGTGTGTTCATCATTACCTAATGGTAAATGTTAATTTTAAAACTGTAATTTACATAAAAAGAGTGTACACACTGATAAATATAAATACATAATAATGTACAGACTAACTGGAAAAGAAAATGCATAAATTTCACATTCCTCTTCTCTTAGTGCTCACACAATTTCTGTAATTTTGTTGCAATTTATTAGTGACTGGGGGACCTCACAAAATATTACACTTGAGCATTCATTTTTGGACGAATGCCGATTTGGACGTAAATCTGTATTTTCGTCCATTTGGTCATTCATCCGGAAATAAATGCAGAGCTGGACGAAAAAACGAGTGGATGAATGCAGAATGAATGAAAACCATTTGTTCAGTTGTCCATTTATTTCATTTGTTGGTTCACTCAGGAAGCTCCAAGTCTCAGACCCAATCAGATCACTTCAGTGATCTAAGTAAACCTAAAATTTGACTACTCAGAGACTACTGAAGTGATTTCTAATCAGCACAAAAATCGGACACTGGACGATTTTCATGCAGACAGATGTAGAAAAATAGAATGTGTCGGCAGATAAGAACCATTCACCCCATCTAGTCTGCCCAATTTTCTAAATACTTTTATTAGTCTCCCGTTCCCTATCTTATATCTAGGATAGCCTTGTGCCTATCCCACACATGCTTAAACTCCTTAAACTCCTATCCCACACATGCTTAAATATCGTCAGTGGCATTTGATTGCCGAAATAGCATTGAAATAAGCTGAAGTCCTCTTTCCGATAGAAGTCTATGGGGAGCACTTCCGCTTATTTTTGGAGGACCTCAGCTATTATGGAAATAGCCGAGGTCCTCCTGAAATTAAATAAATGTAAAAAAAGAAAAAAAAAAAAAACACATTAAAATACTATATTAATGTTTATAAATGATATATATATATATATATATATATATATATATATATATACTATAGTAAAAAACATTACAAATCAATTTTTCATTTGCATGGTAATAGTTTTAACATGGCATAATATCATAAGTATTACTACAAAATTAACAATTGTAATATTTTATAAAAATATTCTATTATGGCACAAATGGTACAATTACCATGTCAATGAATACATTATGTGATAGAAAATACACATATCACATACGCCACATAGTAAAACCAATCAAAGTTAGGGAATAGCCACTACATCAGTGTTTCTCAAATAGTGGGTTGTGGTCGGTCCTGACCCAAAAGTGGGTTGTGAGCTGGTTTGTAGTGGGTTATGAGTTGGTGTGGAGTGGGTTGCAGACATGGACTTCATCAAAAAGTTTTTGTGGCGGAGAGGACATGAGCATAGTGTTTGAGGGATTTGCGGGAGAATGCAAGTCTGCATCAAGTTTTTTTGCCATGTAGCCAAGCAAAGAATAGAGTCAAATTGTAAAGACTCATGTGATCGAATGCTGAAAAAGCCTCACTCACATCATTTCTGGTGTAGTGTAATGACTGAATATTCCTTCATTGCAACTCATGCTATCAAAATCATTCTACCATTCAGCACAGCCTATCTTTCTGAGAGTGGCTTTTCAGTTCTGGTCCAATTGAAGACAAAATATAGTAATGAAATGGACACTGAAAATGGCCTTTAGAGTTGCTTTGCCCACCATCACCCCAGATGCCGAAACACATATCAGAAGCAAAAAGCATACCCAGCTTTCCCATTAGTTCTAATTAGTCTGATATGTTTCAATGGCTTTTTATTTATTTTTATTTTTTTTAGCTCAATAGCACTTTCATTTTCACTATTTTTGGATCATGACTTCATCTACTGACTACACTATATGGACAAAAGTACTTGGACACACCTCTTGATGCGTAAAAGTGACCTGATTCCATAATTGAAAAGTTCCAAACTTCCACTGGTATTAATATGAGCTCACAAACTGCTTCATGGAATGAATTTCCATCACCAAGTGCAATTATGGTTGCCACATTTTCTTCATTAAAAATACCGGCCATGCTAGTGCTTCCATAACATTGATGTCAAACTAAAATGCAGTATCTGTTGAAAAATCAGAAAAAGAAGGCGCGCAATATATATATATGGACAAATCCTAATATTAACAGCTTTTGTATAATGCAGCACAAAAAACAGAGCAACATAGAGAAAAGGAAACATATCTTAGTGCAGATGGTTAAAATCAACATTGGTATATCCTCTTCCAATTGGTGGTACACTCACTTGGGTTTGAGCCAAAAAAACACGGCTCTAAGGATGTCAGCAGTTTTATGTGGCTCTCTGCCAGTAATATGGAGTTACCAGCATGAAAACTGCAAGACGACAGGAAGTAGAGATGAGAAGGTGCTTAACATTAAACGAGTATCAAATATTTTAATAAGTAAAACAATATCTGCTTACATTTAAGGTAGAGATTTTAGTTCAATATCTTTTTATTTGTCATTTTGTGATATTTAAAGACAGGTACCAATACAAAAGGGAGGGGGATGTACAAAAGAAGGGATCTGGTGTTCATATACATAACTCGGATTACAACAACAGAGCGATCTTGAGGATACCATATCCCAGTCATCAATTATATACGTTTATTATATATTATATTATATATTTATAATTATAAAGTTCCTGTATTGAACGGGTTTATCCATTACAATAAACCAGATATTTAGCTAAGTAAACATTAAGCTCTTACTGTACATATGGGGAGGGAGAGCAAAAAAAAAAAAAAAAGGGGGGGGGGGGGAGGAGGTAGCTACATAACCCTTTAGGATTCATTTTAACTTATGGGCAAACATATTTTTTGAGTAACATGCTGAGCGTGTCTGCCCTGGGATGAGAGCATGAGATCCTCTGCTGAACGAATATGCTCCACCTCTGCTACCCACTTCTTGAAGGACAGCGTACAGGATTTTTCCCAATATCTAGGTATTATTAACTTTGCCGCATTAAGGAGGTGTATAGTCAGAGACTTCTTATATTTAGATATTGTTTGTGTATTATGGTGCAGTAGGTAGGCCTCTGGTTGAAATGGGAGGATCGCCCCCGCTACATGCATTTTTCTGTATGTTAACAGACACCGAACACTTTTGTGCCAGTGTGACAATTTTAGACCACTGACTATCTGTGAAAATGGTGCTACAATCCGACTCCCAAGCCCTGATAAAATAGGGTTTTGTGTCGTACTTCAGGTTTATCAATAAAGAGTGTATTGTCGAGTGTATTGTCGAGTTTTCGTTGGGGGTCCTCTTCTAGGCACAGAGATTCGAATGTTGTGAGTGCTACTATTGGTTTGGCGTTGTCAGGAAGGGTTTGTATATAATTCTTCACTTGGGCATTTAACAATTTATTAAGTTGTGTTGGAAGTAGATCCTGTAATCTCCTCCAATCTCTTGACCTGTCCGTTGTGTAGGAAATGCCCTATTCTGGGGTAAGGGGAGTGACACTTAAAAAAGTTTTTAAAAGCTAGAGAAGTAACTCCTTGCTGAAAATCAACATTTTTGATAAGAGAGAAAAGAGTGGTGGGGTTATTAATTATATCCGGGTCGAGCATAATTTCTCTCCGTATTTTAACCGTGCCTGGTACCGTCGGATGTGTGTGATCGGCAACTACTACCTATTTATTTGGGACCCAAGCTGCTATGGGGATGGGAACATTAAGGGATCTTTGCTCGAGGGATACCCATAATTTCTTGGCGGGGATAGACCATTCCACTATTCTAGACAATAAGGTTGCTTTATAATTAGTGCTTCATCATAAAAGTCCCAGCGGTCGTGCCGGGCGGCAGCAGGGGAGGTCTGTGCTCATTGCGCAGACATCCTCCGCTACCCAGCTAGCCACCAGGAGAATCGGGCAGTCATCCCCTGGCTGCCCCCACTAGCCACCAGGGAAAGAAACAAGGTGAGGAAGAGGGAGGGGGGGGGGGGGGAGACACACAGAGACAGGGAGGGGAGACACACACAGACAAAGGGAGGGGGGAGACACACATAGGCAATGGGAGGGAGGGGGAGACACACACAGACAAGGGGAGGGAGGGAGGGGGGAGACACACACAGACAAGGGGAGGGAGGGGGAGACACAGACAAGGGGAGGGAGGGGGAAGAGAGAAAAGGGGAGGGGGGATAGAGAGAGACAAGGGGGGATAGAGAGAGACAAGGGGGAGATAGAGAGAGACAAGGGGAGGGGGGAAGAGACGAGGGAGGTGGAGAGAGAGAGAGAGAAGTTTGGGGGGGAGGGAGAGAGAGACAACGATGGGAGGGAGAGAGACAGTTGGGGGAGGGGGAGAGAGGCCGCATTGGCACATGAAAGAAAATAAAAACAAGAAATGCATTTGTATAATATCAATTTTTTATTAAATATTAAAAAGCAATTTACAAATATACAAGTTAAACTTTTTTTTCCTATAGGGTAGTCTTATATTCAGGCTTTTAGTTTTTTTCCTTAAGGAATATACAAAGTTTGGGGGGTCGTCTTTTAATCAGGGTCGTCTTATAATCGAGCAAATACCATATAAGCTGGAGTCACGTACACGCACATCACATGAGCTCTTCTTAGTGTAGGGAGAGGATGCTGCAGCTGTGAGGGACAGATTAAAAAAAAATTCTGGTGTTGAATCTGCAAACTGCAGCGATTGTTCAAACTACAGCAATTATTCAAATTACAGTGATTATTTTAGTGGGTGCTATACTACATATTTGTACCCTGCCCTGAGCCCAGTGCCACAGAGAGTGCAGTGCACTTGCAATTGCATGTGTGCCAGGCACATGACTTTAATCCTGTTCTGTTAGCTCAGTGGGCAACATCTAGGCATTTTTAAATACTGCAATTTGTTAGTGTTAAATATTACATTTGCGTCCTGCACTTCATATCTGAGAGTCAAATAGAACAGTCCAATACTGTGCTTACAGCGCTTTTTGAAAAATTCTAATTGTTGTGCTAAATAGTACATTTAAGGCCTGCACTTCATATCTGAGAGTCAAATAGAACAGTCCAATACTTTGCTTACAGCGCACATTGAAAAATTATAATTGTTGTGTAATAGTACATTTACGTCTTGCAGTGCATTTTTTGCAGTCCAATAAACAAAAAAAAAATACAAATAAAAAACAGTGTTGGCTACCTCCTCCAGCGCCGCTTCCACCTACACCGCCACGGTCACCGCCTCCTCAACCTATGGGTCACTTAGTATAAACTGAAAGAGAATACCCTGCACTATATCCCTCTCTCAAATGGATAATTCTGTTGATCCTCCTGGCAGCCATGCTTTAGATTTAGATTTATGTTCTTCCAAACCTAAAATCAAAGATTCCATCTAGTTCTATTTTATGGCTCAGCTGTATTTGTAATTTGTATGTATTTTATGTTAATTTAAGTTATTTCCCTATCCACATTTTCTCGCAGGGCACTTGTCCTACTCTTACCCACATTCTACTTCCTTTTTCAGCCCTCTAGCCCTTTCCATGACTTTTTTAGAGGCATTTTAGTGGCCAAAAGTTTGTGTCCCCATTGACTTCAATGGGGTTCGGGTTCGGGGTCAAGTTCGAGCACGGACCCGGAAATTTTTTCGAAATTCGGTCGAACCTGCCGAACCCGAACATCCAGGTGTCCGCTCAACTCTATTTATAATATGTCTCTATGTCTGGGAGTCCCAGCCCACCCCTTTCCCTGCTACAGATAAGGTACTGATATCCCAGGCTGGGCTGTCTTGAGTTCCAAATAAATTTCGTGATCATACATTTGACTACCGTAAAAAACATTTTTAGCACTGAAATCGGTAAAGTCTGTATGATGTATAGAAGTCTAGGTAATACATTCATTCTGGTTACGGAGATTCTCCCAAACCAGTAGAGGTGTTGGGTCGTCCATTTGGTCAAATCTAACTTAATTGTGCATTGTTATATAGTTTGTGTGGTATAGCTGTTGTAGGTCTGGGGTCACATTAATCCCCAAATATTTGATGGAGTTGGGGGACCATTTGAATGGGAAGGATGCCCTCGGCAGGTCTACTGTATCTTGTGGGAGATTTATGTTTAGCGCTACTTTTCCACATTTACTTTAAAACTTGAAAGACTTCCGTATGTACGGAGTTCTGACAGACGTTTTGGTTGTGTGATTAATGGGTTGGTGAGTGTAAAAAGAAGGTCATCTGCATAGGCAGCAACTTTATGATGGTGTGGCCCAACCTCTATACCGGAGATATCCAGGTTTGCTCTAATTGCATTTACCAGTGATTCAATAGACAAAACAAATAAAAGGGGGGATAAAGGGCATCCCTGTCTAGTCCCATTTGACAGGGTGACTGGCTCTGTGTGAGGGCTGTTGGGAACTTGATAGAGACCTCGATGCAACACCATCAATATATGTGAAATAATAAAGATCAACACACTGTAGGTACGAACCTGGTTTGTGCAGCAATGATACTCCAGCAGTAGTACGATGTCATACAGAAACACACAAGAGTTTGTAATCCAGAAAGAAGACAATAAGCATGTAGACACCAGTGATAAGCAATAATGAATGTTCCCGCTTTTGATGTGGACGCGGCGGGCGTGACGTCATCGGGGACGCGCCTCCGTTCTCATTGGCAGCAGAGTGCGCACTACGGAAGCGGGAGGACAGGTAAGCAGTACAGGGTATTCGGGGGATCTACTTCGTGGTAGATCCTGACACTCTGATAGATGTCCATTGACCAGTATACGCGCCTGAGGGGTATGGTATAAAGCGTTAATCCAATTCATCATAGAATTTCCCACTCCGATATGGAGCAACAGTTTTTTGAGAAAGAACCAGTTCACCCAGTCAAATGCCTTCTCTGCATCTGTGGATAATATAAAAGAAGGTATTTTATACTGGGATGCTCTATGTATGAGACTTATAAGTTTGGTGGTATTATCCCGCGCCTCACTGCCCAGCACAAATCCTGCTTTAATAGTATCTTAGTCCGAGATAGGGGCGTTTTGAGCATTTAAGTTATACAATTTATGATAATATTGTTGGAAAATCTTGGCTATTTTCTCAGTGTGATATGTGGGTTCATTATTGTTCTGAGGATCTCTTACCATGGGTATATAATTTTCCGTTTGCTTTTTCTTTAGTGCATTTGCCAACATCCTATCTGTTTTGTTTTTCTGTGCATAAAATAAACTCTGTGTACTCGGAATATAGTCATGCAATTTTTGATTGCAGAGAGTTGCCAGGTGTGCTTTAAGTTGGGTTAGCTCCTGGTAGAGCAGCAGGGACAATGTATTCTTGTGTGCGGTTTCCAGTGAAGTGATTTTTGCTAAGGTATCTACTATGTCCGCCCCTCGTTGTTTTTTCAGATACAAACCGATGCTGATAAGTTGGCCTCTTACTACTGATTTATGGGCCTCCCATATCACTTGTTGGGATGTCTCCGGGATACTATTAATTTGGAAATACGAACTCAACGTGTCACTCAACTGGATCTTTTCAAATTGTTTCGTTGAGTCTCCAGTTACATTGTCTGCCCTTCAAAATTGAGATTTGTAATGTCAAGGTAACCGGAGCATGATCGCTCCATGTGTTCGCCTCTGTACTACCAGCATGCACCAGGTGTAGATGCCTGTGTGATATAAGGATAGCATCTATCCTTGAATATTGGTTGTGTGGTGGGGAGTAATATGTGCAATTTTTAGTGAGAGGGTATTGGGCATGCCACGTGTCTATCATACGTGCTCCAGTTAAGATTTCTTTCAGCTTACGTGTCTTAGCCTGAGAGAGAGAGTAGTGGCACAGGCGGAGGAGTCCAGCACATGGTCCTGGATCATATTGATGTCTCCTCCCAGTACGGTAATGCAAACTCTTCCAGGTCTCCTAAAATAGTACACAGAAAAGCAGGTTGTTTTACATTTGCTGAATAAATATTAGCAACAGTCAACATTTCCGGTCCCATTGAGCCCTTTAAGGAGAGTGCTCTGCCATCTCTGTTTTTCCAAACAGATATATTTGTCAATGGAAGTGTTTTAGCTATACATATGGCCACCCCCTTCGTCTTCTTAAAAGGCGAATGGGAAAAGTATCCCTTAGGATAATGATAATCATAAAGAATTGGCAGTTCTTTCTTTCTTCAACCAAGGCTATATCAGCTTTCAGGGTCCTCAATTCCCCAAACATTCATGCCCTTTTACCAGGGGAATTTAGTCCCTTGGCATTAATAGACACCACCTTAAGAAGGAAGGGTTTCTTGTGGGTGATTGGTGGGCTATACTGGTTGTACAGTAATTGAGTGAGCTCTCAAATATGGAACGCTGCAGGGCCTCGGGTAGAGTCAGTAACGGGGCTCCTGGGTGAAAGACTCATCCGTCTGTATAAGTCCTTGGTGCTTCCTTTCTTGACAATAGGGTGCGCGCCATACCACTTGTAGCTTGGTGTTTCAAGCACTTGGTCCCTTCAGTAAACACAGCATTATCTGTCTTCTACAACCGGTAGGTCATCCTAATCCCTTTGTCTTGGGTTGACGCCAGGACGAAGACGTCTTCTCCTCTGCGGCCTAGGCTGCCACGGTGGATTGCCCAACGGCTGAAGCAGTACTTCTTCAGCCGCGTGTTTCAGCCAATCTGGTAGATCCGGCACAGGTATCTGGAGTGCTTCATAGAATGGACTTAAATCGTCTGTGTTACACAACACCCAGGTCCCAGAGTCTTTGTGCACTGTGATAGACAGAGGGTATCCCCAGGCAAAGGGAATACTCTTTTCTTTCAGCATGTCTGTTAGCGGTTTAAGAAGCTCTTCTGTTGGAGGGTCATCCAGGCTACATCAGGCAAGATCTAAATCTGTGTGTCTCGAAACATGACTTTTTGTTTTCTTATTGCTGTACACAGCACCTCTTCCTTCAGCATGAAGGAGTATATGCAGCAAATAATATCCCTGGGTGTTTATCGTCTTGGGCCTGAGGGCTCTACGTGCCCTGTCTAGCACTATTGTTGAGGTTGGATCTCTCCCCAATATAGTGTTAAAGATGGCCGACACTATCTGTGCAGAGTCCTCCTTATCTTCGGATTTGGGGACCCCTCTGATCCGGAGGTTATTCCGCCCCCCCTGATTGTCCAGATCAACCAGCTGCCTTGATAGGTGCAGAGTCAACTGCTTTTGATCCCTCAGTTGCCTAGCCATGCCACTCATGGGCGTGTGTATTGTGGAGTTGTCCTGTTCCACCTCTGCAATTCTCTGGCCCTGCTGACGCAGGTTGTCTTTAATCTCCGCCATTTCATCCCTTATGGCCACTCGAATTTGATCCATTGCTGTGGTGAAGTCTTTACGGACTTGTGTGTTTAGAGCCATCAGGTCAGACTTAGTCAGCATGTTTTTCAGCTGAGTACGAAGGTCGTATGCTAACGAACTTTTCCTCTCTATACCTTGCTCCTCATCAGACTGCGAGCAGCTACCCGCCAATGGACTCAAAGGCGCCATGACAGCTGTGGCTGCCAGAGACGGGTCTCGAGACACCAGGAATGGGGTAAGTGGATTCGACAGCGTTATCTTTGACTTGTGGGGCAATGGTTTGCCTCTTCTGTTTCCCCATGGTTTTGTCTGCTAACAGATTGCGTTTATTCAATTTTTAACTTCTCCCCGATACTTGGCAGGCAGGAGGTCCAGTGAGACACGTCTTCTCACATTGCTTGCCGGCCACGCCCCCTAAGGTAGAGATTTTAAGTCACCAAGTGCAGCAAAATAGCCAAACAAAGCTTGGGCTTCTGTGTGTTTGTTACTGTCTCTGTCCTAGTGCCTCCCCTTCCGGTGACCTCAGAAGTTACGCTAAGGGCTTCACCCGGATACTGGGCTTCTTTAATGGCGCATATCTGATGTACGTTCCTGTTGTCTTTATATACACAGAAGTCTCTCATTGATTGGCTGTTCCTCACAAGCAATGTACAAATTTACATAAATATAATTGAAAGCACATACTTGCATTACAGAAAAAGTTCCAGCAGATAATCCAAAGGCATATATTTAGCTTCTGCAAATATTAATTCAAAAACTGATATTTTTATTCTGTCTATTTTAAAAATATAGTAGAAATATGTAAAAAAAAAATATGAAAAAAGAGTTTAAAAAGTTTCTTCCACATGCCAAAAATACTTTAATTCAAATTTAAAATTATTCTATAATGAATACAATTGTTTGTGGATAAATACGATCAAACTTTTCTTCTCCTCCTGCTGGATAGCTTAACACATTTTTTTTCCATTTGCATATGAATTGCAATGTGAGTTTTGTAATTTCCTGACTATGGTAAAATGTTCATGCTGTTACCTAATGGAAAACTCTTGTTTAAATGCTGCATTATTGCCAGAGGGAGAACACGCTGAATGTTTTGCACACAAAATGGTAATATGTGAAAAGAGAAAACATAAATTGATTTAATTTCCATGAGAAATTTGGAATGATTATATTGTACATACTCGAATCTTTACTGGCTTTCAGTGATTGCTCCCTCAACCAGTTATTGGATTTAATAGTAGACACTGTTCTAGCTTAGCACAGATAACAGCATGTCTTTAAATTCCATACCTCAAAGCTATCCTCGCAGGTATCATCATTATGATGAACCTCTCTCCAGAGCTGCACTTTTGATGATCAGTTTTCCACTCTATGTAGCATTACACAGTACATTTCCAAGTAATGAGTCTGCTAGATGATCTTGAGCCTAAGGTTTTACCAGAAAATGTTTGATGGGACCGTGCCTTTTTTTGGGACCCTGTTTTGGTCCATCTACACTGGCATGCATTTCGCCAGAAATGGACTTTGTTGGATGTATTTTTTTCAACATAAGAACAACTGTGTGTGGTCTAAAATGAAATTACTCATTTTGTTTATTAAAGAGTGGTGCATAATATTGATATTAATAATCTATGAAACAAATATATCAGTTTTCAGAAAGTTTACAAATGATATGCTTGTGTATATAATGTATATTTTAAAATTGAAGTGAATTTTCATCACACATGAAACTATTAATATATTAATGGATTGACTTTCATGCTGAAATCTCGGGATCTAAACTCTTGAGGAGTTTAGGTCACTGAAATAATAGCCTCTATCTTTGCTGTAAATGTCTATGGGGATGATAGAGACTCATGTTGTTGAAAATAGCCAAACTCCTCCTGAAATTAAAAAAAAAATGAAAAAGAAAAATAGCCCCCTGGTCTGCTGGCTGCATAAATAAAAAACATACCTTGGCGTATGCCATAGCTAGTTGCCCCCCTAATGATAAATGAGGCTGGGGGCAGGCCAAATGTCTCCCAGCCTGAAAATTATAAATTGTGAGGCCAGGGCATGATCCCTATCAAAACATGCCTTGGAGATAGCAAAATGGCTCCCAGCACCATAATATACATTGGATACCAGGGCAAGTAGCCATGACCCCCCCTTCCTACAAAATCGCAGCCCAGTATATTATGTACATAGGTTATATATTTCCCTGCCCCTCCCTATGATTAATGGGACTGGGATATCCTTTATAGAGAAAATCCAGGCTCCACTGGGGCAGAAAATTAACTCATTGTCCAGTGTGTGAAGGGTGTCTGGCTGAGGGTATTAGTCCAGGTGCCGTCCTCATACACGTATGAGGACTGGGATATGGCCAAATGGTTCACAGCCCCTGTATAGTACAAAGGGAGCCAAGGCTACTTGGTGAAACAATATTGGTGCAAGAGCTTGAAGAAATAGTAATACAGAGTACCAGGCAGGTAGACATTTGATATGTTTTATGTGTTATCTGTGTATGTTTATTGTTTAATTAAATTTTATATTAAGACTTCTACCTGCCTTATACTCTGTATTACTATTACTTCAGGCACTTGCACCATTATCATTTCACTCTGTCTCCTATTCTCTTGAATCATGGGAAGAGCTCTGTATGGTGAACATAGCAGCTCTTTCTCTCACATCTTCTTCCTTCCCCTACATTCCTGCGCACGTCTCCTACTTACTTCTCAGCCAGGGCTACTTGCCTTGGACCCCCTAAAAAAAGATTACATTTATTAATATAATATTAATATTAAATTATACAGTCGAAACAATAGTGACTTTAAACAGGTTACATGTTTGTAAAAAAAAGGCTGAACAAGCCCCACAAGCCCCAGATCCCAAAATTTTACTATAGGCACATATCTGTTTCTACCATTTCATGTGGATTTCTATGAATAGTTGTCCCCTTTAACTTATGTTACTTATACATATAAAAAGGCATCCTGCAAAAGCATCAATTACTTCACCACATGGTATATTTTTCACATTTTTTCCAGTTTCAATATGTTACTCTCGACTCTAGTACTTATAGAGTTAATACTTAAAGTCTACAGCCCCATTTCCCATTCAATCTTCATGTCCTATTACCCTTATCTCAGCACTACTCCTGAACAAGTATTGGTTATTTCCATCTTCAAAGAAAGCATTATGAACAGTAAAATTAATAAACCAGCACAAGAACTCTATGCAATTTTCTTTAGATGTTCATTTTGCATAAAACTACATTCAAAAGTTACTTTCTGAAAATCACTTTCAGTGGTACAAAGGGACATGTTGGCGTATTCAATAATGCACCAATAGCTCAGTGGCTTGCATCGTATGTGCTGCAATGCTCTTAAATATTATTATGCTTAGAAGCACACCAATACATGGTTTAATTCCATATCCTTTTCAAACCACGAATACCTATTGACAGTATTCACCCATTTTAATTGTGATGCAAAATTCTTTAAAATGAATATTCAAATTATTTTATCCTTAAATTCATTATAGTGTATATTAATTTAGGACAATTTTTGTTGGTTGTTTCTGAATTAAATAATTTCAAAGCAATTGAGGCCTTCAAATACCAGGGATACACACAAAAGGGCTCAGATTCTACTTCCAGACACTTCTCAACACTTTAGTGTGTTTTTATACATTAGAGGTTCCAGCAAGCCTGCATTTACTTATAAAAAATAGAAACTGACTTTTATTTATCTTGACAAGAATCTGTTTTTGTCTCTCTGCACATAGGAATAATCTCAAAATTATAGCTAATACGATTAAACTTGATTCTGTTTTAATCATATTCCAGTCAAGTGGGAATACACTTTATCTACTCTACAAGTTTGAAATATGATAACCTGTATTTACAGTGCACATTTGCACTTGGCAGATAAATACACACATTTTTATATTATCTGACTGGTTTCTGGATTCTGTCATATATGCCTTCCCCCACACATAGTGGGGTGAATGACTTGACTGATCATCAGTATAAAAATGTTTAGTGCTTTCCTGTAAAGTAGCATAAAAACTGAGAGATCATCTGGTGAACTTTTATTCTTTTTATGGCAGGTCCAAGTTAAATGTACCTGGTCAGAAGGTGACATCTCAACATTTGTTTTTCCCAGGTGCCTTAGAAAACACGTCTTATTTTTTTATAAGGAACTCCTTAACTGCTTGAATATTTTACCTCATTTTTGCAATCAGGAAAGGGGGCTAAGATTTTTTCCTTCCAGAGCTTAAACAAATTGACATGGTAAATCTGCTTATTTCCTGTAGTTGGAACAAGAGCAAGTGCACTGTTATGATGGTATCATAGATGGCAACTGTCCCATTTTTGCCGGGACAGTCCCGTCAAAACCAAGATTTTCCTGGGTAATTCTCACCCCCTGGACGGTCCGGCAATTTGCACAGTTTTAGATCAATCGCGGGTCATGTGACATCATTGTCACATGACCAGCGCAGGTCAGTCTGTGTGAGTTGAGCTCACATCAGCCTGCACTAGCAAGCCCTGTCACACGCATCTGATAGCTGCTTTGTTTAAATTTAAACTTTATTTTTTCTTCAAACATTTAAAAAAAAAAATGTGGCATATTAATAGGCAAATTGGCTGCGGCATAATAATGGGCAATTTGGCTGTGGAATAATAATGGACAATTTGGCTGTGGCATATTAATAGGCAATTTGGCTGTGGCATATTGATAGGCAAATTGGCTGTGGCATAATAATGGGCAATTTGGCTGTGGAATATTACTGGGCAATCAGGCTGGGCATATTACTGGGCATTCAGGTTGTGGCATATTACTGGGAAATCTGGCTGTGGCATATAACTGGGCAATCAGGCTGGGCATATTACTGGGCATTCAGGTTGTGGCATATTACTGGGCAATCAGGCTGTGGCATATTACTGGGAAATCTGGCTGTGTCATATACCTGGTCAATCAGGCTGTGGCATATTAATGGACATACTGGCTGTGGCATATTACTGGGCAATCAGGTTAGGCATATTACTGGGCAATCAGGTTGTGGCATATCACTGAGCAATCAGGCGGTGGCATATTACTGGACAATCCGACTCTGGCTTATTACTAGGCAATCAGTCTGTGGCATATTAATTTGCAATCAGGCTGTGGCATATTACTGGACAATCTGGCTCTGGCATATTACTAGGCAATCAGTCTGTGGCATTTTAATTTGCAATCTGGCTGTGGCATATTATTGGGCAGGCTAATAGTGGCATATTAATGACCAGGCTAATAGTGGCATATTAATGGGGAAATTGACTGTGGGGAAAGTGATGCTGTGGCATGATCTGTGGGGCAAAATAACATGTACTATGGGTTAAAGTCAGGGCTCGAGTCCTGCAGGAATGCGTAGGAACGGCGTTCCTGCACTTTTTTCATGGCAGGAACGCCGTTCCCTTTGCTCCTGCAGTGGCGGATCTGGATTTGAGCCGCCGTGATTGAAAAAAAAATAAAAAAATGTTCTTTTTTCAAAGTCCAATTCTCGCGAGATGCGAGATTTCGGCCGTTTCGCAGGCTTTTCTCTGCACGGAGGAGGTGTCCGTCCAGGGACACGGAGCAGCAGCTACCAGGTAAGTGATGGGGAGGAGGGTGGTTCCTGGCCATCTGACTGCCACAATATTCCTGGTATCTGACTGGCACACTATTCCTGGTATCTGACTGGCATAATATTACTGGTATCTGACTGGTACACTATTCCTGGGCATCTGACTGGCACACTATGACTGAGTTGAGCTCACATCAGCCTGCACTAGCAAGCCCTGTCACACGCATCTGATAACTGCTTTGTTTAAATTTAAACTTTATTTTCTCTGCACGGAGGAGGTGTCCGTCCAGGGACACGGAGCAGCAGCTACCAGGTAAGTGATGGGGAGGAGGGTGGTTCCTGGCCATCTGACTGGCACAATATTCCTGGTATCTGACTGGCACACTATTCCTGGTATCTGACTGGCATAATATTACTGGTATCTGACTGGTACACTATTCCTGGGCATCTGACTGGCACACTATGACTGACACACTATTCCTTGTATCTGACTGGCACACTATTCCTGGTATCTGACTGGCACACTATTCCTGGTATCTGACTGGTACACTATTCCTGGTTATCTGACTGGCACACTATTCCTGGGCATCTGACTGACACACTATTCCTGGTATCTGACTGGCACAATATTACTGGGCATCTGACCGGCATAATATTACTGGGCATCTGACTGGCATAATATTCCTGGGCATCTGACTGGCACACTATTACTGGGCATCTGACTGGCATAATATTCCTGGGCATCTGACTGGCATAATATTACTGGGCATCTGACTGGCACACTATTACTGGGCATCTGACTGGCATAATATTACTGGGCATCTGACTGGCATAATATTACTGGGCTCTGACTGGCATAATATTACTGGGCATCTGACTGGCACACTATTACTGGGCATCTGACTGGCACACTATTCCTGGTATCTGACTGGCACACTATTCCTGGCATCTGACTGGCACACTATTCCTGGTATCTGACTGGCACAATATTCCTGGGCTCTGACTGGCACACTATTCCTGGTATCTGACTGGCACACTATTCCTGGTATCTGACTTGCACACTATTACTGGGCTCTGAGTGGCACAATATTCCTGGTATCTTAGTGGCACACTATTACTGGGCTCTGAGTGGCACAATATTACTGGGCATCTGACTGGCACAATATTACTGGTATCTGAATGGCATAATATTACTGGTATCTGACTGGCACAATATTCCTGGGCTCTGACTGGCACACTATTACTGGGCATCTGACTGGCACACTATTCCAGGTATCTGACTGGCACACTATTCCAGGTATCTGACTGGCACACTATTCCTGGTATCTGACTGGCATAAATATTACTGGCCTCTGACTGGCACACTATTCCTGCTATCTGACTGGCACAATATTACTGGGCATCTGACTGGCACAATATTACTGGTATCTGAAAGGCATAATATTACTGGTATCTGACTGGCACAATATTACTGGGCTCTGAGTGGCACAATATTACTGGGCTCTGAGTGGCACAATATTACTGGGCTCTGAGTGGCACACTATAACTGGGCTCTGAGTGACACACTATAACTGGGCTCTGACTGGCACACTATTTCTGGCATCTGAATGGCATAATATTACTGGTATCTGACTGGCACAATTTAACTGGGCTCTGAGTGGCACAATTTAACTGGGCTCTGACTGGCACACTATTCCTGGTATCTGACTGGCACACTATTCCTGGTATCTGACTGGCACAATATTCCTGGTATCTGACTGGCACAATATTCCTGGGCTCTTACTGGCACACTATTCCTGGGCATCTGACTGGCACACTATTCCTGGTATCTGACTTGCACACTATTCCTGGTATCTGACTGGCACAATATTACTGGTATCTGACTGGCACAATATTACTGGGCTCTGAGTGGCACAATATTCCTGGTATTGCCCCCTCTGGCACAGAGGGGCAAAATCCTGGCACATAGAGGGGAAAATCCTGGCATATAGAGGGGCAAAATCCTGGCATATAGAGGGGCAAAATCCTGGCATATAGAGGGTTAAAATCCTGGCATATAGAGGGGCAGAATCCTGGCATATAGAGGGGAAAATCCTGGCATATAGAGGGGCAGAATCCTGGCATATAGAGGGGCAGAATCCTGGCATATAGAGGGGGGAAATCCTGGCATATAGAGGCAAAATCCTGGCATATAGAGGGGCAAAATCCTGGCAAATAGAGGGGCAGGGACAGAGTCCTGTCATATAGAGGGGCAAAATCCTGACATAGAGGGGCAAAAATCCTGGTCATATAGAGGCAAAATCCTGGCATAGAGGGGCAAAATCCTGACATAGAGGGGCAAAGTCCTGGCAAATAGAGGGGCAAATTCCTGGCAAATAGAGGGGCAAAATCTTGGCAAATAGAGGGGCAGGGACAGAGTCCTGTCATATAGAGGGGCACAATCCTGACATAGAGGGGCAAAATCCTGGCATAGAGGGGCAAAATCCTGGAATAGAGAGGCAAAATCCTGGCATATAGAGGGGCAAAATCCTGGCACATAGAGGGGCAAAATCCTGGCAAATAGAGGGGCAGGGACAGAGTCCTGTCATATAGAGGGGCAAAATCCTGGCATAGAGGGGCAAAATCCTGGAATAGAGAGGCAAAATCCTGGCATATAGAGGGGCAAAATCCTGGCACATAGAGGGGCAAAATTCTGGCACATAGAGGGGCTAAATCCTGGCACATAGAGGGTCAAAATCCCGGAATAGAGGGACAAAATCCTGGCATAGAGGGGCAAAATCCTGGCATATAGAGGGGCAAAATCCAGGGACAAAATCCTGGCATAGAGGGGCAAAATCCTGGCACATAGAGGGGAAAATCCTGGCATATAGCGGGGCAAAATCCTGGAATAGAGGGGCAGAATCCTGGCATAGAGGGGCAGAATCCTGACATAGAGGGGCAGAATCCTGGCATAGAGGGGCAAAATCCTGGCATATAGAGGGGCAAAATCCTGGCATAGAGGGGCAGAATCCTGACATAGAGGGGCAAAATCCTGACATAGAGGGGCAAAATCCTGGCATATAGAGGGCCAGAATCCTGGAATAGAGGGGCAAAATCTTGACATAGAGGGTCAAAATCCTGGAATAGAGGGGCAAAATCCTGGCATATAGAGGGGCAGAATCCTGGCATAGAGGGGCAAATTTCACTGAATTTTCGGTGAAATATATATTTGGGGGGGGGGGGGGGGGTCGCAGTGGATTTTGTGTGAGTTCCCACACTTTTTTCCCCAGGACTTGACCCCTGGTTAAAGTGACACTGTGGCGTGTTCTGCAGAGGCAGTTCAGTGGGGCGAAATGATACTGTGGTATGTTGTGGAGCATGCCAAATCATGTGGGTGCAATATGAATACAAGCCAAGTGCTATGGCTACTGTTTGGTGCTGTGTTAAGTCCTTTAGGTGCAATGTGGGTGCAGAGGAAGGGAATAAAAACAAGAAATTAACAATTTTTCAACAATATTTTTATTACATAGGAAAATAGTTGAATATAATATTAAAAAGTTCATATAAGTATGAAAACAACTACTTATATAAATATATTTGGGGTCCACCTCAATCTTTTGAAAAGGCTGGAAATATTTAACATTTTATTTTTTGTGTGGTCAGAAATTTAATTATTACTTTGCCGACAGGGTGGTGGGTGCATGGAATAGTCTTCCAGCATAAGGGGTAGAGGTTAATACAGTGAAGGAGTTTAAAAATTAATGGGATAGGCATAAGGCTATCCTAGATATAAGATATTGCCAGGCACTAAATCAAGTATTACTTTACTGAGAGGTTTGTGGATGAATGAAATAGGTGTCCTGAAGAAATGGTAAAGGTTTATACATGAAGACGTTTAACCCCTTGACGACAAAGGACGTGCCAGGCACGTCCTGGGAGAAACTCCCTTAACGACAAAGGACGTGCCTGGCATGTCCTGCGGTGAATCAAGCGGTTTTCGCGATCAACGATCGCGAAAACCGCTTTAACGATGCTGGTCTATTGCCTCGATGTCGAGGCAATATCCAGCACTGAAATTTCTGCTCTGGGCCACCCACGATCGCCCCACGGAGCGATCGTGGGCGCCATATTGACGGAGCATGCTGCTCCGTCAATATGGCTATGCCCTCTGCCGGTCTGAGCTTCGGAAGTGAAAGTAACTCTGAATATGCTACTTCACTGCTCCTAGTGGTAGTTAAGTAGCATAGCAATGGAAAAAATGTAAAATAAATATTTAATTAATTCAAAACTGGTTATATAGTTAGATTAGCCTATAGGGTTAAAATTAAATAATTTTTAGCATAAGGGATAGGGTTAAAATTAAATTAAAATTAAAACAAATTAAGGGATATAATAAGGATTAGAGTTGGGGTTAAATTTAGTGTTAGGGTTACATTTTGGGTTCTGGTTGGGGTCAAAAGGTCAATATAGGAAAAAACAAAAAACACTATTTTTGGTTTTTGCCCCATAACTCGCAAAAAAATACCGAAAAATATGGAAACATGCATATTTTGGAACTCGGAACAGCATGTAGAAACTATTTAGATGGGGTCTTTTTTAATGATTTTATTTGTGTAAATTATATTTTAGGTCAAAGTTAGAAAAAGTGGGTTTTTTTAAATTTTTCATCATATTTTATGATTTTTTTTGTAGTAAATTATAAGATATGATGAACATAATGGTATATAATGAAAGCCCTTTTTATGATGATAAAAACAACATATAATTTGTGTGGGTACTGTATGTGAGAAAGAATAAAATTGCAGTTAAACACAAACACCCCAGAAATGTCAAAACAGCCATTGTCACCAAGTGAAAGTCAAGGTGAAAATGTCTTGTCACTAAGGGGTTAAGCGTGCATGGGATAAGCATAAGGCTATTCTAGATATAAGATGAGGCCATGGATTAATGAAAGTATTGCTTTACTGAGAGGGTAGGGGATGTATGGAATAGCCTTCCAGCAGAAGTGGTATAGGTAAACACAGTGAAGGACTTTAAGTATGCATGCTATACGAATAAGGTTATCCTAGATATAGGATGAAGCCAGAGACTAATGAAAGTATTACTTTACAGAGAGGGTAGTGGATGCATGGAAAAGTCTTCCAGCAGAAGTGGTAGAGGTTAATATAGTGAAGGAGTTTAAGCATGCATGGGATAAACATAAGGCTATCCTAGATATAAAATAAGGCCAGGGACTATTGAAAATATTACTTTCTGAGAGCGTAGTGGATGCATGGAATAGCCTTCCAGAAGAAGTGGTAGAGGTTAAGGTTAATACAGTGAATGATTTTAAGCATGCATGGGATAAGCATAAGGTTATCCTAGATATAAGAAAGGGACAGGCACTAATGAAAGTATTACTTTATTGATAGAGTACTGGATACATGGAATGGCCTTCCAGCAGAAGTGGTAGGTTCATGCTAAGGTATGTTTTATGGTGTAGACACAGGACATCTGTACACACTCTTATTTATATTTCATGTAAAAGTGATAAAATGCACCTGCCTGATGTAGATGTTGTACTGTCAATATATCTGTTGTATACCAAAGATGCATTGTAATGTTGGTGGGAACTTGGTGATATAATCTACACTGTGACAAGTAGGTGGAGTAAAATTACGCTAATTATATGGAGTGGGTGGAACTTTTGACAGTAAGTGTGGTCAATTGGAAGCTGAGCTGCAAAGTGTCCCTGGAAATTTTTTTCAAATGTTGGCAACTATGTGGTACTTACAATTTGATGAGCAGCCTTGTTGCTTTGGAAACACACTTGATGGAACAGTATCCTGAGAAGAGAACTGACAGGTATGAACAGAACTCTCTCTGGAATAACTGTAAGCATGGTTGAATATAGATAAATATAACGTGAGACTGGAGCGCTAATTATTGAACGTAAAATCAATTTTTTTTTTATTTAACGTTTAATCATTAGCGCTCCAGTCTC
The DNA here is from genome assembly GCA_036172795.1 of Pelodytes ibericus. NCBI lineage: Eukaryota > Metazoa > Chordata > Amphibia > Anura > Pelodytidae > Pelodytes > Pelodytes ibericus. Next base: position 232,160,673 of record CM069857.1, on the reverse strand, counting down.
ACGTTATATGTATTTCGATTTTAAGGAATTGCACATAAGGTTGTTTTTCTTTCGACTGAGAGCAGCTCTATATACTTAATTGTATATCATTGTTTGAGTAGCGCCTTTTTAGTCATAAATATTTCTCCATGATTGAATATAGATGTAGAAGTTTGAATATAGATGTAGAATGGATCAAACTGGAGCTGGATGGAATTTGCTCAGGATGAAATACACAGGAATGGGTAGTGCAGTAGTCAAGCCGAATCAGGGAACCATGGAAGCCGAGGTCGTGGAAGCCAGAATTCAGAATAGTCGTGGTACAAAAATAGTTCTAGGAATCCAGAGGTCCACAGGGTCAATATTCAAGCCAAAGTTAAAAATCAGGGAATCAGATAATAATGATGGTCAAAAATGGAAAGCAAGGGGTCAATACCTGATAATCAGAATACAAATAGGAGGCTCGGAGGCTGTGAATGCTTAGGGAAGCAATTCTGAGCACTGTTTGAGAGTTTGTGTTTGGCTTATATAGAATGTTTGGGGGGAGTGTTTATGACGCAGAGGGGGCAGAGCCTAAAGAAGCATTGTCATGGAGATGTTTAAACACTCTTTGCTGAAGACGCAAATGTTTTGGAGACCATGCGTCTCTGTAATAACGAGGAACCTGATGCTGAAGCGTTGCCAGACACAGACACGATAGTAAGTATAACATGCACTGTGACCAAGATGTAAAATTCTGACTCTTGTTTTCTGTTTGTAACTGTTCTGTTGGAACCTGCTGTTTTTGGGACTGTGTGACCTCACTTTTTGCTGCTTCAGACCATTGTGGGATTATGTGATTGTTGCAGGATGCATCCTCTGAATTCATTTTGGGATGTGTTGCATTTGCATGCATCTCTGAGCATGGTGATGCGTGCATCACACCTATGGCTAGTGGAGGTACTCTCAGGGCCCAGGTAAAGCTTCAGATGCCCTTTCCCTTCATATTTAAATGCATTTATACGTGATCTGCATTTAGTACCATCCTCTTTTTCTCACATTTTAGAATAAATGAATGAATTTTGCCCACTCGTTTCTGGCTTGACTAAGACCTAGAAGGGGTTGAAACTTCACCTCACTCAATTGCTGAGCTTCGGGTTTATTTGTGTCCTTACTCTAAACCCCGATTACAAACCTGTGCTTATGTATTCACAACCTGTGGCACCTGTATAACTACAGTCGCCATTCTCTTCAGTGTTACTCCCTATAGCAAACTGTCTGCTTTTGTTCAACTGGCTTCCAACCCCTGGCTTGCACTCTGGAATGCCTCTTGTCTTCTGACCTGACCTCTGCTTTGATATCTTGTTCCCACTTTGTTTAAAATGGCTAGCTAGTTTAAACCAACCAATCAGAGTGCTGGCCATTTTAAACAGAGTGGGAAAATTCCAAAGAACTTTCCCACGCTGTGTAAAATGACACAGAGCACTCCGATTGGTTTGATTTCAAACCAACCAATCAGAGTGCTAGCCATTTTTAACAGAGTGGGAAAATTCTAAAAAACTTTCCCACGCTGTGTAAAATGATACAGAGCACTCTGATTGGTTGGACTTCGAACCAACCAATCAGAGTGCTCTGAGCTTAATTGCAGGGCGGGGCAAGGCTTTATTTCACTAGTGGATTTTTTTTTTTTTGCGCTGGTTTTTTTTTTTGTTTTTTTTTTAACAGTTGCGGCACGTATTATGTTTTTTTATTTGCCCTTTTTCGGGGCTGAAGAAAGAAAAAAGAAGACATCAAATGGTAAGTATGAAATTGTTATTTTTTTACAGGTTAGTTCCTCACTATTATTAGGGTGAGGGGGAGTAGAAAGGCATTTTTTTTATTGGGGGGGAGTGACTAGGGGCTGGGCACCCCTAGTCACTTTATTTGTGGTCCCCACCCGCCGCTCATCGGTGGGGACTGGGGTGGACATTAGGTCCCCCCCTCATTATTATTATTATAGGGTCCCCACCTGCTCCCAATGGGTGGGGACCTGGGCGTGACATTAGGTCCCCCCCACCATTATTATAGGGTCCCCACCCGCCGGCAATGGGTGGGGACCTGGGGGGACATTAGGTCCTCCCCCGCATTATTATTATATGGTCCCCACCTGCCAGAAATGGGTGGGGACCTGGGGGGGACATTAGGTCCCCCCCCATTATTATTATAGGGTCCCCACCCACCGGCAATGGGTGGGGACCTGGGGGGGACATTAGGTTCCCCCCCACCATTATTATTATACAGTCCCCACCCAACAGCAATGGGTGGGGACCTGGGGGAACATTAGGTCCCCCCCTCATTATTATTATTATAGGGTCCCCACCTACGGGCAATGGGTGGGGACCTGGGGGGGACATTAGGTCCCCCCCTCATTATTATTATTATAGGATCCCCACCAACCGGCAATGGGTGGGGACTTGGGGGGGACATTAGGTCCCCCCCACCATTATTATTATACAGTCCCCACCCACCAGCAATGGGTGGGTACCTGGGGGGGACATTAGGTCCCCCCCTCATTATTATTATTATAGGATCCCCACCAACCGGCAATGGGTGGGGACTTGGGGGGGACATTAGGTCCCCCCCACCATTATTATTATAGGGTCCCCACCCACGGGCAATGGGTGGGGACCGGGGGGGGGGGGCACTTTGGTGTTCCCCACCATAGGGGAACTGTGCCAGGTCCCCCCTTATTTTACTAGTGACTGGGCAGCAATAGCTGTCCAGTCACTTGTAATTTTAAATTTGTTATGTTTAAATTCGATATGAATCGCCGAACCCCAAACTCCAACCCGGCCATACAGTGGAATGTCCGTGTTCAGGTCCGGGGTCCAAAAATCATAATGTTCGGTACTTTGTGGTTCGGGTTCGCTCAACTCTAGTGCTGACAACTATTCGCTTCTATATATCCATTGGAATCGACTTTTTTTAAAAAAATTCTTTGTGGTTATTTTACCATTATCTATGGAAATTTCCAGATCCAAAAATTGCACACCTTTTTTGCTGTAATTGGAGGTTAATACAATATTTTTATTGTTATTATTTAAATGATCTAAAAAAAAAAAAGGAGCTGGCTTTCTTCCCCCTTCCACACAAAAAAGAGGTCGTCGATGTATCTTCGGTATAGCACCAGGTTTGTCTCCCAGCCATGACCCGACCATACCGCTTTGTTTTCCCAACTGGCCATAAATAGATTGGCATACCTGGGGGCAAATCTGGTGCCCATCGACGTACCTCTACATTGGAGGAAAAACTCCTCGTTAAAAAAGAAATAGTTGTGTGTTAAAATGAGTTCTATACCTTCCAAGATAAAATAGATTTAATTCTGTTGGAAGGAACCATACAAATCTAGCATTTGTCTGACTGCTATTATTCCTTGTTGGTGGTCTATACAAGTGTATAAAGATATGACATCACTGGTCACCAGGAAGTAGTCTTCTTTCTATTCTAAAGTGCTTAGTTCTTGTAAGATATTGATGGTATCTTTTAAGTGGGATTTATTAGTTGTTACCACCGGTTGTAATAGTATATCCAAATATTCAGACAAATTACTAAACAATGAGTCTATGCCTGAGACTATAGGTCTCCCTGGCGGGTTTATTCTGTCTTTCTGTATTTTAGAGAGAAAATATATAACTGGCAGTTTTGGATGGAGGACATTGATGTATTTGTATTCGTTTTCTGTTAAAATACCTAGTTTTTTTCCTTTGAGAAAACGCCACGCACAGACATTATTCATCACTCTAATTGTTCTGTATGTATTTAAAGCTAATTCTCATGCCCCACAAGCATTGCCCAGCTTTGAGGAAGCCCACTTGATGGGCAAAACGCGTCAGCTTGGCACTGCTTTCTTGGGGTCTGAGAACTTTTCATTGCCTACAAGATTTTCTTCTGGTTCACATCCATTTTTTAAGTGTAAGATATTTTATTCTTCTTATGAAATTTGTTTTGTGTATACTCTAATATCTTCCTATTGCTTGGAGATTACTAGGCAAAGGATCAAAGAAAGAGGATATGAAAACAGCACTTTATTCTTTATGACCACAATTTGAAAGGTGAGTCATATTTTCAATATATATACTGTCCTACTCAGTTAATCTGATTGTTGTGTTTGGATATGCATCTTGCTAAAGGTATACACTCAAGAACACATCTTGAACCAGAATATAATTAGTAAAAGTCAACATGGTTTTGTGAAAGACAGGTCTTGTCAAACAAACTTAATAACATTCTATGAAGAAGTCAGTAAAATTATAGATCTAGGTGTGGCAGTTGATGTGATCTATTTGGATTTTGCGAAAGCATTTGATACAGTTCCACACAAAAGGTTACTCTACAAATTGAGAGAAATAGTGTTGGGGGCAAATGTATGTATTTGGATTGAAAATTGGCTAAAAGATAGAACACAAAGGGTTGTTGTAAATGGAAAATCCTCAAATTGGACAAGGGTATTGAGCGGAGTGCCTTTGGGCCCTCTTCTTTTTAATTTGTTTATTAACAAATGTCTCCGTGTTTGCGGACGACACTAAATTAGGTAAGGCAATAAAGACTAATCTTGATGTTTTTTCTTTGCAGGAAGATTTGGACAGAGTGGGAGACTGGGCCGTAAAGTGGCAAATGAGGTTCAATATAGACAAATGTAAAGTTATGCATTATGGGAAAAATAATAACAAAGCAACATATACTTTAAATTGTTTTTCCCTGGGAAAAACTACTAATGAAAAGGATTTAGGAATAATTGTAGATAACAAACTTGGCAACAGTGCCCAATGCCAGTCAGCAGCTGCAAGGGCCAATAAGATATTGGCGTGTGTAAAACGATATACGGTATAGATTCACGGGAGGGGGATATCATCTTGCCTCTTTACAAATAAATGGTAAGACCTCACCTTGAATATGCAGTACAGTTCTGGGCACCAGTCCTTAAAAAGGATATTAAGGAACTAGAAAAAGTGCAAAGGAGAGCTACAAAATTAATAAGGGGATTGGAGGATCTTAGTTATGAAGAGAGACTAAAAAAATTGCATTTATATACGTTAGAAAAAAGGCGTCTCAGAGGGGATATGATAACATTATATAAATTTGTGCAGGGCCAATATAAAGAGCTCTCCAGTGACCTGTTCATTAGCAGAAAGGTACAAAGAACAAGAGGTCACCCCCTCAGACTGGAAGAGCAAAGATTTCATAGACAGCAAAGGAAGGGATTCTTTACGGTTAGGACAATAAAGTTATGGAACTCCCTGCCAAGAGAGGTAGTGCTATGAACCACAATAGATACATTATAAAATGGTTTGGATGTTTTTTTAGGAAAGCAGAACATACAGGGCTATTAATAATAGAATATGCATTAAAAAAGGGCTTATTGATCCAAGGAGAAATCTGATTGCCCCAGGAGGAAAAATTTGAAATAGCTTCCTTAGGGATTTTGCCTTCTTTTGGATCAAAAGCTGTAATGATAGGTAGAAGGGTTGAACTTGATGGACATGTGTCTTTTTTCAACCTAAATTACTATGTTACTATGTAATATTAAACAATAAACAAAAATATTTATTAAATTATGATACTATATATAAAATAATATAATAAAATACATTAATAAATATGAACAATAAAATCACAATAATAAAATAAAAACATCTAAATACTGCACAAATTTTTCATATACCGTATTTGGTTGAATATAAGACGACCCTGATTATAAGACGACCCCCCAAACTTTGGATATTCCTTTAGGAAAAAAACTAAAAGCCTGAATATAAGACTACCCTATAGGAAAATAGTTTAACTTGTATATATTCACATGTAAATTGCTTTTTAATATTTAATAAAACTGATGATATTAAACAAATGCATTTCTTGTTTTTATTTCCTTTTATGTGCCAATGCTGCCTCTCTCTCCCCAGTGTTATCTCCCTCCCCCTCCCACGTTGTCTCACCCTCCCCTCAAACTTTTCTCTCTCCCCCTTACTCCCCTTGTCTTTCTCTCCCCCTCTCTCCCCCCTTGTCTTTCTCTTCCCCCTCCCTCCCCTTGTCTTTCTCTTCCCCCTCCCTCCCCTTGTCTTTCTCTTACCCTCTCCCCCCCTTGTCTTTCTCTTCCCCCTTGTCTTTCTCTTCCCCCTCCCTCCCCTTGTCTTTCTCTTCCCCCTCCCTCCCCTTGTCTTTCTCTTCCCTTCTCCCCCCCTTGTCTTTCTCTTTCCCATGTCTTTCTCTTCCCCCTCCCCTTGTCTCTCTGCCCCCTTCCTCCCTCCCCCTGTCTCTCTGCCCCCCTCCCTCCCCCTGTCTCTCTGCCCCCCTCCCTCCCCCTCACCTTGTTTTTTTATCCCTGGTGGCTAGTGGGGGCAGCCGGGGGATGTCTGCACGATACGTGCAGACATCCTCCATGCTGCCTGACACTTCTGTCTATTATGACAGCCGGCTACCCGATTCTCCTGGTGGCTAGTGGAGGCAGTGGAGACATCCGCGCAGACATCCTCCGCTGCTGCCCGGCAATTCCGCCGGGACTTTTATGATGAAGCCCTAAGGACCTGTTGGCGGTCATGCCGGGCGGCAGCAGGGGAAGTCTGCGCTCATCGCGCAGACATCCCCCTGCTGTTAGAGAGGGGGATCCAGGTCCCCTGCAGCTCTGCGGGGGACCTGGATCCCTGTCTTATAGTCTGACCTCGAATATATACCTCGTCTTATATTCGAGCAAATACGGTATGTATATAAATACATATAAAATACTAATCACTCATAAATACAATACTTTAACAAAGGTAAACAATGGGGAGGAGGTATTAGAGGTACTAGCGTTGAACTGTCAGAAGTTGAGTTCTGCCTCCTCACATAGAAACATAGAATGTGTCGTCAGATGAGAACCATTTGGTCCATCTAGTCTGCCCAAAGTCTGCCTCACGATATCACTCATGGGCATCCACCGGATTTTTTCTTGGGGGGTAAAATATCAAAGCAGGAATGGACTCATGGTGTGTGGAAATTATTTGCTGTTAGCGCAAAACATCCTTGTTAGTACTCCTGATACCTCCTACCTCCTTCCCATTGTTTACCTTTGTTGGCTCAGGAGAGTGGTTTCCTGGTGGGATGCAAATGTTTCCAAAAGTTACCCATTGATAGGACAATTATATAACCATGGAAGTAGTAGCTAACAGACCAGCTTATACCTGAGCATCATGGGAAGTTAACAATATCTGGAGTGGTAAAGATTAGCCACTATTACCCCAGTCTACAATCCATCTGGAAATCTGCCAGTAATGGGCTGGCTGTATATCATGGGAGCTGCGGTCAACCACAAAAATGATAGTGTGCAGTGTAACAATCCCAGTCTCTAACTACAAATCAAGCTAAGCTAGTGAAATGACTGGTTGAATATTATTGTATATGCAATCAACATAAATTAGTGTTTATACTGCACACTTACTGTAAAGCCATTGCCCCCTCCCCTTCAAACAGCCCCATCCACATTTAGAAACTTGTAATGTTACTTGCTTAATGGGAGTTGCAGCCAACAAAAGTTAATGTTGTGTTGTGTAGTCCAGCTCTGTGATGCACATCAAACATTGGGAAGTATTACAAACAGGGCCTTTAGAGGCAAATGGACATAAAGGTCTTGTTCCAAAAATGAGAATGGGGAATGTAGTCTCAACAGCTGAGTATTAAATGAATTGTTCTTTTAGAATCCAGCCCTCTGGTAGGTTTAATATGAAAATGGTTACAAAATAATGATCTTCTTGCCAGTAAACATCTCCTGCACTGGCAGTGGAAACATGTATAAAGTGGAGGGAATAAACAAAAAACAGCCAGTCCCAAGGTAAATGAAGACAAAATGAATGGGAGAGAGGAGGGATCTAAGGCAAGCTGGCCAATAGGGTGAAAGAAAGACAGTTAGTGGCCAATGGGGTGAATTAAATCAATGGTATTAGGAAGAAGCTAATGGAATTTGGGCAATACTATAATGAAAGAGAGGGGTTCAGTGGTGAGTGAGGGAAAGAATAAAATAATAATAATAACAATTGCAACCAATATAATGTCATTCAACCTGGCAAGTGACATTATGAAAAAAATATTCAGAAACTGTAGGTCTCAAGTAGCAGAACCAGTGGATCCTTCAGTGTGACTGAACCCAGGGTAGCTGCACCTTCTGACAAAATCAGGATGGTTTAAAGAGAACCCACCCAAAAGAGGATCTATTATTACGGCACACGTAAAACAGAAAAACAAGAGTAAGCAAAAGTAAAAAATGTAATATTCAAAATTGCTTGATAGGGGAACGTGTAGTCACCAACACATATTTACACAATGTTAAACATCCAAAAAATCATAACCATGAGATCATGATGCCAATGAAAAATAGACAAACTACACAAAATCACAATAAACAAATCCTGCAGGATGAGCTGAAATAACATACAGTGGATATAAAAAGTCTACACACCCCTGTTAAAATGTCAGGTTTCTGTGCTGTAAAAAAATGAGAAAAATTCAGAACTTTTTCCACCTTTAATGTGACCTACAAACTGTACAACTCAATTGAAAAACTAACTGAAATCTTTTAGGTAGAGGGAAGAAAAAATATAAAAATAAAATAATGTGGTTGCATAAGTGTGCACACCCTTAAACTAATACTTTGTTGAAGCACCTTTTGATTTTATTACAGCACTCAGACTTTTTGGGTATGAATCTATCAGCATGGCACATTTTGACTTGGCAAGATTTGCCCACTCTTCTTTGCAAAAACACTCCAAATCTGTCAGATTGCGAGGGCATCTCCTGTGCACAGCCCTCTTCAGATCACCCCACATATTTTCAATCGGATTCAGGTCTGGGCTCTGGCTGGGCCATTCCAAAATTTTAATCTTCTTCTGGTGAAGCAATTCCTTTGTTGATTTGGATGTATGCTTTGGGTCGTTGTCATGCTGAAAGATTAAGTTCCTCTTCATGTTCAGCTTTCTAGCAGAAGCCTGAAGGTTTTGTGCCAATATTGACTGGTATTTGGAACTGTTCATAATTCCCTCTATCTTAACTAAGGCCCCAGTTCCAGCTGAAGAAAAACAGCCCCAAAGCATGATGCTGCCACCACCATGCTTCATTGTGGGTATGGTGTTCTTTTGGTGATGTGCAGTGTTGTTTTTGCGCCAAATATATCTTTTGGAATTATGGCCAAAAAGTTCACCCTTGGTTTCATTAGACCATAACACCTTTTCCCACATGCTTTTGGGAGACTTCAGATGTGTTTTTGCAAAATGTAGCCTGGCTTGGATGTTTTTCTTCATAAGAAAAGGCTTTCGTCTTGCCCCTCTACCCCATAGCCCAGACATATGAAGAATATGGGAGATTGTTGTCACATGTACCACACAGCCAGTACTTTCCAGATATTCCTGCAGCTCCTTTAATGTTGCTTGATGATGACTGTCTTCACTGTGTTCCATGGTATATCTAATGCCTTGGAAATTCTTTTGCACCCTTCTCCTGACTGATACCGTTTAACAATGAGATCCCTCTGATGCTTTGGAAGCTCTCTGTGGACCATGGCTTTTGCTGTGGGATGCGACTAAGAACATTTCAGGAAAGACCAACTAGAGCAGCTGAACTTTATTTGGGGTTAATCAGAGGCACTTTAAATGATGGCAGGTGTATGCTGACTCCTATTTAACATGATTTGGAATGTGATTGCTTAATTCTGAACACAGCTACATCCCCAGTTATAAGAGGGTGTGCACACTTATGCAACCACATTATTTTATTTTTATATTTTTTCTACCCTCTATCTAAAAGATTTCAGTTTGTTTTTAAATTGAGTTGTACAGTTTATAGGTCACATTAAAGGTGGAAAAAGTTCTGAAATGATTTATCTTTGTCTCATTTTTTTACAGCACAGAAACCCGACATTTTAACAGGGGTGTGTAGACTTTTTATATCCACTGTATATAATACAGACAAGTTATTTTAAGTAATTTTTATCTTCAGAAGAGAGGAACGGCCATAGGGGCCACATGTGCGCCCACCTATGATTGTTTACATTTAGGACTTTGGAAACAGGAGGTTGTATTTGACCAGCGTGCGGGCACGGTGGGAGTAACTGTGGCCCTCTGGATACACTTTATAGATGATATCTTTGTTATATGGGAAGGCTTTGTAGAAGAGCTTGAAAGATTCATGGTAAAAATTAATCAAGATGACCTAAATCTCAGATTTACGTTTGAATACAGCATACAGGAGATATCCTTCTTGGATCTCAAGATAATCAGAGTAGGTGACACACTAGAAACGGATGTGTACTATAAGGCTACAGTGACAAACTCTCTATTGGCCTTGGTTTACTGAGAGAGGATATGACAGGAAAGTTTAACTAGGGGTTTTCAGAGAGCAAGAGATAGCAATAGGGACAATTTACTTTTTAATAACAAATAAAAAAGTGAGACTCAGGAAATAGTGAGATTTATTTTCACATATAATGGGCAATGGAACAATTTGAGTGGCATCTTAGACAAACATTGGAGAATATTACAATTAGATGCAGGAATAGCTCAATTCATTGGTGACCACCCCCATTTGACGGCCAGACAGGTCCCAAACCTAAGGGACCTTCTGGTTAAAAGTCATTTTGAAAGATCTAAAACACACGAAAATTGGTTGACTCGAGAAGCCAATAAGGAGGGCTGCTATCCATGTAGATTGTGTAAGCCATGTCGGAATATATGCAAAATGAACAGCTGTTATAATTTGAAAAGGGAAAAATTTCAAGTAAAAGGACACATCACTTGTAATATGATGGGAGTCATTTATGCCCTCCAGTGCCCATGCCAAAAATACTATGTGGCGAAAACAATTCGTAGACTTAAATACAGAATTCTAGAACATTTATCAGACATAAGAAATAAGAATGTTGTCGTGTGGCCCTTCACTTTTTAGAAAAACATGAGAGTAAGGTAGTTGACCTCAAGGCTTGGGGTTTGGAAAAGGTCAGTGTGGGATTCAGAGGGGGTGATTTAGATAAAAAGTTATTACAAACTGAATGTAAATGGATAATCAACCTTCATGCCCTCACTCCTGAAGGTATGAACGATGAAATTAAATATGGTTGTTTCCTTCCAACCTGATGCAGTGGTGTATTCTAGGACCTATATCCTGTTTGAAATAAAATTTAAACACAGTTGCATTTCCCTCTCTAGGCTATTCTCACTGTTTAAGCGTTGAATCTAAATAAATATTTAGTCCATTGATAGTTAATGTGGTGCCTATTAGGTATTTGTATTTTTGATGCCAAGAAGTGTTGGTATATTATATCATTTTTATTGTATTATTGGCAGTGGTTTTGCACATATTTCGCCTTCCGGTATGTGGGTATAAATAACAGTAGCTAATGGAGCATGTGATGTTACCCGGAAGAAGCCTCAGTGGCGAAACAGCCGTCGGAGATGTATTCCTGTGGGCGGAGCTTTATCTGGCAGTGCTGGCTGGCACGTCTGTGTTGAAAACCGCAACCTAATAATATTTTGATCCAGCGTGAAATGGACGTAACCAACGGAGGACACCCAGCCTCTTCTTAGAGGGCACGATTGTTTGTTTGGGATTCATTATATGGAGGACATCCAGCTTTATCAAAGGGGCATGATTATTCATCTCTTCTACTTTTAAATTTTTTACTTTTGCAATATTTTGCTTACTTTTGTTTTTCTGTTTTACGTGTGCCATAATAATAGATCCTCTTTTGGGTGGGTTCTCTTTAAACCACCCTGATTTTGCTATAATATTATGGATCTATAGGCACCCACCCTCTATCGTAAATTATACAATTTCTTCAGCTACTAAGGAGGGTGAATAAACTAGAGAGTGTCTTTATAAGTGATGCAAGTCAGCACCTTCTATATTTCTAGCTGCCCCTTCTGCCCTGTGGTAAAGTCAGCCTGGGAGAGAGCAGACCAAACCACTCTGACATGGGGGGTGTATAAAATAAAAAGAAAGTTTTTTTGCTGCAATTCCCTGTCTGACGGGTGTTTTTCATGATCTATATTTCTAGTTAACCTAACCAAAGCAGCCTAATGCTTCTCCCTTTCTTGCTTTAGATCCAATTTCCTAGGGGTGGGGGCAAGTGCCTCCCCTTACACCCCCATGTGGGCTGCCATGATATCACTTTGACTGTTATTAATTCCATGGATTTGACTCACCAATTATCTTCAATAAATTGCTGATTTCCACATGATGTGAGTCCATTAGTGCTTTTTAATATTTTGCCCCCCCCCCCCAAAAAAAAATCCTGTGGATGCCCATGTACATTTTATAGAATATATCAGAGAATAGGATACGAACACAGAAACAAAGACTTTGTTAGCAGAAAAGAACCATTTGGCCCATCTAATCTGCCCAACATTTTGCAAATCTGGGCTGCTCAAATGCTAAATAGAAAATACAAATGATCTCTGGCATGTGAGATCCAGGAGGCTACAAATCCCAAATGGCAGGTGATGTAATTACCAGCTGCTACATATAACTCCCCAGGTGCTCTGATGTTAGCTGACCAATCTATACAGAGATATGTAGACAACTAAGAAATCGGCACTCCAGGGATATATTCAAAGTATCAAAAATATTTATTCCAGAAGCCACAGACAAGTAAAAAGTGACGAGTGCTGGACAAACAATGAAACACTTTACGCGTTTCGCATCCACCGACGCTTAAAATTCTGCTAAAATTCTACCTACTATAAAATCCTCATACTTGTCCCTAGCATCCTCAAACACCTTCAATGCGTTCCACGCACCTACCAGCATCTCTGGAAAGCATTATTATCAGATGTAATTTTTTTTTAACTTCTGACCCTCTAAAATAAGACTATCACCTGTTGTGCTGGTAGATTTCATTGATTTAAAAATAACGATTATTAATTATCAGTATGTATTTAACAGTTTCTATTACATCCCTTTGTTCTCATCTTTCCTCCAAGCTATACATGTTAAAATCCTTTAGCCTTTCCCCCATCAATTTTATCTTATAAACCACCTCCCATGATCTCCAGTCAGGCTTTGGCAAGCAATGTGTTTGCTACCCGTGGGCTAAAAACTGTCAAATAACACGCATATATTGAAGCAGTAAAAATATAATTACATTTGTGTTCAGTTCTTGGGAGGGATATTGTTAACAAAATAAATTAAAAATTCCCTTCCTGTATGTTGATGATTATTGATTTTTCTACTTAAACATACATCATCTGTGATATAATGATTTCCGGTACACCCACATATATTGTGCATTGTTTGTTAGGCGGAGGTTCCAAATAAGAAATTAAATATAAACAAAAACAATAATCACAACAACAATGTGCACAAATTATATTTGTATAACACACTACACATGCAGTATGTCACTAATTAGTTAATTGAAGTGCATTGTGTTTCAGTGTATTTCATTTCCTTTTCAGAGTTGCTGTCAACAAGTATATGTTAAGAAATGATGTTAATACCAGATGAGGCCAAAATAAACAAACAGCAACCGGATCAGTTTTGAATGTCTATACTCTGAATAAGATGCTGAACAAATGATGTCTCGGTAATCATTTACTGTAGATCTACACTACAGTGCTGCCGTATAATGCTCTCTGAACACAGCTAGATTAAAAGATTAGTGTACTGTGTGCCAGCTGTCTGGAGATCCTCAACCATCTGCAAGAAAATAAACCATCCATTTTCCTTCATTTTTTTTTTTTACAGTTATAATATCTGATTTATTTTTTACTTTTTGAAGCTGAAAATCCACAAAATAAAATTCACGTAAATTTTCTTGATTTTCTGAATTATTAAATCATATTCATATCTTCATACCAGCAACAAACATGATATTAGTTGCAAACTTGGCAGAGAAGTGGCTAGGCACAAAATCGGCAAATATGTCTATGTATACAGTAAAAATAGTGAGACACACAAAAAGCAGCTGCACTCCTCACACAATGAGAATAAGAAGGAGGAAATCCATAAATAGTTGCTTAGTAATAGCTGATGTTTATTCACTAATAAATACAACCCAGGAACTGGACAGTGCACAACTAATTTGCCTTACACGTTTTTGCGCTCAAGGTTAGCGCTTACTCATAGGCCCTGAGCCTGTTTATGACACAGAATCTAATGGTGTACTAGTTGGGATTGTTTTGCATGTGGACTATTCTTTTTAAATATGTCTGTGTGCATAGCCCATGTAACATGCAGAACCAGCTAAAATCTGATATCAAATTGATATCAAATACTTTAGTAAGGTATTTTTTAGGGTATATTTTATCATGTATATAAAACAACCTACCACCTCCAATTAATGGGATGCATGCATATGGTGATTGTATGTGAGCAATTAAAACCAGAGAATGGTATACAATCAGGGCCGCTTTGAGACCCCTACTGGGCCCTGGGCAAAGTTTTTAGCTTTGTAATATTATATGCAACTATTATCATATTGCATTTAACTATTTGTATATGTAATAAAAATGTTATTTAAAACTTGCATTTCTAGTTTTTATTCCCTTTTTCTGCACCCACATTGCACCTGAAGGACTTAACAAAGCACCATACACTACCCACAGCACTTGCCATGCACCTGTATTGTACCCACAGCACTTGGCTTGCACTCATATTGCACCCACACAATTTTGCATGCCATAGTGTCAATTTGCCCCACAGAACATACTACGGTGTCATTTTGTCCCACAGAACTGCCTCTGCAGAACAAGCCACAGTGTCACTTTAACCCATAGTACATGTTATTTTGCCCCACAGAACATGCCCCAGCATCACTTTGACAATTAAAATAAGCCACTGTCAGGTACCAGTTAACATGCCACAGTCACTTTGTCATTAACATATGAAACAGCCAGGTTACCTGTTAAATATGCCACAGCATGCACATTAATATGCCATAGCTAATTTGCCCATTAATATGCCAGTATTATTTTTCCATTAAAAAGCCACAGCCAATTTGCCCAATAACATGCCCGTATTTTTCCATTAATAAGCCACATCCAATTTGCCCAATATTATGCCAGTATTATTTTACCCATTAATAAGCCACAGCTAATTTGCCCAATAATATGCCAGTGTTATTTTTTCCATTAATAAGCCACATCCAATTTGCCCAGTATTGTGCCAGTGTCATATCCGGTCGCAATTATTATTATTTTTAAACTTTTTTTTCTTTCTTTTCTTTCGGCAGCCGCATCCAGCGGTGGCACGCATGACTGTCTTCATGTGAGACAGTCATATGGGCAGTGGGGGGCACATTTTAACAGTCATTGAAGTGCACTATTTGATATTGTAGAAGCCTAACACCTTATATTAAAATCAGAGTTTTTTAGTTGTGTTCTCTTTACTGAATGGCCTGTGAAATGCATAGTCAGCCACCTCTTAAAGCTGGCTGAACATGCTGGAAAATTTGGTTCCAGGTTTCTCCCTTCCATAAGCAAGTATTAATGCGCAAGGGCCTTTAATAGTCTTATTTTGTCACTGAACTTCTTGTTTTACAGACCAGGTTAACAAATGAAACTGACACATTCCCTCCACACCATATAATCCTTATTCACATAAATCAGGTATTTCAAATGACACAAAAACAACATTTATTATTTCAACAAATTACCACAAATTACCACAAGCACTAAAACTCCCAGGCTGTTGGAGGATTTAAATTTCATGGTAAAACCACTTAAAAATCTAATAAGTGAAACAAAGGTCCAGCACACTGTATGTGGTGATCAAAGGTGTATGATCCTCACGCGTGGTAATTAGTTATTCAGATTCCTGGGCTCAATGGAAGAAAAGACCCAATAAGAACCTGTATCTGTTGGTTAAAAATGTCACAAACAAATGTAATGGTTATCTCAACATCCATCAATTTACGTCAGTAGGGTTACATGGCCATAGTTAATCAGATTGCATGTCTCCATGGAGTTGTGAATACCCTCTCTAAATGCCACGAGGTACACTGGGTCACATTTTAAAAGACTAAAAGACAAAATCAGTACATTGAAGCCTTAAAGGCACATGTTGGATAAAAACATCTGTGTTATAATGAACCTATTCTTCACGTTTTGCCATAAACAATGGAAGGTGCCAAATCAATGTTGATAGAATTGTTTTTAATATTGAAAATATTTCACATTCCATAGAATATGGAGTAAATTGACAGTACATTTCTAAAGCGCAGCATCATTCTCAGCTTAGACAGAGTTCTCATAACATCCTACGTACATTCCACATGAGGTATGAGGATATTAAAACCATTATCATCGGTTGTGCAGAAGATCCTTTGTGAAATCCATAAATGTGATTTATTTTAGACACTAATGGCTACAAAATAAAATCCACATACATGTATACCATGGCTGTCACTAGGTAAGATACCTTGCTGTAAAATATGATGGGGTAGAGTCAGTGGCCGACATTATACAAAAAAATGGCGTTCCCAGTAAAATAAAACATTTGCGAGTTTACGGCACCTGTTTAAAAAATGGTATTGAAACATGATGCGGTAATTACCGTACAAACAGAGATTTAATGAGGGTGAAAATGAATTTGTATTCATTTACTGCCTCAAAAAACAAAGTCAGTGTATGCACATTAACCCTTTCAGTACTGTAGTGAACACAGACAGTGATCCCTACAGCACTGAAAGGGAAAACTTTAATTAAAAAAACTAATGCTGGGGGAGACGGACACAAACTGGCCCCTTAGTAAACTCATCAGCCCCCCATGGAGCCACAGGTCGGTGCTATGCCTGTGGTCCTTTAAGTAAACTCATTGTTACCCATGGGGCCACAGACTGGTGCTATGCTTGTGGCTTCTTAATTTAAATAAATTGTATGGTGTGGCCATGGGCCAGTTAAATGCCGTGGCCCCCTTAATTAAATAAAAATATAGTCCCCCGTGGGACAGGGGCTGGCCAAATGCCTCTGGTCCCATAAATTTAATATAATGATTTACCCCATAGGGCCAGAGCCTGCGCAAATGCACTGAGCCAAATACAATAAATGAAATAATATATATATTTAAAATAACCTACATATAGGTTATCCAGGTAGGAGGGATAATTCAATAAAATGTAGAAACCGGTATAAAAAATCCACCCTTTGGAAATCACTGCACACTTTCCAGGCACACAAATTGTGCCCTTTGAAAAAGAATATACTGATTAAATATGTCCAGCGATGATCAGCAGCGCCCACGCTCCTCAACTTTAGTCAATGGCAATCTAAAAATAAAAATAAATACACCTATTTTATAATAATAATCATGCCAGCAAAAAAATAACTGCTACATCCGTCCTCAGCAGAGGATAGATGCATGATGAAATCGCAGGCTGCTGCGAGATATGGTGGAGTCTGTCTGTGCCCCATGATGTATGTCAGAAAACTGGAAGGAACAGACAAAGGTGGATGAAACACACAGTGCTGGTTAGTGCAAATAGAGCCTGTTAGTACTGGTTGGACTGGAAAGTACCACCACAACTGGTAGGTACAAGCAAGGCTGATTGGTACCAACAAAATTGGTTAGAAGCTCAGACAGGACTAGGTGATACGCATAGGACAAGCACTGAGACAGGTTTATCACTGTGCAACACACAGGGTTAACTGGCACAGACAGAGCTGATTGGCACAGGCAAAGTACTAAGGCAGGGCTGTGACTACTGCCAGATGGGCAGACTTGGAGCTGACAGACAGAGAAAAACACTGGATAGTCTTCAAGACAGGGTGCTCTGCTGGATACCCTGCAGACAGGATAGTTGGCTGGATCACCCATGGAAAGGACACTTGGCTGCATATCCCACAGATTGGACCCTTGGTTGTATATCCCACATGTGGTAAAGGAAAGGACGAGCAAAAATCGTGCTATAAGTGACAACTCAATAAATAAAAATAATATTACAATAGATGCATTTAAAAATGGTCTGGATGATTTTTTAGAAAAGCAGAACATACAGGGGTATTAATAATAGGATGAGCATTAAGAATAGAGCTTTTTGATCCAAGGAGAAATCTTATTGCCCTTTTGGAGTCAAGAAGGAATTTTTTTCCCCCTAGGAGGCAACATTCGAAAAAGCTTCCTTTTTTCCTTCTTTTGGATCAAAACGCAGAAATGATAGGTAGAAGGGTTGAACTTGATGGACTTTTGTCTTTTTTCAACCTAAATTACTATGTTACTATATTAATACATAAGGTGTCCAGACTTAAAAACAGACAGTTTCAAAACTGCGTGAAAAATGTGCAAAAAAGAAGAAAAAATTCGGCGCACAGTGCATAGACACTTCAAAGCAAATGTAAATGTAACAACCCTTATAGTGAGAAACACGTGTAGAATAATACAATGCTCATGAAGTCTAAAAGGATAAAAAAAACGAGATCTGTGCAAAATATGAGATGAAAAATACAAGGTATAGATATACTTAATACATTGGAGTTTTCTGGTATGATAAACACCTGTAAAAATAAAATACATACAAATAGTGCAATATGTACTGGAAGTAAAATAAAACAAGAAATAGCTGCAGGAAAGGAACTCACATGTACAGCCCCTAATAACCTAGGAGCATGGAATCAGCATATGAAGTTGAATACTTTCCCCCCTGTAAGGGATAACCTCCTCCAGTCTTGGGAGTATGCCAATGACTCTTGATCCAGACAGGGTACAATTTTTTCTTTTTTTATTATTCCACTTAGAGAAGTGTTAAATTTTTTTTAAAAACAACAAACAATTGTAAAAACCTTTGTGGAATCAAGCCACAATGAAATCCGTATAAGGCACCAAGTCTTTTCAGACAACAGCGTTCCGTGTGCCTCGGGGCTGGTCTGGACTTCCGGGTATAGTAAAAAACAAACTCGGCTGGTACGGTGGCTCTATAGGATCAGTAATTCACCCAACTCGTTTCGTCCGAAATGGGACTTTCTCAGGGGTTCAGGACACTTGGCTGCATATCCCACAGATTGGACCCTTGGTTGGATAGCCCACAGACAGGGCACTCAGCCCTGCCAACAAGGTACTTTTTGGAAGCCTGACCAAAAGGGCACTTGTAGGATTCTGATGCTTTCATTACATCATCTTGTGCTCTCTTTGATGCTCATGGGCTATGGGGTTCTGTCAAAACAAGTCTGATGGAACTAAGACAAGGCATGAGATTAAGAAAAAAGAGGAGAAACACACTGCGCCTAGATGTGATGGCAATAGCAGCAACAAAATCTACCAGTGTCTCACTCCTGGTATATAATAACAAACATAACAAACAAGTGACAATGTGCGCTGTAACCCAACACTCCAATACAGAAAATATATATAAATCGGGATTACCCTTAAATGTGAGGCAATCCGCTCTGTGTTTACCGGAAGGGAAAAAACCCAAATAATAATATAGTGTAGTTATTTAGACTTTAAAAGTGCAAGTGTTCAAAATAAATGTGAATACACTCACATTTCCTTGAGCAGAACTCTGCTCAATGTATGGTGCATCATGGGAGCCCACAAAGGGTTAATGGTCCAATAGTTGTCCAGGAGATAGCATAAGAGAGCAAAAAGGGGGAGACTCTTAGTATGAATTAATTTATTATTAAGGAAAAAATATAAAAGATCTTACATTCAAAATAACAGGATTCAGCAGGAAAAAGTGCATAAAAGTATGTAAATCCAAATGTCCCAGCAAGTCCTCAGAAAAAGTCTCCTCCTTCCACAACGCGTTTCGCCCGTAAGCAGGGCTTTTTCAAGTGTGCCTTTTTTTTTTCAAGTGTGGGCTTTTTCAATTACTACACTATATTATTATTTGGTTTTTTTCCCCTTCCGGTAAACACCGAGTGGATTGCCTCACATTTAAGGGCAATCCCGATTTATATATAATTTCTGTCTTGGAGTGTTGGGCTACAGCGCACATTGTCACTTGTTTGTTCTGTAAGGCATGAGATTAGTCTCTCAATATGCTATTGAATTCAGGACATGGGCCTATGAAACAGATGGAACACCAAAGCCCTGAGAGCTGCATTCTGAAGAGAACTCTCTAAAAGACACTCTGACATATAGAGGTATATTTGAAGACCTGAAGGGTCTTATTGCACTCTGTCTTTGCAACCACATGGGTGATCCAAGATGGCGGACGCTAGTCCACACCTTCAAAAGAACACCTCCTGGTTCCAGCCAATGACTCCACAAGCAGAGGTGTGTCAATAACAACACCTCAGGTGTTTTCCCTGACACCTCCCTTGCAATCACTAGCTCATTACCTACAGCCTAAATAAACTGCACCTTACCTGAAAGTCATTGCTTCTGGTTTTTGGAGCTGTCAGTTAGTTAAGTTTACTTGCTTATGTTTATGCTTCTTGAGATTTTGATTCCTGTTGCCGAACCTTTGCTTCCCTCCTTGACTACAAATTTTGAGCTGCCTTTTCCTGACCCCTGCCTGTCCCTGACCTTGAACCTCAGCTGCCAGCCCACGACCTCGGACTGCCTGACCCTGATTTCTGCCTCACCCTCCTGTACCTTGTTTTGGATTATACAATCCTTTGTGCACAAACTCACCAATCAAGTTGTTGTTCCCCACTTTCAATAACTCTGGTTGGTGTCTTTATTTGTACATAAGTGCCTATTGTCTTCTGCATCTGGACTCCACCTCTGACTGGTAAGAGACCCTGACGTTACACTACCAGTGGGCATTCTTCATAGAGAAGGACTGGTGTTTGTTGTCTTATCCAGTCTCCATCTTGCTCTCATTTTGGGGTTGAGTTAGTTACAAAACACAACCAAACTATCATTTGGTTAGAAGGTCAAATCCCCTCATGGGGAAACGATTGCCAATCTACTTGCTTGCAGAGGATCCTCACTACCTAGTAATTACCCATTACTGGGACTTTCTAGATATGTTGTCTAAGCAGAATGCTTAAACTTGTCTTGCATACCAGCCTTATGATTGTCCCATAAACTTTCTACTACTGCTGGTCATACCTGCCCTCTATCACAACCGGAGAAAGAGACCTTATCCCAATACATTAAGAATAACATACAACTAGGTTTTATTATACCAGCTTACTCTTCTGCTGGGGTTGGATTTTTCATTATCGCCAAGAAGGAAGGATCTCACTTGCCTTGCACTGACTATAGTGAGTTGAATAAAATTATAGTCAAGAAAAAGCACCCGTTACTCCTCATTACAGAATCATATAACCTGCTCAAAGGCCTGCACATAGACCTTAGAACCTTGTCGGTATGAGAAGGAGTTGATTGGAAACCCACTTTTATTACCAGATATGGACATTATGGATAACCTTTTTTGTGCAATGCACCACTGTATTTCAGAATTTTGTGAACAACATTTTTAAGGTTTAGGGAAGACGGTATGGCCAGTTCCATTTCATTGGAGGGGTCATAACCTGACTGATCTGAATTTTCAAATGATTGAATGGTTTCCAAAACCCAAAAGAGGTATGATAGGGATAAATTACTTAAACACTGTTACAGAATATTAATACTTGTTTAAATTATAATATGCTTTTGGTTGTAAATTATAATATACTTTTGACTGATATATATACAGTAGTGGCCATGGAAAATGCGCCAGGGTATTAAGGCGGTGTCCGGTCGCCCCCCCCCGGGTCAAGTATCGGGGTCATGAACCACTTGACCACCTCCAGTAACAGTGCACCTTACCGGACTAGGTAAGCGGTAAAAAGCACCCGTCGTCGTGGAACCCTGTCTGGGCGTAGCCGACCGGTCCGGTCCCCCGAGGGTCATGGAGCTTTTTAAAACCACTTTTTTTTTTTTTAGGTGTCAATTCGTGTACCAACTGTCCGTGCACCCCTTGGGCATGTTTTGGGCTGTGTGTTCGCTTGCTGGCTCGCTCAACGGCTCCATCTTGTGCGTGCGCATCCCGTGGGGAACCGGGTCCGGTGTGCGGGACGAAGCACAAGTCGTCGTGGAACCCTGTGTGGGCGTCATGCCTAAGGCAGTGTCCGGTCGACCCCCCCCCCCTCACCCCGGCGGGTCAGATGTCGGTGACCACCTCCAGTGACAGTTCACCTTACCTGACTAGAGTGAATCGGTGACAGCAACTCCGGATTCAGTCAAAGAAACGCCGACACCTGCTCCTCTGCTCCAGCCCCGTCCAAACCGCTCCAGCTCCTCTGCTCCGGCTCCGTTCCAACAGCTCCAGCCCCGTTCACACAGCTCCTCTGCTCCACCCCCGTTCAAACAGTTCAAATGCTCCACCCTGCAGCTGCATTTATAGTGGTTCCCGCTCAGCCAGCTCCGCCCCCATGCTCGCTTTTCTGATTGGTCACTTCTAGGCCACCTCTGTCCCGATTGGTGGCTGTTTCAGAGGTCCCCTCTGACTGGTGCGTTTCCAAGCCATATATAACTTTATCTGATAACGTTATCTTTTATTCTACTAGTCCCGTGGGGAACCTGGTGAGCGGGATAAAGCTGCCGTCGCCGTGGAATTCTGTCTGGGCGTCGCCAGCCGGTCCGGTCCCCCGAGGGTCATGGAGCTTTTTAAAACCACTTTTTTTTTTTTAGGTGTCAATTCGTGTACCAACTGTCCGTGCACCCCTTGGGCATGTTTTGGGCTGTGTGTTCGCTTGCTGGCTCGCTCAACGGCTCCATGTTGTGCGTGCGCGTCCCGCGGGGAACCGGGCCCGGGGAGCGGGATAAAGCTGCCGTC